>NW_019167915.1:1965880-2575168 GCF_002303985.1 Durio zibethinus | reverse complement strand
TATTTCAAAATTTTAATTAAGTTTGGGAACTCATTTGAGTTTTACCATAAAAAATAAAAATATAAAGTTTATAATCCTCCCTTATTATTTAAATTTTCCTTACATGTAGAATATTGAAAAAGAAAATCAGAATAGATTTGCTAGGATAATAAAGAATATTTTATCTATAATTTCAATTATAATATTAAAATTATCTAATGATAATAAAATTAAAAAAAACATTAAATAGATTTATAATAATAATATGAGTAGTAAATATTTTAATTATCATTAATTAGAGCCATAACAATCATTTAAGTAGTAATTAAATTTAAGGAGTTGTGTAAATGATGGCACAGAAGCAAGTCAAGACCCCATTGAAATGTCCCATCCAACACATGCCTGTCAGTCTCAGACTCAGAGTTTTTACCCCACTCCCAAATTTACCCTTTGACCACCTTTTTTTTTTTTCTCTTAAAAATTCACAATTTACAAACTCCTTGCAGTCTGCAAAGCAGGAGATAGACGGCATAGTCTTTTCAACAGATTTTTTATTTTTACTGCGGCTCCCATCAAAACAACTTGATCCCTCCTCATTCACATGATCACATCTGTCCTCTCAGGACTCCGGACCCTTTCGTAACTTAAAATAATATTCCCTCCATCATATAATCAGACGCTCCATATTCCACATGATCCAAATCCCCAGCCGTCCGATCCCCTCCTCTGAAACCCCGCCGTCGCCATGATCCCCCCATCGATAAGATCCTCCCCTTAATTTTATTAATTAAACTTTTATTATTATTATTATATTTCCAATGCTGACGTGGCAGTCACACCATTTGCGTTGTTCTGATCTGCACTATAAAATTCCCACCTCGCTTTCGTTTCTGCGTCTTTCTTTGTTCTCTTCCTTCGTTCTTAGGCGGGGGGATTTTGGTCAGGGTTTTTAGATCTGGGCTTTGCAGAAAAGATGGGCGAGAGTAGGATGACTGGGAAGGTGAAATGGTTCAGTGACCAAAAGGGGTTTGGCTTCATAACCCCTGACGAGGGCGGCGAGGATTTGTTTGTTCACCAGTCTTCGATCCGTTCCGAGGGTTTTCGTAGCCTTGCTGATGGTGAAGAGGTCGAGTTCGTTATCGAGTCTTCTGAAGGTCGCACCAAGGCTGTTGATGTTTCTGGCCCCAACGGTAACCCCGTTCGTGGCACCACCAGATCCAGTCGCGGCGGCGGAGGTGGTTATGGTGGTGGTGGGTCCGGGGGTTATGGTGGCGGTGGTTACGGTGGTGGAGGAAGGAGAGGTGGGTATGGTGGTGGCGGCGGCGGCTATAGCGGAGGTGGCAGCGGCGGTTATGGCGGAGGTGGCAGCGGCGGTGGAGGATGTTTTAAGTGTGGAGAGATGGGACATATGGCAAGGGATTGCACACAGGGTGGCGGTGGTGGCGGAGGTAGATATGGTGGAGGCGGCGGTAGCGGCGGAATGGCCTGCTACAACTGTGGAGGCGCTGGGCATTTCGCCAGGGATTGTCCAAATAATGGCCGTTGAGGTGGAGTGGGTGCAATGTGTGTTTTTCACTTTTACCCTAACCGTTCCTTTCTTTTTCCCTTTCGGTACTATTTCTGTCGGTTTCGTTTTATCAGTATGGTTGGCTGTTATGTTTTCTTTTTTATTTCTGAAGAAGGATTGCTCCTAGTAAGTTTGTTGTCTTTTTTGCTTTTTATTTTAGGTTTTGAATGCTGGGAAATGGTTGTAATGGGCACTTTTGTAGGGTTACAGTGGAGTGGATTTAGAATTGCTAATGGAAAAATATGAAAGGAAACTGATGTTAAAACCCTCACTGTCATCAAGTGTTTATACACATATAATATACCATCTGGTGGTTTTGTGTTTCTCTTTGTATTAACAGTCCTCTTGAAATGATTTTCAGTAGTTTCCTTTCCCTGTATAATTTGGACGTCTTGGTGATGATTTGATATCTCTGTTCGAATATTATATTGCTTTTTTGGGATTTCAATGGTTTTGGAGGGAGAAAAGGAATTGGAGGGAAAGTGGTAGGGGAGAGGGGCTGAGACCTGAAATTGTGTTAATACGGTTATTATTTGTGGCAATAAGTTCCTTGTAAGTGACATTTTTCAGCATGATACCCTTTTTCTCGGGTTTCTTTTGTTTGTTTGTTTTCTTAGACGTGTAGGGACGGAAATTGCAGATGGGGAGGAGCTGTGCTCCCATACTTGTTTTCCTTTATGCTATTTGAAAAGGGTTGGGACACATTTGGTGAATAAAGCACATGAATAATGCAACATAAAGCCATCCAATTATAGGGTGCTTCCTTGCTTTTTTTTAACCAGAAGTGGTCCATTCCATTCCTCTGCTTTGACCCCTTTCTCTGTTTTTGGAGGTTTCAATTAATGGTTAATTCCTGTTTAGTAATGTGTATTTAGTCAGTTTTAATAAAACAGTCTCGTTGAGACAGGCTGGTGGTGTTTAATGCGTGCTTCGAGTGGAAGTGGACCTCTTTGCTCCTTTTAGGAAAAGAACAGGGATGGTTGGAAATTGCCGAGAAAAAGAGAAAATTTCAGCTGCGTAGTTTTCGCTTGGGTGGATGAGCCTGGGGTTTAACCATATTGGTTTTTTGTGTTTCCACTGTCAAAGCCTTGGTTAGATTCATCGTTCAATTTTTTTCCATTTACTGCTGTTTTCCTGTTTTGTAAATTACTCTTACCTCTACCAAGAGTCTTGGGTTTTGAAGTCGAAATTTCATTGTTTAACTAATGAGATGAGATTTTCCTCGGGAACGACTTCCAATACTCAATTAAAAGGATCCCATTCCCAGTTCACACCCCTATTAAAGAATGACCTAAAAGAAGTTGGGAATGATGAAAAGGTTTGGGAGTTCCTTGGAATGAAAACTTATTATTAATCTTCTTAGCCTGAACATACATTTTAGTTGGATGTTGAGAAGGGAGTCGGCGCTATTTGTTCGACTTCAACCTAGTTTTGGTTGGAGGATTGGGGTTTGGGTTGGCTTTGAACCATCTCAATCCAAAAATCCTCCTTATAGATTCGTACTACGAGCCGAGTATAATGACGCCAATTGGACTAGGATGGTGATTGATATTTTTACAAAAATGGGGGGCCTAATTTAGCCTTACTGAATCTGATTTCCAAAACGCTGACGCCTATGACTGACGCCTGCTTAGAGCCCTGTTTAAGGATGCATTGCATTTTCTTTCATTTTAGAATTGAGAGTGGTGGCCCATTGGCTGTTGGGACACAACAATGACCTTTATTACATTTTAAGAATGGTGTCCATCACGAATCTACAATATGGACAAGAAATACTCCGATTGAACAGCAACCAAAATATGGACAAGAAATTCTTATTGCAATCCAAGTGTAGGAAAAAATATATCCAAACTGGAAAAAAGAAAATGAAGAGTGTTGCACATGAAGTTCAAAACATGACGAGTAACGAGTCAATCGAAAATTGATGATATGATTTGTTGATAAAATATTAAACTCTTAATTTTAAGAATAAAAGAAATTTTCCTAATGGCTAATATTCATGCATGTAACTAAACTTTGCCTTGGTATTATATTATCAATCATTCTTTTACCAATTACCAAGAAAAACAACAATCAATCACTCAAAAAATTCAAGCTATTAGAAAAACTATAAATTTACAATCAGTGCCAGCTTATTTTCAATTATTTGAATGCCGGTGTGAAATGGGTTCCCAAGAATTGAGGTTAACTAGCAGATTGGGCTCAAATTTCTGTTTTCTGGTGGTTTTATTCTCCATGGTGGACCATCTCGATAGGGGCAAGTTTTTTTAGCGGAGAAAGGTCGAGATTGGACTCTTATCCTTCATTTGAAACTTGTATCAATCACACATATTTCTGGCCTTTATGCAAGTACTACTTTTCAAATTTACCCAAAGCCAAGCCCCCAAAGCCCAAATCTTAGTTATTTTGAGGAATTTTCAATTTCTAATATTAGAAATTTAAAATATATCTGAATATTAGATTAAACTTTAAACTCATATTACATATTCCTCGAATAGACTTTGATATTGGGAATGGTAGAGGAATCTTAAACTTAATTTGGACTTTCTTTTTCTTTATAAATGTAGAGTATACTAATAATTGTTGATAATTGATATATATATATATATATTTGTTTTTCTACTATAGGAATAGCAATTCTTTTGTATTTTGTTTAAAATACTACTTTTTCCAAATAAATAAGAATAAAAGAACAAATAATTAACATTTATTTATGATATTAAAACTGTAAATATTAAATCTAGCATTGGGTTTTTTTTTACTTGTTAGAGATGAAATTTTGATTATTAGAATTAAAGATTTCAATTTTATTTATATCCAATGAAAAATCTAATTTTAATCCGAATAAAGATGAAAATAAGTATGATTTTAATTTTTATAGGATATGAGGATAGAGACAAAAAATATAGCACTCGCTTCGTACTTTACATATATATATATATTTATATATTTAATAAATAATTTTTTTATTAAATAATATAAATTATTTTTATAAAATTAATTAGAATTACTATATTTTTATTTAATATATATATATCAATATATATCTATAAAAATTACATAAATATACAACATAAAAAAATAACAAAAATAAATTTTAGTTTTTTTTTTTTTTAAGTTATGACTCTTTAAATATCAACGAGAATAAAAATAAAAATATATTTAAAATATTTATTGAATATGGGTACGAAAATATGTAGAATATAAAAATTTGAGGATGAAGATGAAAAATACTTTACATACCCCAATCCTACCTATTAATATCCCTAATTAGAATTAAGAATCTAATAATATACCAACATATCGTATAATTGATTGCAAAATCTAGCACGGTTAAATTGTCATCCCTTGAACAAATCGGGGGCAATGAAAAAGAAAAATAAAGAAAAATTTTATAGCTGCAGGAAACAGGTAGAGCATTGTCTCGGAGCTTTATATCATTTGTCTCGTTGTCTAACGAATAAAGATAAAGACTTACACTGAAAAGCCTTGAGCCTTTATTTTTTATCTAGGGCCGCATGCTCTTGCAAAGGGAATATAGTCTCTTTCTCTTGTAAAAGGAAGCTTTGACAACTTTGTTACTACTGCAACATTTTAGCTTTTTCATGGCTGCAAGATTATTAAGATTCCCACAGTAGTATTGCAGTGCTGTATCCATGTCTTACCAGCTTTATCGCCCAACATTCAAGCAACATCACCAATACCCCTTACGTCATTTTTACCTTCTTCTTTAATCATTAGGGCATGCCTGGTAAAGCCTTTTCATGATATATCATCACTTCATTTCTTATCATAATGGATAACATAGATGGAAAAAGAAAAGAAAAAAAGAATGAAAGATGCTTTCAAGTTTCAACTATTCTTTTCCCCTTTGCTGCATGAAACTGCTTTGTTGCTTGAATTATCCTTTTCAAGGTCCAACCACCAACGTCCTAGATATGAGAGATGAAGGTGGGAATCAAAAATCAAATTTCATCATAAATTTGATTCTATGGCATGCTATTAATCTCCTTCAGTTCTAGCAAAGGGTTTAAGGTTGTTGTTTACTGTTATAGCTGTCGAATTGCATGACAGATTGATTACACATTTGTCTAGATGGCGAATTGCAAAGAACCATTTTTTGTTTCTGTTCTGTGAATCGTTTGTGGATGTTTGCTACAACTTCCTTGTCCTCAATACAGGATATACATGCTTGATACAAGCAAAGATTTCAGTACTTCATAATAGACATCCCAATTTGAAGGCTTTCAGACCCATAATTTTTTTCCTAATGAAAATTATTTGACTAAGCCTTTGAACAGAGAAAAGTATAGAGTGGAAAAATAAAAGGGACAATTCACTGCCAATTTTCTTTGCAGCAGAATCTTATAGATCTAATCTTTATTAGAAGGTTTTGGACTTCATATTCTGTCACCTTATAGTAAAGTAGATTCCACTCTTATTTTTTGTTTAACGTCTCGTGTGCTTTCCACTAGATCTGCCAAATTTGTGCTTTAGTCTTCACTTCTTTCCAAGGGTTGAGAATATCCAAAATCAGGATTCAAATATGTACATACAAACTACAAACTTGGAAGTTGAGGCATTGAACCCATAAAGCAATGGAATGCTTGACATTATTGCAAAGGGCGGGGGAAAGAGAACAACTCTTATACTCATCATGAGAAAGTGAACCATTAGCTAAAAGTAGAGATCTTCAATTTTGGATACAAACTTTGTTGCCTTTTTTTTTTTTTTTGTTCTCTTGCAAATGCATTACAGACTCTCTAAGGTGACATTAACTGATTTATGAACTTCCATTGAACTCCAACTTTTATCTTCTCTGTCTACAGCAAGTAACAAAGATGATCAAAGTGTGCAAATGACACGATGACATATTCATGGTTGCAATTTTAGTTAAGCCATGAGGGGAACCCCTTGGAGTTGAGCAAATCAAGGGCTGCGAGTGTGATTGAAGGGATGGTGTAGAGGAGCAGCTGCGGTTGCGTTGAGGCCGTGGTATGGAGGTGAAGTGGGCAGTGCTGGTGGTGGGCATTGGTAACATTTCGTGAAGAGCCCAAATGTGTCAACCTGGTGTATGAAATTAGTCATGCTCGCCCATCCACCAAATCCAAATCCAACAATCAGGACCCACACCACAATAAACACGTTGATCGTATATGTCCCCACCCATCTTCCAAAGTACTTCGGTGGTTGCTCCACTGCATTCTGCTTCACAGCCGTTAATCAAATATCACATGTTAAATAATCATACATGAATCAATAAATTTAACGGTCAATATCAGCCCAAATCTCATGTTTGAACATGGGTTTTTTGTTTTTTGTGTAAATCAAAGATAAAACGTATCAAGAAAAGACAAGTTTTCTGTAGTACCCCCAGATATGGGGAATCAGGTACGAACATGAATACATTGTGATTAACAGTCGCAGCACGAATCTCGTGCCTTTTGCAACAATATTTACTGCCTTTTTTCATGAAATTTGCAAAGGCAAATAATATTTTACTAACTCACAATTATCAAAAAGATGTCCAAAAATGTTCAGTGTTAAATCTAGAAGATTATCAGTTCAGGAGAAAGACCCGGGACTGGTCTGCTAGACTGTGACCACACGTTACCACCCTGTTTTTCATATTCGAATTAATCAACACTTGCTCATGACATCAATTTTCAATTCTCTCACTTCTTCAGTCAAACGTTTGACTCTGACATATAGTAAAATTTTCTCAGATATCTTACATTGCCTTTTCTTACTTTAATTAGCTAATCTTTGAGGTTTGTTTATTTTCCAGTTGATCGTTTTTCAGGATGATGGAGTGGAGTGTAATACCTCTCGGGCAGTGGCTGATCTGAAGGTGAAAATGTGGGCTAGTGCAGGAATGATGTAGACAGTAAAGCTAACAAGGAGCGATCCAACGGTTGAGTTGATGGGTCCAAAGAATGGGAAAATAATAGCCAAAAACCAAATGGGAATGACCACTGGCAATCTTGCAGCTGCTCTCTTGCACAGGCTCTTGCACTTATGCATCCCAATTGCTTTCTCCCATACAAAATATAGTGGCGTGCATGCAAATCCAAATGTTATGAACTGCACATTACCCACCAAAAAAATCATCATAAAAGTGACCATTTCTTAGTATATATGATAATATTGATGTTATGGATGGATGTACCAAAAATGAATATTGTTATGTATGGATGGATGGATCTAGTAATGGAATTCATAAACATGCCTGGTGGACGAGCATTAAAATGACAGCCATGTCTCTGAAGGGAGTTCTTGGGAGAAGAGAGAAGGCATTTGAGTGATTGAGAAGCATGTCTCCAAATGCCCAATAAACAGCTGCAGCCGAGGGAAGTGTCAGAGTCAGCACATACAGTGTGGCTATCAGGTATATAGCCTTGAACTTCTGGGGCTTCCACATAGCGTGCATGATCTCCCTGCATGTCCCCAACCACTTTCTTAATTAATTAGCAATTATTTCATGCTACTACTAGTATTTATTAAGCATGCATCATTTCTTAGGTGCTAGTCTTGGTATCAGGGATTCAGGGCCTGGAAAAGGTCTGCTCTAGGATGATTAGTTTTGGGTTTATGGCCTTAAGCCACTGCTTTCAGCTCCATGAACTTTACGGGCTTTTTCTGTCTGTGGGGTGTGTTGAATTCACTGAAAAAAGCTGGACCCCATCTTGGCCTCTTCTCGTGATAAAAGTGAAACTACAGGGAAAAAGATCATTGGCTTTCTACATTGAAAAGGAATAATAGGGTTTCCAAGAAGAAAGCAACTTTTTGCCTTCCACGCCTACAAAGGGCAATTTAGGATATGGATTGGTCATTAGATCATTAGATCTCCAATGGTCAGATCATGTCTAAAGAACTGAAGCTCTGGTCATTTTCAGAACGACTTTTATGCATTTATAATTCTCAACAGCTGTTAAGATAATGAATTAAAACAAGGCACAAAACATTAATTATACAATTTATTGACTTGTAACAACATAAGCAGATTTGTAGATAACGTAAAAGACACGGATTCTAAAATATAAATTTTGTCTTACACAGTAACAGCATGTCCCCCAAATGTATAGAGAATGTTTGTGGCCCCAGTAAAATATAGCACCAGCTTGGTCGGACCAGAATGTCTAACTCCCTCAACCTAAATTTAAATCAATAAAATTCCATATTAATAATGACAATTATTACGTTTAATTTCATTGATTATACATTATGCTAATAAAATAACCTATCAATTTGCAATTGTCATTCTTGACAAGAAATGGGACAACCTGGTTTCCTTTGACTGATTACCTGGCCATGGAGGAGTGAGGCAATGGTGAGATACCATGCAGTGTAGGTGGTCATTACAAGGCCAAGAAAGGACCAGATTCTGTAATTGTGAAATGAAGGAATAAAGACTGTGGTAGCACAACAAGCCCCAAAGATGTAAGTCCAAGTCCTCTTGTCCAGATTATCATTTATGTAATATATGTTGCTGCAACATCAAAACAATAGATACCCAACAGTAAGGAATTGATTGTCAGGCTCCCTGGTGTGATTCCTACTTATTCATTTGGACACAACAATTTTAAAATATGAACACAGATAAAAGCAAAGAGTCAGAGATGAGTAGGTACCTTGCACAAGCTATGAGTTGAATGACAGATCCAAACAGAAGAAAAGTGCAGTTAAATGCCAAACCCACGTTCCTCCAGTGTTTTCCAAGGAGCCCATCAAGAACTTCAAACCACTATACAATTAAAAAAAAAAACGAAGGATAGAAAGTTAAGATTTTGATATTAAAAATTGCTTTTCACTATCATTTTTCTTCTATTTGAAGTTGTTTTGTATAGACTATAGAGTTGAAACCTGAATGACATGGTTCCTGAAATCAACTTTTTCTCTTTCTTTTCTTGTTCTATATTCTACATAGAGTATGCTAATGAGGTAAGCAGTCCAACTACCCATCAAACCATAAAACAGCTGAAAGAGAATGCCAGAGAGCATCCCCAACTGGGAAAATGAGTATGGCAACGTAAGCAACACTTGAGCCACCTGAAAAAATGAAAACCCAAGAAACCACAAATTTTAGTCTCTATCAGTAGTGCAAAAAGACTGTCTCATAGCTAACTTCAGAGCGGAAAACCAAAGATATGACAAAAACCTGATTAGAAGCACAGCTAAACCAAGCATCATAAACAGAACCACCATGCCAAAAGAGGTTAGAAATCCTGCTTTTCATTCCCTTAGGCCTCCCTTCAGTTTCCATCTCCGCATAATTCGCAACAATCACAGTCTCCACCTCCTTATCAGTTGCCATGATCTCTTCCTTCCTCTCACTTCCTCACAGTCTTCAGCTCTGTTTTATCCACTAAATCCTCACTGTCTTTCCTCTAATGACAAACTGGGTAGTATTGTTTCAGTGCAAAGAACAGGATTGTTAGATAACAGAAGTGAAGTTGATGAAGCAAAGAGTGTAGATATAGAGGTCATATATATACACGAGACATGAAGGGGGATTCCCAAAGAGTGGGAAAATGGCTGTGTTTGAAAGGTATTTTAGAGACGGGTTTTGGGAAGCGATTAAAGTCCACTTTTTACTTTTACAGCTTAAATGTTATCTTTCTTTTTGTGGTCTTTAACGAAATCCTCTGGTTTTTGAGCCCTTTCTTGTAATTAAAAATTTTGTTTTTTAGTTCATTGTTAAATGAGTTTAATCTTACTTTATTAACCAAAAAATGAATTCATAAGCGAGCATGAGTGGCTCCTACGCACGAGCGGGTCTCCCCGCTTCTTGAGCTTATTATTACATTTGCCTCTATGCCTAATCTAACCTTCATTTTTCATCATAACGCTTAACATACCATTTTACTATTAATTAAACTGATTAAGTTACATGTGTAAAAAATTTAAAATATTTTTCATCAAGATCGATACATGTATTTGCTTTATATACAAAAACAAACAATGTCAAAATAATAACTCCACACAATTTAACATTGATTTGATAAAACCTTTATTTTGGTGAGGATTTTATTAAAGATAACAACAAGAGAGATTGGGTCAAGAAAATTGAACGGAATTTTTCATTTCGAATCAGATTTAATTTTGTACATTAAATATATATATTTAATTTAATTTTAAAATATTATTTTTTTTATATTCAATTTGATCTGTATATATATATAAAATTGTAACCATTTCAATTTAAAATTAATAAATATTATTTTTAACATAAAATGTTATTTTTATATAAATCTTATTTTTTAAATATAAATATAAAATTAAATAAATAATAAAAAATATTTTTATATAAAAATTTTGATTCAACTCGAAATATAATTTTTTCTTTCAAATTCAATGTTATAAAATCAGATCGAATCAAAATATGACAGATTCAAGTTGCATTGCCAACTTTAGATTTTATTCTTTCCAAAGTGAAACTTTGATAAAGATAAAAATGTCATTGCAACTTGAAGGTCTCATTTTAGAAAGTTGAAGTATGCAAATTTTAATTAGTAGGCTTGAATTAGTATTATTTTCTTTAAATTATGAAGAGAAATTATGTTTTGACGACTAGAAGTAGAAGCGAACTCTACAATATATCAATAAATCTTTAGGTATAATATGAGTTTCAATTGCTTTTAACAGAAACAAGTAGTACAAGATTTAGTCCTCAAATTTTATAATGTTTTTTAATTGAATATGAACCATTTGTAAAGGGTTATGATGATAAAAAATATTAAAAAAAAAGCCATTTATGGGTTAAAATGTTAGAAGAACAAGGCACATTGGGGGGGGGAGTTAAAATTAAAATTTTAAAATAAAAAAGGTAAAGTATAAATATAAGCATAAGCAAGGGAAGGAGTGAAGGGAAATTATAACGAAGTAGACCGCATGATTGCAGGCAAACGGGCGTGGTCGCTTTACAAGAAGAAGAAAGGTGCTTTTATCACATGGCCAATGGCTTTGTGGACTCGAGAATCCATCTTCTTTCCCACATCCTAAAACCCAAACCCCAAAATTCCTTCTTCACATGGAGTTTACTCAATATATAGATATTGTTGGCGTATTTGCTTTGAAATATCCTTGGTGGTTTTTCGACTGTAAAAATATTTGAAACAGAAGAAAGAGTCAGCTTGGAGAAAAGGGTCTAAGTAAATGGGTTGCAAATGATAATAACCAAGTGTGCCAATTGCCATTATACCTACAAAATATATCAAACTTCAAGGTGTCAGAAAAAAAAAAAAAAGGACTATAAGGCAAAGATCAACAATATTGAATTTTCCCTTTGCAAGTTACTCTTTAGTCTTTACATTAATCTTTATTCTTTAACCATTTTCTCATGGCCCTGGTTTTCCTGTTTCTGAATTCGAGCAACTAACTCTGAAGATTATTGATTATCTCTCAAGCTATGATGATAAAACCCATCAAACTTGTGTTGATATCATTAAGTAAAAGCATGAGTTTCCAGGTCTTTAAATAACCCAAAAAGGAAAAAAAAAAAAAGCTTTTGGTTTTGGTGCAGTGCAACATATTCATGGGGCCTGTTGGGCAGCACAGCCATTCCTGATAGATCATGCTTTGCAGCCACTGGGACCGGACCAGAAACATTCCCTCTGGAACCCCTGTCTCCTTGACCATCTATACTGCACTACATAGCACCAAATTGCTGCCTGCTAACTTGTTCTTGTATCATAATCTTTGCCCTTCATCAAATTTGTATCACGTCTTCATGTTTTAAAAAATTTTTACATTAACAATTTAGAAGAATGAAAGGTTTCTATTCATCTCTCTGATTTCAATGTGAAGTGAACTAGCTGTTGACAGAAGGTTTTGATGAGTTCATCGCTGCGTTTGCTGCGAGTATTTGAAACCAAATTTCAATGGATAGTGACACTCGTTAACAACATCATTTCAAAATACCAATATTATGTGGTAAAGATGAAACACAGTATTTTTTTTTTCTCAACTAACTTCTCGTAATCATTGGAGTTAAATTCAGGTAGTGATTCAATTATTAAATTGATGATTTTGATCAGAAATTTGGATGGTGAAAGGGGAAAGTGCTTAATTCATTGAAAATAGTACTAATAATATAAAATGTTGATGAGAGTCGACAGGGCATGCTAATTGTGCTAAATTCTGTCTTTCGGATGCTGTATAAACAAGTTATTAGAACTTGGGCAATAAGACAAAAGGTAAAATCATTTCATTTCTTTTGTGATAATTTTGATTAACAAAAAAGGAATAGAGATCTTCCAAAAATGTTAATTTCATGTCAACCTGATTATGAACACAGAGACAAAAAAACATTAATAATGCAACATGGAATTTAATTTCAGCACGCCAGGGCTATAGCAGAGAAGATTGAAATTGAATGCAAAACTTTAATAAGATGATCAATAATTTTAATTTCATAAGTCAAACTATGATGATCAATAATTTTCCCTCAAATTATTGTTGGAATTAATTTGGGATGCATGAAAAATTGAATTGAATTCAACTAAACGGGTTTTTTTTTTTTTTAAAATCATAATCATATAAAAAATAACAAATGTTAAATTTTGATTTTAAAATTTATTGAATATTGTCTTTTAAAAATAATTATATAAACTAATTAAATTAATATATGGGTTCCACTTTGTTTTCTCTTTGCAATATAAAAATAAAATAAAATTCATGATGGCTGTTCATCAATTATGTCACTGTTAATATATATTTTGCTCTTTTTAATGATGCGAAAGCCAAATCAAGACAAGGCATCTTGCTTTTAAAGAACAACATTCAACATGTCATTAACAAGACAAATTTTATACCAAATTTAGTGAAAGATTTGGTTAATACTTATAATGTTTTTTTACTTTTAATCATGATTTTTCTTCAGTAATGATTAAGGCTCCCAACTGAGTCAAACTTTAGCCATTTCCTTCTTCTTTTCTTCATAATGGAACTTTGCTTTTGGAAACCTGCATTGACTTGGTATATAGCAAAACTGATTCAATTTGTGGTCAACCTCATTAAGAGAAACTTTGGGTTTCAGTCTCACCCTTTATGTTCCAAAAGAAGTTATAATTGGCTTGAAGCCACCCATTTATCAACAAAACAGAATGATGTTTGCTTTTCTTTGGTGGACTCCATTTTGGAAGCAAATTCTAGGACTGAAAGAATCCTATACTTCAGATAACTTGTCATTTCAATTTTTTTTTCCCTGGGTTACAACGCAACTAAAGCTGCATTTTTTGGGTCCATTTCAAAGCACAAGAAAGCATTTCAATATGTTATTTTTTATGTTTATTGGCATTTGAATTGACTCTATGTGCTGCAAGACTAGTGCTTATTGCCTATACATTATAATAGAAAAAGGTATGCATTAAAATCTGGTAGAAAAATCTCTCGCTAAAAGTAAGGCCCATGTTTTTCCAAGCGGGAATTATGGAGGCCCAAATTTGATTGTGCAACAAAGACCATAAAGTTGGGAACATACGTCAAACATTTGAACGGCTAAGATCAGCTGATTAACACAACCGAATAAACCGCAATATCTGACGTGGCTACAGGTGATTCAGTTAGGAGGCTTGTTTACCATTTATAACTTTTGTCCCGCGCTACATTTTGTTCAGGAACAACTGGTTTCTTCTTGTCTTTCCACTTTCCATTTCAGCAATTCTTTGTCTTAAGTTCTCAAATCCTAACATGGGAATATAAGTCACTGTCACTGAGCGGTTTGAACTTTGAGCAAAGGTACTGTAAAAAGAAACCGACCATATGTTCTCTGTTAGTTTGCTGAGAAAACGTGTGCTTTTTTTTTCTTTTTGCATGGAAAATTTCTTAATTCTTGTTTCTGATTTTCATATTACCCTTCTGATAGCCAACTGGTATAAAGATTTGTGAAATTTTATTAGCATTTTTGGTTGTATTGTTTCTCTTATCTAAGTTTGGTTAGGTACTTAAGTAGATTTCATTGATGGCTGAATTTGTCTTTGATGATGGGAACTGGGAAACAGACAAACTCTCAGTCTCTCACAAGATCTTATTTTTGAAGAATTTTCAAACATTTGAGCAACTGGCGGCCGATGGGAAAATATTAGAATTTAAGTTAAGATATTGGTCGTATATGATAAATTAATCTTCGATTCATGCTTCTTCACTGCGTTGTCTGTCGTAGAAAGTATGATACTGATGAACCTCATAATTATCCAAGTCGAACAGGGTTTAATTTGGATGACCCCGAAGTTGGCACTTTGTTTTCAAGTTTGTTGCTATCTTTGTCTACACTAATTTTAACATTTGAAATATACACATAACAAATTTTGTTGGGTACAAATAGGACACAGCTTGGGATAGGAGAAGGGGATGTAGGTGCTGAGCAGCTGCATGAATTAAATGAGCTAAGTTCCGGGTTATATATAACACATCTTTATATCAAGTGGGATCATTTGGGTAATAATGAATCCATTTTCTGCATTTAACATGGAAGCTTGGTGTGTATGGTTACTCCCTTGAAAAATGAATTCATTTTCTATATTTAACATGGGATTTTTGGAATCAATTGTATTTGTCAGCTCATTCTTCTTCATACTTTTTCAAAGCAATGATAGTTACTATTTCAATTGATGGCATATATTATAAGTTCTGTTTGGTGAATACTGTGGAACCTCATCATGCATTACCAACTTCTTGTTAACGACTTTAAAAACAAAATCTTCTTGAATGTTTGTGTTGTGTTTGGATAAAGAACTAGTTCACAATGGTAGGGCACTCTAATGCACCTATTTCAAAACTGTGAATCCACTGCATGAAGTACATTCAAAGAAAATAAGCTGAACCCGACTATCACATTAGTCTGAATCTAAAACAAGGAATATCATATGAGAGAAACCTTTAGCCATTGGTGATAACTGCAAATGTTGCAGCTGATAAACCTTATAGACAAGATGACCATCTCTCTCTCTCTCCCTTTTTGGTGATTATAGATTTTTTTTTCTGTAGTGATTATAGATTATTCTTTTTTCATGTGGGATCTCTACAGCATTTCAACAATCCATCTTTGACGTGTGCATGAAATTTTGTTTTTTTTTTTTGTGAAATTTTGATAAACTTTTAAACTCCTTCCGAAGGAGACTTGATTCAACAAAACCAATTTTTGATTAGAAACATAACTCAGTATAACAGCTTAGTTCTGTGGATCTATTGTATTTATGCTAGTGTTTCATTTTTTTTTTTTCAAATTTTGGTTAAAGAAATTTTTATTATCTTGACTAACACCCCTGTTAGCAAACAGAGTCCAGATGTCTGCCACACAGGAGGGAGTGCTAGGTAGGGCCAAAGCAGAATGGACTCCATCTCGTGATGCATATCTGGTGGAGCTTTTAATTGAGCAGCACAATTGTGGACGAACAGCCTATAATGAATTTAAGAATGAAGTGATTAGGTCTGTTACACGTGATTTTAACAAGAAGTTTGGCATGAATTTAGAAGAAAACCAAATAAAAAACCGCTACAATGTGATGAAGAAAGATTATGGTGTTGTTAAAACCCTGCTTGGCCATAATGGATTTGACTGGGATGAAACTCGGCAAATGGTTGTAGCTGATGATAAAGTTTGGGACAATTATATTGTGGTATGTAACATCTTTTGAAAATTATCTTGAATTTAGTAAGGGAATCTTATACTAATTCATTTTTATAGGTACGGAGTGAAGCTAGACCTTTCCGACGCAAGAGCTTTCCCCTTTATAAACAAATGTCAATCATATTTGAAGGTAAAATTACTTGATGAGAATAGAATACTTTTTTGGTGATACTTGCTTTCTCATAAATGAATAAAGTATTGTTTGGTCTTATCACATAATAGAGAATTTGCATGTTGGTTAAAAGCATGAAACTTGCTGACACTATTGTTGTATTTGAATTTTGCGAATGTGGTGTGCACCAGCCCACTTACTTTGCGTAAGTGGTGTATGAAAGTGACTGTCTACAAAGATCAATATTCCTTTTTTTTTTTTTTGGTATCTGTTGTAGGAGAAAGAACTACTGGCAAATGTATTCCAAACGGGGTTCCTGTGATAACTGAAGAGGGTAATAGCAACACAGAAACAGTCCGATCCTCAGATCCAACTAACGTACATACACAGGTAGTTGAGGGTACCCTTGATTCTGATTCAATAATTCGTATATGTGACAAACAACCAAAGAAAAGAAAGTCTGTTGCTCCAAGAGCTTCAGCTCATAAGAAAAGGGCATGCTATGATGCTGGTGAGACAATAGAGAATGCCATATATGAGATGTTTTCAGCAGTCAAGTGCAAAGCTTTACAAAAAGATGCATCAAATGAAAGAACATTGTATCAGAAGTGCCTGCAGGAGTTGCAGCAATTAGAAGAATTGAATGATGCTGAATTTACAAAGTCTGTTAATGTTCTCAAAGATGATAAAAATGCAATTGCATTCATGACAATTAAAGGGCCTCGACGTTTGATTTGGTTGAGGTCTCTATGGCAAGCATCCTGACCCTGAAACTGAAATGCGTTAAGAAGTTAGCTTACTTTCATACGCGAGTGTTACAATTTTTTTTACCTGCAGATGCCCTTCTGTTTTTGAGTACATTAATTCATATGCAAGACATGTTTGCTTATGATTCAAGAGACCACTTTACCTTTTCTATTTCTACTTATCATAACTCACTGGTATGTCAACATTAACTGTTTGGCAATCTTTTTGTTTCACATGCATCATTAAGTACAGAAATATAATGTATGCGCTTGTCACTTTGGTCTTTTCCGACACATAGATATCGTCATTGCTAGATGAACATGTGAAACAATTTCTACTTATGGATCTCCATTTTCAGCTTTCACTTACAGAGATCTCTAGCATATATGTATGCTTAAGCTTTAAGTAATTAAACCCAAGATTTTAGCCTTTACGTGCAACTTCAGGCAGGATATAGGGATCTGTAGACATATTCAATCTCTTTCTCTATTTACATTCATGCCAAATTGCCAATTCTGAAGTGTGACAAATGAATGGGTAAAAAAGAAAGAAGAATTTTTATCTGATGATTTCGTTTGGATACTGTGCAGCAATTGAGGATATTATTCGTTTGATTCAATCAATTAGAAAGCAAGATTCTTGGCATTTCACTCCGAATCAGTAATCACCATCTTTGCTTCTAATCAGCCATTCCAAAATTACCATATGTCACATCCATTCTTTGGTAAATCAGGGTACTAAAATCTTACCATCCAAGGTTTGTCAAATACTTATTTAGAAAAAGACATCAACCAGATTATATCAAAGCTTTAAAATATAAAAGAATTAGTTTTACGAGTTAATGTATTTAAAAAATTTTTAATATAATTTCTGAATTTAAAAAATAATTTAATGTAATACTTAAATTATGAATATATTAAAAAAATTATAAATATATCAAATAATTTTTTATATATTAATTAATGTGATATTTAAGAAATTATTTTTTATTTCGTATATCATTTGAAATTAAATAAGTTTAATAGAAAATATTACATTGATTACAAATTCATAATTTAAATATTATATTAAATATTTTAAAATTTTAAATATCATATTAAATATTTTATTATAATTTAGAGAGTTATCATAATATTTTTATTTATATGAAAAAAAAGAAACAAGGAAATAAAAAGAATTTTAACCAATGTAACGATATGACTAGTTTTAGTTATAAAGGAAAAGAACAAGGGCAATTCTAATTCGGATATTAAATTAAAATTTTTTATAAATTTGAATATAATATTAAATATTTTATTATAATTTAGGAGGAATGGTAACATTTAACCCTGGTTTAAATATTTTATTATAATTTAAGAGGAATGGTAACAATTAACCCTAGTTTTATTTGCATGGGAAAAAGAAATAAAAGAAAGAAAGAGACTTCATTGCTAAACAACACAAAATTAAGTAATTAACGACTAAAACCAAAATCAAAAGCCAAAAGGCCAAAAAAAAAAAACCCACAAACGCACACTCTCGAAGTCTCTCACCCACTACTCTCCTCGCAAGAAAAGTGAAGTTCTTTAGTTTTTTTTATTTTTGGCCTACTCTTTAAACTCAAACTCTATAATTCTCAATCTTTATTTCTTTAATGATGGATCGTCTTCATCTCTCTTCCACCATTGTTTCTCTCCTCTTCATCTCTCTCTTTTCAGGTAAGTAAACATTCAAAGACTCCATCTTTCCAATCCATGACCTTTTCTTTTCCCTTATTTGCGATATCTGCCACTGACCCTTTCCTTGTTTTCAATCGCAGAAGTGAACCCAGCTTCTTTCAAAATCGTCAACAAGTGCCGCCACACGATATGGCCCGGCTTTTTATCCGGCGCCAAGACAGCTCAGCTTCCCACGACGGGCTTCGTTCTTAACCCTGGCAAATCAAGAACCGTAACAATACCCACGTCTTGGTCCGGTCGACTCTGGGGTCGTAACCTTTGCGGCCAAGACTCCTCCGGTAAATTCGCTTGCCTAAGCGGGGACTGTGGCACCGGTCAAATTGAATGTTCCGGAAGTGGAGCCAAGCCGCCAGCCACTCTCGCGGAATTCACGTTAAACGGTGACCGAGGATTAGATTTTTACGACATCAGCTTAGTCGACGGCTTTAATTTGCCTATGTTGGTCGTGGCCAAGGGAGGCAAAGGCGGGAACTGTAGCGCCACGGGTTGCTTATTGGACCTCAACGGCGCTTGTCCTTCGCAGTTACGTGTGATGCGTCCGGGTGGTGCTGGCGTGGGGTGTAGGAGCGCGTGTGAAGCGTTCGGAGATCCCGAATACTGTTGCACCGGGGCGTTTGGAACGCCTGACGTGTGTCGACCATCGGCTTACTCGTTATTTTTCAAGCGTGCTTGCCCACGCGCGTATAGCTACGCGTATGATGATGTTACTAGTATTTACACGTGTGCGGGCGCTGATTACGTCATCATATTCTGCCCGCCTCCTTATAGCAGGTGAATTTTACTAACGAACTCTCATCCATTGTTGATGTTTCGGACACTTACGGCTTTGGTTAGTCACTTTATGTTGGTTTTTTTGGTCATTTCATCAGTTGCATGATTTGAGTAACCTGCCACGCTGGCATGTTCCTGAAAATTCGGCGTATTTTGTGGATGAAGTGCAGGTGTAGATCAATTCTATAAATTGACATGTGATCAATCCCTAATGATGCCGTAGGGTAATGGGTTGAAATGTTTTTTCTATCATTAATTTCAATGTCTTTATTCATCAAAGACACTTTCATGGGTGGAAAATCTACTCTAGTTTAGTCATTGTTTCGATGGATGCATTGAAAATTATTGAACAAAAATATAAAAAAAATTATCTGTAGTGTCTTAATAATACATATTGTGATTGAATTTAATTACATTTACATGATTAGTTTCAAAGTTTTGATTGAATCCTTCTAGTTAGGGTTTGCTCAGCTTTTGAGATGTAGATGACTCCAGGTATGACTTATTAGTAGGGAAAGAGTTCAACCCTTATCCAGTGAGTTTCGATCCAACCGGATATTTTAGGGTCGATTTTTTTTTTAATTGGATATCGGGTCGGATCATGTACTAGTAAAAAAAATTTGAGTCGGGTCGGATAGGGTGTTAGGTAAACCCCACCCGATATATATTATTTTTAATTATTTATTTAATTTTATATTTATATTAAAAACAGTATTTTATATTTAAAAAATAATATTTTATTGATTTCAAATCAGGTCGAATCAAGTACAATTTTATACAATATTGGATCAGGTCAGTTCGAGGTGAGTAAAAACCCACTCTAACCTGACCCGTTGCCATCCCTACTTATTAGAGAGTATGAGGCTGCATATTTTGGGAGCTTTAGCAAACAATTTTGCTGCTAGACAAGTGGATTAACAGGCTCAAGCCAAATGGTGCTTTGGTTGATCCATTGAACTGTAAGTTATTGGAATGATTCTTTTGAGTGTTTTGAGATTATTAGATATTATTTAAACATGAAAACCAGCTTGCAGGTGTTGATTGGAAAAGGAATCTTGATCCAGCTGGATCTTGAAACCCTTCTACTTGTAGTTCATGTGCTGTAAGTCACCGTAGATGTTTTAGAACCATTGTGGTCAGCGTCTTTGTGTAGAATTGGCTTCTTGATGGCAAAATTAGAGCTTTAATAATTCATCCAAAACTGGAAAACCATAATGATGGTGCCTTAAAAATATGAGATAAGGACCACTATCTGTCCCTAAAGAGGAGGTTGATAGGTTATTAGTAGTTTAGCTAATTTCAATTCATGAGGTCTGAATTTCTGCCATTATTTATTTCGGTGGTCCTCATTGATCAAGTAATAGTGATCTGTTTTAATAGAGGTTAGTGCATACGTTGACCTTGACACTTTAGTCCTGACAATCTATATTGTGAGCTGATGTTTTTATCAATCTTTTTGAAAGACAATTGTAATGTGTTCCTAATCTTGTATAATGTTTTGCGAATATCAAATTACAACCCGCTTTGAGTTATGAAAATGGATGTTTTAGAAATGCTTAAATGGACATGAACTCCATGTCGAGAACAATTTTCATATGTCCTGTGGTAGCCTTTTTCTCTGTTTTATCTGCTCGATATGCATACCCTTCAGAACAACCATCTATCTGTTAACCTATAGGACTTCGTGGTCATGAAAACATTAAACTAGTCTCAGGCATGCAATTTCTAAAGAAGCATATGTGAATGTACCACGGTACGTAGCTGCTATACACAAAGGCCAATTATAATTATTGCATCCTTAGAGTAACAAGTCTCTAAATTTACATTATTTAGTAGAAATACCTCATGAAACACTACGTATTTATTTGTATTTTGTGACAATTTACAGTCAAAAAGTGTTTGGTGCACGGAAAGATGGAGCACTGCTACCACTTGTGAGTAAGAGTATGATATACCTATCAAGCGTACATGCAAATGGAGCTTCATTATCAGGTCTGCTCCAAGTGCAATTTACCGCTCGTGCAGCCTCTTCTGCTATGGTTCTTTTCCTCTTTTGGCAACTTATTTTCCCATTGTGACTAACATTGGTCTGGACACTTCCAGGCAAGTAGTAGCAAGATCTAGCTGAAGATAATGCGTTTCTATCCTGCTCTTTGCTGTACCAGTTCTCTGCCAGCATCCGATGTTTATCGCTCGATAGAAAGAACTGCAACATAAAAATGAAGATTGCCTACAGCTATTGGGGTTTCCCGTTTGCCACAAGAAATGTTGTATATAGTTATCTCCCTATACTTGTTTTTTGATCTACTGGTACACGAATGTTTTAAATTTTTACTTTCAACGTAATACATGTAAGTTTTAGCAATGTGGAATTCTGAGCAACAGGAATCTGTTTTTTTTTTTTTTTCTTTTCACTTTGATGAAAATTGTTTCTTAGAACAGGTACTTGTACATGGATTAAACATGATCTTCTGAAGTGTTTCTGGTCTCTGGGATCCTGCGATCCTGCACTACGTTGTTGGGAACTTTCCCCTCATTTTAAACTTGAATGGCTGACGCAATTCAATTCTTTTACGGAGAATGAAAGAAAAGATACAGGGGAGACTTCGTTGTGGGCTTCCTGACCATACGTTTTAAGACTTCGTTGCTCTAGTGGTGGCCCAACTGCTTTGGAAGTATGGCAGGACCAAGGAATGTAAAAGGGAGGGACCTGTGGGCTACCTGCGTCCCAGCCTAGAGGACCAGAATCCAGCAATGGAGATTTTTAAGAAATTGGATTTTATTTGTGCGCAGAAAGTATTCTTATACTGAGAATGATTGATAGTATATCCATGTATGTTGATCGGATAGGTAAAGAGGATGGTCGAGGAGAAAAAATGGGATGGGTTGTGGGAACCTGAGTTGCTGATCCTGAAACTGAAACTACGTATCTGACACTAAACAGGATTCGTATTTAATAATGGAGAGATAGCTCCAATTAAATCTTCAAAGTTTAAACTGATACATTTAAAAATGCCAAATCCCCATCAGTAAGTACTTTTTAGTGGTGCCCTCTGACTGTGAGGGGAAACCTGGCCTGACTCCACATGGAGTTGGCTGGCACCCCATGCAAATTGCTCACATGAGCTGTAGCTAGCAATGACAATGCTGGACTGGACCAGTCAAGTGTTGCATCCCTACAACTCTCATCTTCAAGATTGCGTCAAGCATTCCAATGGGTCCACGTTATCCGTGCCTTATTTAACACCATAGATGTGAGATGTCTAACATACTCTGAGAAATTGCTTGCCTGGCCCTTGTTTTCATGCGCACAGGAGTGGCAATGGAAAATTGAAGGCAGAGATGCCTCTACTCTAATATCAATTGGAGTCTACTTTCAACTTCAGAGAAGAATTAGGCCAGTTTAGTATAAATTGGAGTATAATTTTCCTTTTCTTTCTATAAAGTTCTATGCAACCGATTCCCCCGTTGTACCTACAATTTAACATAATCATGGTATAGATTATAGGGTAAGAGTATGTGCAATTAGTGCTTAATTTAACATTTCTCAAGCTAAAACAAACTCTTAGCCCCTAAAAAACAAAGTAGCTGGCTGTGGTCTCCAATCTATATATGCCATAAATGAGTGGATCCATCGGCATTTTGGAGCCATCAAACTTAATTGGGAACGCAATAATAAAAAAATAATGAAGGATAGGGAAAACATAGGCGTCCACTTGGTTGGATTCATCCACAAAGTCTGCTACAAACATGGAATGGAAGGGAAGCAAAGAACTTGATAAACATAAACTATAAAAAGAAAATTAGTGCCGAAAATGTTTTTATTCTTTAAAACTATCAGCCGTTCGCTTTAAAGAAAGAAAGATATGGAGCAGACAAAAGGAAAGAGGATCAAAGAATGGCTTGTCTCCAAAGGCATAAAGTGGAATCATAGCCACACTTCACTTTTTGACATCAGAAAAAAAAGAGCACCAGC
The DNA here is from genome assembly GCF_002303985.1 of Durio zibethinus. The sequence continues at coordinate 2,551,669 of NW_019167915.1, read as the reverse complement.
CGTTTTTGCCTTCAAACTTCTTATTATTCCAGATAAGAAGAACAAAGCAACCATTGGTTTCTCTCTTCTCTCAGCTAATGAAGTTTATGTTTAAAAATATAATAATATAAGCAAAACAAATGCCATATATATATATATATATATTTATGTAAAGTAAATTATAATAAGATAAAAAAATTACATTACAAGTATTGAGAATTTACTATCTTATGGAACATAAGAAAAGAGCAATCATAATTCTAATTAAGGATAGTTATAGTACTAATCATGGCGTCCTAATCTTGCAGAGCGCACGCAGTTAGGTCAAGCCCCACTGTACTTTTAACTTATATAAAAGAAATTTTGGTTGGCCGAGACAAATCTTTCTTATACATCAATGGCCATCAAGCATATCGCTCGATCTGGCACAATCTTACCAAAACCAAGAATAATTTGTCTCTGGAAAATAATAGTAATAGTACTGTTCAGTTAGAGAGGAAGCAGGAGAGTATCCTTGAAATATTTGGCATTAACTATCACCTACCTAAGTTGAGTTTTGGTTAGATCCCATATCATAAACCCTATCATTAAATGCAGCTCACTTCAATTTATATAGATTTTTCTTGAAGTTCAAATAAACTTATCAACTTATATTTATTCAGATTATGTTATCATCTCATGTTTATAAGGTTAAAAAAAAATTTAGGAATATTATTTTAAATCTTTTGTCTTCAAGCTTTTTAAATAATTTTTGTAACTCATGGTTTTCCTCTTTAATTTTGACTTCATACATTTTGCTAACTTTAACATAGGATCACGCTCCAAAAGTCAAACTTCAACATCTTTTTAACCTTCATTTTTCTTATTATAAATCCAAATCATTCTCCAATCACCTCCCAACTTATTCCTCATTTCACCTCTATCCAAAATAACCTCATCAGGTCTTCTTCGTAGTCATTCAATTGTGGCAGAGTTACAAAAGGCTTTGACAAACGCGAAGGTGCTTCAGTAACTGCATGGGTGATGGGTCCATAACACATTGCAGGCGCTCACAAGGAAAATAGAAGGCTAGGCATAGCTAGATGCCAAGAGATTGAAATTCTCCTTCTGTTTTTTTTTTTTTTTTCTTGACAATAATTGAATGCGTATTATTTATTCAGAGCAATGAACTCAAAACTTGAAAGGGAAGAATCAAACAATTGTGAAAAGAATCCATCTGAACAATGAAACCAATTGCTATTTCTCTTTAATATGATGAAGATTCAAATCTTCCCTTTTCTTGATATGCTTACATAAAAAAGAAGGTTAAAGTATTCAAGCTTTAGGTTCGAATAAATTTGCTTGTGAGACTGAGGAGTTGGATTATGTAGCACGATGATTGAGTTTCTTTATTTATAGTTAAAGAAGCTATACATATTAAATGAACGAAACATTTTTATGTAAACATAAAGACGAAAAATTATAGTTCTTCAAACTCTTGTTTCCACCATAAGTAGGAGAAGAAATTTGTGCTGGATTTCATGCACATCATGGAACACGACTTTTTGTTGCAATTGCTTGGCCACCAAATTCCATCCGATCAATTCAAGCATACGTTTTACACTGTATATTCACATGGGACTGGGACTAACCGACCCCATCTGTCCTGGTTCATGTTCTCTGAAAAGTTCACTTTATGAAAAGTAACTTGATGGCCCATTGACCTTTTGCAAGTAGATGAAAACAAACAGAAAGGAAAGAAACACTATTTGTTTTTCGTTTGGGGTTTTGGCCAATGTTTCTAAATCCAATTAATTTTAGGGATGAATAACTTGGCTGGCTTTCGGGTTAAATCGCCTATGTAATCCAATGTCAAGTGGATGGCTTCCTCAATGATGTCGATAGTTAAAAAAAAATAGCAATATCTAATTATTATGTACTACAGTAAAAGAGAACGCATATCTCTTGGCTCAATATTTTTGAAACCGGACATCCAGAAGACAAAGTTCCTTGTTTCCATATCAGTTCCAATAATTATAAATAAAAAGTAGTTTTCATCGGAAAGTATTTTTTTCATTTTCTTTTTAAATCTTCTAAATTGTAGTAGTAATATATAGCCTTCTTCTTCGAAAGTGGAGGGAGTCAAGTTTAAGTGTGTTCAGGATTGTTTTGAAGCTGGTAATAGATGTTTGGTCCATAAAGTCTCTCGAAAGACGGAGGAAAGTTTTGCCATTAGTGTATTTCCCTCCAACATATACGTAGAAGCTTGAAAAACAAAAATGGTTAGCTGTTAAGCATCTTTTAACTGAAGTCCACAGCAACAGGTTGGAACTGGCCTTGGTCCTGTTTCCAGCAAAATATTTTCTTGTGCCTGTTCCGACTACATAGATTGATGAAACTTAGAGCTGGATGGCTGATACAAATTTTCTTAAATTATAGATAGGATTATGATAATCTTTTTTTTTTCGTACTCAGTAAAGAATTTGGATGAAAAATTACTTATCATTCTTCTACATTTTTAAACCGAGTAATTATGGTTAGGGAAAATAACTTTTACACTTTACCACTATATTGTGCTAATGCATTTGTCGGTGGGTGAGATGATAATGGATTTGCCCGAAATATTCATCTTCCTTGTGTTTATTTTTGGGAGGCTAAGGACAGTTTCTTTTGTAAAATTTTTTATTAAAATTGATTAAAAAATAAAAAGTTAATCTATGGATTGAAAACTTATTTTAGGATGGATAGATCAATGATTTTTTTTCATTCAATTTTGTCGATTTATAGAGATTTTAAATTAAAATTTTTATTTAAAATATTCATTTAAATCTTGCACGTGTCGTCGGTAAATTAATTAGTAGGAGTCGCTTAATTTTTGGGTTCGAATTTCCTACTTTTAATTTTCTGACCTTATAATTACCATTTTCAAAATATAAGTAAAAAAATTATGCTTTTTATTGAATCTGCAATAGCAATACATGAAAAGACGAGAGCATCGAATCCGATGCGTTTCTCATAATTGCACTTCCGTCTCCAGCATGGCACCCAATTCAACGGTCAGCTAAACATGACCCGGCGTATAACAGCCAATAACAAGTTGCCACGTATCGTAATTCTTCCATCTCTGATCGCTTTTTTTGTAATAATTGCGTGATGACAGGACAAGTGAAGTTACAGGTGTCACATCAAAGGAAAAGGGTATTGGTGGGTGGGACCTCCTGTTTGGCAAAGCTTCATCTCTTTTTTTGACTTTCTCGTTTGGAAGAGGAAATCACGCTGTGTCGTACAGGTTCGTTGTGTGGATGATCGCATAGGAACACACAATTTATTGAAGTATAAATAAATAATTATTTTTAGTTTAGATTTTACTATCACTATTAATTAATTTTAAATATTAATTTTAATAAATTTTTTTAATTATAATTATGATAATTTTTGTCTTAATTATAATAATTTGTATTATAATTTTTAATTTTATTAAAATTAATTTTATTATTCTTTCAAATAAAATTTTATCGATTTTAATAGATAGCATGTGACCTCTTATATATATATATATATATATATATATATGATCTTATTGATTAGTAAATTATTAACTGTGACATTAAAACTCAAGCATCTAAAGGGTGACATAATTTAGTATGTTGGGAGGATGGACTCTTGCCTTAAATTCCATCCTAATAAAATTAGTTATGGGTAGATTAAAAATAATAATAAAATTATTATAATTATAATTAAAAATTTTTAATAAATATTTTATATTAAATAAATTTTATTAAAATTAATATTTAAATTTAATTAATTATATAATAAATTTAATCATATCACAAAAAAATATAATTAAATCCAAATCGATACTTGATTAACAAAAATTACCTTATTGTATTTCACTGGTATCATTATTTTTGAGAAAGTATGAAGTCCCTCGAACTTATAATAGGCTGGACTGAAGTACGTGAGGTTTGATTGAATCACATCTTATTTTAACACAAAAGATTAAATAATTTATTTATATCAAATTAAAAAAAATAATGAATGATTTTTAAGTTTAAGGGTGTAAATGATACATTAAAATTCATAAATTATTTGGATTCGATTCGAAAAAAATTTAAATTCGATGCGATTATTATCGAGTCGAGCTCGATCGAATCAAATTTAAAAATTTTTATATTCGACTCGAGTAGCTCGTGAGCTTAATCGAATTTTTATATTTAAATATATTTTTATTATTTTAATTAATAAAATATTTCGAGTTCGAATTTAAATTTAAACATAAATAATTAAATTTTTATTGAATATATAAATCAAATTTATTTTTACATATTAATTTAATTTAATCGAGTAAACTCAAATAATTTAAATTCAATCATAAATCTAATTCAAACTTAAAAAAAAAAATTCGAACGAAGTAAATATCAATTTTAAAATTATGAGTCGAACTCAAACCTTAGATTTTTTACTCTATCGACTCTATTACATTCGTACTTAGGTTACCGATACTCCCCGTAACAATTGTTTTCCCATAAAACCTCGACTCTAGCTAGCCCACAGCTAAAGCCATAATCACCCTGACAAAACTGTAGACAATATTATACGTGTTGCGGTCTAAACAGAGCCACTACAGAACTTTTCCAAACCTTTCTTCAATCGAATTCATGTTACCAAGTATTGATTACGAATTTATAACTAAAAAATTTTCAGTATTTATGAAAGGTTTGGAATTTACGAATTTACCAAGTATTAATTTTTTTTTTATGCATGATAGAGTGGTAAAATTCCTGTAAGCCAAATGCGAGTTCTCTCCGAGAAATATCTTTTTTTCAAGTATTAAAATTATTTTTAAAATATAAATGTTAACAATTTTATATTATTATAAGTATAAAGTATTTTTTAGGATCCAATGTGATAAATAAATTTCTTTTATCAATCAAAATTCATTTTTGAAAGAAATATTAAAGGAATAAAATTGATGTACGAAACAAGAAGAATATGCTCTTAACATTACAGGATAGCAACAGATCAAATTGAGTCGAGACTTGCTTTTACTTTACTCCAATTTATTTTAATTTTATATCCATAATATTAAAATATGATATAATATTATATAAATTTGTATCTAATTTTACTTGACTTAAAATTAATAAATATTTTTAATATAAAATATTATTTTAAAATATAAATATAAAATTAAATAAATATATAAATATATATAATTAATATAATAATTAAAAAATAATTTTTATATATATCATATCAAATTGAGGTGAGGTGAGTTTATCTAAAATTTAACTTGATTGAAAATCTTATTTTAAAAAAAAAAAAATTTTATAAATTTACATCGAGTCAAAACTTAGTGAGAACAGGTTGAACTGTCATTCTTAATTAAGATCTTTGATGAGAAAATTAAATAAAAAAACTTTTGAAAATATATATTATTAAAAATTCCCATAGACTCGGTAATGAATGAGTTTGGACTAGGTTTACACGCCATATTCTTGTAAAGAAGTTTTTCTATTTTTTAATCCAAACTCAACTCCTTATATCAACTCATCATATTAGGTTGAAATTGAACTTATAATTTCAAATTTAGATTTAGTGATTTATATATTTATATAGTATAAAATATAAATAAAATTCGTATATCTATATTATTTATATTAAATTATATTATAAATTATATGGATATAAAAATATATAATATATATTTATTTTATTAAATTAATATATAATAATTATTAATATTATAAATTTTTTTATCTTTGTATCATTTAATATATCATATTTATATCGTATTATCATATCGTATTTTAGTCTACTATTGTAAACAATATTTTAATAACTTGATCAGTTATTGAACCGGTTAGAGTTTCAATTTTTTATTCAATCAGGGCGATTGGTTCAATAACCGGTTCAATGTTGTGGCACATTTTTGTTGGACTTTATATTTGGTATTAACTACATATTAAATATGGTGAATATATAACAAAAAGACGATGTTTTAATGTTTGACAAAGTGGTTAAAACGTTAATCCAGAGACTAAGTAGGTTAAAGGTTCAAATTTTATTAGATAAAACAAGAATGTAAAATAATCGAATCATCTTATTGAGGTAAATTAGGTTCCAATTTAATGCAATCCAACCGGTTCTTGATCGGCTCAACTATCAAACGATTTTCACAGTTTTTTCTAGATCAAATGGGTCACTGCTTTCGATTCAACCAATCCGATTTAATCTTGACAAAATTGCTTATAAAAACAAAGAATATTTATGTCTTTACCAAACAAGAAAGGAGTATTTATTTGGCCTTTTCTTTTCTACAACAAAAATTGTTTTCAAGTCAAACAAACTAGCCAGGATAGAGAAATTTATCTACCTTGTTAAAGGGTATTAAAATTTACGAAAGAAAATGCTTATTTTGACAAATATCAACACAACAGGGAATGTAAATAGGAGGGATGTAGGAAGTAGGAAGTGGTATTATTATCGTTGGTAGTTTAGAATATGATGTATTTTATATTTAGTAAAAAAATAATTTATATATAATTTAAAAGAGATTACTTATGTTATTTAAGTAATTGAATTAAGTATTAGAGTAAGCCAAGTCATTGAAGTTTGCTAGAAGTTTTCTTAGTAGGTCAAACAATTTTAAAAGTCAAATATAGGGACTTGGACACTTAGGATATTTGTGCTTGTTTAATAAATAGATTTAATTTTTAAATATTTTATTTTTTATTTCAAAATATTACTAAAATTTATTTTTATTCTAAATAAACATGTTTGAATAGAGAAAAAACAACATGATGGTCTGAACAAATATATATGAACAGAAAAATATAACTGTATAAATAAAGTTTCTTTAAACATAAAAATATAACTATATAGAAGGTCATGACTTTTTTGACTTAGCTTGATTGATAACTGTTTATTTATTATAAATAGATCTTTTTGCCTAACTAATTTTATTACTTCTGATTTGAAGAGTTTTTTAATGTTTTGTAGTATCATATAGACATAATTGCCTTTAAGATAGTATCTTTTACATTTTAAAGTCATATTTTTTTTTTTATTATTTCTGTTTTCTTAAATTTTTAACAATTTAAAGGCAATTATGGATACTACATCTATTATTGTCCTCACTGCTATTGTGAATTTGGAATCAAACATGAAGGTTCATTTTCAAAATCAAGATGTAATCAAACTTGATTGTTTTCAATGGATCAAACTACACTAGGTGGAAAGACAAAATGGTTTTTTTTACTGCATTAAATATGCTTTATGTACTTTGTACAAATTTGAAACCAATTGCAAAACCAATTCTAGAAGATTCTAATGCTATTAAGGCAATAAGAAGCAAACGTGAAGAATATAAACTAGTCTATTAAGGTTATATTTTAAATTCAATATTTGATCATCTATATGACCTATGCAGAAATATAAAAACAGTAAAAGAGATATAGATTGCTCTTAAACATAAATACATGAACGAAAAGAAATGTACTGATAAGTTTTTAAACTTGAAATACTTTGAATTTTCAATAACTAATGACAAACTAATTATGGACCAAGTGCATGATTTGCAAATTCTAGTTTATAAGTTAAGTGAGTTAGAAATTAAGGTTCTTGATTCACTTCAAGTTAGAGCTATTTTGTCAAATTTTTCTCATTCTTGGAATGGATATAGGAAAAAATTTTTTACATTCAATAGATATTTTCATTATTAAAGAATTTCATATTTACGTACCGATTGAAGCAAAAAAATCGTGCAAGAGATGCACTCTTTCTTGGGGGTTCCAATGTGAATTATGTGAGTGAACAAAATTCTGAAAAAACTTACAAGTCTTCTAGAAAATTTTAAAACAATTTTAAAGTCAAGAATAATGTATTTAAGAAATCCAAATTTAATAAGAATAAAATGTGTTTTCATTATGGAAAGAAAGGACATTTGATTAAGGATTGTATATTTAAAAATGCTAGAATTAAGATTGGTTCTAGTTCTGAAAACAAGACAAGTTTGGTTGAGTAAAAAATAATGAACTTGTTACAATTGTGACTGAAATGCAAATTAGCATGATCATTGAAGTTCATATGGCTACTACAATTAAGTCATCTGATTGGTGGCTAGATTCTGGTGCAACAATTCTTGTTGCAATAACAAAAGCAGTTGAAGACTTATGATGAATGCAAAAGACCAAAAAATATCCTTATGAGAAATCATGTTCCTGCCAAAGTGATTGAAAAATAAACAATTGAATTAAAATTCACCTTAGAGTAAAAACTAACTTTACTTAATGTTTTTCATGTTCCTAAGATTAGAAAGAATATTGTATTTGCAAATCTATTAGGTAAGAATGGCTTTAAAATTGTACTATAATATGGTAAAGTTATACGTCTAAAAATGGTGTATTCATTGAAAAAAGATATTCAAATGATGGTATGTTTAAACTAAGTATTAATGAAATAAATAATGTTTTTTCTTACATTGTTGAGCATTCTTATTTTTTATGGCATGCTAGATTAGGATATCTAAATTATCAATATATGAATCATATGACTAAGCATAGTTATATAACATACTAGGAAATCATGATATTAAATGTGAAATCTATGTCAAAGCAAAAATAACTAAAAAACATTATTCTAAAATTGAAAAGAAATACAGAATTGCTAGAAATCATACATTATGATATTTGTGAGTTAAATGGTTTATTAACAAAGGGGAAAAAATGTATTTTATATCATTTATAGATGATAGATCTCGTTATACTTTTATGTATCTAATGAGAATAAAAGATAAAGCTTTTCATAAATTTAAAGAATATAAATCAATTGTTGAAAATCAAAATTCATCGAACTGATAGGGGTGACAAATATTTTTTAGATTTATTTTCTCTTTTTTGTGAAGATAGTGAAATTATTCATCAAAAAACAACCCCTTATACACCTCAACAAAATGGTTTAGCCGAAAGAAAAAATAAAACCTTAATTGATATGGTAAATAATATGTTATTAAATGTTAAATTACCTCTAAATCTTTGAGAAAAAAACACTTTTAATAGCATGCTATATACATAACAAAATTATTTCAAAGAAATTCTTGAATATATCATATGAACTTTGGAATCATGGTAGAAAAATCAAATTTGGATTATTTTAAAGTGTGGGGGTGCATTGCTTTTTATAAAATACTTAATTCTCATAAATCAAAATTAGGACCTAGAGGTATTAAAAGTATTTTTGTTGGTTATGCACATAATTTAAAAGCATATAGACTTTTTGATTTGAATACTAATATTATTGTTGAATCTATTCATGTATAATTTTTTGAAAATAAGTTTATATGTGATACTAAAATTGATATGAATAAACAAATTGAAATGATTCTTACAATTAGACATAAAAGAAAAGAAAGTAATGATTCTGTTAAACTTAGAAAGAACCAAAAAACTAGAAAAGAGAATCATTTGCATTCTGATTTTATTTCTCTAAGTTCTATTGTCTTCCTAATAAAAGAAAATAGAACCAAAGTGCTTAATAAAACACCAATTCTACTAAATGTAGATGAAGACCTTAAAATATTTAATGAAACTATGACTTCAAGAGATGATGCTTTTTTGAAAAAGGTTATTAATAATGAAATGGACTTAATCATATCCAATAATATATGGTCTTGGTAGATTTACCTCTAGGTTATAACTTATAAGATATAAATGGGTGTTTAGAAAAAAATATAATACAAATTGTTCTATACAAACCTTTAAAGCAAGATTAATTGCAAAAGGTTTTAAACAAAATAAAGGCATGGATTATTTTTATACATGTGCTCTAGTAGAAAAAATAATATCCATTAGAGTTTTTATAGCTTTGGCTTCCATTTATAAATTATATGTACATCAAATGGATGTTAAGATGACCTTTTTAAATGGTGACTTAAAGGAATAAGTATATATGAAACAACCAAAAAGGTTTTATTCTTTTAGGTAATGAAAATAAAGTTTGTAAATTAATTATATCACTTTATGGGCTAAAGTAAGCTCCTAAACAATGGCATGAAAAAGTTTAATTTAACCATAATAGCCAATAGTTTTAAACATAATGGAGTGGATAAATGCATTTACTTAAAATTTACTAAAGAATATGGAGTTATAATATGTCTCTATGTGGATGGTATGCTAATTTTTAGTAGTAATATGATTGAAATAAATGAAACCAAAAGGTATATAATTTCTGATTTCAAAATAAAATATTTAAATGAAGTTAATACCATTTTGGGAATTAAACTTAAGAGATATAACAAGAGTTTCGTACTTAATCAAAATCATTATATTGAGAAACTACTTAATAAGTTTAAGTATCTTAATATAAAAGAAACCAATACTCCATACGATACAAGTACAAAATTAACAAAAATTCAAGGTTATGTAATTGCACAACTTGAATATGCTAGTGATATTGAAAGTATTATGTATGCTATGCATTATACTGAGCCAAATATAGCTTTTGTTGTTTGCAAGTTATCAAAATATACAAGTAAGCCCAGTATAAGTCATTGGAAAATAAATAGAAAGAGTTATAGGTTATCTTAAAAGAACTAAAGGTTTTGGTTTATTTTATTTTGAATATCCAACTGTTTTAGAAAGATATTTAGATACAAGTTGAATCACTAGTATAAGTGACAATAAATCTACTTTAGGATGAATGTTTACTTTTGGAGGTGGTACAATTAACTGGGCATAAAAAAAAAAACTAGTATTTCACATTTAACTATGGAATATTAATTTATAGCTTTAGTTGCAGTGGGCAAGGAAATTGAATGGCTAAAAAATTTATTAATGGATATAGAGTTACGGCCACAACCAATAACAGTTATTTTCTTGTACTGTGATAATGAAGCTACTATGTCTGGAGCTTATAGTAAAATTTATAATGAAAAATCTAAACATATTAGTCTAAGATGTAATTATATCGGATAATTAAAAAAATGAGGTAATTACCATAATATATGTTAAATCTGCTAACAACGTAATAGTTTTCCTCTTACCAAGGTGCTACCTAGAAATTTGGTAGGAAGCACCACAAATGGAATGAGTTTAATATTCTTTTTAGACACTAATAATGGGAACTTAACTTTGAATTAGTAATCTCTATTTGCAAAGTTTAATATGTAACAATAAGTTATTGTTATATATCTGTAAGCACTAGTCAACCCATTATAAATATTCGAAATACTAGTGTAAGTCATTGTATAAATGGAAGATAAAATTGAACTCTTAATAGAGTCTATAATTAAATGTCTATAGCAATCAAGATATAAATAAAAAATTTCACTTATATAAACATAGAAGTAGTGCCGCTTCAATAAGAAAATTAAAAACTTTATTGTAAATGTTTACAAATAAAGATAAGCATATGCCCGTAATTATGTTAAAACGGTTATAAATTTTTGACAAAATATTAAATAATTATTATGTGTGTTATATCTTTAATTTTAATTATAAGAGTTGATGTTTAATCTACAAACACCATCAAATTCGTTAAAATTTTAAAATATATACGTTAATTAAAGGTTTAAATCAAAACATACATTCTTGTATTCATAATTTTTTTTTATATGAAAGGTTAAAGATTAAGCACAAATATTTCAAATTAGTGAGAGATTGTTGATAGTTTAGAATGTGATGTATCTCACTTTGAGTAGAAAGATTATTTATATATAATTAAAAAGAGATTACTTATATTTTTTAAGTAATTAAATTAAATATTAGAGTGAATCAAATCATTTGAGTTTACTAAGAGTTTTTTTAATGAATTAGATAATTTTAAAAGTCAAAGATAAGCATGTGATTAAATCTTTTATTTTTTATTTCATAATATTACTAAAATTTATTTTTATTCTAAATAAATGTTTAAACGAAAAATATATATAATGATTCAAATAAATATACCTAAAAAAAAATGACTGTTTAAAATTTTATTATATATTATAAAATAATTACTTTTAAGGTAATATTTTTGCACCTCAAAGTAATTTTTTTTATTTTATTATTTCTGTTGTCTTAAATTTTCTAACAATTATATTACAGTAGCTAGCAGCAGATACTGGTCAGTGTCCTGTTCAATGACCTCTCTCTGTCGCTTCTGTCATTCCCATTAACACTTTTGTCGGTTTTTCGATAATTCAATCCCTTCACTCTCTTCACCAATACCCTTCTTCATTTCTTATCACTACCCCTTCACTCAGGGGCATAGTAATTAGTAAGGCCTCCCCTGCATTGTCCTCTGTTCCTCCATTATTGTACCATTTGCTCATTTTCTGAAACCATAAACCCAAAACTTTCTTTTCACACTCCATTCTGAATTAGCTAACTAAGCAAGTTGAAGGAAATGAAAGACATTAGAAACAGAAAAAGAAGAAGCAGCAGCAGCAAAATCCTGATGGATTTTCACTCCATTAGCTCCTCACCTTTAATTCTCAGCCTCATTGTATTAGTTGTGACCTCAAAAGGTTAAACCAAGCTCCCTCTTTTTTCGGTTTCTTTCACATTTACAGTTTTAGGAAGGGATTATATTTTCTAACATGTCAAAGTTTTAATTTTACATTAAAAAACCCGTCATTTTTTTATCAGGTGTTTCGGGTGCTTCTTTCACATTTGTGAACAGATGCGGCTACACTGTCTGGCCTGGGATATTAGCAAATGCAGGCAGCCCCAGACTCGACAGCACCGGATTCGAGCTACCTAAAGACTCGTCTCGTTCGTTTCAAGCCCCAACTGGCTGGTCGGGTCGCTTCTGGGGCCGAACGGGCTGCACATTCGACGGATCCGGTTCTGGAACCTGCGTAACAGGCGACTGTGGGTCGGGTCAGGTGGAATGCAACGGACTTGGAGCTGCTCCACCAGTAACTCTGGCTGAGTTCACTCTTGGAACTGGAGGGCAAGATTTTTATGACGTCAGCCTTGTTGATGGCTACAATGTTCCCGTGATCGTTGAAGGTAGTGGCGGGTCGGGTCTTTGTGCTTCCACCGGATGTACAACTGACTTGAACCAGCAATGCCCGTCGGAGCTACGGGTTGGGAAAGGTGATGCTTGCAAAAGCGCGTGTGAGGCATTTGGGAGTCCCGAATATTGTTGTAGTGGCGCGTATAGCACACCCACCACGTGTAAACCATCGGTTTATTCTAAGATGTTCAAGGCCGCGTGTCCGAGATCCTACAGCTATGCATACGATGATGCTACAAGCACATTCACGTGTACTGGAGCAGATTATACGGTGACGTTTTGTCCCTCTTCTCCCAGGTAATGTTTCACCAGTATTTTTGTCGTCTAAAATCTTAATCTGAAATGAAAATTTTGATATGGTTAATGATTGTTTTTATCAGTAAGATTCTTCTCCCAGGTATACATGGCTCATTTTGGTAGTTTGTAGGATTATTCCTTTTTTTTTTTGTTTCTTTCTGTCTCTATCGCTTAGGAAATTGGTGGGGCTTAAGGGGGAAAAAGATTAAAGTGAATTATTGGTGAAATGAAGTTGTATTTTTTTGATGAGGTATAGGCTGCTTTTAAATGTTAATTGATTTGTTTGTCGAGGATGAATCTGACAAAAATTGTATATTTACTGCACGAGTAATTTATGGATTATTCCTGATATCTTGTTGTAGTCAAAAATCTTCGAGAGATACTACACCGGTTACGGAATCAACCCCAATGACAGGCTCAACATCACAAGGATCAGGGTCAGAATCTGGGTTAACTTATTCGGGTAATGGTTATGGGTATTCTGGTTCAGGGTATTCAAGTTATGGTTATGGATTCTCTGGAACTGGGTACTCTGGTTCAGGTTCAAGCTCTGAATCAGGATCTGGACAAACCATGTTGACAGATGGGTCATGGTTAGCTGGTTTAGCCATGGGAGATTCACCAAGAACAGTTTCTCCGTCTATTCTACAATCTGTACTCATGGCATCAACCGCTTTCTCTCTCTTGTTTTCATTTCTTTACTTGTAGCTTTTCTCCATCATTTTATCATGGCTTTTGTTATTTTTGTTAGTGTGAATTCTTTACAGATTCGCAGCTTTGATGGGCAAATGGGGTTTGGCTTTTGTTTGAAAAGCTGACAGATTCTTGGGCCAGTTTGTAAACCACCAGCTTCAAGATTCCCCCTTAGAATTTCAATGTAATATACATTAAAAGGTGTTGTTTCTCTAAAATTTTAGGATTTAGTAGATGAATTGCTTGATTTCGGTCTACCAATTTTGGTTTTGTCTTCTGTTATCTTTGGCTTTTCAGTTTTGGTTCTTTGCTTCTCTTGGCTAATTGAATTGCAAAGAATAGGAGAGATCTTCATTAAAAGCATGTTTGTAACAAGAATATGGAGGATTTTGGCTGTCTTGTGTGAAGGATGCCGAACTCACAAGTTTTCAGCTCAGCTTTTGCCTTTGTCTGCCATGGATTAGGAGCCTATTACGTCATGTTATCACTTTGTTCGGTGGAAGTGAGAATCAATTTAGTAAATCATATTGAAACGTGGGTTGGGTACCCAAAGCGAAAATAATCAAATGGGGCCTTAATAAAGTGTGGATAAAGTCAAGTAGTGGGACTATTTGCCCTTGAAAATTTTGCCAAATTAAGTACCTTTTGTTGAATTGGGTTGAGCTAACTTCTAAAAGGTTGTTGCAAAAATTGATCCACATCAGGTAACTTTTTGACCATCTGAGCTCCTAAAATGTTATCTGATGCGATGATTACAATAGATAAACGACTAAAATTCGGTGGTTAACTTCGCTTATTGGGATTAACGTCTGAACAGTTGGCTTGTATGTATAATGGAGATGGCCTGTTACCATAGGCTCAAAGAACGAGATGGCTTGTTAAAAGAGCAGATTCCACGTGATTGAAAATATTGCTGTGGGGTACTTTTCGATTTAAAAGATAAAATAATTTTTATTTTATTAAAAGTTATTAATAGATAATTAGAGATGTTTTTAATTATTAAATTTATTATTTATATCGTGTAAATATGATATATATAATATTATATTAATTTTATTATTTCATCAATTTATTTCGTAAATTTCTCAAATTTTATGTATAAATTAAAATTAAGTATTATTTAATCATTTTATTTTTTTTACTTTATTTTTTTTATCATTTATAACCAATTTGTGCGTTAAAATATTAATAAAAAAAAAAAACTCTTTGATTTTGCCTTTAATTATTCTCTTATAATGTCAGGTTTTATTTGAAACTTGGCACAAATAATTACCTTAATAATTTCTTAATAATAGAGATGCCAAATCAATTATAATAAAGATTTTGTAGCACTGTTTCAATCAGAGAGGAAACTTGGAGGCATTATCATCAGGAACAAGCATCAAATAATGCTGTCAGAGTCCAGCATAAATTAAGGAAATCGGTAAGATACAATGGACTTGAATTGATAGCTGAAACAATAAAAATTGTCTTAACAAAATGTTTCAAAGCAGTGTTTTTTAAGAATAATTCTCAAGCTAAAGAAAAAACATGTCACAGGAAAACTAAATTATTTATATCGCGGGTCCTACCCACTAGCGTTCTCATCGTGACCCATAATTGAACTGACCATGTTAGCCTGTCAAGAATTCCTTTTTTTTTTTTTTTTTTTTTTTTTTCTGTTGATGTTATGAATTTATTATACTGTTGTTGTAGCGGCCATTAGTGATAGCAGAAGATGGACATATCCTAGAGAATCTTATCTATTGATAAAAGTAGTTGATTGAAGAAGTATAACAGATAAGGGTAAGTGGGGTTTAGAACTTTAGATCATATAAACCAGTTGAAGGTTCCTTAAATGGCATCGGATGAATCTGCTTTTAAGGTAAGCTGTAACAGGTGAGTAGGATGATTTATAAGAGGAAGCAACGTATGATACAAGCTGCCTGCTGAAGGCTTGTTTTGGAGAACATATTCTATCGTAGTGGTTTGCTGATTCAACTCATTGAAGGGACATAACCCAGCCATTTATTTGTCAGATCAGAAAACAAAGAAAGAAGGCAAAGTGGGAGAGAAAATCCTGACCCGTACTACAAGATTAGAATTCATCTGTAAGCCATTTCAGATTTATGTTCAGCTTATTAGCTTTATCATAGAGGAAACTTAAAACCCTTTACCTGATTTTGAAAGTGCTAGGTTGGAGAAAATTTTGGATACTTAATAAAATATCATGGCTTCCTTTGATTAGGAAATCGCAGATCAACCACTTTTTCGTTAAATCACAGTAATTTTCCTTCAAAAAGAATACGGATGGCATGAGAAACAGAGAAACAAGCTTTTTAAACTAAACTGCATCAGAAGGCTAAAGGTGTAAAATGATCCCAAACCCAAAAACCCGTTTAAAAAAAAAAAAACGATTCAGAAATCCAATTTATTAGTAAAATCAATACATGAATCTCAAAAAATTTTAACTTGGAAATGATCTAATTCAAAAAAAAAAAAAAACACTCGAAAACACGTTACATCTTTCATAAAATCTAAAAAATTATTTGATTACTGTAAATCCTATCTTGACCCAAACTCCAAAATGCTTGAACGAAGACATTATCCAAATCTTACATGATCCCAAACCTAAACCCATCCGCTTGGCACCTCATTTATACGTCTAATATTGCACTTCAATCTTGGCGAACAAGGGTTAATGGAAACTATGGAACGAAGTTGCTCTATTTAGATTTCAATACTATTGTTGAACATCAAACCTCGTAGTAGCCCAATATGTATGGATAACATAGCATTTTGATAGAAACATTGTTGCCTGCTGGGTCGTCGAGCTCAATATCCATGTATCAGAATCCCCTCTTCTAACGGGTGATAGGACACTGGGCCAGAGCCCGAGGTAACCTTGATAGGCTAGTTTACACTCGCAAAAAGTATACTCCCAATTCTCCCAAACAATCTCCTTTCTTAACGTCGCAAATTTTTGTAGTCGTGTTTAATCAATTGACTAGTTTAAATTATTCAAGAAAAATATGTGTTTATACACTGAATACTGTCAAAATCTAATTTAATTTGCCCATATACAGAGAGACTAGAATCATTGTCTTACAATTGAATGCTAAAGTGTTTAGTTTCATCACTGCGGCAAAGTGAGAAAGTAGAATTTGCTGTTCTGCTTCCATAGCAGACATTTACTTCGTATTCACCCAGGAATCCATAGAAGCTGTATGAACCATGCTCATCTGTCAGCCCCTTAATCTCCCCGGTTTGCCATTCTTTCAATAGATTGTCAACCACATTACCAGCTGGGAGATTGTTAAAATTTTCATCAGTTAGGCACATTTCATAACACCCTTTAGGATGGAGAGCTGTCCAAAGCATTATCCCATTCACTGAAGGATGTGAAAAGCCTTCTCTTAATACCTGTTCTAGGTAAATGGCCTGTTAAGGAAACACAAAGCATAAAATTAATATTATGCCCTTTAAGTAATGGCTAAAATATTGATAACATCAATGAGAATTCTATATGATCACCTGTAATTCTTTACCAACCGAACTATTAATATCTACCTCTGTAAGCCATATGGGGAGTCCAAGCGTAGCCAATTTGTCTAGCACAGCTCTCATTAGAGGAGGATTTGGTATTGTAAAATGACTTTCCAAGCCAATTCCATCCATGTACATGCCACCCTGTTTAAGATCTCTTATCCTTTCAATGTAGCTGTCAACCGTTGATTTCACATCACTGCAGGTTTCCACTACATTAAATTCGTTCATGAACAAAGTGGCTAAGGGGTCTGCTTGGTGTGCAGTCTCGTAGAAATGCAAGGTTGCATTTGGTCCAAGTCGTTGCTCATAAAATTCAAAATGAAGCATCTCATTGCTAACATCCCAGTGTATGAATTCTTCTTTGTATTTGCTCATTAAGCTTTGTATCCTGGAGTTGACTGCTGCTTGAAGGTCGGGACCTTTAAGGTTCCGAACCCATGCAGGGGTGTATTTGGGGTTTTCCCAGAATATGTTGTGGCCTCTGGCTATTATTTGGTGAGCTCGAACAAACTCCAACATTTGGTCTGGTACGGTGTAGTTGGTCTCTCCTTGATCAGGTTCTGTTGCATACCATTTAAGTTCATTTTCAAACACTGCTGCATTAAATCGCTCAACAAACCAATTCTGTGAGATGAAATGAAAACAAGATCAATTTTCTAGCATTGTAGTACAACGGCAAAACAGATGTTTACCCCTTTAGACTTATACCAATAATCAAGTTCTAATTATTAATCTATACTGAGAAGGTTTACAAGCTGAACATACTTGATAGGCCATATTTCCCAGAATGGTGCTTGCTATTGCAGAACCAAATGGAAAATCCTTTGAGACTTGATCTAATGTTATTTCTGCTCCTTGCAATCTGTTTCCTTGTTGGTCTGAAACATGTATTGTTACAGCACGCTTCCTTTGCTGGATAAAGTTAAGACAGTTCCTCTTAACATCGTTATAAAAGCAATAATTCAAATAGTAAGTCTGCTTTTATCTAAGCCTTTTTGAAAGATTTGCAGTTGTCTTGACATTTTTTTATGATTGGATATTTCCATTGCTGCCCAAACGTTTCGCAAAGTTCAATCTCGCAATCAACTGGAAAGAGGACCTTAAGAATATTAAGAATCGAATTATGAACCAAGAGAAGGGTGTGGACAGTAATTACAGTGTTAATTATGTATTGCTGGTTGATCCTCCATTCCTGATCAGTAAATGGCTGTAATGAGGCACTAGCAATTGCTATATTGATATCCGTATCGTCTGAGTTCTGCGTATCCACAACACAAGAAAAAGGTCTTAGAAGAAAAATCAACCAAAGCATTTCTGGAATTCTTTTCATGAGCTGATGCTCAATTATTTCACTTCTAAAAGCCTAAATAGAAAAATAATACTTTATGCAACACGGTATCATGAACATATATTCACCTGGAATAGTAGTAAAGAGAAGTTTGAAGGTGAATCTAGAATGAATCCACCCTTCAGAAATGACCAGCATCCATTCTTAGCCAAAACAGTCCCTATACAATCGTATGTTTTGTTTTCTGTCTTCAGGCTTGCCCTAATGAGATCTGAATTTGCACCTTGTATTCTGACCCAAGCTGTTAAACACCAAGATAATAAGCCAATGCATGATATAATTAATTTTATTTCTCCGATAAATGTTTCACGGTACAATACAATTTATAAGAAGTTTTGAATTTTTTGTCAACGACAAAAATTGAATTGCCTCTACAATAGGGATGGTCCTTAGCCGGGGTCAGAGCATTGTATCAAGATTACTTTTCAAGTATGGACGGTACATTGCTTTGATTAGTTTAATGTTAAATGACTTGTCGGCTGTCATGTTCCAAAAATCCAAACCTTAAACAACGCCACCTTTTGGGGCACGGTTGATAATGTGATATACCAATCAGTCACACTAATAAATACATTGGGCATTGAGACCATAGCATAACAAAGAAACAGAAAGTGAAAGAGAAGAACTGGAGAACCTAACTGGAGAAACAGTAAATGTTGCCCTGCGTGAGATTCTTCAATACAAAAGCTGGCGTGTAAAAACCAGTTGCAGCCTCGCCAATAATGCTCGGTCTCATAACCGGAGGCTCATCTTTCAGAATCCCTCCTTGGTACAGTGGCTCCTCTGGCTGTGCTTTACACTGCAAACCAATAACATGAAGAAGGGCCATTGACATTGTTTGAAAAGTAAATCAAATAACTTGAGACAGCCTATTTAACAATATTCAGCACTGGATAATAGTCTCTTTCAACAAATAATTTAACCATATTCAAAATTTACCTCTGTGTAAGCAGTAAAATCATATAAAGGCCCACCTGCAGCAACAAAAAAACCACCAAATTAAGTTCTCTGAAAATCCCATTAGAATTGAATAGTCATACGGAACCACTGAGAGAAAGGCAGAAAGAACCATATGAAGCAGCCAAGGAACCGCTAAGAAGAAAGAAGAAAGCCAAGAAGCCACCAAAAATAAGAGAATTTTTCATGTTTCTGCATTGGAGTGCGTAAAACATACTGCTACTGAAAAAGCATAACTATTGAACAAAATGCTGCAGTTTAGATTATCTACTATATAGAAAAGTTATTCTCTTCAAGGCAATCTACAGAAGAATAAAGATTTCAAAAGAGGGAGAAAGAAGAGGGAGTGTACTTAAGGCTTGTGGTGGGTATCACAAGGAAACAGTAGCAGGCCTGTGAACACCCATGCCCTGCTCACACGTTTTACTTACTAAAAAAGGGTTCATGTGATGTGAACTTAAAACAACAATCAGTTCATTCCTTTGTTGATTACTAACTTGCCTTTGCTGCTCCATTTGTGGTTATACAGGCTTAGACTCAACGTTATATAATGTGTCCGGTGGGAAGTTTATTCTGTCATTTAGCTTTATTGACCTTTGCTTAATCTTTAGTCGCTCTTGCTTTAATGGAGATTTGGATTGTTGCTAGAAGCTAAATGATGAGTCTAAGTTAAGTGTTTTTATCTAAGATTTGGTTGCCGTTTAGTTTTAGTAGATGCCTTAATTTTTTGTTTGATTATGGAAAACACAATTTCTGGACCAATTGAAGATTGGTAATTGAACGAAAGTGACTTGGAAATAGGTGTGGACAGTGACCTTTTCAAGGTGGGGAGTGATAAATGCACCCTGCGTTGTTTTTAAGTCTAGTCCTCCATTGTCAGACAAGTGATTCTGGGAGGCTTCATGGCTTGAACTTGCACGCGTGCGTGATATTGGGATCATGCATTCACATGCTCAAAGTCAATGAAAATTAAATGCCCTCTCCCTATATGGAACCTGAAGGGTAAAACAAGATGACAAATACATAAAAATGTAAAACAATTTTGGTTTTGAGATGAGATGGAGAACCCTCAGATCTCACACCCGGAGCATCCCAAAAGGGAAATGACAATTGAAGTGGGTATGTAGATTGTTGACAGTTTTCTATTTTACCAACCGGACGAATGTAGGCCGTCTGTTCTGCGTCGTGGCTGTGTGGCAATATTTAGTTTTTCTGCTGCTCCATGAAATGGGGTAGTAGGCCTTGAAGAACTGCAATTCTTAGATCCTCCGTTGTAGCATGTCCTTCAAGCTACCAACAGTGTGATAAAAAAAAAAGCAAGTTTTTTTTTTTGCAATGACATCTAAATTTTTTTGCGAAAGCAGGAAAGGGAGTGGGGCAAAGATTGTGTTAAATGGATTTCGACTAGGCAGTATATGTTCTTTTCCATAGATACAGTACAAGTAACAAAGAAAAAACCCATTGAGTTTTCTATGGGCGTGAATCAATCAGGGCCTCAAAAATCTTCCACAAGCAGGCTTGGCCTTTAATAAATTAACAGCAATTTTGTAGTCCATCGGCTTTAATCTGCCCAGCTCAATCCAGAAGACAAACTTGGGTCATGTGATCCAAAAGGACCTAAAACACAACAAAGGTTTCTGCGATTCCTTCTTTTTCAAACCAAAATACAGATATGGAAATTAAAAAAAATTCTGAGAACTTAAACCTTGAAACATTTTCTTTAAAAACAAAAAAATAATAACAATAATCCATTCAGACTATTAATACAGATATAGAAATTATTTCAGACCAGAGAGCCTACTAATGGATTTCTAGAATCATTGATCGCCTTATAAAATGAGGAACCAGCCAATGCTGTGTACCAAGGATATCTCTGAGCAAAAGCTCATCAATCCTACCATTCCAGCCTTCCCTTTGCTGCAGAATTTTCTATCGCTGGCCATTAGATGCCGTCGATGATTTCTTCGATTTCCGACTGGTGAATATCTTGGTATAAACGTTCTTGGATCTAATTGCCAGCACAACGTCCAAAGCAAATCCAACAACCGAGGCTACAGCCATTATGATAAACACAAGACGATAACAATGGGCTCCCACACAGGTATTCCCACCTCCTGGTGTTGGTGTAGCCTGTGTATCATATAGGTAGCCAGCAAGCAGGCCAGAAAAGAGGAAAGAACCGATGGGAAGGTTGAGGATTAAAATGTTATAGAGCAAACCATAATATTTAAGACCAAATAGTTCCGAGGCAGTAGGGACTGTCACTGCTAGACGGACGCCATAGCAGATTCCAACAACAATTGAACCAATGTAAAGGCAACCAGGCATTGCTAATGCCATGAGAAGGAACCCAACTGCCATCAGGATCTGAGATGCCGCATTCCAAAGAGGCCTAGGTGTTCCAGCCTTCCTGCAGGTAGTTCAAAGTTCATAGCCCATGTTAGTTGAAAAACTCATTCAATTAAATATAGCAAATCAATGCACATCGAGTACGGTTCTTATGAAAGAAAGTCATCTCTCTTACAACTATGTAAGCTGAACTAATTAATTATTAAAAGAGATAAGCACAGAAAAATGATCAGAGGATGACAAATATCACAACTGTTGGGCGTTACAGGCATGCATCATATCCGTAACATGAAGACTCAATGCAATCACTCAATTATCCTATAACGGTATCCAAAACGGCCAAGCATGAAAGACGGCAACGACTTAAGATGCCTGTCAAGAGCTATGCTGCGAGCTCATCACATGAAACCCGTTACCAGCATAGTGTTAACTAGGTTATCTCTCTCTTCCATCATCTACATTGTCCACTTGCCGCATCAATTCACCTACGCTGTAACCAACCCTACTAGTTTCAATCATTTCAAAAACAAGATTCACAAAATTTGTGGATAACCTTTTGGCAGTCTTCCTTGAGAAGAAATTAAAATTTAGATTCAAACCTAAGCACTAAAGATGGGACCAAGAGATAAGAACAAAATAACTACACACAACAAACACATTGACCAAGAAAATTGTTGTAATTAATCAATAAGACAGCCAATTAAAGAAAATTCATCAATTGACGTTTACGCTTAAATTGTCCGCATCAAAGCATTAATATGGTGAATATGATATGCATTAAAAAACTTTAAAAAGAGAGATTTTTCATGGATTTAATGGTCCCCTTCTTCAAATGCATTCAAGCAAAACAGCAAAGGAATAAGCTTTGTGCTTATGACACCTATCTGTAACATCTCCATTTAAGTAACAACATCTCTACCTGTCCCCATTAATTGACTGTACAACAACTTTTTTTTTTATCTTCCGAAAGCTAGAAATTGATTAAGCGATGTAAAGTACAAGAAAGAGAAATAGGATTTCGTGTAAATTTTATGTTGAAAACAAACCCATGTGAAGATCTAAAACAGATTTCTTAATGAGAAAGAAACCAGAATCTACAGTAGATTTATGTATCCTGTAACCTTTGAAACTCAAAATAATATCCCCTTTCAAAAGAAAAAAGAAAGAAACCTACCTTATTTATTAAAAGCATGATTGTAACATTTTTTGTTTTTCTATACTAATTCATACTTGGATTTACAAACTCCAATATTCCATCCAAAAAGGTTGACAAGATTTTAAAATAGAAAATTCCTTTGATAAATTCAAAGACGATGAACAAAGAGAAACTTTCTCCCTTCATCTTATGAACTCACCAAATCAAAGAATTTGGAAATATATCTAGGATATATCAAGTTGGATATTACTAACAACAGAACGACTTGGACATAGTCTCTTCTATGGGCATAAATAAATGAATAAATTAAAGATAGGAATCCAACTAAAAGATGCTACAAAAATGTCATAATCATGCAAATTTGAGATACGGGCAAGGAATGAAACATTGAAACTTACTTGATAAAATACTCAGAAACTGAACCAGAAAAGATCCGTCCAAAAAAGCCCCAAATACTGGTCAGTGACACAAATATAGAAACGTCGGCGTGGCCAAGGGCCAAGCCAATCTGCGCCATGTTATTCATCACCGCTAAACCTGTTCCGACCCCACACAAAAACGACACAAACAAAAGCCAAAAGTCCCATGTCCTCATCGCCTCAAATATCGTGTGGTCCTCTCCTATCTCAGGCCTATTCTTTTCCACCGTCGCCACCTCTTCCTCCACCGAAGCAACAGCCACAGCCGCAGCAGCCACTATTTCCGTCTCCTCGGCAACAGCCTCCGTTTTCTCAACATCCGTCGCCTTAGTTTCCTCTTTCAGCAATGGTTCCTGTCGCTCCATGTCAGGCTCGAACCCGACCAAGCGCCAACTCTTTACAAAAGAATAAACCGGAACCGCCAACGGACTAGCTAACAAAATAAGAAGTATAACAGCAAAAACGAGCGAAAAAACTTGATTGGTCGAACCGATGAAATCGTAAACTAAAAGATAAACAGCGACTACAACGGCAACTATGTTAAATATTGCGAAATAGCGAGTTTCTTCATTTTCTGTAGCGATGGAGGCGGATTGGGGGATTTCACGGAGGAAAAAGATGGCAGTGAGGCAAACAGCAAAGGGAATAACGGCGAGCATGATGAGGAATGTGGCAGGGTCATCGGAGAAGAGGGCAGAGCAGAGGTCGGTGAAGATGGCGGTGCTGAGACCAACGTAGCCTTTTAAGATGCCAGAGACCGGGCCACGGTTGCGGCGGAAGTTGCGGATGCATGTTACTAACACTGCTGTGTTCATCCATGTTGTGCTGTTGCCTCCCATGCACAAGAATATGCACATCTGTAAGTAGCAAAATTGAAAAACTCAGAATTTTTGTTGAAATTGTAGAGATTTTGAACAATGAAAAAGACTCATTTTCTTGGGAATTAGATTTCAACGGAGAAGACAGGGAATCTTTAGAATTCTAGAAATTTATTAACAGTGAATTTCTATGGCAATTAGGAATTTTAGAAACTTAAACTACCATTCAAACTATCTGATAATCAATAAACAATCTAACCTAAACATGGAAAATTTTAGTAGCCCCACCACTTTTTTTTTATCACGAATACTTTCATACTATTACAGGAAAAGTTTTTTTTTTTCTTTTGAAGTATTCCATTTCATGATTCCTTTCATTACTGAAAGAACAACTCAAAGCAAGATACATTGAACGGGGTCGAATTGAGGATTTGAGGTATCAATTACTGGTATTTAGTATATACCTGCCAGTAAGGAAGGGGTTGAATTTTCTGACTGACGACAAGCCACTGAGCACCATAACCAATCAATCCTTCAATGGAACCAATAAGGATAATAACCGGCGTGGGCAAACGATCAGAGGCAAGGCCAGCCAAAAGACCAAAAGCCTTACCAACATCTTTAGCCACAGACAAATTGTTAAGCTCAAGTTGGGTAAGGCTCATAAGTGTCTTGAGAGCATCGGAGTAGTTTGAAAATGTATAGTTATTGCCTGAAATGGCCTGGACCCATACGGCAGAAACAAAGCCTAACCATTTCCAGGCACTGAACGTGTAAGTTTCTCGAAACCCCATTAACCTCTAACCTGTCTAAACAGAGCAAAACCAAGAAAACCCGAAAGGCTGATGACTGATGAGAGGATTTTGAATGGCGGTTTGGGATGGAATTTGACGTCTTCGAACTTGGGGCTGACTTTGGGTATTTAAACTTTAGAGTGCGAGTATGATGTTAGAAAATATCGAGAAAATAGAAATAATAAGAAAGAAGAAATATAATTTTTAAACGTGAAAAGTATTATTTTAAAAATAGTTATGTTTATAGATATAATAAAAATTTAAAATTTCTCAATTAGAAGAGGTAAAATCGATTAAGTAAAAGAAATCAATTTATAATAATTGAAGAGTTATAAAATTTTTATTTAAAAAATTATGATAATTTTTATAGTTCTATTTTTTATTTAAATAATTTTAATTAAATAGTTATTTTTTTAAACATATTTATTTAGATAATTATATTTTTTATTCAAATATGTTTATTTAAAAGTGTTTAAATGCTCAATTTTTAACTTTCAAATTTATTATTTGATCCACTAAAAAAATTCTTAACAAACTCAAAATAATTTGCCTTATTTAACATTTAATTTACTTACTTATATAATATAAATAATCTATTTGAAATTATACATAAATAGAATTTTTATTTAATGTAAGATATATCATATTTTAAATTATCACCGTATATACTTCTGTTGAAAAGTGTAGCCACGACGTTGACACGAACGGTTTAGAATCTGTTTTACTTGAACGGAAACTCTACGGGGCGGTGATGGTGGTGTTGATTTTTTTTTTTTTTTCATATCGACGGAACTTGCAATGGGTACAGTTCTTGGTGTGCGATTCTTTAGGTTCGATGACTTTACCGAATGACATTTGGAATTCTTATTTCTTAACGCAGTAGTTATTGACTTTTGGGCTTTGGCATGCTGTTGGTGGTCGGTGATATCTTTTGAGGTGGGGACAATTTTTTATTTGATTCAATCACATCCAAAATTCAACCAAGGATGACAAAAGTTTCGATGCTTAAGAGCTATTTAATATGAACATAACTTTCTCAATTATTATATGCTAAAAAAAAAAAAAATTACTATCCACATCAATTAATCCATATATTTGAATGCCAAACTTTCATGCTAATAGCGTATCAAATATGGGTATTAAAAAACATTTATTTTATGTTTTAAACATTTTGTCTTTATAGATCAAGAATAGAGAAATTCTTGAGCCAAAGAGAAATTTATGAATTCCCTCTTTTGTATTGGTTAACAATACGTTTTAATCAAAGTATATTAATCAAGAAGGTGACATATACTGGTTTTGATCAAATTTGTTGGTTTTCTCTATTAGTAGAATTTAACAAAAATTAATTTATAAAAAGCCAAAAAGTGTAAAAGGCCTTTTGTTTTTATTGAGTTGATGAATTGAAAAAAATTAAAAGCAAAGCGCTTAAAGTTGAAGCTATGGGCACATCTATATCTATATCTAACTTGAAAGAGAGGGAAAGACCGGCTGATGGCAATATCCATGTGGGGCCAGCAGTATTGCAGGCACATCGCGTGATTTAGCACCCAAGCGAGTGTGGGTGGATGTTGGTTGGATTGCGTTTCTGTCAGACGTACAAGCAGGGGAAGCATTTACATGTTTGTTTCGGTTTTATCTTATAAACGGCCCATAAAGCCTGGGTTTCCATCCTAATTTTATTTCCTTCTCAAGTAGCGATATAACTATGATTCACATAATCACATATGATTCCCATACATTATATGGATTTGTATGCTTTTGATCTTGCATTGGTTCTATTTCTCTGTTACGTTGTTTTATGTGGGGTTGATGTCATATTTGCTTAGTTTATTTTATAAATTTTTTTAACGTGATATTTATATTATAATTTTATGTGCTTGAAGCTAATATTGTTAATTTAAGATGGTGATGTGACTTTGGAATAATTACACCGTGACATATGATAAATAATGTTATATTATCATGTCATGAGACATACGTGCAGATGTTAAGTGTCATAGGAAAAATATTTTTAAAAAAATTGAAATCAATATTTTTGAAAATTAAAAATGATTTTTTTTATAAAATACATTTTCATATTCAAAATATAAAATAACAATAAAAAATTATTTTTTCTTTCTTTTCTTTTTTTTTTTCTTTTGAGAAAATAAAAATTTTAAAATGTGTTTCATTTTTTAAAAAATGAATAATAAAATAGAATTTTATAATTTATAATTTTTATTTCTTTTGTTTCTTTTATTATTTTTTTTTCTCTTTCTCCTCCCCTTCCTTATCTCTCCAATTCTCCTTTCACTATCAATTTCAGCTAGTCACGCACCGGATTTTGGCTAGACGAGTGGAATCCAGCACTAATAGTCTAAAAGCGGCCTAAACAAGTCAAAATCTGTTCCAGGTTTCGAATTGGATTTCAGTCTCTTTAGGCCGATTTCGCCTGGTTTCAAGCATTTTCTAACCTATCAACACTAGATCCGACCTTGTCTGATTAGGTCCGATTGGTGATTGATCAAAATCGGCTTAAGGAATTCAAATCGGTAGAAAAGGAAAACGAGGAAAGAAGAGAAAAAAAATAATAAGAGATTAATTTTTAAATTTTGAAACATATATCTACGTTAAATTAAAACAATTATTTCATAATAACGAATGTTCAGACTAATTTTAATTTATTTTAAAAATTAAAATTAAAATTTTTATTTTTAAATTTGATGATTTATATATTTATATTTTACTTTATATGTATATTATTTTTAAATTTAACGATTGATATATTTATATTATGTTAAATATTAAAATTTATGTATTTTTATTTTATTTTACATGAAAATATAAATTATAATTTTTTAAATTTAGTTAAATTTAAATATAATAATTATTAAAAATTTAAATCATATCATATTTATATCATATTTATATATTTTAGATTAAAACTATTTTCTTTTTTGATAAATACATCTACTACTCACTTGCATAGAAGTAAAAATGGAAAATGGGGTAAAAAGACAATTAATTCAAGCAACAAACAACAAATAAAGCACGGAAGATAAATAGGGCGAAGAAAGAAGCTTTACAACAAACAATATCCACTGGGTCAATACCTCAAAAAGATCAACTCAACTATAAAAATTTTACCACACGTGTCATACAAATAATATAAGGGTTATAAATTATTATTAAATTGATGCGATAATTAAAACTTGGGATGGGAACATGACTGATGATAAGGTACCCGAATTCCTCTTTTGATATGATTTGTGTTTTAAGGTAAGTGGGTTTCTTATAAGTTCGTCTACTTATTACCATATAAAAACCAGTGGGACAGTACTGATTCCGTGCACATGCTTCCTGCTTGGCCTTTTCGTTAAATTTAAGAAATCCACGTAATGGAGATGTTAATATACAATTGAAGCATTCTGTACGGCAAAATTAGATCTGATCTTCATCGATTTTCTCAACACATGTGAAAGAAGTTTGAATGTGAACCTAAAAGAAAAACTCAGATGTTATTAATAATAATTTATATTGAATAATCTACGAATTTAACATAATTATATAGGTCTCAAACTTCTCTTGAAAGAAAAATCAAAACCATAGAAATTAAGAACTCCTATCCAGAAGAGAGAGAGAAATATAAGTGCAAAAATTGACTTGTAAATCTAATCTTTAGGTGAACAATGCAAACGAAATATTTTGGTCTTCGCCGTCTTGCTGTACAATTGGACGTGATTTGATATGTCTGAAGCTGTTGCCTTCATGAAACAGTATAAAAAGAAGAAAAATTAAATAAAACATGGCCCCGACCTGACAATCGACACTGGCTTTTGAGCAAGTTGCTTATCACATGGACCCTTTTTTTTAAATTTATGATAAGATCGCCCCCTTATGCAGGTACGGTCCTGTGTACTAAAAAATGTAATGACAAACTTGTCTTTATCAAAGAAGAAAGAGAAAATCATGTGGGTTTATCATAGAGATTATATTAAAGCTCTGTTTACGGTTGAGAGTCGGCTGTTTTGCCTACTCGTGTCTTGATCATGAAGATATTTTTTAATAAATTTCGAAATCACCCAACAAAGAAAATCGGAGGGCTGATATGAACTTTTTGTTTTCATTTTGAAATATCCGGAAGAAAAGAAAAAAATGACCAGCATGGAAATTTTTGGCACCATGTGCTGGTGTTTGCCATTTTTTCCGTGTGGGTCACTGAAAAATATGCAGTCGGGGCCGGGCCAGTTGCCACACCTTGCAGCCAAAGGAACCTTACCTGAGTCATTGTTTTGGTTTTTCATACATGAATGAATCATAAAGACAGAAAATCCAAAAACAATTAGTAGGTCGACACGGCCACAGCAGGAAATTGAAAATCAGGCCAAGCAGCTGCTTTTAGTCTCATACATGGATATTCTTTCTATTATGCCTTTATGCCGCTTTCATTTGCCTTTTTCACAAAACTCTCTTGAGCCCTAGTGCAAAATGAGAACTTTGCTAATTGTAGGTCTATGAATTTGATAATTTTGAAAAATATCACTAACAAAAATTATCTCATCCATTATCAACATTAGCAGAATATGTTTCGTTTTCATTGAGATTTTTCCTAGCGCTAGAGAAGCAAGTTTCACGTTCCCAAAAGTGGAAATTTAAGTTAATTAAGTTATAATAAACTTACCCCACCATTAAAGTTGTGCATAATTCAATCATGCATCTGACACACCCCACGTGAGCACCATCAAGATTAAGGCCCGAGCACCGACATGAGAAGGTCAGACCCTCGCTCAAGCACCTTGCCACGAAAAAGAGCTCCTTTGAGAATTGTCTGATACTGAGCCTAAGAACCTTTCGAGAGAAGTTTCTAAAAAGCCCCAGAAGATTGGTGTGAGCATTGGACATGGAAGGCTTTAGATAAGCCTAGTCCCAGGCTAAGTGTCATGAGCTAATCTTGTATAGGGTTATGACTAAGATTTAGGTTACCATGAGCTACTCATGTATAGGATCATGGTCGGGTAGATCCTTTGTGCTAGGAAAAGTATCTCAATTTCAAACATTGTAATAGTTACTGGTAGTATAGCTCTAAAATTTTTAAGGCTCTTTAGGGGGGTGAGCCGGCAGCGTAGTGTTGCGCTGTCTCACAAGTTACTATGCGAGTTTAGGCCACCCACCAAGGGCTGCCCCTGGCCCTGGTGACGATGGAAGGTCCCGATGTATGAGTCCCATTTATAATAAAACTCATCCCAATCGAATGTCCCGATTGTTGCTTCGATGTATTTTTCTTTTTCTTGATGCGAATATGCCTTCTTATGTGTGTGCTTGAGATTGATCTCGATATGTTGTGCCTTATTGTGAATGCTTGTGACTAATCATAACTTATGATTATTTGTTCAGATATCGATCTATTGAAGGTTGACTTGGTTGGGAGCACCCATTCAAGTGCCGCACGGTCTATTGCTTGTTGAGAGAAAGCTTAGTCCGTGACACGTGGTATCAGAGCACGGTTGAGAAGTGCTAGAAAAATGGATGAGATGGCCACAAATGGTGGATCGGATCATCGATAGAGAATTGAGAAACTTGAGGCCGCGGTGGCCGTAATGAAAACTCATATGGTGACGAAAGACTGAGTGAGGGAGATCGAGACAACCCAGCGGGAGTTGTCCGATACTCTCCACAATGTGAGCGAAGAGGCTAGAGATGCCTTGAACATTCTTCAAAAGGAGTTTGAGGAGCTCAGAGCACAGGTGAGCATTCTACAAATGGCTATGGCCAGATCGGGTTCAAGCTCGATGGAAAGGGGACAAAGGCCCAAGGTGCCGGAGCCTCGATGCTATGAGGGGGCAAGGGATGTTAAGGAACTTGAAAATTTCTTGTTTGACATGAAGCAATACTTTCGAACTGTACACATAAATTCAGAGAAAGACAAAGTGACAATGGCGTCGATGTACCTCGTAGGGGATGCCAAGCTGTGGTGGCACTCCAAGTTTGTCGATGACGAGTGCCCGATTAAGACTTGGACGGATCTGAAGTGAGAATTGAAAAACCAATTTTTCCCTGAGAATGTAGAGTATATGGCTCGAAGGAGACTTCGAGAGTTGGTGCAAACCGGAACGGTGCAAGAATTTGTGAAGAGCTTTTTCACTATGATGTTGGATATTCGAGACATGGCCGAAAAGGACAAGATGTTCTATTTTCTTAAGGGCCTCAAGCCTTGGGCAAGGACA
Source organism: Durio zibethinus (assembly GCF_002303985.1). The sequence continues at coordinate 2,520,147 of NW_019167915.1, read as the reverse complement.
AAACTACAAAGGCAGAAAGTGCAAGATGTGGCCACGGCCATAGCTGCAGTTGAACATCTTTACGATTACAATGATGGCTCCTTAAAACAAAAAAATCCTCTATCAGCTGGCAGTAGCTTTAACTTTAGAAGTGGGAGAAAGATGACTAGGTTGGACTGACCCTTCAGTGAGGGATCAGACAGGAGGTCCTTTGGTCGAGATAGCACCCAGTCCAAGACAAGCAACGCAGGAATTTTCAAGCCTAGACAACCGCTAGCTTGCTTTCTTTACAAGGGGCCGCATTGGATGACTGAATGCCCGCACAGGGGAGCCCTTAATGCCTTAAAGACCTCATCTCAAGAGTCCGTAAAAGGGTCAGAGAGCGTTGAAGAAACTGAAAAGGAGCCAGCCATGATGGGTTCAATAAGGTTCCTCAATGCCCTCCGTATCTAATTGAACACTATAAAGAAAGAGCAGAGTAAAGGCTTGATGTATGTGAACTTGACGATCAATAAGAAAGCCATCAAGACCATGGTGGATACGGGTGCAACCGACACTTTCATCACACCAAAAAAAGTAAAAAGGTGTGGTCTTCAGATTAGTAAAGACTGTGGACGAATGAAGGCGATCAATTCGCCAGCCTTTACAATCAATGGAAGCTTTAAAAGTGTGACAACCCGATTGGGGCCATGAGAGGAGAAGGTAGACTTTACAGTTTCCCCCATGGATGACTTTGATGTTGTCCTTGCATTGAACTTCATGATGTTGGCTCAAGTCATCCCTATCCCCGCCGCTAGCTACTTGTTGTTCTTAGGAGAACACCCATATGTGGTGCCAGCCAACATCCTACCAAATAGTGGAAAAAAATGATTTCAACTTTACAGTTTAAGAAAGGGATAAAGATAGGGGAACCCTCTTTTGTGGCGGTGTTGATTTACAAAGAAGGGTCGAAAGTAGAATCAATACCTGATGGTGTGAAAAAAATATTGGAAGAATTCGAAGAGGTGATGCCAGAGATGTTGCCTAAAGTTCTACCCCCTCGACGAGTAGTGGACCATGAAATCGAGCTCCTCCCAAGAGCGAAACCCCCTGCTAGAGCACCCTACCGCATGGCCCCGTCAGAGTTGGCAGAACTTAAAAAGCAGTTAGATGAGTTGCTACAAGTCGGGTTCATCAGACCATCAAAAGCTCTTTTCGGATTGCCAGTACTATTTCAGAAGAAGCACGATGAAAGTTTACGATTATGTATTAACTACAGGGCCCTGAACAAAGTCACCGTAAGAAAGAAATATCCCATTCTTCTTATAGCAGACTTGTTTGATCAATTGAGTCGGGCTAAGTACTTCTCCAAATTAGACCTGAGATCTGGCTACCATCAGGTCCGAATCGCTGATGGAGATGAACCAAAGACCACTTGTGTGACACGGTATGGTGCATTTGAATTTTTTGTTATGCCTTTTGGACTGACCAATGCTCCTGCCACATTTTATACATTGATGAATCAGATGTTCCATGACTACTTAGATAAATTTATAGTCATCTATTTAGATGATATAGTGGTATATAGCTCCACTTTGGAAGAGCATCAAGAGCACCTGTGCCAGGTACTTCAAAGATTACATGACCACTAGTTATACGTAAAAAGAAAGAAGTGTGCATTTGCTCAGACCCAAATCTATTTTCTCGATCACATTATCGAACGTGGCCACATTCGAATGGACATGGGAAAGGTTAGGGCCATCAAAAAGTGGACAACATCGAAGAATATTAGTGAGCTCCGCTCATTTTTGGGACTAGCCAACTACTATAGAAGGTTTGTGGAAGGGTACTCTCGCAAGATTACAGCCCTCATGGAGCTATTGAAGAATGAGCGTAAATGGTGTTGGACGAGCGAATGCCAAGAGGCCTTCGAGGGATTGAAGGATGCTGTTATGAAGGATCTCATCTTAGCTCTTCCTGATATTGAAAAGCCCTTCAAAGTTCAGATAGATGCATCTGATTTTACTATTGGAGGAGTACTTTTGCAACAACATCACCCGATAGCATTTGAAAGTAGGAAGCTAAGTGAAGCTGAAAGGAAATATACGGCCCAAGAAAAAAAACTCGCGGTGGTTCACTGCTTGAGGGCTTGGCGACATTACTTGTTGGGTTCACACTTTGTCGTGAAGACAGACAATACGGCCGTTAGCTATTTTCTCACCCAACTAAGGCTTACGGTAAAACAAGCTAGATGGCAGAAATTTTTAGCGAAATTCAACTTTTATTTTGAGCACACTACTGGAAAGACCAATCAAGTGGCCGATGCATTGAGCAGGCGAGTAGATCTAGCGGCCCTTAGAAGAATTACCCTAATGACGGCTAGTAGAGCCACTACAGACATTCACAAGTTGATTGGAGATCACTTAGGGAAGGACCCGCAAGCTTGTGCCATCCTGAAGCTAGTGGAAGAAGGGAAGTCCAAGTACGTCTGACAAGAAAATGGGGTCCTATGAACTAAGGGACCTCGAGTATTTGTGCCAAGAGCAGAAAGTCTGAGACAGATGCTAATGAGAAAATATCATGACACACCATGGGCGAGACACTCGGGTTGGCAACGCACTTTGGCGTTATTGAAACAGGGATACTATTGGCCTCACATGCGATAAGATGTGATGGACTATACGAAGACCTGCCTCATTTGCCAATAAGACAAGGTTGAAAGGAGGAAACCTGTAGGCATGCTTGAACCACTACCAGTACCCACCAGACCTTGGGAAAGCATCTCCCTCGATTTCATTTCGAGCCTACCCAAGGTTGGTGACCTTGGAGCGATTTTGGTGGTAATTGATCGGTTTTCTAAGTATGCCACATTCATTCTCGCTCACAAGTATTACACAGCAGAAGACACAGCTCGACTATTATTCAAACATGTGGTCAAATACTGGGGCCTCCCTCAAAACATTATCAGCGATCAAGATCCGAGATTTACGGGGTCCTTCTGAAGAGAACTTTTCAAGATATTAGGGTCTCAACTCAACATCTCCTCAAGCTATCACCCCCAAACCGATGGTCAAATGAAACGGTTCAACGGATTATTAGAGGAATACTTGAGGCATTTTGTTTAAGCTAATCAGAAAGACTGGCCTTCTATATTTGGACGTGGCTCAACTCTGCTTTAATTTCAACAAAAGCTCTTCCATCAATAAAAGCCCATTTGAGGTGATCATCGAACAATTACTAAGGCTACCCCACACTTCTTTGGAACAATATGGAGGAAAGAATCTGAGAGCCTTCAATCTCAGCAAAAAGTGGAAACAAAACACAGAGATTGCGTAAGCCTACCTGGAGAAAGCATCAAAGCGGATGAAGAAATGGGCAGATAAGGGTCGTAGAGCTCAACAATTTCAAGCTGGTGATTTGGTTCTTGTCCAACTAGTTCCTGAACAAATCAGGTTCCTGAGAAAGAGAGATCGTAGACTGGTGCGTAAATATGAAGGTCCAGTAAAGGTCCTTTCTAAGGTGGGGAATGCTTCTTACAAAATTGACCCACCAAAGTAGATGAAAGTGCACCCAATATTTCATGTGAACAACCTGAAACCTTTCCATGCAGATCCTACAGATGCTAGTTGAAGGGAGCCAACCAAAGCCATCATCACCATGAAGCCACCCTCAGAGCGTCGAGTCGAAGAGATCTTAGCTGACAGAGAAACCAAGATATCTCAAAGACTAGTTTGGGAATACTTAGTGAAGTGGAAGGGATTAGGACTAGAAGAAACCAGCTAGGAGAAAGAACACGACCTCCAGAGATTTCAAAAGAAGATTGAAGAATTGTATAAGGTCATGATCGAGACTTAGGTTGCCATGAGCCACCCATGTATAGGGCCATGGTTGGGTAGATCCCTTGTGCTAGGAAAAGTGTCCCCATTTCAAACATTGTAATGGTTACTAGTAGCATAGCTCTAAAATTTCTAAGGCTCTTTAGGGGGGATGAGCCGGCAGTGTAGTGTTGGGCTGTCTCACCGGTTGCTATGCGAGCTTAGGCCACCCACCAAGGGCTACCCCCTGGCCCTGGTGACCGTGGGAGGTCCCGATGTATGAGTCTCGTTTATAATAAAACTCATCCCGATTGTTACCTCGGTGTGTTTTTCTTTTTCTTGATGCGAATATGCCTTCTTATGTGTGTGCTTGAGATTGATCTCGATATGTTGTGCCTTATTGTGAATGCTTGTGACTAACCATAGCTTATGATTATTTGTTCAGATATTGATCTATTGAAGGCTGACTTGGTTGGTAGCGCCCATTCAAGTGCCGCACGGTCTATTGCTTGTTGAGAGAAAGCTTAGTCCGTGACACTAAGCGTGCGGGCATAAAACCCTCTGGAAGAACCAGATACGCAACTGAGCAGAGATATTGTAGCGCCCAGATGGAGAAGACTCTAAAACCTGTTAGGTGTGGGCACTCAGCAGAAGTGCCTAGACCAAACCCAGAGACTTGGTAAGGTGCCTAAAACAAGCATGTCTTTAAAAAGGCCTTAATTATTCCTGTTGGGGCTTGGGCACCCTAAAACTCTCTAGTAAGCCCTTAATAGCCGTACATTTGGAATCATTTAAGCCATAGGTACCAAAAGCGCTCAAGTATAAATAGGATAGCGTCTTTTTCATTTGTATAGATATATATAGATACATACATAGAGAGATAGAGAGGTGACAACAAATGAACACATAAAGATTGTGTTCCAAGAGCAAGTGTACATAATTCATCCTTGCCTAAATCATTCTTTTCTTAGCTTTCTCCTAAACTCTTAGGAGGTTGAGTTCCAGCACAATCGATTAATGCATGAAACAAAGTTGGTTAAAAGCTTACTTAGGCATATGAAAGGTAATTTTCCGCCCAAGATCACATGGTAGCTAAGCTTCAGCTTCCGACACGTGACACATGCATATGAAAATTATCGGCATAAATTTCGTGTCCTAAAACTAACAAGTAAAATGGGGTTTTTTTTTCATTGAGGCATAGGTTTCTCAACCAAAAGATATAACATTTTGGAAATTGAAACCATAAATATCACAAACTTTATAAGCATTAATAAAAAGTTTTTATACTTTTAAATTTTAGAAACGGTGTTAAAAAGTTGAGATATGTGTATTTTTTATCAAATTAATTTTTGATGAATTTTTAGCATACAAAATATATATGTAGAATAATCTTTTTAATTTAGTTGATGAAGTCTAAAAACTTCATTAATAACATAATTTCTCTTAATTTATTTACAATATATATATATATATACACAAAATATTATTGAAGTTTTGAAATTATGATTGAGTCTTAATTTTTTATCTTGTGTAAATAAAAGTAATATAAAGTACAAAATGCAAGTTGCCACAATATTTGATTTGGAGTACAGTCCATTTTTGTTACTCATCTTCTCTAAAAATAATGTTTGGATCGTTTTTCTCTAGTTGAAAATTTTTACTTTTTATTTATTAATATTTTATTAAATTAATTTATATTTGAAAACTTTTTTCATTCAATGTTTTTGAAAATTATTTTTAAAATTTTAATCAATTATATACTAAAAATAAAATAAATTTAAATTTGAAAAAAAATGACCAAAAAAAGTCAGCTTAAACAGAATCTATAGAACAGAAAAAGTATAATATATGTTAAATATAAAGTTAAACCAATGTTTCGTCGTGAATTGCATGTGCAATATCTTTTCACAACGAAATTGGATTCGTCATCCAATCCAACTAATTTGTCATCAAAGTTATTAATTAAATTAATATTTTTTTAATAACATGATTAAAATAATTATTAAAATTTATGTAGCAAAGGTAGAAACGGAAAAAGTCTGCAAAGAAATAAAGCCGAATTTATATATAATTAATCAGCATCTGAATCATAATAATTTATTTAATTCAATGAGATTTTAATTAATGACAATAGATACATCAGTCATTGGCCCAAATCGAGCAGCGAGGCTTCACTCTTCGGCTGTAGCCCGCTCAAGCCCAAGCTCTTCGATTACAACAATTTGAGTTTTGAGGTGCGTGCCATGAAACTGCACAGAGCAGGGAAAGTTGGTCAATTTCAGTTTATGGGTTTTCGTTTTCACTTTTCCTACTTTTCATTTTTCACGACTTGAGTGCGATATTAAACTGGGTGCCAAGTGTTTGTAAAATTGTTCGTGTTAAAAAAAAAAAAATCATTCCAAGTTTAATATTCATGGCTAATTCAGATCAGTCACCCTCAAAGCGACTTTGCCTTTCCAATGAAGAAGAGGGTCAAAAAGACATTGATCGCATCAGCAACTTACCAGTCTCGGTTCTTTATAACATCCTGTCCTTTCTTCCAACCAAAACATCCGTTGCCACCAGCATTTTGGCAAAGAGATGGGCAGATTTATGGACTAAAGTTCCCGTTCTTTCATTCAGCTCCACTGATGCCCGTAACAGTTCAAGGTTTGTGAAATCTGTCTACAAAGTATTAACACAAATTATTCGCCAGTTTAGCGTGGCTTGCAAACCTAATATTAGAGTTGATGAAGAGTATTTAAAGACTTGGATTAATGCTGCGATTAGGCGTGATGTTCAAGAGCTGAAGCTCAACTTGTGTTGTCAACACGTCAGATTGCCTGGCAGTGTTTTTGCTTGCAAAACACTCGTGTCTCTCGAGTTGTACGATCATGTTTTGGATGCCCCAGCAAATGTTCATTTCCCAATTCTCAGGATTCTTCGACTAGAGCGAGTAAGATATGCAAGTGATGACTGTTTGAGCAGGCTACTTTCTAGTTGTCCAATTCTTGAGGATTTGACTGTGGAGAGGGTCTATAATGATAATGCACTTGTTCTGGACATTAGTGTGCCTTCATCGAAGGGAATTACTGTTAACTGACGACGTTCTGAAACATGGTATGATATTCGTGGGTACAAGCTACTGATTAATGCCCCACTGCTCGAAAGGATAGCATTGAAGGATGAAAACTATTGTGATTTTCTGGTAGAAGATTTACTCAACTTGGTTGAAGCAACTATTGAGGTTTTTGTACTGTGCAAACATGAATACAGAGTATTCAGGTTCCTTAAAGAGATGGTAGCGTTAAGTTTCTGTCTTTATCAGAACACACCATCCAGTCAGTTTGTTTTCGTATGGCTATGTTACTTCCTGTGTTTCATAATCTGGTCCGTTTGGAAATTAAAACTAGCTGTCAGTATTGGCATGGCCTGGTAGCCTTCCTTGAGTGCTTAGATAATCTCAAGACAATGTGTTTCACAGTATACCCATGTACCACACAGGTGGTAAATGTGGTCAGTCACTGCCAGTGAGCGTTCCAAAGTGTGTTTCGATGAACTTGAAAACACTTAAATTGACTGGGTTTTTTAACAATGAATGTGACTGGAAACTCGTGCGATATATTCTAAAGAATGCCAAGTTCTTGAAGCAAATGAAGATTGGGATTTCCTTGTGTTTGAAGAAACGGCGTCACCTTCTTAAAAACTTATTGAAGTACCCTAGGGCCTCAGTGGCATGTGAAATTGGCTTGTCCTTTGACTCATCAAACGAAGAAATTCATTTGTGACTGAAACGATGAGTAAATCCAGTTTGGCTACACTGGTAATGCATGTAGTCTAGTATTAGAATCTTTTGTGGAAAGTATATTACTACTATGTTCGTCTTCAGCTCGGTGGAGTCAGTCGCATGAGCTTATGATCTGAAGCTTTGCTCTTTAGCTTATTGCTTAAATGTATTTTCACTTTTTTTGTTGAGACAAACTATTAATCTTTTGCTACAAAATTCTATCTAATTATAATTTTGTTAATTGTGCTAACAGTGGATTCAGAGCCTTCTCATGTATGAACTAGGCTAAATAATTTAGGGTTAATTTAGCACTGAAGTTGAAGAGGGCTTTTGCATTTGAGAATGGCTTTTGATTCAACCTCAATATTTAACAATAAAAAATTTGATTTTTCATTTTAGAAGTACGGTTTGTAAATCCAAATAACAAAGTTTTTAAAGAGATGCTTTTGCATTTAACTACAATTTTTTGGATAAAATAACCTTACTATCCTCGTATTATTAAATTTTATTATTTTGCACATATATTTTTTTAAACATTTCAATTCAGTACAGCAATTTTTTTTTATATCAATATTAAATACTTAAAAAATTTTAAATTATATTTTTATCATCATAATTTTAAATACTTTATTTTTAACTCAAAAACTTTTTCCACTGTAACATAATACTAATCTAGAGTGTCAGACCTTAATAATTTTGTAATTAGCTATATGTAAGTTAGCAAAATTATTTAAGCTAGTATTTGGTATCTTTTATAAGATCACTATGATAATATAATCACAAGTTAATTTTATCACTCGTAATTTAAAATTATTTTATTTGGTTAACAGTTATTAATTTTTAGTAATTAAAGATTATTATATTTAATATTATTAAAAATTAAAATATTATTTTATTTAAAAATACAAAAATAACAACGTAATAATTATGCAAGATAATGATTTTAATGTTAATTAAAGATAATAACTTATTAAATACTAGTTATATTTTATTTATTTTACAATAAAATATAATTATATTATTAAATTAATAAAATATTTATTGATAGGTAAACTAATTTTTATAATATAAATTATATAAAAAATATTTGAATGAAAAAATAAATTTATTTATTAAATTCATAATAAAAGAAAAACAAAAAGATTATATTATATATAAAATATTAAAAAACACAAATTATTTTTGAATTTATTATAATGAATACTAGTTTTAAAATATAAAATAATTTATAATGTAAAATAATTTTAATTTTAAGATAAAATATGATTTTAATTCACATATTGAATGAACAATATTAATAATGATTAATTTTACATATTATTTTATTTCGATAATCAAAGTTTTTCATATTTTAAGATGACCTTTAGATCACCCTAAAAAATAATTATCTGATCACTCATTATAATTTTAAATCACTATCACATAATAGCATAAAGTACTTATGAAATTTAATTATCTAATCGTTATATATAAATTACCATGATTTTTTTAATGAAGAACCCTAAACCAAACGCTAGCCAAATGATTCAAGAGAATTATAGCGGAAGACTGGGCGAGCGGCTAAAGCCAGGCCTATCTATAAGCAAGACTGGGCTCGTATCTGTTCTCCTTCCCGCCTGCTTGTCTCTGATGATGGATTACACGATAATACACCCAGAAAACGTCTAAAATTTATCTTAAACCATTCTCAATCTCAAAGTTATGCTCATAATGGCAGTTTAATTAAGCAGTAAAACTTATTATTAAGCTTTCAACTTTCATTAATAAAATAAAACAGGGTCCCCAAATTCTTTCAGTTGTCTTCATAGGCGACTCAGACTCTGGGAGTGATAGTGTTAGAGAAAAAGATCAAACCTGGGATTTATTTCTTGTCTTTGTCATTCAAATAAAGGTTTATTGTTAGTAATTACGGAAAAGAATTAAACAAACGAAAAGATGCGCCTGGAGATCTCGATTTTGGTACAGCCTCGGTGCCTTCTTCTCTTCATTGTTCTCTCGATTTTCATCATATTTTCGCTTTCTCAGGAGCTAAACGGGTGTGCTCTTCTTCTTCTCTAAATACCTATCTTTCGGATATGTGCAAAATATGTGGTATTTGGATCTGAGTTTCGATTATTTTAGTTATTTCTTGAATTTTGTACGGTAATACAGATTTGTGTTTTCAATATAATCTCATGAAATTGGTGGGATTCGTTACGTTTTTTTTTTCTTTTAATCTGTTTGTAATTTTTTGATTTTTTTGGATATAGTTTATTTCAAATTCAATTTTTTTTGTATGGTTTATTTCAGTTTGAATGGTCATGGTTGTAGCTTGTTTATGAGATATTCTTTTCATGAACCTGGTCGTTTGCTTATTTTTAAGTTTGAACCTTTAAGAAAAAGAATCTTTTGAAGTATACTCTGACAAAGCTTTTACTTTGTTGAGACAAGGATGAGGTTGCAATTTCATTGTTTTTTTTTTTTTAAATCTAATATTGCTTTGCTCTTCCAATTTAGATAGGTTAACGCAAGGATAGTTTATATTACCTGATTCTTTCTAAATTGTTGCTTAGGAGGAAGGGCAGACTGTAGAAGAAGAGCATGAAATCACCTACAGAGTATACTTGGATGTTGATATTGATGGCCAACGCGTAGGTACAATACTTTATATGTCCTACATGATCAGCGATGATAAGAAATCTTGTCTCTTTTTAGCTTACAGCGCTATACTTTGTGTTCTGTAGGTAGAATCGTTATTGGATTATATGGCGAAGTTGTACCAAAAACTGTTGGTATGTTTTAATCTTCTGTGTCGATAGTTTTATTCCTTAGAAACTTAATTTCTTGAAACCATTAGTGTACAAGCTACTCTCAGCCTTGTCATATGTAGTGAGTGAGAAAAAGCTTTCCTTTTAAAGTAATTCAGATTTATAATTTTCTTTCTCCAATTACTTCCATTTTTTTACTGTACTATAACCTGTTCCATTCATTTTTGAAAATTGTGGGTTATATATATGTTGCCCGGTTGCCTAATGCTGTTGTTTGTTCTCTGCAGAAAATTTCAGGGCTTTGTGTACAGGTACTTCGTTCTTATCTTGTTGGTTTTATACCTGTAAACAATTCAATTCCAAGTATTATTGATAGGCAGCATAAATTTTCGCGGTAAACATGCTTAAATTTTTGCTTTCAAACTGAAGGAGAGAAAGGCAAGGGTGTCAATGGGAAAGCCCTTTGATATAAGGGAACACTATTCCATCGTATAGTATCTGGATTTGTGATTCAAGGTGGTGATATAATTCGTTGTGATGGAAGGGGAAGTGAGTCGATATATGGTGGCACATTTCCTGATGAGAACTTTAAGATAAAACATTCACATGCAGGTAGTCTCATGCGTAATAATAGTTTCACTGTCTTTCTCGTTTCAGTTGGATATGACTTTATGAACACGAATGCTTTCTGATCTTAAAAGAAAAGCTTTAATATTTTCTTGGTTGTCAAGGTTCTTCCGTTTGATTGTCAATATTTCTTCAAATATTTAGTTGTTTCTCTCAATATTTTATTGCAGGTGTAGTTTCCATGGCTAATACAGGACCTGATTCCAATGGCTCTCAGTTTTTTATCACCACTGTCAAAGCCAGCTGGTAAGCTATATGATGCAATGGCATGTTGAAACTCAGCTGGAGGCATGGTGAATTAGCCAGTAAAACTAAAAATTTCTGGGTGTACAGACCTAATGCAGAGATTCTATGCTTTTAATCATCCAACAAAGCTGGCTATCTAAATGCTAATGTGAATATTTTCTTTAGCTATTCCCATTATCTGGACAACTAATGTGATATGTATTGCCTATAAAGATTATTAGTAACTGTGTGTCTGTTTATCCTGTGCTAATGGGAGATGGAACACCTCAAATTCCTTTGTTACTCTTCTCTTATTATGAAAGTAAGTTGTTGATAAAATGACCCAAAATTATAATCATTGTAAGAACTTTTCAGGTTGGATGGAGAGCATGTTGTTTTTGGGAAGGTCTTTCAAGGCATGGACATTGTGTAGATGATCGAAGGTGGAGCTGGGACTTACAGTGGGAAACCTAGAAAGAAGGTTACAATTGCTGACTCGGGAGAGATACCAAAGAGCAAATGGGATGGGGAAAAATGAAGCTACTGGTTATATTAACAGAAAATTTGTGTGTTTTGACTTTATTGATTTGTTTCTATATAATTGATTCATATTTTGCTCCCTTGTATCATTTATTCCATGAATTACTAGCACGAATTATATTCAAGACCTATAGCCACAGGTTTCTTTTGAAAATTTTGTAGCTCGCCCTTTCCAGCTATCATATTGGCAACTGTTATTAACTCAAACAATTTCAAATAATCCCAAAAATTGACTGTTAATTCATTTAATTCATGATCAGTCCATAAAAGAGCAGAAGACAAAATGACACAAGGAAACAGGGATATGGGATTAGGAGGGAAATGAAAAAATAAATCATTTACAATGCTGTTGTTCTGATCGCATATTCACATTGAATCTCCAATGTCAATAATCAGTCAGTCAATTTTCTAAGATTTTGATCTGTAAAGATGGTATGCGGTTATGAGATAACGAAATATTTATTCGGCATACATGCATTGCAGCTACTCCAGTTTTAGGTTCCCAAGCCCCAATTAACCACTTAAATCCTTGAAGTTCGACTCGAACTGCCGATTTTAGAAGTTAGAATATATACTAAGTAAGCTTAACCAGAGGGGAACCCAGTGAGGTCTGAACAGGCCACTGAGCTGTAGGACGCAAAACTCAACTTTTTCAACTAAGCTATATATTATAGGCCCTCCCTCCAACGTACTAGTGGAACGGGCAAGGGAAACTATTCTATTTGAGGCACATCTTAAGGCTATTCTCACAGCATAGCAACCGCATATTCACTAGTCATTACCAGCTCTAGCCTTGTCAAATAATTAGCTTAGTGATGATGCGCAGGCGGGAGAGGGCATTGGGCTAGGCGTACAAGTTATCGGATCCTAGAAATACGAGAAAATTCTCACGATATTCAAAGCTTCCCAAAACGAATGATTGTATAACAGAAAGTATATCTGTTAAAAGAGATGAAGCTATAAATGTTTGGTGGCATCCTTAAAAACTTTTGGCCCAAACCAAGATGTTGTTATAGAATAAATTAAATGAGAAAGCCTTGTTCTCATGAATTTAGTAATAATGACAATCTTATAGTTCATATCAAATCAAGTTCATGTCTTTAATGGAGTTCTGGAATCTGCAAATCCTATATGGTAAGGAAAAGTATTGTCTAGTCTTATCATGAAGTTTTAACTGGTTAGTTGATGTTTAATTGGTTTTTGATGCATCAAAATGATATGGTTGTATTTCAGGGTCACTAATTCGCTATTAGAAATTCCTATCTTTTCACCTTCAGAGTTGTGTAGTGCCGCTAAAAACAAATCTAATACGTTAGGAAGAGTGGGGTTCAACCTCATTGATTTTGGCCAATTAAGAGGCTTAAAGTTTTTTTTTTTTTTTTTATCTTTGACCTAAAAGAGCCTTATTTATATAAAATCTTAAACAATAAAAAGAGAGCTGTGTAATAGAGAAATAGAAGATGGTGGCGTCGAAACCAAGAAAAAGAAAAAAAGCTAAAAAAAATAGAAAGCAAGAGAAAATAGAGAGTTGCTTGAACGATAGTTGATCTATAATTTTATTGAACTAAAATTTTGTCAGCAAGTTTATAATTTAAAGTTTTACATTCTGAATGGTGAAGATCGGCTTTGAAGCTCTTTAAAAATAAATTCAAGGTATATTTGTTGAGTCACCTATTTAGTATAATTTCTTCAATTTTCTCTCTAGTTATTGATTAGCTTTAATTTTAGTTAGAAAAAAATTTTGTATATTCATTATTTAATAGTGAAGATTTTTTGAATGTCCATGATTTTTTTCTTCTACACTGAAAGATTTTTCACGTAAATCTTGGTGTATTTTTTTTGTATTGTTGATTGTTAATTATTGTCTATTATTGTAGGTTTATTGCAATATATTACTTTTACATTGTTTTGGTTATTGCTTCAGGCCCAACAAATGGTATCAGAGCAAGAGTTATTTTGAGATATCAATGCAAAAATAGCCCAAGATAAAAGTAAATTTTATTTGTGATCATTAAAGGTAATATAGGTTTCATAATTAAATTGACAGTATCAAATTATTTAATTTGAAAGCCTATGATGAAAAATCATATATACTGTAAAAATTTGAATGAGTCAGTATTGGACAATTTGGCTAACCAGTAGATATGAAAGATGAAAGCTAAAAGAAGTTAGGTAGAAAGATGCAGGCTACAATCAAAAAATTAGTTGGTATTAATGTGTTTCATCATGTAGCATAGAAGACAGATACCCATACTATTTGAAAAAATAGCATTATATGAAATAAAAACATGTATGAATAACGATATGCTTGTTAAAAAGCTTACAACTTTATAGTATAGGGATTGACGATCGATTACAAAGCACTTGAGTGATTTTTAAGATATATTTAATCAAATGACTACTATGAAGCTTAAAATGGATGATGTAATGAAGGCGTTATTTCTTTTAGGTTCATTATCAGATAGTTAGAATACTTTAGTTGTGACTATTTTTAATTTAGCTCCTAATTATAAGGTAACATTAGATATTGTAAATGACAATATGCTTAATGAAGAAGCAAAGTAAAAAGATTTAGACTTTAAAAATTAAGCTCTGATAAAAAAGAACAAGGGTAAAAGTATAGACTGAAGTCAGAACTTAAAATATCTTAGTAAGTTTAAATATAGATCCAAGTCCAAAGATAAAATGAAATGCTTTCATTGTGATAAAGTAGGTCATATAAAGTGATACTGTAAAATCTTGAAGCAAAAATGAAAAGATAAGAAAAATAAAAATTCAGATGATGGGAATATTACAGTAATAAATTCAGATAATGATTTAGTTACTTTGATTTGTACATATAGTGACTGTAGTTATGTTAATGTTCTGACATTGAGTGGATAGTTGACACATGAGTGGCATATCATTATGTTCCTAAGAAAGGTTACAACTTATAAAGCATAAGATTTTGGTTGCACTAAAATAAAAAATAAAAGTGTGTTACAGATTGTTAGGATTGATGATATTATTATACAAACTAGTACAGGCTATATGTTGACTTTGAAGGATATTATACACATTTCGGATATAAGAATGAACTTGCTTGCTATTAATATCCTTGATAAGGAGGGATATGATTATCAACAAAAAAATAGGCAATGAAAACTTCTTAAAAGATCTATGGTAGTTGCAAGGAGAAAACTATACTACACAATATACAAGATATAGATGCAACTGAATGGTAACCAGATAAATTTTATTGAGAATGATGCTTCAGCAAACTTATGACGTAAAAGACTAGCACACATGAGCAAGAATGAGTTATAGGTTTTGGCAAGGCAATCTTTCATTTTTTTGACCAAAGATATATCTCTCGATTTATGTAATCATTATTTATTTAGCAAGCATCGTAGAGTTTCTTTTTGTAAGAGTTATTAGAGAAAAAAATAAATTAAAATTAATTTATTCTGACGTATTTGATGCCATTGAGGTTGAGTCATTGAGTGGTAGTAGGTATTTTATTACTTTTATTAATAATACTTCATGTAAGATTTAGGTGTATATGTTAAAAAACAAAAGTTAAGTATTATAGTATTTTTAAAAATTTCATGCCATGGTGAAAAGGATGATAGAGCTACCCTTGAAGTATATTCGGATTAATAATGGTAGAGAATACACATTCAAAGACTTTGAAAAGTACTGTTCAAATTATAAAATCAAGTATGAGATGACAAAACCTGAAACACCATAGTATAATGGTGTAGCTGAAAGGATGAACCATACCATTATGAAAAAAATTAGATATATATTAAGGATGACAAAATTATCAAAGTCATTCTAAGGTGAAGTAGTCAACACAACTTATTGTTTGCTTAATAGATCACTATAAATTCTTTTGGACTTTGACATTCTAAAAAAAGTATAAATAAGAAAATATACTTCATACTCTCATTTAAAATTTTTTAAGTGTAAAGCATTTATGCATGTGCTGAAAGAATAAAAGTCAAAACTTGATAGTAAAGCCATACAGTATGTGTTTATAGGATATAACAATGAAAATTTTGACTATAGGATATGAGATCCAAAGAAGAAAAAAATAGTCAGAAACAAAGATGTAATTTTTCATGAAAAAAAATCATAGCAAACCTAAAAAAAAAGAATATTACAAGGATTACTATTAAGTGTAATGTTTCAACACCGACAATGGTTTCACAAAAAAGAGTCATAAATGGTGAAAATGAGTAAGAAAAGGACATGGGGATATGAATGAGCCAGTCATAATTAGTGATGAGTCAAATATAATTAGTTTTGAGCAAAGAGAGGGAAGGGCAATCCTCTCTACTAGAAAATGTTGAGTACGAGAGCTACCTTCGGTATCAGGTATTATAAAGTTTTAGCCTAGGAGATCTATTAGAGAGCACAAGCTATCTACTAGGTATGCAAGTTCATATATTATTTTAATTACCAGTAAGAGAGAGTTAAAAAGCTTTCAAGATATGTAGGTTACTCCAAATAAATAGCACTGATTAAAAGCAATGAAAGAAGAAATGAAGTTATTATGAAAAAATGATACATATGATCTTGTTAAACTTTCAAAATAGAGGAAGTTATCGAAGAATAAATAGGTGTTCAAGTTGAAAAAGATGATGACAAACTAATGAGGTACAAAGCTTAATTGGTGGTAAAAAGTTTTTCTTAGAAATTAGGCATCGATTTTGATGAGATTTTTTCTCTAGTTGTAAATATGAGTTTCATTCGAGTGGTACTGGTATTAATAGCTAGTTTGAATTTTGCGTTTGAGTAACTTGATGTCCAAATTGCATTCTTATATGATAACTTACACGAGAATATTTATATGAATCAACTTGAAAGTTTTGAAGTAAAGGAGAAAGAGCACCTAGTTTGCAAACTAAAAAAAAAAGCTTGTATGGCTTGAAACAAGCTCTATTACAGTGGTATAAAAAGTTTGATTCTTTTATAGTGAGCTATAATTATAAAAAAATGACGACAAATCCTTGTGTGTATGTCAAAAATTTTTTTAATGGTAACTTCATTATTTTCTTATTATATGTTAATGATATGTTGATTGTGGGACAAGATACTGGTATGGTTCGTAGGTTGAAAGAACAATTATCTAAGTCTTTTGACATAAAGATTTAAGTCCAGCAAAATAGATTATCAGTATGGATATTATCTAGGATAAGAGAGCAGAAAAGCTCTGGTAGTTACAAGAAAAATATGTTGAATAGGTGCTTAGTAGATTCAACATGCAATATGCTAAATCAGTTAGCAGTCTACTTGTCAACCATTTCATCTAAGTAAAAAATCTTGTCTAGTGACTAAGAAAGAGCAATTAGCTATGCCTTGTATTTCTTATTCTTCTGCAATCGATTTTTTAATGTATTTTATTATTTGTACATGACCTGATATTGTTTATGCAGTTGATGTAGTAAGTAGATTTCTTTTTAATTTGGGAAAGGTTCATTGAAAAGCAGTGGAATGAATTTTCATATATTTGAAGGGCACCTCAAAAATGTGCTTGAGTTATGGAGTTTCACAATCAGTTCTAGAAAGATTTACTGATGCTAATATAATAGGTGATATTGATGGTAGAAAATTTACTTTAAGATATTTATTCACTTTTGCAGGAAGAGTTATTTCTTAACAGTCTAAGTTACATAAGTGTATTGCCATGTCAACTACAAAGGTTGAGTATATTATAGCAACCGAAGCAGGTAAAGAAATGCTTTGGATGAAATATTTTCTTTTTGAATTGGGATTAAATTAGAAAGAGTATATGATATTTTGTGATAGTCAAAGTTCTTTATATTTGAATAAGAGTGCCATGTACTATGCTAGAATGAAGCATATCGATGTTAGATATCACTGGTTACATTCGGTGATTGAGAAACAATATATGCTGTTGAAAAAAGTCTGTACTGATAAAAATATAGCAAATATATTGATTAAGATACTTTTCAGGAAAAAGCTTGAGCTCTGCAGTAACATGGCTAAAATAGGTTCCTTGGCCAAGGTAAGTTCCAAATAAAATTGTTATAATGATGAATCTTCTCCTAATGGGGCTGGAGAGGGAGATTGTTAGGAAGAGTGGGGGTCAGCTCCATTGGTGTTAGTTAATTAAAAGGCCTAAAGCCTTTTTTTTTTTGTTTTTGACCTAAGAGAGCTTTACTTATATAAAGCCTTAAACAATAAAAGGGGCTGTGTAATAGAGAAATAGAATATTGTGACGTCGAAACCAAGAGAAAGAAGAAAAATCAGGAAAAATAAGGAGAAAAAAGAGAAGGAAGAGTTGGTTAAACTAAAGTTGATCTGTGATCTAATTGAGCTGAAATTTTGTTAGTAGGTTTATGATTCGGAGTCTACATTCTAAACGGTGAAAATTAAGTTTAAAGCTCCTTAAGAACAAATTCAATGTGTATTTATTGAGTCACTTATTTGATGAGATTTCTTCAATTGTATCTTTAATTGTTGATTGGCTCTAATTTTAGTTAGAGAAGAACTTTGTATATCTATTATTTGATAGTAAAAATTTTTCTTGTGATCTATTATTTTTTTTCTCTACACTAAAAAATTTTTCACATAAATATTGATATGCTTTATTTTTTTATGTTGTTAATTATTAATTATTACGTATTATTATAAATTTATTATGATATATTATTTTTATGTTATTATATTTATTGCTTCTGTTCCAACATAATTATTCTCCATTTCCAGATATAGCAGTAAGCAATTGAACCTGCCAACGCTAGTCATTACCCTTAAATTTTCTTTTTTGAACTTGGTTTTTTTTTTGTTTTTTAGATTCTCCTGTGACTACGTTAATCCAATATATGGCATATTAAATTGTGGAGATCGCATTAATTGATTCACGTGAGTTCACATCCCCTTGAGTCAAAAGTCGGGCGCCATTGCACCAAAATCATAGGTAGCCAGCAAGTCAACTTCACCACATCCAGACGAATCTTGCATGCCTTTTGTGCTCGAAGGCCTTCTAGCTTCTCCCTCCCCAGTCCCCACTTGTTGAATCCTCTCATTTACGCTACATGTCCCAATTCCCAGCCATATATAATGTGTTAAGTCATGTCCTCTCTGTTTCTGCCTACATTGGTAATTCCATTAGCAAGGATTCGAAGCAATGAGAATATTGGATTCCCTTACAGCCAACTGAAAATACGTTTGGACTGCTAGTATCGAGTTCAAGTTCCTCCAGCTCAGTACACTTTTTTCTATAGAAGCGAGTAACCCTACCATTACTCTTCTATCAGATTCATACCTTGTTGACATAGAAGGTATCCAGCCTATACTCCATTCCATTTCTGGTCTAGTTAGCCCAAAAACCTGCAAAGGAGGCATATGTTGGCACAATTTTTTGGTTCCAAAATTGTTTGTAATGAAATAGATACACAGACTATAAAGCAATTAATCCTTATCTTTCCCCACTTTCTATCTCGAAGCAGTCATTTCTCGTCATCTTGTTCCACAAGGCTAATGAAATGTGGATACGCTCGGTTTCTTGAAGCAGCCATTAGCAGATACATTTTCAGCCGTCCTACTACATTAACATTCATGTCTATTATCCACGATGCCACATGTTTCTGTTATCTCTTTCATTTTTTTGTTAATCATTCATAAATGTTATGTATAGTTAAAGACACGTTTTACAAAACCCCAAAACGCCATAATTACCATACAGTTGCAAGATCGATATGGGTAAATGCCCAAGTCCTTGTCATTTGAGTGCATGACTATGTAAAGTTAAAAAAAAAAAAAAAGGCAAGTAATGAAACGAACAGCATTGAATTCATTTTTCTCTAGTTGATAGAATAATGCCATCACTTTCAATTTCCAGGTAAGTGGCATCCACTTCAAATGCTCACTCAATCAGAATAACTATTTAAGACATAATGGTTAGTTGACCAAAATAGATGTCGAGTCAACAAATTTAATGATTGAATGTTTAATTATCCTTAATCTAGCATTTAATGGAAATTTAGAAATTGATTTTTTTTTTTAACAATTATGGTATAAAGACTAAATCTTTAGTATTAAAATATACCAACCTTAGACTTCAACAGCCAAGAATTTGCTTAATTATGTACTTTACGTTTGCGCTCTCTCAATTTCAGATGGTCCTATTGCCATTAATCGGTTTTGGATTTCCTTTAATCTCTATTGGTAATTATCATCCCTATGCCGACATTATTGGGATGGTTTACATGATGACGGTTACGCTGCTTCACTTTCTCACTGATCTGATCAGCTTCGGAAATATTTTGGTAGCTATAGCTTTGGCAGCCATCTCTACCAAGATAAGAGGGCGTCCTCAAACTTCTTTTGCTGTCGCACGTATTGTTCTAACCAATTATTTCGTTGCTGCTTTATGTCCTGTCGTCAGTGGGAATTGGCTGCTTACTCTACCTCCACTCTCATCGATTATTCCTTCAACTCTTGCACTGCTGAGTCAGATTGTCTTCTACCATACTAATTTTTTACTCATCATTTTAATTCAGTTTCTTTGTCTTATACATACATATACATGTACCATTATGTATGTAATGAGAAATTAATACAAGAAACTGATACTTGAAAAAATTTGTAAAAAAACAAAAATTACAAAAAGGGAACTGAATTAATTGTCATTGATCAAAATTGTTTCTTGTTTGGTGCATGAGCTCAATCCAATTTGGTTGAACATTAAAGCTAAGTTCTAATCCAAGAATTTAGGGATGACAAGAAAACCCGAATTCAATGTGTGCTTTTAAAAAAGAAAAGTTTGGGCTGGTTTTTTCAAAAATAAAATAAGGTTATTGTTTTGTATTATTATCTAATAACTTTTGTGTTATATTATTAATAATATTATTATGGAGTTGAATTATAAATTATTGGTAATATTTCTTGAAAAATTAAAAGACTTTTGTTTATTGAAGAATTTCTTACTTTTAAATTTTACTATATATTTCGTTATCAATTTCATTTTCTTCTTACGAAGGTATATGTTATATTTTGGTTTTTTTTTTTTGTTTTTTTTTAGGTTGCTAATTAAGATTGAAAATTTTCATTTGATAAGAGTAAAAAAATAAAAATGTTTTATCAAGCAGAATTAAATGATTTCTTTTTCTTTAATTTTCTCTTTTGCTATAATAACTGTACATCTCTCACGAATTACTTGATTTTTGCTCTGGTTGGATGCCAGCTGCCTCCCATGAGTCCTTCGAAGACAAAGCTAATATAAAACGTCAGATTTTTTCTTGGACTCGTGTTTATCTTTTTCTCTTGTATTTTTTTTTTTTTTGTAAATTACACATTTAAATCTATTATTTTGATTCTATCAAAAGAAATCTGTTACTTTGCATGATAATTTTACGGCATGATTAATTGGATTACTAGTTTGTTCTCTCTTCCTTGTAGCCTTGGTAAATAATAGGTAGGCAACAATTAAATGTATTTTACACAATTTAGTTTATATTCATAGTTCAATTAGTAAGTGAAGAATTTTTTTTTTTTTAATTTCGAATGCATAGTATTGATGTGAATAATTTTTATGATCGCTTTAACAAATTTTGTTTTATAAAAATTCTGATAATGCTCTTAATTAAAAAAAAAAGAGAAAATATATGGAAAATATAAATAATTTATAAATATGCACAAAAGATGTATTGTTTTGATAGTAAATACCAACATTATGACATGAAATACCAACATGAGAAAGTCACATTATAAATGGGCAAAATCAGTCCAATACCATATGAAAAGAATTTGAACATTTGGGTAACGTCGAATTTAATTACCATCAGATGAAATTTATCGTAATCTCTGAAAATAAAAAAAAAAGGAAAAAGACCTTTAATCAAAATTAATTATTTTAAAGAATTTTCTTTTCGGAGATATGAACAATTCCCACGTGGCATTCATATCTTCTTGATACCACCATAACCAAACCCACTGATCTTCGTTCCCGACTCTCATTTGGTTTCACTGAACCAACAGTCAAAATTAGGAAAAAAAAAAACCAAAAAACAATTAAAAATTAAATCCAGAAAAGAAAAACAAAAAAAAGTCTTAAGGTTCTCTGTATCAAATCAAATCAAAGCAGAGTACTCTTTGTTTGCAGACATTTTCTCTCTCTTTGAGTCGTCGCTGCAATGGGCAGCACAGAAGAAGAAACCACCTCCAAACCCGTAAACGACGCCGCTTTGCCAACCGAACCTCTCCTCTTCAAACCCACGACCAGCTCCACTTACCCATCTCCTTCAATCGAAGAATCAGTTCAACCCGACCCCTCTGAACACGACCTCACCCAATTCCTCCAGATCTCTTTCAATTACGGACCCAGACCTTTCAAAGACCTTCCTTTCCTCATCCTCTTCCTTCTCTTAGTCCTCTGCACTTTCGCTTTTGGTATTTTCTCAATTGTCCATCGAAACGCCAACTACTCCAACGTCTCGAGCTTCACCTACGATTCTAATTCCACTTCTTGCGTTCAAGACTCTTCTTTTTTATCTAATCCAAGTTGGGTTTTTGAAAGATCACTTTTTTCGTTGTCGAGTTCCAGCCTTTGGACAAGTTTAATATGGACCCTTGTCATAACTTTAGTTTTAAGTGTACCAATTTGTTTTCTTTTGCTTTTATTACTCAAACGTTACACAAAGCAGATCGTTTATGTTTTGCTTCCTTTCTTTATAATCATGCCGGTTTTCTTTGATGTTTATTGGTTCGTTGCTTGTACTTTGAGCTCCTCTTGTAGTGATTCTTTCCCTTTGGTCTATAGAATTTTGGTGCTTGTTTTTGTTTTATTGATAGTTGGGATTATTGTTTGGATCATTGTGGCTAACTGGCATCGAATCGAGTTGACTGTGAGGATTATTGGGGTTGCTTCTGATGCGCTCTCGCGGAATTTAGGATTGTTTTTGGTGATACCATTGTTGACCCTTGGATTGGTGGTTTATTATGCGCCAATTGTTTTGTTCTTGGTGTTTGCTAGGTTTAATGGGAAAATTGTGGCTAAAGAATCGAATGGGGAGTTTACTTGTGTTTGGAAACAGGATAGCTGGGTGCCTGCTTATTATACATTGGCGATTTTGACAATGTTGTGGTCTTTGACTACAATGGTGGAAGCTCAGGTTTATGTGATCTGTGGCACCATTGCACAGTGGTACTTCTCCAAGGATGATACGAAACCTAAGCGGAGTATAAGAAGTTCTTTGAGGTGACTTGCTACTGTTTTCGGTTTTTCTACATAATGATCCATGCATTTTAATTTATTAATATAGATGGTCTCTACTTTTCTATGAGGGTAGCTGAAATTAAGCTTGAACTGCATTTTTTTTTTTTGTTGCTTCTGATTGGCTGCTTTGGAGACATGCATAAAGTATCAGTACCAGATTGTATTGATTAATTATCAAGATTATGATCCCGGTGATCAGCTTAGGATAATAGTAATGATACATAGTTGATAACATAGATTTAGATATGGTTTTAAGCGGCACTGATGTATTCTAGTAAAGAGTTTGTACTTACTATTGAAGATCAAAGTCCTGGAAATTCACTTTGGTTTTGATTTATGGATTCAACTTGACATTGTTTTTATATTTACTAGCATGAACTGAAGAATGTAATGATGATCTGGTGTCTAACGATCTCTTGGAGAGCTTGCTTCTCCACTGGTGTTTCTTTGTTATGTTTTCTGTGATACATAAAACTCATCTAGTTCCTTTTTGCATCTCTATAGTGTGTTAGATTGGCATGAAAAGAGGGCTACTTCTCTAGGTTCGTTGCTGAAGTTGCCATGTCAAAAGACAGCATGTTAACTTATTTTCTAGAATGATTGAATTGCTGTCTATTAGTTCCTTTTTCGATTGAAACTAGGTAGCTTTTGTCCAATAGGCAGCATGTTTAACTTCTTGAACCATATTGTCCAATGATTTAACGAGTATTATATGTTGATAAGATAATTTATGAGGGATATCTTAATGAAATATCTGCAATACTGAAAGTCAAACCAGACATCCTTATAAGGCATCATTTGTCACTGTTGATTTTTAAACAGTTAGTTTTCTGACTAGCAAATTGTCACTCGTTAATTATAACATGTTAATCTTTCTACTGTTTTGGTTCTAAACACTTGCAGAAATGCATTTGGTCCTTCTTCTGGCACTGTCTGTTTATCTGGACTGCTTATTTGTGCTGTTCGAGTGGTGCGTGCTGCTGTTGATAGTGCAAGACAAGAAGATGTTCCTGGAATTGTCAACCTTGTCCTGCGTTGTTGTGTTAATGCGCTGCTGTCTGCGATAGACTTTCTTAACAAGTTCACTATCAACTTTGCAGCAATAACTGGTGAGGCTTACTGCACATCTGCAAGGATGACATATGAGCTTCTAAGGCGTAACCTACTCTCTGCTGTTTTTGTGGAGACTGTATCAACTCGTTTGTTGGCAGGAATTATTTTTGTCTTCTCATCTGTTTACGCAATTGTGGTGAGTCTCTCATCATTAAATACAATGAGTTGCTGGGCCTGTTATTCTTTTTCCCCTGCTTTAATTTGAATTACCTGAAAATTACCTGATAATTGAATGGCATATACGCAGGCATTTGCTATCTTACAGGGTGTTAGTGATCTAGGGGTTAAAGCATACATCGTTGCTGTTCTTGCATGGGTGCTGCTAATCGTGGTGCTGGGTTTCTTTGTCCATGTGCTAGACAATGTGATTGACACTGTTTACATCTGCTACGCAATCGATAGGGATAGAGGAGAAGTGTACAAGCAGGAGGTTCACGAGGTTTATGTTCATTTACCCATCAGTAGGAACAATAGATCAGCCTTTCCTTCTAGAACAGTTGGTGTATAGATATACCCTGTAAGTTTGTAACTTCAAAATAATGTGTTCTTGTTGATTTATCATTTGATTTCTGCACGAATGTTGTTAACTGCCTGTTGGCAAATTGTGCATACAATCATAATCCCAATCGCTGCATTGTACACTTTTTTGAAGCATGTTCAATAAAGAGCTAATTTGTTTTAACTGACAGGGAAATCACCTTTTATATTTAATTTTACTTGTATTTTCACTCTTTTTAACTTGCATACATAGATAAAATTGGCTGCTAAAGAGTGAAGATGTAGAGTGATTTTGGTAAAAGTTGGTTTAATTTTAGGAGCAAAATTGGCTGCTAAGTTCATGACACCATGCTCAATTTTTTAGCCCTTGACTATTTGTTGGTACCCTCATCCTTTGTAGTAATATTTTTTATACAATTAAGTTTAGGTGAGAAAAAATTATTCCAATTTAGAGTATGACATGTCATAAGATTTTGCGATAATTTACATTGGACTTTCCCGTCTTCTGTGGAAGAAAACTATTGACAATGAAAATTGAATCATACGAAATATAATTATTTTTGTTACTTATATTAACCTCGAATAATATTAAGATTTTTATTTAATACATCGTCCATATATAAATTTTATATACTGAATAATATTATTTTATTAATAAAATAAATAATATTATTTTATTTTATTAATAAATAATTTTTTTAAAAAATATTAATTTTAAAAGTTAAAATTCACTTATTAATGAACTGATTTCATCTAATTTGTTAGCAGTATATAAAATTTGTAAAATTATAATGTACCGTATATATAAACTCGTAATATTATAAGGGATTAGAAATATAAGTTATTATTATACGGAGAAAATATAAAGAAATAGAGCAAGAAGCGAGGAGGGGCATATCGGTAAAAGCGAAATTTAAAGTTCCCCGTATTAAAATCCCTCGAGAATTTATCACCGACAATAAAGCAATTCAACAAAGCCATCGTTGGTGAAATTGTGGTGTTTTCTTTTCTTCCAAGCCAACTTCCGTTCTGTCTTCGCTTTCGAAACCATGGTTCTCGAGGTAAGCACTGCAATAAGATTGCTCCTTGATCTCCTTCTTGAACCCATCAGTTTCTGCACTCTTTTCATCTTTTACTTTCCTCAAATTAATTATCGGATTCAAATTTTAATCAGAGCGTTTTTTTTATCGATCAATCAGGCGACTATGATATGCATTGATAACTCGGAATGGATGCGAAACGGCGATTATTCTCCGTCTCGATTTCAAGCCCAAGCTGACGCCGTTAGTCTTATCTGTGGAGCTAAAACCCAGGTAAAATTATTGCTTTACCTTAAGCTATTCTGCTAATCTTGTTTATTTATGAATGTGATTACGCTAGGGTTTTTTTCTTAATGAGAATTGGGAAATTGATTTCCTTTAATAAATTAATGGCAGTCTAATCCGGAGAACACAGTGGGGATTTTGACGATGGCAGGCAAAGGAGTTCGTGTATTGGCTACTCCTACCAGTGATCTCGGCAAAATCTTGTCTTGCATGCACGGTACTTTAATTTTCCTACTCTCTCTAAGTTAATTTCTTTTGAGTTATATACGGAGATTAAGTTTATTTATGTTAGGATCATTAGTTAAAGGTGGGTTCTTTGAACTACTACATATGGTGAAAGAATGTGCTTGCTTTTGATTTACCAGCTTACTGTTATACTGGAAGATAAAGGTTAGGCAAGTTGGATTTTTATGTGGTTTTAGTTTTACTATATTGTTGTTGGGAAAATAGATTACAATTCAATGCAAACTTATTTGTGTGGTTGTGTTCAATAGAAGACATGACATGTATGTTGAAGAATACCTGCTTGATTTGTTTTATGGCTCACTATTTGGATCATATGAGTACGTAACCCTAGCAAATTTTACCATATATGTAAGATTTATGTTTGCAAACCTTTGTAAAAGAAGAGCATCTTTTGCGCTTACTTTATAAATGGAGAACTTGTTCTTGCTAATGGAGTTCGGCTGTTACATTTAGTGTAGTTTGTCGTTTTATGCAAAGCAGCTTGATTAATGATTAATCTCTTATATTTTGTTTAAGTATTTCTGAATTGAAGGTCATCTACCTTCCCCTCTTCTCTTTCCCTCTCTTCATCATCTTCTTTATATATATTTTTTAATGTTTTACACAGGTCTTGAAATTGGGGGTGAGATGAACCTAGCAGCTGGAATTCAGATTGCTCAGTTGGCTCTGAAGCATCGCCAAAACAAAAATCAGCAGCAAAGGATTATAGTTTTTGCTGGAAGGTATATTGTGTTTGCCTTTAGTTTTGCTTGTTTACTTCAATTCAGATGTAACTTTTTTCCTCTTTTGCTTTGTGCTTTCAGTCCTATTAAGTATGAAAAGAAGGCATTGGAGATGATAGGGAAGAAGCTGAAAAAAAATAGTGTAGCTCTTGATATTGTCGATTTTGGTGAGGATGAAGATGGAAAGCCAGAAAAGTTGGAGGCTCTTCTTGCATCTGTTAATAATAATGACAGTAGTCACATAGTTCATGTTCCTCCCAGTCAAAATGCACTTTCTGATGTGCTTATCAGGTTTTCTTCTGATTCTTTGTTTTCAAGTTTTTCGCTTCTCAAGAATATACATACACATTTGAGTAAGAAGATATCAACTCATGTGTCTTAGGCTATATTGCTTACTTAATAGTGATTGTATATCCATATGCCAGCTCCCCTGTGTTCACTGGGGATGGGGAAGGAGGAAGTGGCTTTGCCGCTGCTGCTGCAGCAGCAGCTGCAGTAGGTGGTACTTCTGACTTTGATTTTGGCGTGGATCCAAATATAGATCCAGAGCTGGCTCTTGCCCTAAGGGTTTCCATGGAAGAGGAGAGAGCAAGGCAAGAAGCTGCTGCCAAGAGGGCTGCTGAGGAAGCCACTAGACAAGAAAAAGGAGAGGAAGAGCCACCACTGTCTGACTCACAGGCTGCAACTACAACTACAACTACAACTGAAAAAGTTGCTGATCCAATGGTATGTATTACTTTGAAGTCAATATATGATACCATTCCACAAATTATTCTGTCAACATTGGATAGTACAACTTAAGTTTCAAATTGACTTTGGCTAACTGATGTTTGTGGCAGGATGAGGATGATGCTTTGCTAAAGCAGGCCCTTGCATTGTCAATGAATATCCCAGGGTCTGATTCTTCTATAGGTGATGCTGAGATGTCTGAGGCAACTAATGACGATCAGGAATTGGCCTTGGGTATGTCCTGTTATTTGTTGGATGTCTTAATATATCAGGGTGTATGCTGCATCAAGCTACTTGATCACCTTTCCTTTCTAAGGAGAAAATGATCTACTAATTGTTTTGTTTCTGAAGAATTACAAACGCTTCCACAGATTCTGTTTCACATAGATGGTCCAAGAGAGTGCAGTGTCTATATTGGTCCTGGCTAGTCCACAATATGTATATCTTGCTAAATCCTACCAATCAAATCCTACCATACTAGGTTTAGTTCATATGCTTAACACAATCTTTTAGCTTTAATATAAGGGTAATAGACTAATAGTTACAGATTCCTTACGGCTTGCAGCTATCTTAATGTATATACAGTTGAGTGTGTCAAGGTTTTGCGATATATTGGTTTTCATTGGAATTTTTACTGGTTTAAGATGCTTGGCTCCAAAGTCCTACTTTTAGATGTATAAATTTAGCCAAATGCATGCATCAATATCATCTACTTCTAAACTAAAACAAAATGGTCTCGTTTCTTGCATGCAGCACTTCAGATGTCCATGCAGGACAGTTCAAAAGATTCATCGGCACAATCAGATGTCAGCAAGGTGTTGGGAGATCAGTCTTTTATGTCATCCATCCTTTCATCGGTAAGTCTAGTTAAATATGGCTTTTTTAAACCCAGAATCATTTCTTCTTTAGTTACCTGCATTCTGATGTGTTATGGCTTTTACAGCTTCCAGGAGTTGACCCAAATGATCCAAATGTGAAAGATTTACTAGCATCTTTGCCAGGCCAATCCGAGGTGTGTTTCATTAAATTTAGCATGACCTAACATGAGCTTCAAACTCAGTTTTCTGTTCATTGTGACGTTTCTACCACACACGCATTAAATGTTTACCTATTAATAATAGCTGAATGAATATCTCACTTTTTCTAAAACTACTCCAAAAAAATCTGCTTTGTGGAAGTGGCATTTTAGATTGGTACTTTAGTAGTTACTGATATGTTGTAATTTTTGCTTGCTAGCAGTCGCAAGAAAAGAAGAATGAAGATGAGCAGCCAAAAGATGACAAGTGAAGAGCTATTAGACTGCAGCTGAAGGCAAGAGTTAAAAGTGCGGAATCCTATTCTACTTTTCTATGGTGGTTGATGTGTCAGCCGATTTGTAACTGAGATTTCTGTTTCTCCCGACACAAAACACACTAGCGGAGTTTGTCGAAACTGTGCTGTGGACTCAGTTGAACATTTTCTTTTCTGTTCTAAAGCGCTTGAAGATCTATCGATTCATATGACTATGGGATTAAGGTGTTAACACTCATGTCTCAACTTTTATTTGATTCAAAGGGAAAAGTAGGATTTGTTGGTGTTTGATGACCAATTCCAATTTTTCCGATCTGACTTGCCTTAATATACGTTTCAATATGAAGACGGATATTGCATCACTCAAATTTCTAGGGCCCAACTGTTCATAACCCCTATTTGCTCCATTTCAACTTTGAAGAGGCAAGCCTAACAGCATCTTTTGGATTTGAAAATGGTTCGTGAAAGATCTGACGGTGGGCCAGAAAAAATTAAAAGGTTTTTACCTTTCTGGCTCCATGCGAAATGTGCAGCTGTTAGAGCTTGTTGCACGAGGTGCCAGGTGCTCATGAGACAAACGGGAGCTTCCTGGAAAAACGCAAGAAGAGCTGATGCATTTTATTTATGGGAAAGCTGGTTCCAATCATCCATCAGAATTTGCAACATTAGTAAAAGAACCGTTTTGAAGATGGATGATCAACATTTCTGGTCCTCGGTTTAGTTAAAATTTGATTCAGGTCCAAACTCTCAAAACATATCCGAGAAAAGAGTCTTGCCAATGCCAACTGCTTAGTCATCCGTAACTCCCTTGAGATAGTCTAGTCCACTTAGCTGGGCCATCGTTTCTTTTCAAGAGTGGCTATAAAGCAAAGCAGCCAGCATTTTTCTGAGTAGTTTTGAGGTAGATTAAGCTGCACCATCAAATGGAAGTAATTCCATTAAGAAGGAGCTGGTCACAAACGGCGAGATTCGTGGGGTCGACCCCTCCCAAAACAAGCCATTCCACAAAACCCACCACTAAAAACTAGCCATCACCTCATACACGTTTAATCAGAGTTTGACACGTTAGAAAAGGTTGTCGATAGGACACCTGTCGTGGGCCTAATTAAAATAGTTTCAGTTTTCCACAGTGGAGACCCACCCACAGAAGGTTATGTCTCCCCATCCTCGTCCATTTCTTCCCTTGCAAAAAACTCTTCTGGGTGTTAGCGTTTGTACTACATACAAACTCGTATCAATCATCTTTATCTCTTGCCATTAGCAAATGGCAACACTATTTTATGAAAAATGATTGTTGGGTTGTTGCCACAGTCACCTACACATTCTTTAGACAAGTTTGTGGAAGAACTCGAGCCTAGGGATATGAAATCTTGGAATGGTAGGTGCTAAAATTCTGTTCATGAATATAAAAACAAAGTAATGATAAACCAAGTTGGAGGGGGCAGGGGCGGTGATTGGAGGTACATGCATGGCAATGGCATGGATCATGGATTCATTTATATCAAGAAAACGCCTTTTTTTAACATTCATTTCTTTTAACCTTCTAGTTTTAACTTTGTCTTCATTCTTCTTCACTGTGGGTTTTTATTCACCTTTGCTTTCACGCAAAGAACCCTTTTGAGGAACACGAAGATAGAGAAATGGGGATTTGTGGGTGTGCTATCCGAGATGGGACCACCGTATTTTTCTACATAGGCTGTGTTTTCATTTATAACCAGACTTTTCTCAGTTTTAGAATCATCAAATTTTAAGAAAATTCTCTTGAAACTCAAAAGAACATGCATTTTCAATATAAACAAAAGCAACTTTTGTAATTTCCCTTTCTGTTCCAGTGTCCATACGTTGAATTGGTACCTTGTTAAACTTGATGAATGATAAAGGTTGCATCAACATGCTCTTTGCAGCCCACTGAATTGTTTTATGCATCTTACCCATTGTAACATATATGTTCATAAATTGTGGTTTTTTGACTGATTTACACACCTCATTAAAGCAACTGGAGTGGTATTTTAATCTGTTTTTGACTTGGGGTCCTAGTTTTTAATGATTCAATAATGGTGATTTGTTTAGCATTGGTAAATTTACTTTAGGAACAGGAGATAGGGTAAATTGAACCAGAAAAGAAGTTACTGAACAGTGTAATTTATTAGCAAATTTTTTTGAAAATAATTTACTTAACTGAAATCTGCAAATTAATTGATAATTATGTCAGAAACAAAGATTTAAATAACACATTAATTAATTAATTAATCAAGCTAAATTTATAGGCCAAAAAAATTAAGCTAAAACCAAACATCCACCAGTTTTAGTTTGAAAATTTTTTAGTTTTAATTTAGGAAGTTTGAGTTAGAAGTAAATCTGACAATTTAAAATATAATATAATGATACAATATAAAAATAATACGAATAAATGATATAAAAATATTACTATTTAAAATTTTAAAAAAATTATAAATAAATTTAATAAAATTAAAAAATTATATTTTATGATTTCGTGTTGACAACACAAATTGTAATAAATTATTTTTATATAAAATATAATATAAATATAATATTTTATATGATATAATAATACAAATTATCAAATTTAATTAAAAAAAAAAAAGGAGTGACAGTGGTTTTAGTTTTACCATATGGCCTAGGCAAAATATTTGATGAAAAGTTAGGGACAGCTGCACATCATTGTATAATTGAATTTTAAAAAGTCATCAAAAGTTAAGCAGCTAGATTTCATAATTGAGAAAAAAAATAATGTTAGTTGCTTTAAAAGATGATTGTTTAGTAAAATAAACAGTGTTTTAATTTTTAAAAATTTTATTTTAAAATATAAATAATTATTTAAAGAATATAATACAATATTAATATAATATTGACATGATATAAAACATCACATTTAAGTAAATAAATTTAAAATTACTTCTGTTAAGAAATAAAAATTATAAAATTTTCCTCTCCGTGAAAAATTCAAACTTATCCGGTTCGCTTTATTAGGAAGGCGAAAATAACTAGAAAAAGAAAATAAAGTAGGAAACCAACTCTCTTCATTCATTGACCGAGAAGATGGTTCAAATTTATTGCTCAAATTAATGGGCTCCGGAAGTTTTCTAATTTTTTTTTTTATAAGTCTCTTATGATTTGTCATTAATGAAATAATTTATAATATCAATTATATCTTACATTAATTGATATATTATTTAAAATTTACATTTGAAAGTTACGAATTCAAAAAAATTTAAATGCGTAATATTTTTTAAATCAAATATGTAATTAGATAAAAATTAAAAATAAATTAAAATCTTAAAAATAAAATAAATCATAATTTTTTAGTAAAAATAGAGAAAATAATTATAAATTTTGATTTTTAAATTTTAAATTTATTAAATATTAATTTTTTTAAATGATCGTATAAATTAATTAAATTAGATTTTAAAATTTTTTTATATTTATTGAAAATTTCTCTTTCTAACCAAATTAATAAGCCTTTCATTAGACTAAATAATTAAGTACGACACTAATATAATTCTAAATTGCTAGTTATATATTTGTCACTATCACGTTTTTTGTTCTTACCTTTTACTTTCAAGTACAAATTTTCATATAATTCAGGTTTAGTACTTTGATAAAAGAAATTAATAAATAAATTATATCATAAAATTGAATTAAACTTATTTATGATAATAAACAAATCTATAATTAGTGTTTAATTAAATATTAGTAAATTTTGTTAATGGTTTTATGACACTTTAACATCCTTCATAAATATCAATTATATTTTTCATAAACTGAGTTCGATAATATTAATAAATTACATTACTGTTTTTCCCAAACAAAGCTATTCCCTCGACAGAACATATCTAGTAGGGTTACAATTGTAATTATTAGTGAACTTTAGTGGCATTTCCAAAACTTTTTCATTATATAAAGTCCATTACAACCTTCAGTTTCAAGTGTCAGCAACAAAGAGAAGACAAAGATTGAGCTAACTCAAACAATTCAACAACAATGGCTATGGCTTTCAAGATGGTACATCCCATTTCTTTTCTTTTTTTAATTAATGTCATTTTACCTGTAATCATCCATAATAATTCAGTGTGTTTGGGTGTATGATACTGTACAGGCTACGACTGGGATGTGGGTCACTGATGAGTGTAAGACCTTATTCATGGAGATGAAATGGAAGAAAGTGCATAGATATATAGTGTTCAAGATTGATGAGAAATCAAGGCTGGTGACCGTCGATAAGGTCGGCGGCCCAGGCGAAAGCTACGATGATCTTGCTGCTTCATTGCCTACCGATGATTGCCGATATGCTGTGTTTGATTTTGATTTCGTCACCGTTGATAATTGCCGGAAAAGCAAGATCTTCTTCATTGCATGGTCCGTCGCTCTTTCTACTTCGTTATATATACTAGAATTCAAATCGTATAGTACCTTTCGAATTGTCCATTTTGTCCCTTCTAACATAGGCACTTAATTATTTATACAAGGGTAAAATGCTATATAATGTATTGAATATAAATTTAATTTAATTGATTTATATAATCACCTTTAAATATATGAATAAATTTTTATTTAAATTTTAGTATTTAAAAAAATTATTTTCAAATTGTGATATTTTTTGTATAAAAAATTAATTAGCATATTATTTTATCTAGTGGGTTAATAATACGTAAATAATTGAGATTTTGATTTGTTTTTTTTTTGGAGGGGGAGGGAACATTAATTGGGTACATTTCATAAATTGGAATCTAAGCATCTCTATGCCTTAGGATTATATTTTATTTCTAATAATAACATATAGTATGATTTGATAGCTTAGTCAAAATGCAAGTGAGATTGATCATCATTCACCAAATTAACACTCGACCTTTTTAGTTTATCTTATTTACTAATCCAAGAACAAATTTCCATGGATTTAAATCTGATGGTCCAATAGGTCCCCAACGGCATCAAGAATCAGAGCAAAAATGCTGTACGCAACATCCAAAGATGGGCTGAGGAGAGTGCTAGATGGCATCCACTATGAAGTTCAAGCAACGGACCCAACTGAGATGGGGATGGATGTGATTAAGGACAAAGCCAATTAGTAGTGATTAGGAATATAAATCATGTTTATGAGCATCTTACTTTTATTTAATAACTCCAACAATATGTGCTTTCTTTCTTTGTTGTTGTTGTTACTTTTTTGCTAGATTTTTAGCACTAATGTAAGTTAATCTTATAATATGTAATAATATTTTGATGTCCCATGTGCGCTACTTTGAGGACAAAACATCCATCAATTCCACTTTTTTAATCATGAAAAAAGGTAAAAAAGATGGAAAATTTTTGGCCTTTTAATGGTAAAACACCAAATGCCCCATGGGTTTTCCTTCCTTTTCACTTTCACTAATAAAATAATAGGCTGTAAGAATTGCTTGTTGGGCAATCAAGTCCTAAGTTGGGGCAGATCTCCTTTACCAAAACTAGTTCATTTATGGGGATAATAATCCTTTTTGAACTTACTTTCCCATCTTTCACCGTTTATTTTCAATTATGAAAATGCAATACTTCACTGCAAGATTTGCTAAATATTAGAAAATGAGATTCCAGAAGTGTAAGAAACATCAACTTTTATGCTGATAGGTAACCCTCGGGGTTTGATTTTGAGCATGCTATTCTGTCCAAAAGGAAAAAGCTGGAGAATTAAAGCTGTCTACTGCTAAAAGAAAGTTGGCAATGACATGAGAAAATGAAATGATCCAATTTTGGGTTTTTTTTTTTCTTTGCGGGGGTTGCCCAGCTCATGACACCCAAACCATAATGGATTAGATTGGTGACTGGTCCTTATCAGACGATGATTTCAAGTCACCCCTGACTAGGAAATTAACAAATCAACAAAGATTGGCAAAATATGCAAAATAGAAAATGTTGTTTACAGGTAGCAGTTTTCATATGCTTACTGGATATGAATCTAGCCATAACAAGTTACTTCAACTGTCCTTAAAATCATATACATGGCATGTCCAGTTGATTTCTGAGGTTTCTGCAATAGTATAAAGACTGCATGCAATAAATAAAATGGTGACTAGGAAGATAGCAGAACAGCGAACACTCAAACAAGAGATAGGTTATGAATTCTGTGAAGATGGAAATCGATGTCATGGGCCATATATAATTACCACAAATAATTATGGTTTGGCACCTAACTACTTGAGAACATTGTTCATGTAAGACGTTTTTCATTCTCCTGTTTGTGCACCTTTTTGTCTTGTCAAACTTATATTTTATGATCTAGCAGTTAGGTAACCTTGATTTTTGGCAACTAATCATGGATAAAGCTTGTGAATTCAAAGATAGAGAGCATCCTTTTCCTTGCTTTGATTGCAATTGTACTAACCATTCTGTTCTTTCATTGAGGAGGATAGCTGATTACTTATTGTAACCTCTAATGCTTTAATGCTATTACCATTTTAGGGTAATCCCTTCATTACCATATGCTAGCGATAATAATTCTAAGCATTTATAGTAGGGCTATTCAGACTGTGGAGCAATTTGGGTAAGGGCAGTTCATCTTGAGAGGTTGGTGTAATTCTATGGATAAACAATTGCCTTTGCTCTCTCCCAAATTCAAGCTTCAGCCTTCAATTAAAGACATGATTTGTAAACAGACACCAAATTGTGACAACCCATCAAGAGCCTGGCCCTTCAATAAACCAAACTTAGTTGAAGCTGTATGCAACATTTTAGGCCTTAAGGACTGGACCGTCAAGCTGAACTTGCCTAGTTACCTATGCAAAATATTGGGCCTCAACTTTTTTGTTTTTGTCTTATCAAAACTTTCTAAAATCAAGCTGAATTCTGTCGAACATGCATGCATTTGAAGTTGACAAAGTTATTGATATGAATGTCACTGTATGAGTAACGATTTGTGAGCGGGAAACCTTGCTTTTGATATAGTAACTGTTCAGACTTTGGAGTAATACGATAGTGAATCAATCATTTTAACACAAGATTTACTCAACATTAACATGAAAGTAAAAATTAAATTTTAATTTAATTGATTTTATAATTATTTTTAATAAATATCATTTAACAGGTCACATTTCAATTTCAACATTTACAAACTACGATTCATATTTGTCGTAACAGTTTTGGGACAGTCAGACGTAAAGTGTTTTAAAATCGAAAAAAATAAAAGGGAATCGTCACCAATCTTTGTTAGGGTGTAATTCATCACCCAAAAGTTTATTTTTTTAATAAAACTGTAAAAGCGGGTTTAAAGTTTATCAAAAAGATAAATTTTAATCTACGAAAATTAGGTTGGGTTCGGGAGTCGGTTACGTGTGAGGAATGATCAGCACCCTCACAATGCCCATAAATTAGTATCATTTAATCATGCATTATTTTCAAAATTGGATAAAATAGTTTTGACTTGAAATTTAATATTAATTTCTTTCGTTTAAAAAATTATTTTTGCTAAAATTTTTATTTATAAATATTGAGAAAATCTTTAAGTTAAAGAATTATATTAAAATTTTCTAACATCTAAGCAAAATTTAAAATAACTATTTTTACTTCAGATTTAATACAGCAATCCTTAAAATAAAATAACACTCTTTATAGAAAATTGTTGGTGACTCTCCAACATCTAGGCAGAGTACCAAGAATTATTTCATTCGGAATGTTATTTTTATTTTGTTTTAAAATTGCATATTTTTAAAAACAAGTAAATAAAAAAACATTTTGTGCGAAAAAAAAATAAAGGATGATACTATCAGGTAACTAACAAATATACAAAATGAGTGCAAACAATAGCAAATAAATGCATGTAAGCTAATAGGTGCTATGTATAATTAAATGCAAATTTGAAATTAGATTCTTAAATATAATGAGACCATCTTAACTCTCCAACTTCTAGGCGGAGTTTAGATGCGACTGTTCATATTTAAGATCCCATTTTATGTTATTATACTTTTTATTTATTGAATTTTTCGATTCATTATTAAAGTTCATTAAAGACTTGCAAGAAAAACTTAATGGAATAAAGTTTCTTAAAAACTCCATCATCTAGGCGACATTCGAGAATAAATTATTCCATTTGAGATTTTCGCACATATCTTTAAAGTTTCAGAATGGTTTTAAACTTGGGTATGGGTCGAGGTTTTAAAGATTTGGTGAGTTTCAGGTAATTATTTGGGTTTTTGTACCAAATTTGGGATTTTCAAAATTTTGGATTTTAAGGTTTAGGATTTAGGATTTTAGGGTTAGGGTTTCAAGTTTCAGATTTTGGGGTTTAGGTTTTTGATTTTAGGGTTTGAGATTTGGGATTTTGATTTTAGGGTTTGAGATTTGAAGTTTTGGTTTTAGGGTTTAGAGGATTTACGGTTTAATTTTAGGGTTTGAAGGTTTGAAGTTTTGATTTTAGAGCTTAGAGGTTTGGGGTTTTGATTGTAGGGTTTGAAAGGTGAAGTTTTTAATTTTAGGGTTTGGAAGGTTTGAGGTTTCATTTTTAAGGTTAAGAGGTTTAAGGTTTAATTTTAGGGTTTGAGAAATTTAGAGTTTCGTTTTTAGGGTTTTTATTTTAAGGTTTTGGATTTGAGGGTTTGGAAGTTTTAATGTTTAATTTTAGGGTTTGAAAAATTTAGAGTTTCATTTTTAGGGTTTTAATTTTTAAAATTTGAGGTTTGGGGTTTGGATTTTAGGAGTTTTGAATTTTTGGGGTTTAGATTTTAGGAGTTTGAATTTAAGAATTAGTGTTTAAGGTTTCCTTTTTAAGAAAATACAAAACATTTTTAAAAATCTCCAACATCTAGGTGGATTTTTGGAGCAAGTTCAATTTTAGCGATTTTTTAAAATTAATCAAAAATTTCTTATATATATATTTTATGAAAATTTATTAATAATAATTTTTCAACATCTAGGTGAAATTATTTTTAGGAATATGTTTTATTCCTTCTAACATCTAAGCAGAAAAAATAAAAAAAATATTTTTTTATTATTATTATTTTAAAGCATTTTTAATATATATTTTTAATTATTGTCTTACTTGTTTTTATTTTTATTATTATTAAAATAATTAAATATTTATCCTAACAAATTTAAAAATTCATCATACATAAACATAAAAAATACTCAAAATAACAAAAATAATAATATATAAAAAAATAAAAAAAAAATTTTTTTTTACCTAAATCGGACCGATCAACGGTCTGGTTAACGGCGGTTCGATTGGACTGAAAAGGGTTTAGTTTGACGTACGGTTCGGTTGAGTCGGTTGAGGAGCGGTTCAGTCAGGTTTAGTTGGATCGGTTCACTGCGGTTCGTCCAAACCAACTGAAGGGTGACTGAGGCGGGTTGATGGGTCGGTTTGCACGGATCTCGGGTCAGGTTTGGTTCACGCGCGGATCCTCTTATGCTTGAAACAGCGTCATTTTGGTCATATGCTCAAAACGACGTCGTTTTGCTCCTATGTTTTCTATAAAAGTCAATTTTTTTTAATTCATTTCACCCTTTTCTAAAAAAAAAAAAAGATTTCTCGCTAAAAAAATCCTCTCTGGCTTCGGCCAGAATCCGACGTCTGTCGCCGCCTAGGTCACCATCGGCGATCGTTGACGGTGGTCGTCGGTTGTCGAAAAATACCAAAAATACTCCCAAACGTTGACCTCAATGCCCTTTTTTCAGATCCAACATCCGTTTTGTCAAAAATAACTCCGATCGTCGTAGATCGGTGCTTAAAGTTTTCTACCTTTTTTTTTTTGAAATGAGACTGATATATATTTTTTGCTTTTGCAGGTAGCTCGACGCTGGGTTCCTCCTTACGGGGAGGATTGTGTTTTGTTTTTTTTTTTTCTTTTATGATTAGTATGAGTTTTGTTTAGGGTTGTTGAGGGGAGATGTTTGACTTGGTGTTTGAGCTCGAAACGAGAAGATGCTAATGGCAATATGTCTAGAGGTTTCGAAGATCTGTCCGAAGATTTTTGAG
Source organism: Durio zibethinus (assembly GCF_002303985.1). The sequence continues at coordinate 2,481,355 of NW_019167915.1, read as the reverse complement.
AAAGGGTATCCAAGAGAGGCTGAGAGGGGGTGTCCGAGAGAGGCTGAAAGGGGAAACGTTGGGGGTTTTATAAGGCTGAAAATAGTGATAACCAATAGTGCATGTCTGGCGAGATATGGATGTGATGGCAAGATAAAATTGATGGTTTCGAGCAATTGAGACAAGTGAGGTGCATGAGCTCTGATGAGATTAGTGATGGTGGTGATAGGGTAGGTGGCAATGATGGCATGTAAGACACTACTGCTATCATGATTTTTTTTTTATCAATTATCACTTTTATTTTTATTTTTTTATACTAATTAAATCAATATTATTATTATTATTATTATTATTATTAAACTAAAGATTGAAAATTGTAGACTCGAATAAAATTCAGTGTCTATAATATTATACCTAATGAACATTAACATGAAAGTAAACGAGACAAAACTATATCTAAAATGGAATAATGGACTAAATTGGTTTTAGAAACACAATTGTCGATAATTACGTTAAATGCAATCAAAATAATTATACAAAAACATAGCTTCAGAGAATACATGAAAGGATTAGTTACTAGACAACCCTTTTAAGCTTTTACTTGAGAGATTTATATTAGAGCTGCCCAAAAAGAATCATTTCCAACGTGAAAAAGGGCAGTTTCTCCTTTTAAATTGTGTCTGACATCCAGAATTCCATGTCCAATTATCCATGACTATATCAGAGCAATTGAACATGTGAAGTGTAATCCCATTGAAACAGTAGTATCCCTCAAGGTGGCCGAAGGGGCAGAAACGTGGCACTTGAAAGTTAGCCCAGTTTTAATGTCTGCCTATCCATGGGGCTTCTGCTCGCATGTGATCTGGTACAGATGGACATCCTAACAAACAAATGTCCTCTTTTCAGCATCAACAGACAACACGTGTTCGACCGACTAAATTCCATTCCACCGATCGGTCTCCCAAAAAATCAGATATTATATAGAATATATATAAAAATATTCTAGAACCACTCAACAAGCTCTCGTAGCTCAGATGGTTAGAGCACCCGTTTAGTAAGCGGGAGGTCTTGAGTTCGACTCTCAACGAGAGCATAATTGTGAAACTTTTTCTTTTTTTTTTTAACTAGTCAAATGCCGCGTCATCAACCGTACAACGCCAAGTCGCCAACAACAGACAGTTTATCCAGCTCAAAAGCTATCGAAATGATCACATGTCCACCACAAAACAAAACTTGATGTACGGGGGTAATCTACACCGTCCATTTCCACGAATCGAGTGGGGTCAGTCAAATGATGATTTGCATGTTTTATGTTCGATATCAGCGACAATGTTGCCCATTTATCTACCTACGATGCCTAAAACAGAAGCTCTCAGTTTGTTTGTCTGTAGCTTTCCTGTCATATTCCCTTACTTTTAGTTAAAAAAACAGTCTCACAGATTTAATTAGATGCCTTTTTTTTTTTTATTTGAAGAAATTTTGTATTTAGAGCTGTAAAGTAGATTTGCATTTAAATTTGTAAGTATAGGAGTTAAGCATTTGATGCAATCATAAATGGTTTTTATCTCCACCTCGATGAGTTACATTCAAATCCTCTTTTCACAAAAATGGCTATCTTATTAAGAACAAAAATTGTTCAGTACAGCATCTATTGCAAATTTTGTTACAATTTAAATTTTAATTTTTTATAAAACTTAATGCTAATATAGGTATAGATTATGAAAGCAATTTGCTAAAAAAATTTTTTTTTTAATCTTTAGTAGTATTTATGTCCTAGTCCAACCAAATCTGCTACTGGAATCAGAAAAAATAAAGACATTGATAATGATAGTCAAAATACTCTTAATTTGAAGCTTGGATTCTATAACACTGGAGTTTTTGGCTCCAATTAAATCATGGAGTGCACGTCGTCCCTCCAGTTTGTAGAAGGGTATAATGGTTCATTCGATCTTTGGATAGTCAATTATTTTATTTAAGGCAGTCAATTACTTTAAACGTAAAATAAAAATATAAAAATATTTTTAATTACAATAATTATTTTTTTAAAAAATTACTCATTATAGTATTAAATTTTATTATTATTATTATATTTACATCTAAATATATATCACAATAATTATTCTTAATCTTAACACTATAAAAATTAATCTCTCCATAAATCATTAGTTTCAATTTTATTAAAATTAATTTAATTGTTAATGCAAATGGACCCTTAATTATTGAGTTTGCTTTTCAAAATCACAGAATTATTTGAGTCTTTTTATAGTTCCTGTTGTATTATACCATCAATGCTAGTGAAAAAATTACTATATTACCATAGTTTTCTCATTGCTACAAAGGTTATTTTACATTTTTTTAAAATATATCATAATTTAGATTAAAAAAATGAGTTATAACTATAGTTATTAATTTCATTTTATTACTGATCACACCAACTAGTATACTCTAATTATACCAAAATACAATATATTTAAAGATGATTTTTTTTACCAAAATTAATATCAGATAATATTTATTATTTTCATTAGTTTTGACCTGTTTCAGTAAAGTTAAGTTAAATAGTATGTTTTGATTGGTACATGAATATAAAATATATTTTTATAATTTTTAACTTATTTTTTGTTATTTAACTATTTTTAATCAAATAAAAATAAAATTAATTGATAAAATAATATTTAAAAGTTGAATTTTTTTTATTTTTTTATACTTTATTTTTTCAAACAAAGTTTATGATTTTATATTTTATTTTTTCAAAAAAAAAATTATAAGTATTTCAAATTTTTTTTAAAAAAAAAATTATACTGTTTTTATAAAATTTAACAATCATAAAGTTTTAATTAATTTTTTCATCTCTTTGTTTTTATCTTAATATTTATATGAAAAAATACTTATTTAAATATCATATGGTCAGATTAAATTTAAAAATATCATGAAAATTTTATGATATTATTTTTTATGTTTTTAAATTTATTTATTTAATTTGAATATACTATATATTTATTTCGTGGTTTATTAATAATATTATAATGTATAAGTTCATGCATATTTATAAATATATTTGTATTAAATCAAAAAATTTAAATTAATATACTAAAATAATTGATACCGATATATATTATTTTTTAAAAAAATAAAAAATTTGGTACAATATTAATAACTTTGATTGTAAGTATTTGAATTTGAATTTTAAATTTATTTATTATCATATTTTTTAAATAATTACATAAATCAATTAAAATAAATTTATAATTTAAAAGTTATTTATACTTGTATACCTACCAAATTTGTTTATCTCTAAAACCTAATACATTAAATTGAGTTCTGACAAGTCTTGCTGCCTGAAGTTTTCTCTATCATCTTTTTCTTATAACCAAAGAACATGGGATTAGAGAAAAAGATAAATGAAGGGTAACATCCTTTTTTAGCAATATCTCTTATTTCATCATATTCAAATTCACATTGCCGATGTCCGTTGAGAGTTGATATTTGCATGAAAAAAGTATGTTTCAATTCATGCAATGCTTCTTGTCCGGAAAACCAAACCACTTGACCCAAATATCATCCGAGATCACCCTGATTCAGCTTCAAAATTTTGGTCTCTTTCGGACACTTAAAAAAATTTTCTCCATGTTTACAGTTTATCTACCAGCCGTTTGAATGAAAGCGTGGGTTTATCTTTGTCGTTTACTTTGGGGTAGAGAACAAGAAGCCTGTTTCCTTGCACTTTTTATAATGCAGTTAGGGAATTATTAGATTCTAGTAATATTATTATATCCGTCTGATCAAACATCAGTAGTGAACCCCCACTAATCCAACGGTCATCATTAAACATTATGTGCCAAATCCCTAACCTACCCCATTCCCACAACCATCGCTTTTACTAATTGAAAATTTAAAAATCAAATAAAATCTCAGTTATCTTTCAAACAGTGAAAACGAAGCCGTTTTAGAATAATCAATAATAATATCTCTTATATCACTCCGTCTCTGTCGGCCAGCGAACACTCACTCACTTCACTCTTTCACTTTGTCTCTCCTGTTTTTCAAATGGCGACACTTCTCTCCAGTTTTCTTCCTTTACTGTTCCTTCTGTTCATTTTCTTTAATTTTCCATGTTCGTTTTCCGCTGATCAGACGGTTAAGACCTTCATCATCCGTGTAGACTCTCAATCAAAGCCGTCCGTTTTCCCCACTCATTATCACTGGTACACTTCCGAGTTCGCCGAACCAACTGGAATCCTCCATATTTACGACACGGTTTTTCATGGCTTTTCGGCGTCTTTAACTGAAATCCACGCCGCTTCCCTCAGTAACCACCCTTCAGTACTTGCTGTTTTTGAAGACCGCCGCCGCGAACTTCACACAACTCGCTCCCCTCAGTTCCTCGGACTCCGAAACCAACATGGACTTTGGTCGGACTCCGATTACGGATCCGATGTCATAATAGGAGTATTCGACACTGGAGTTTGGCCCGAACGACGTAGCTTCTCGGACACGAATCTTGGACCCGTTCCGGCTCGGTGGAAAGGAGTTTGCCAAACCGGAGCCAAATTTGTTGCTAAAAACTGTAACCGCAAATTAATCGGAGCGAGATTCTTCTCTAAAGGTCACGAAGCAGCTGCAGGGCTGGGTGGTCCGATCGCCGGAATCAATGAAACGATCGAATTCATGTCCCCGAGAGATGCTGACGGTCACGGCACCCACACGGCCTCAACCGCTGCTGGAAGACACTCATATCGGGCCAGCATGGAAGGTTACGCCGCTGGAATCGCGAAAGGAGTTGCGCCGAAAGCAAGACTGGCAGTTTACAAAGTTTGTTGGAAGGATTCAGGTTGTTTCGATTCCGACATTTTAGCGGCTTTCGATGCCGCCGTTAATGATGGCGTTGATGTCATTTCAATTTCGATTGGCGGCGGAGACGGAATCTCTTCTCCTTATTATCTCGACCCAATCGCGATCGGAGCATACGGTGCGGTTTCGCGAGGGGTATTTGTGTCATCTTCCGCTGGAAACGATGGGCCTAATTTAATGTCGGTTACCAATCTTGCTCCTTGGTTGGTTACCGTTGGAGCGGGAACAATCGACAGGAATTTCCCTGCTGACGTCATCCTCAGTGATGGGAGGAGGTTAAACGGTGTGTCGTTGTACTCAGGCGAGCAGTTAAAAGGAAAGATGTATTCGTTGGTTTATCCTGGAAAATCAGGGGGACTCTCGGCTTCTTTATGCATGGAGAATTCGCTTGACCCTAATGTTGTTAAGGGAAAAATAGTAATTTGTGATCGCGGGAGTAGTCCCAGAGTGGCTAAAGGTTTGGTTGTGAAGAAAGCTGGAGGAGTCGGCATGATTCTTGCTAATGGTGCTTCAAATGGTGAAGGATTGGTGGGTGATGCTCATCTTTTGCCCGCTTGTGCTCTTGGGTCAGACGAAGGGGATGCTATCAAATCATATATTTCATCATCAGCGAATCCAACGGCTACCATTGATGTTAAGGGTACTGTCATTGGTATCAAGCCTGCGCCTGTTGTGGCTTCCTTTTCTGGGAGAGGACCCAATGGGTTGAACCCTGAAATTCTTAAGCCGGATTTGATTGCTCCTGGGGTTAACATTTTGGCTGCTTGGACTGATGCTGTTGGTCCAACTGGGTTAGATTCTGATCAACGGAAAACAGAGTTCAATATTCTATCAGGAACCTCGATGGCTTGCCCTCATGTTAGTGGTGCAGCGGCTTTGCTTAAATCTGCACACCCTGATTGGAGTCCAGCGGCAATTCGATCCGCTATGATGACTACCGCAAGTATAACTGATAATAAGAATCAGCCTATGATTGATGAAGCAACTGGGAAGCAGTCGACTCCTTATGATTTTGGTGCTGGGCATCTAAATCTAGATCGTGCAATGGATCCGGGACTTATTTATGATATTACTAACAATGATTATGAAAACTTCTTGTGTGCTATTGGTTATAGTCCAAAGTTAGTACAAGTTGTTACGAGATCTCCGGCAGTTTGTCCAACGAAGAAGCCTTTGCCTGAGAATCTTAACTACCCTTCAATTGCTGCATTGTTTTCAACCACATCAAGGGGTCCGACGAGCAAGACGTTTATTAGGACCGTGACTAATGCGGGTCAAGCAAATGCAGTTTACGTCGCCAAGATAGAGGCACCAAAAGGGGTGACTGTGACAGTGAAGCCGGTGAAGTTAGTGTTCACACCAGCGGTTAAGAAGAGGAGCTTTTCGGTGACCATAACAGCAGATAGCAAGCACCTGGTGCTGGATGATGCTGGAGCTGTTTTCGGGTCACTGTCTTGGACAGATGGGACTAAGCATGTGGTGAGGAGCCCCATTGTAGTTACTCAACTCGATCCCTTGTAAACTAGTGACCTTTGGGATTCGATCAATGTAGGTTTTGATCGATGAATTGGGTCACTTTGGTAGGTGGTGGTTAAAATATTGAATCAGGGGAGACAGTATAGAGTTAAGTGTAGAAGTTGCTACGCATAATGAAGGCGAAGCACCACGTTCCTTTTTGTGTGTTTTTTTTCGGGTAGGATTAGGAGAGCCTTTCAAAAACTGGTTTTGAGGGTGGTTTAGTGTGAGTTTTTTCCTTTAATTTTACTTTATTATTATCTCCATAATCTTGTGTATTTATAAACTTGAGAAGTTTATATATACAGAACAGTGCTAAGAAAATTATCAGACAAAAAAATCTCTATCACTGTGGAGCAAACCGTATTTTAATTCAAGGGTCAAAATTGTTTATAATTGACTTATCATTTACCACCCATTGTCCCATCAAAACCAAGGGGATTGGGGGGATGAAGTTAACAGGACTGCTTAATCTTGTAAATAAATGTTGAGGCGATCATTGTGGGGTCAATAAGGTGACTCAGGTCACTGGCAAGAAAGTCAAGAAATGCGATTGCTGAAAATTTCAAGCAGAACAGCCCATGCTATGATCTTTCAGTCAACTGATGGATCGTCATTCCCGCAGCAAATATGGCTTTGTCAAGTTGTTGGTTTTTGGTTATTGATTCACTCGATATCTAGTAATAAATTGCGGATTGAATGCCCGGCCCTGCTGTGCTGACTATTCTTGTTTTGGCTCTAGCTCTAAAGCTATGAACTTGTAGTCGTTGAAAAGGTTGTCACTATTGCTTTACCAAGCAATGAGTCAGTTCATTTATAAAACCATATGATTATATAAACTCGTTTGTCTTCGAAAATCTAGCTGTCAATCATTTTATTTACTCCGCTGATTAAGGAGGCAAAGCTTTCCCACCTCAACATAGAATTATAAATGTTTTACATTTCAGTAAAGAATTGTATGTGCGCTTTTTTTTTTTCCTTCCAAAAAGCTTTCACTCATGGCGGATGGCATTCTTCAACAAATTCTCACCATTTCTTTGCCGGCGTTTCTTGAATTATCATTGGACACTTTGGTCAATGGAACCAACTGGCAACCGCCCTTTAATTTCTAATCAAACAGGAAGGAACAAAAGAATATGAAAGCACAAAAATTAAAGGAAATTAAAGATGAAAATGAGTAACCATTTTTCTCTTTTGCTACTCGACAGTTTTCATCATTAAATTTTCTTTCGGCCTCGTGCTTGGGCACCCCAGAAGGGCCACTTTAGCTGCTTTAAAGGCATAACATGGAATAGAATTACACCCCCATTAGATTTCCATGATCTTTGCTTTCAATCTAATTTTTCTGTCAGCTAGCCCCATATAGATGCCCTAACTTTATTCTTTAAAATTGATAGAGGGGTCCTATATATAGGACTTTAATTTCTTTGAATGATGAGGCGGAAGATGGTGGGCTATAATCTTTCATGGCGGAGGATAACATTTCGAATAAGCACTCAAAAGAAACAAAATTGGTTGGTCGACCCCATTAAATTTGTACACATCCAAGTCACTATTCTGCCAAGTTGGAAACCTCTTGGGCTGGGCCCTCAGTACCTTGAAATAATGTATTGTTCAAGGAGTGCTTGATTTGTGCGGATCAAATTGCAAGGTTCTATATAATACATAAAGTCCAATCTATTAATTGTCGAGGTCGTTTTTTTTTTTTCAAATTTTCTTTCCTATTGCTGGAAAAGAAAGACAGAACAGCCATGAATTGGGGAAATTGCCAAACTATTGTTTGGCATGGCGAAGAGAGACCCTATACGAATTTGGCCTGAGGGTCCTACGCTAAAATTAAGAGTTCTAAGGAAAGGATTTGATTGCAAGTCAATTTATATATATATATATATATATTTGAGATTTTTGAATTTAAAATTCGATTATTGAACAAATTACGTGATTGTTGTTGACTGTAAGTAACTTTTTCAGCTTTTGTATTTTACTGTAACATTTGATAAGGATGGATTCGATTTAATAATTATCTCGAGAATGATGAATTTCAGCACATTTTACTCACAACAAGTCAAGATCATCTTTAACAATTAACTTGAGTTTATATATTTAATTGGCTCAAACAAAAAAATTAAATAAATAATTCACGTACGAGATTGGAAGCACATGAAAAGGAGGATTCTTACTTTTGATATGATCTTACCTAATACAACCTGCTAAAAGGCAGATTTGTTACTTTTTGAGTGAGAAAATGAGGAGGTTATTGTAATATATTTTCAACATTTTTTTTTAATACAAATCCTTGTCTACACATCATTTTGGAGCAACCGTTGGACTTACTTGAATTCAGCTTATTCGAATTGAATGTGCATTTGAAGTGGATGAGTAATGGTTGGGTAACTCCCTTCTACAGAAAAAAATCTCATGGGCTGAAGCAACTTGAAGAACAAGATACTAGCAGTCCAAACGTAGTTCCAGTTGGCTGCAAGAGAATTCGATATCCTCATTGTTTCAAACCCTTGCTAATGAAATTACCAATGTCGGCAGAAGCAGAAAGAACATTTTTTTACCATATAATATATAGGACGTGAAGCATTAATGAGATGGTTCAGCAAGTGGAGAGGGAGACTAGCCAGGCATGCGAGACTCGTGTGGATGGGGTGAAACTGACTTGCTGCTGCCTGAGATTTTGGTGCAACGGGGAGATGTGAAGGCACGTGGATCCAAGGCATCTCCACAATTTAATATACCATAGAGGGGATTGATTAACCAAGTTCCAAGGGTAATGGAAGCAGAAGGAACACGTTAGTCAATATGTTATCTATAATCCTGGTTCAGTTTAGCACTAGCTATTACCTAGAGAAACGACAAAACATAAAGTACTTGGAACAACGTTTTGCTCAAGGGCAGTTCCTTTACACAGGTAATCACAAGGTCAATCTCAATCTCTTTAGTCACATGAGAAGCTAAAATAAAACCAAGTTGAGAGAAAAATTGAGAGTTGTGATGAGCATTGGCAAATTCAATTACAGGATGATAAATTTCGAAGATATTGTTGCAGATAAGATGCGTATTTATAGCAGTTTGTGTAAGCCATTACTGCTATATGTGGCAAAAGAAGCAGATCGTATTCGTTTCTGGTCCTGCTGCATAACTCTAAAGCTAAATTTATGACAAGAAGACTTCCTCTGTAAACGTATTCTATAAGAAAGTCTAGGTTTCTGCCAACAGTTTTGCCACCAATACATACATACTTGTGATCTGTCGATTCAGCCAGAGCTTTGCAGCTGCATCTCGCTTCGACTGACATATATAATTGGAACATCAGAAAATTTTCTCACATATCGGGTATTCTTTCTGGTCATCTATGGAATATCAGCGTTCATGCTATGTATTTGCTTTCCTCAAATCATTCTTGAACACCATCAACTTCGTTTGATACTACGGCCATCCTTTCATAAGGTACTGAGAAGTTGACAAAAAGTCTTCCAAGATCCGGATACTCTGGTCCAAAGCCCTTAGGTTTTACCTAACCGGTTACTCCTCTGTTCCATCACCATGAATAGAAGTAGTACACAAGCTGCTGTGTATAGCAAGTCTTTAACAACCACTTACTGAATCGGCAAAGCCATCAAAATCCATCTGTTCCAATATCCAGTTTCTTTTCCCCAACATGGGATGATCTGGGCAGAACTCGTAAAATTTCCTTAGGATAAGCTGCTACATTCAATAATAGTCAGACCCAAAGTTATACTATTTGCACGTTGACAGATGGCCATGTACAGTTATCCTTCTCTATACTTCAGAAAATCAAGGATCTTCAACCACCGTCATAAGAATTCCTATAGAGCAAGCTAACTCCTGGCTTCTTAATCAATGCTTTCTTCTGCATGCCTAATCTCAATGCTTCTGAATCCTGAAACCTACCAACAGAAGCATAAACATTTGAAATGAGCACAATTTGATCTGATCCCCTAGGCTCCAGCTCAAAGACCTTTCTTGCTGCAAATTCAGCTAGCTCCACATTACCATGAAGCATGCAGCCACTCAAAAAAGCCTTCCAAGCATTAGGACCTATCCTTAATTGACTAACAAAACTGCTTGCATCAGATAAACAGCCTGCTCGTGCAAGCAAATCAATGATACAGCCATAATGCTCTTGGCTAGGCCTTATTTTATCATCTTCCACCATTTTATTGAAAATAATCAGGGCATCATTTATCAATCCTCCATGACTACAAGCGTTCAATATGGACAAATAAGTAGCACCGTCAGCCTCTTCTGCACCTTTCCTCATTTCATGGAAGAGAGCAAGGGCTGTTTCTCCTTGACCATTGATACCATACCCATTTATAATTGCATTCCAAGAGACTACATCTTTAAGATAACCCATCTCCTTGAAGACAAAGTCGGCAAGGTCCATATTGCCGCATTTTGAATATGCTGATATCAGAGTATTCTGAAGCGATCTATGGGAAGAGTATCCAGCTTCGAAAGCACAACAATGGAGCTGCTGGCAGAGCTCAAAAGCAGCTATATCACAGGAAGCTGTTAAAGCACTCATCAGCATTACTGAATCGGAATGATAGTATCCTTCCTGTCTAACCTTAATAAAGAGATTCAGAGCCTCTCTTGAGAAACCATTTTGTAGATATCCTGAAATTATTGCTGCCCATGACACTAAACTCCTCTGAGTTGATTGATCAAACAAAGTTCTAGAAGAATCTATATCACCACATTTAGAATACATTGTCATAATTGAGTTCACAAGTGGAAGCTCTGATACAAATCCACAAACAACAGCATGGGCATGGGTTTGTTTTCCTTTCCTCAAATCACCTAAGATTGCACAAGCTGAAACAAGATTCATAACAACAATAGCATCGTAACTCACCCTGCTAGCCTTCATTTTACAGAAAAGCTCTATAGCATTAGTAGCATATTCATGGTTGACTAATAAACCCATCATTGTTGTCCAACTGATAACATCTTTGTGTTTCATGCCCTCAAAAATTGCTGTAGCAGCATCCAAATCCATCAAACAAGAGTACATGTCAAGTACTGAATTATTGACTCTTATATCCGAAGCAAGACCAAACTTAACTATTAAACCATGGATTGATTCGCATACAACTCTCAAGTCTAAACCAACACAACTCTGAATGATAGATACTGCAGTAGCCACATTAGGAACCAAACCACATTTCCTTAACTTCTTAAATAGTAAAATAGCCTCTTCAAAGAGTTCGTTGGTTACAAACCCTGCAATCATAGCATTGCAAGAAACCAAACCCGGGTTCTCCAGTTCCATAAATACTTTATACGAATCGCTTATATTTCCACATCTAGCATAAGTATTAAACATTGCAGTGCATACAACTAAGTCGAAATTTAACCCACATTTCAAAATTAGTCCATGAATTGATTGCCCCAACACAAAGTTTTGCAAGCCTTTAATGCCAACAAGAAGACCAACAACAGTGAAAGAATTAGGAAATAAACCCGATTTTCGCATATGGGAATATGATTCCATGGATTTTATGTGATGCCCATTTATTGAATACCCATGAATCAAAATGGACCATAAAACTATGTTTCTTTGGGGAATTTGACCAAACAATTTCTCTGCTTCTTTGACTCTCCCAGCTTTAAGGTAATTACTCAAGAGTTTGGAGGCGTTATATGAATTAATGCATGGGTAAGGAGGTTTGAAAGAAGTGGAGAAGGCATTAAAACGAAGAAAACCGGATGGGTTTCTCTTGATTTTGCTTAAAATCATGGAAATTCAAGGCGATGAAATATTTAAGATTTAGTCAAATAGTTTTTTTTTTATTTAGCGAAAGGGGGTTTTGTGGGCTTTTCCTGCCGATCCAAACGATTACTTCGGCTTAGCGCATAAAATGTACTTATCAGTTACTCTACTTAAACCTGGGCGTTTTGGGCTTTTGACCGGGTTTAATTTGTGACTCTTTGTCTCGAAGCAAGCTTTGAATATGAAGATAAAATTGTCAAACTAACCAAAACACGGATGCTTGTCCGTTGCCAATAAATGACTTTAAATGACAGATAAGTGCCACTGTCGTGGCGCGGCTTCTCCTCTCAATTCCACATGCAGCTCGCTTTGCATAACCCAACCGACACGTCGTACAGTTGTATTTTGCTTCGACCCTAAGTCTGTCCCACCTTAAATTCTCTTCATCTCCGAAGCCAAAATCCAAGGAACAGATCAAACGAAACAGAACTCAAAAACCCCGAAGTGATCAAAGTCGAAGTAACCAAACAAACAGATTCATCCATGTCTTCTTGTCCTTCAAAACCCTCTCAAAACCGTTCCTGTCTTTACCCCCAAGTTGATCTTTCAAACCCTGACGCCACTTCTTTCTACAATTCTTCTTCTCCTTCTTCTTCCTTGTACCCTTCCATTGACATGAAAGATTTAGCAGAAAACCTCTTCCCAGAAGACGACACCGTTTTAGTGACCCACCTAGATTCTCAAGAACAACTCCTCCTTAAGGTCCCTGGTGCTATAGTTCACCTTATTGAACGAGAGACGAGCGTACAGCTTGCTTGTGGTGAGCTCTGTATTGTTAGTCTCCTTCAAGGTGATAACATTGTTGCTGTTTTTGTTCGTATTGGTGATGATATTCAATGGCCTTTGGCTAAAGATGAGCCAGTGGTAAAGCTTGATACTTCCCACTATTTCTTTACTCTTCGAGTACCGTCAAATGGGTCGTTTGGGGATGGTAGAGATTGTAAACAAACCGAGGAGGTATTGAACTATGGCTTGGCAATAGCTGCAAAGGGACAAGAGGGTTTGTTGAAGGAACTGGATAGAGTATTGGAAACTTACAGTTGTTTTTTGGTGCAAGAAGTGAAAGGGATAGAGAACTGGAATGTTGTGGATACGAGAAATGTGGCGCCAGAGGAGTTGGAGAGAGAGGAAAAGAGGGAGTTAATAGTTGGCAGTTCAATGGCCTACTGGACGACTCTGGCGCCTAATGTTGAAGACTATAGTGGGTCCATAGCAAGGGCAATTGCGTCGGGGTCAGGGTTCGTTGTAAAGGGGATTTTGTGGTGCGGCGATGTTACTGTGGATAGGTTGAAGTGGGGCAATGAGTTCTTGAAAAAGAGGATGAAGCCAGGTTCAACCTCGGAGATTAGCCCTGGGGCCTTGAGAAGGATGAAAAGGTTTGTTTCTTGATCATATAAGCCTTTTTGCTGATAAATTTCTTTTACCCTTCCTCCCTCCTTGTAGAAACCGTGTCCATTTCTTTTATGTTTTGTCCTTAGTGATCTGTTCTAAGTTCTAACAAAAAATCTTTTGGTATTATTTATTGATAATTTGGGAATTTGCTTGAACTGCTTAACTTTTGATCCTTTGGAAAGTTTAGTTACTCCTGAAACAGAGATATACTGTGGCTAAACTAATGAACTGCTTAACCGTCAGCAATCTGTGTCAAAATCTTGTGAAAAATTTCTTGGATCGTCAAAAAACAAAAAAATAAGTTCGCAACAAAGGTGTGATCTGATCACTGCCGTTGCAAGAAATTAGAGGACGAATTATTAAGTATCATGGGAGTTTTATGTTAGTGTCTGTTGTCATAAAAATTCTTGCATGTCTTTAATTATTAAGTTAAATTCTAGATACATAACTTCTTTTGTCTGTGCAGGACAAATGTCAGTGCATTCCTTTACTAATTCTTTGAACGAATGAGTTTAAGTAATGGGGGATACAATCCTGCTATATTCTTGATTATTTCATGTCCTCTCTGTATTTTTTTTGCGGCCTACTTGTTTATTAATTTGTAGCAGCCTATAATGGATATTGTGTACTTTTCAGGGTTAAGAAGTTAACAAAGATGTCAGAGAAAGTGGCCACTGGAATTCTTGCCGGGGTAGTTAAAGTGTCTGGATTCTTCACAAGTTCAATCATCAACTCCAAAGTTGGCAAGAAATTTTTCAAGCTGCTGCCTGGAGAAATCGTTCTTGCTTCCTTGGATGGATTTAGTGAGTTCTTCCTTCTCATGAATTTTACCTTAATTTGTTATGACTGTGATTATAGTTGTCTGCTAGGATGCCAACTCCATGCCTGCTATTGCTATGAATCTCAAATTACTGTGTTTTAAAACTGAGTAATAGTATTCTTACATTTTTCTTCTTGTATGTCCATTTAGATAAGGTTTGTGATGCTGTTGAAGTAGCTGGAAGGAATGTCATGTCTACCACATCTGTTGTGACAACTGGACTTGTTTCACAAAGGTACGTTTCTAAAATTAAAAGTTGATGATTTGAATTGTACTTGTCATAATAATGATCATCATGTTTTTGACTGTTGTCACTGGATAATATTCATCATCATGTTTAATTGTTTATTATGCCACTGATGATTTCATTAGTGCAAGACAAAAGGGCTTAGATATGGACCTAGATTGGCGAATATGTGGTATCTATCCAAATTTACCTATCTTAGTACTTGGAGAAAGAAGACAGTCTGATTGTGATTTTGTTGTTGCAGGTATGGAGAAAGGGCAGGACAGGTGACAAATGAAGGGCTAGATGCAGCAGGACTTGCAATTGGAACTGCTTGGGCCGTCTTCAAGATAAGAAAGGCTCTTAATCCCAAGAGTGTTTTCAAACCCACAACTCTTGCTAAAGCTACTGCAGAAGCAAATGCAGCTGAATTGAAGGCCAAAAATACGAAGTAATACCGAGTTTAGAGTTGCAGTTTTTCAAAGGTTGAGCTGTTTCTTAGAATTCAAGAAGGCAGTTGTGTTTATATGTTTGTTTCATTATTCATTGTAATGAATGTTGTACAGTTACTGAAAGAGTTCTCGGAATCTGGCAATTTGCCTAGCCTAGCCAATAGCAGCAGAGGTGATGAAGAAGCTGCTTTGGTTCTTGACGAGTGATAACTGTAGAGAAGTAGATACATCTTATTCCGGGCGGAAATTGTATTTGATACATTTTTAACACCTCACATAATTATTAATTTGTTGCTCTTACTCACAAGTCACAAGATATCATTGAATAGATGATATTTTTATAAATTCCTATTGTACTTAACTCATAAATTCTTGGACTATCATGACTCAGTAACTAGTTTCAAATGGCTTGTAAGTCTTGAGATCCAGAACAACCCCAGCTACAGAACCAACTGCAGCAGCCACTGTGACAAAGAAACAAGCCACACTGATTATTCGGAGACCAAGCCATCTGCTTGTTCCTCGTCCAATCTTCTTTTGAGATATATACATCTCAACAGGGAAATAAACAGTTAAGGGCCAGAATCCCATTGCCCCGAGGAATCCAACAACATCATTGAAAAATGGCATGAGCATGGCTATGAGAGTTGTCATCACAACAAATATTGTCCTCCATACTAGGCGGAAGAGGTTAAGCTGGTACACACCTCCAAAAGGGATAGGTATGTCATATTCTGCTGTCACGAAGTCACTCTTTGGCCACTTTTGAGCACACCATTTTTCAATAAATGCAAACAGGGGCTGGCAAAAGACCTACAATTTCACATTTATAGAACTAAGTTCTGAACAAAAGTTAATCAGAATTTCCAGCAGAGCATGTTAGCTTATCAAGGTGATTCACTTTACTATGTGATAAATAATTTGACAGAACGTACCTGATATGCGCCAACAAGGTGGACAACAATCGCTAGGTTAGCAATGTCTAGCAACCAGTAAGGGTTGTAAAATCCAAATCCAGTCAAAAGATTTCCAGGGGCGAGGTCTCCGAAGGCTGCATATCCCATGCAACCACAGAGTAAATAAAACACAGTTGTTACAGTGATGCTGAATAAAGTAGCCTTCTTCATTGTCTTGTACTCTGCTGGAGGAGATTTTACTGTATCCTGCAGGAGCACAGGTCATGTTATTACTAATAGGCAACATTTCCAAGTTACAAACTACTTCTTATGATCCGCATACATACCTGAATTTCAATAAGGATTATAGAATAGGAGTATGCAAAAGCAATAGCTCCCAGTGCTTGCAAAGTCCTCCATATCTTTTGCATGCCAGTAACTGTTCCAGCATGTGTTACTGTACCTATGCTGATACCCATAAGGCTTCCATCAAACCTCCCGTGTTCTGCAAAAAGGAGTTCGCATCTCGTTTCTATTCATATATAGAAAATTATAGACGCATGGTGCCACCAAATTGCTATACATATACTTTATTTCTAATTCTAGTAGATACTCAAGGAAAAGAAGTAAACCATTTCCGTTTAACTTTTTCAACTGTTCAAAAGTTGGCTTAACAACTGCTGTTTTAGTGAAGGGAACATAAATTACTATCCATGTTGGTACCTGCAACTTTGCCAATGCCAAGTCCAAGACCAGCCGTTGAATATGTAAATGACATAATAGCTGCAACTATGGAAAGCCACCATACGTGACTAAAGTCTGGTATCTGAGAAAAAATCACTTCCGCAATTCCAAATGATATCATATACCCGTTGCTTGACATATGACATGGATCTGTTCCACCACTCTTGTGGAAACAGTTTGATCTCTTGATCGCCCTAAACACATTAAAATGGATTATATACACTCGATTTTAGTTCTTTGTAGGCAACCATTTATAGGAAAGGATTATATACAAGCATTTCAAACTAATGAAATTGCCAAAGCAGAGAAAAGTTGATGAATTTAGTCAAGATAACTCACATCATACTCACTGATGCAGCTATTGTATACCCAATTGCAACACCAAATAAATTCAGGTATTGGATCCATCCACATAACTTGACCTTCCATCCTCCTGCAATAACAAAATATATAAAAAATATTGGCATGATAACTTTTATACTATTATGATTTACTAGGGTAATAATGCTGTACAAATTTTACTTGCTTGATAATGATTTATAATAAACACTAATTCAGTTACCTAGGTGTGCCTTGACAGCATCCATGTAGGTATAGTTTCTTTGTCCAGTCATAGGGTCACCAGACCTATAACACTCTGTTAGGAGGTTGGAAGTGTAGAGATTGACAAAGGCGAAAAGTACCAAGACAGTTGGACCTGCAACCCAACCAAGCTGCGCCATGGCCCATGCCAACGATAAAACTCCTGACCCGATGACAGCAGTTATAATATGTGATGTTGCAGTCCAAAAAGTGCCTGCATCCACATATTTGTTGTAGTGTGAAGGACTTCAAAAAGAAAGGTAATAAGCATACTAGAGCTATATATCAACCATATCATAGTGTTACCGGTTCTCTTCAAGCGGCCATCATCATCAAAACACTTGGAATAGTTGGCTTGAGTGTTCATTGCTTCACTCTCATTCTGAGCATTAGGCTGAACTTCTACTTGTAAGTAGTGCCTAATATCATGCCTTTCCTCGATCTAAAGCATAAAAAAAACATCAATGTTAGAAGAACTGAAGAACAACAAAATGGAAAAGAAAATGTTCTCGATGAACAAGGTGATGAAGAGCATATTACAGCGCCATGGTGAATCCTACTTGGCATAGTCCGACTCCTAGGCAACATGGTTGAGATTAATGGAAGATAAAAAGATTGCGCTGTAAGAGAGGGTAGCTAGGAAAAGCTAAGAAGCAGAGGATGGTGGATGTTACATATTTTGTATAAAGGGCTTTTTATAGGAGAAAATATACTGAATAAAATGGAATATTGTTATGGGTCCAAACGTCTTGATTAGCAATCGTGCATGTAACACGTTTACCCCTCTCTAATACATATCCAAAAATCTCTTCTTTGTTGATAATCAAATCAATGGAAACATCTATTTCAAATGGGAGGTTTACCTTTTAACTGTTGTCCTACTCCTGATTGCTCCATCATTATTGCTTTATACTGAGTACTTGTAGTTCTAATTATGTAAAAGCGAGTTTTTATTTTTTATTTTTAATTTAATCCACTTGTTTTTGCTGTTACAATGGCTTTGGGTGTTAATAACTCTCTCTATATCAATTCTTTATGGTATCCAAATTATAGATAATCTCCTTTTCACTTTCTTTCTTCCATTATTGTTGCTGACATCAGATAGCCATGATTCATCGTTGTTTATTGCTTTCCCACATTTTACAGCTCCAATAATTTAAACACAAGGTCACCAGCATGCCTCAATTGGATTCTGCTGTACAGGAAAGTGGATGGCCTCGGATAAGGCCATTCCCTTTCATAATTTTCTCCATCCGTTGTGTTTTGATAGGTTATTCTGGTTATTATTTAGTTCAATATTCTATGAACCTGTCCAGTCTTAAAACAAACTTCATTCTCTTTTTGTCACAAATTGAAGAGTCTGGGTGTCTTTGATTGTTGAAAAAAACATTTCACTGTCAAACTTTGTCACTTTTACTTTTAGAGAATTGCAATAATTATTTTGAGGCACATTAAATGAAGTCGGAAGAAATTTCCGCCTAGTATCTGGCTTTATCTTACCCAAAAAAAAAACCAACACCACAAACCTAATTACATTGTTGGTGGCATGGCATGCATCTTTTTCTTTCCCTTAGTGGATGGTGGGTTAAGGTTCATTTTCATTTGATCTGATCTAAGTGGTAGATATGTCGACTTTCCACCAAGGGAAATGAATTGAATAAACATCCTAATCTTTTATTCCTTTTGCCATTAAAGATGAGATTTTGGTGTTTTATTTTTTGACAACTTGAACTGAAATAGACCTTCCGCAACACTTGCTTCGCATGAAAGTGGAGTGGCCTTCGTTTTATCTTCGTGTTTTTATGTTTTGTTTTTGACAATCCCTTTCCTTTATCAAGGAATAATCATATGAAAAGAAGCATTTTTTCAGGTCAATTATCCTTTCATGAAGCTTCGGTCTTTCCCAACAATGCTTGCTGACACTCCCACCACAATCAAAAGCCCCCAAAACCTGAACATCCATATCGTCTCTTGCTTCCTAGCAAGCTGCTCCTTCTTTTTTCTTAGATATTCAAATATTTAGTGATATTTTTGCGAACTTGGATTGATATTTTATGAATCTAAGTAATCTTTACAACTTAATACATGCATTTCACATAATTGTTAAACTGCATTAATCTTCATGTTAACTCAATCTGAGAGTCGTATCAATAGGCTTGTTTGATGTGTGTTGACTCCTCTCTGACAATAGCCATGGCCCGATGACATAGAATCATTTCTCATTTTACTCGGCCTCTTGATTTAGACCACTTTGTTTGTGAGTCCACGGCTTCACATACTTAAATTAACATCTGATGAAATGAAACCAAATAAAAGTTTAAAACTCTGCAACATATTTTCCTGCTTAGAGTTCTACATTCTGAACGGTGAAGATCGGGTTTGAAGCTCTCTAGAAACAAATCCAGGGTGTATTTGTTGAGTCACTTATTTGGTGAGATTTCTCCAATTGTTTCTCTAGTTGTTGATTAGCTCTAGTTTTAGCTAGAGAAGAACTTTGTATAACTATTATTTGATAGTGAAGATTTTTCTGGTGGCCCGTGGTTTTTTCCCTCTACACTGGAGGGTTTTCCACGTAAATCTTGGTGTGCTTTATTTTTCCTGCGTATTTGATTATTGATTGTTGTCTATTGCTTCTGTATTGTTGTGATTATTGCTTCAGGCGCAACAAGTGGTATCAGAGCCAGCCCTAAACCGTTCGATCCACGCCGAGCGTCTCGAGGGAGGTAGGCAGGGTGGCCGGCCTCCGTGACGAGGGCGTCACGAGGTTGGGTGCGGGAGAATGTCACGGACCTAAGGGGGAGTCCTGAATCCCACATCGAACATAATAGGAAGGTCCCTGGGGTATACTCAATGAAAATATTCATTTTTTTCCCAAAAAAAAAATGATTATCGAACATTACTTTTCGCTTTTCACTATGGCAGAAGTAAGGAAAAAAAAAAAAAAAAACTAAAAATATGTGGTTCTCGAGAGTCTCTCAATGTTATCATATTTGTTTTGGCCAATGAAACAACTAGAAATGGTGTGGCATGGCTAATTGGTCGGGAATGTGATTTCTCCATCGCACTAAACTTCGAAAGAGAGCTGACCCAAGTCCACGCTTCCACACAGTTCCATTTTCGTGGAGTAATCGTGTGAAAATTTGTTGATTGCTCCAAAAATGGAACTCGTAGTCGTTGTACCCCTTCATTTCCAATAATTTTCTTTCTCCTCTTTGATCATTGTCGTTCGGATTTTGAGCGCAATCACTTTATTTTGTTTTCTTTTTCTCCTTTTGCTAAGGACGGATAACACATTTAAGTCTAATCATGCCTCCTGTCCTCGAAAAACCTATTTTGCTAGAAACGCATATTTGTATAGTATAAAATATTAAAATTAATATATTTATATTATAATTTATATAAAAATTATATATAATAATAAATGTCGATATAAAATTATAAAATATAAATTTTTTGTTAAATACATATATAATAATTATTATAATTTTAAATTATGTTATTTTTTTATTTTATTTTTGTATTATATTATTATATTATATTTTAAATTATTAAATTTAATTATTACCATAAAAAATTTACTAAAGTCATTTCCTCGTGCAAAAGACGTTTTCTTGAGAAAAACAACATTTCTTAATAATCTAATATGGTTTTTTTTTTTTTTTTTGGGTCTCTTCAAAGAGTATTATTGCTTTCCTAATAGCAATTCTGTTTTTTTTTTTTTACTTACGCAAGTAAATATATATGTATTTTATATATCTTAAAACTTAATCTTTTTATTTCCAAATGACATTACGTCATATTTACAATTTTCAAAATTAAAACCTTAAATCACTAATGCCAAACGAGTTTGTGTTTGTTTTCATGCATTTTGCAAATGAATAGAAATAGTGAAATGTATAGTATTTCTTTTAGTATTTTACATCAATACTGAAATATACATAACCCACATTTCTATGTATATTATAATTTTATTTTCCTTATAAAAGATAAAAAAAAAAATTCATCTTTAATCAAAGAAGAACAGAAATGGAACTATTTTGTTTAAATTAATTCCTATTTGTCTAACAGATTTTAGTGGTTTCGGTTTAAATAAATAAAATTAAGACTTTAAAGACTTAATTGATGCAATAAAAGGATAACGATTTATTTGAAAAATATGAGAAATTATAAGGGTGCTTTCAGTATTTTAGCTAAATAAAAATAATAAAAGAATTAACTATATTTTTATACTTAAACTTTAAAAAAATATATAAATTTATATCTAAAAAAATAAAATGTATAATTTACATCTTAAATTTTCAATTATGTATTATATTTACTAAAACTTTAATTTTGCTAATTCTGTTAGTTTATATATATAATATTTGATAAATATTATCAAATTATTTATTCACTGCGTATATTATCAATATTCTTTTTATCATGTGACATTTATAAAACATTTTTTATAAAATATTAAAAATATTTTTATTTAATAAATAATGTACATATAATAAAATTACACTGATTAAATGACATATAAATGAATTAAATTTACAATATTTAAATTTAAATATAAATAATATATTATTTAAAATTTTAAAATACAAATTTTATTTTTTATTTTTTAAATATTTTTTTAAAAAATTTGATTATAAATAAGTTACTTAATTTTTTAAATTATAATAAAATATATCGTATTTAATAATTTAAAATAAATTATTGTAAATTATATATTCGAAATTATGATAATAAATGATATCGACGAGACTCAAATTTTTTTAAAATACAAATTTGTACGTCTGCCTCGTTCCAAAAGTAAAATTAACTCGTAATGAAAAAGGCCAATAGAGTACAACGGCGTCGGTACAGCGATTTTCACAGTACAGTGTCTTCTTGGGCTATTTGGCTTGTCCTCGTTCAAAAAGTAAAATTAACTCATCATAAAAAAGGTAAATAGAGTAAAACGACGTCGGTACGGCGATTTTGGCAGTACAGTGTCTTCTTGGGCTGTTTGGCTTGTCCTCCAAGTTTTTCCACTCAAAAACACTCTTTCAGATCGCAAATCAAAACCACTCGAAAACCAAAGTCAGATATTTCAACACAATTGTTTGTTGAATAGCAGGAAAAAGAGAAAAGAAAGAAGGAGTAATTATATAGGAAAAGCAGAAACAAAATAAAAAATGGCGAGATATGATCGAGCAATTACAGTTTTCTCCCCCGATGGGCATTTATTCCAGGTGGAGTACGCTCTCGAAGCCGTCCGTAAAGGTAACGCTGCCGTTGGAGTACGCGGCACCGACATCGTCGTCCTCGGCGTCGAAAAAAAATCCACCGCCAAGCTCCAAGACTCCAGGTATAAATTTTCTTATACACGATAGTTTTTTCTGATTCAATTTGTTGAAATATTTTCCCTTATTTATTTCATGATTTTTTTCTAATTAGATTAATTCTGGAACCCTCTAATTATCGTAGCTTCGAAGAAAAATCGTAACTTTTTTTTTTTTAATTTTGAATGCTTGTAATAATGGGATTTGCGAACTTATATGCTCACTATAATTTATTTGTTATTTTTTACTCATAGAACTGTTAGAAAGATCGTGTCTTTGGATGATCATATTGCTCTGGCTTGCGCGGGTTTAAAAGCAGACGCTCGCGTCTTGATCAATAGGGCTCGAATTGAATGCCAGAGTCATAGGCTCACAGTTGAGGATCCTGTAACTGTGGAATATATAACACGATACATTGCTGGTCTGCAACAGAAGTATACACAGAGCGGTGGTGTGAGACCATTTGGTCTTTCGACCTTAATTGTTGGTTTTGATCCGTACGCCGGTGTTCCTTCTCTTTACCAGACTGATCCATCGGGAACATTTTCTGCTTGGAAGGCTAATGCAACTGGGAGAAACTCTAATTCGATGAGGGAGTTTCTGGAGAAAAATTATAAGGAAACTTCTGGGCAAGAAACAGTGAAGCTAGCAATTCGCGCTTTGCTTGAAGTAAGTTTTTCTTTTCAAATATGCTTGTATGCCTTGGGCTTAGTAGTTTTAGTCAACGTTCTAAGTGTGACTACTGTACTATTTTTAAGTTGGATTTACTGTCTTGAATGCATGATGTGTTCTATTTGCTTCAGTTTTTTATGTTGGTATTTATAGATATAAAATGCTCTCTTAAGCAAGGTTGCTTGCACAGCATCCGTTTTAATAAGAATTCATTACTTATAATTATGGAGTACAAATGTAAGTGAAACTCGTTTCTTCTTATATCAAATAATATATGGTTTACCTTTTATGTTAAAAATTTTGACAACAAAAACTGTGGGATTTTCCATTCTTACACTGTATTGATGATTTTGATGTTACTTGCTGTAATGGCTTGGTTAAATATATTATGCGGTGCTGTTCTTTGGAGGGTTTCACCAGTTTCTTCCTGGTAGTTGTCATGAGATCATCATCTGTCTCATATCTCATTTGTTGATTGATTTCATCACGTTTTCCTCATTTAACTTTTAACTATGACATTTCTAAATTTAAGTTTCCTTGGAAACTAAAGTGTGGTGGAGAATTAGCTGCATCTCAGATTGAGTTATGTCTTGAATTCTCAGGCCAAGGCCAAATTCTTTGTTCAAATTTACTCAGCTAACTAGTTTGTGTAAGCAGTACACTTCTGTGCCTTTCGAATAAGGTGTTATGGACTTCTTAGGGATATACATTTTTGATGTATAGATTATAATCTGGTCATGCCTAAGTAACACAGTTTTGTATATTAAGTAACACAGTTTTGTATTTTAGGTTGTGGTAATGGTAACTGCCTTATATAGTGTTATAGCTGTATGTTCTTGGTTAGTGGAACTATGTTCTTTCTTGGCTATACATGGCCTATTGCTTAAGTTGAGCCACAAATGCTAATCTTTTCTTTTGAAGCCAGCTACTTGATGTAGGATGAAGTTACCATTAGTTCTAGTTTGAACTTTAACTACTATTTTGATTTATGGAGCAATGCCTGATGAGTTGGTTACTGATGTACAGTTGCTTCACATACACCTGTTATGCTGACTGTGAAACAAATTTGTCCAGCGCCAATGGTGGATTTATAAGGTTTCACTAACGGTTGATGATCATGTTTGCATGAATCCTGGGCCAAAATAAATTGCCTGGCATAATTTCATTAAGGGTTTTGCTAACCAGTGTTCTAAGAACACTCTTTAAGATTACATATATAGTAATACGTTCTTTCAATGCACTGGGAATCAGCATATTAACTGTTAAATACCACATTTAATGAAAGAATATTACTATAAATAGGATATTAACTAACCTTAAATAATTCTCTTAGGGCACTCATTAGCAAAGTCCTTTCTTTAATAAATTAAATCTGTTGTTTTGATTTGTCTTTGATTGTAGCATGGATGAAAGCATTTTTCTATTTTACCTTAATAACCTGTGATTTATGTTTTATATTTGTGTTTTTTTCTTTAAAAACAATTAGGTTGTTGAGAGTGGTGGAAAGAACATAGAAGTTGCCGTGATGACAAAAGAGCATGGACTGCGACAACTAGAAGAAGCTGAAATTGATGCCATTGTTGCTGAGATTGAAGCAGAGAAAGCAGCTGCAGAGGCTGCAAAGAAGGCCCCCCCTAAAGAAACCTAGTTCAATTTCTCACATCTCCTTGGTCTCGCCTCAGTTTACTCTTCATGGTTCTCCGTTGAAACATTATTCAGTTATGTCAATTGGTTGGATATGTTGAATTTTGCTACGTGCAAAACATGTATTTTCAGCATCATGCTTCTGCTTGTTATACTTGATTGTTGTTACAAATAGAGTAAGGTCAACTCTATCTTCTTTTTCCTTTCTCTTTAGTTATGCTTTCCATCTAAAAGAGAACAAAAAAGAAGGCAATTCTTATTGATCAATAACCTGCGTTTTGATTGGGCTCTCATTTTCAAAGTCCAATTTCTCTTGTTGCTGCAAGCCTGTTTTGCGTGTATTCTTTTTGAAAGATTGACCAAGGCTTTATTTGGGTGGATGGGGAAATTAATTGTAGTGAGATTAAAAATAATAATAAAAGTTATTATAGTTGTAATTGAAAAAAATTTACGATAGTTGTAATTGAAAAAAAAATTTAATAAAAAATTTATATTGAATGGATTTTATTAAAGTTAGCATTTAGATTCAACTGGAGATAAAATGAGATCAATGACACTTACGAGGTCTGATGAAATCCAAATGGGGCCTAAGGAAATTGCCAACTCTTCCCGATTAATGTTTCTGTCTCGCCACGTTAGGAACGACAGATGAATGTTGGATTTTTCAGGTTCTCCGACTAAATTCCCTCTCACTTTTAACTTTTATAGAGGAATGGGAACTGTTTCCTTTTTCTTTCGGCCAGATATTGGAATGATGTTGGCCCATTAAGATATAAGAATGCTATATCTTTTAGGCCCAATGATGGAAATGGGTCGGAGTTGTAGCTACCTGCATCCAAGCTGCTAAGCACATTTTGGAACTACCGGAATACCGATCGCCTTGGCTCGACAATGTTGGCAAAGAATCAAAGAGTGCAAGATCTTTTCAGGCTCAAAAAGATGGCTTTCAATGCTGACAAGATTCAAATGAAAATTTCATCATTGTGAACCAAGTTACTAAGATAGGCGGCATCCACTGCTTCAAAATTCAGAAACAGCTCGAGTCCTGGTTTCCACTTACAAGACCACAACCATCATTTAACAATACCAATAACTTTCCACCAACAAATTTTTCAATAGAAAGAATTATCCTTGCAGGCCTCAAAAAGTTGTTGGACAATGTTTCTCTTTTGGTTACTGCAGTCTGCAGATTCAAAACCTTAGTGGATGAGAATCTGGTGGTAGATCTTGTCAGGTTCCACTGTTACATTAAAGGTTACAACTGGAACCAATCATGTTAATGTTATTACTTTAAATCCCATTTAGCTAATAATTTGATATGCAAAGTCTAATGCACCATAATGACAAATGAAATCAATATCAAAGGGGACATTTATCCATTTAAAAAGGAAAAACAAAAATAATGATTCAAAATTCAAAATGAATTAACCAATAATTGTATAGCCTATTGATTAAATGTTGACTTTCAATTTCAATAATTAAAATTCAAATCTTAATAATTTTAAGTAAAAGAAATTAAACGAATATTTTTCACATTTTAAACTAACTTAACCTGTTAATTACATACGTTAAAGAGCAAACCTAACCATATAAAATCAAGAATAAATCAAGGGGGTCCATTTTAGTAAGGTTTGCGGGATTTATTGCTTTTTCTGTAGACTTGGGGCTTGGCCTACGGGCTACATCATAAATACAAGGAATTTGCTTCTTTTTTTTCTCCTAACCTTGTTATTTATAAAGTGGGGTAGCTCAGGTACGAATTAGGCCAGTGGGTCAATTAAAAGCTTTGCATTTAGCATTAAATCGACCAAGCAAACAAACTTTAGTTTGTGCCGAAAATGACCAGTTTTGGCTTGAATTCCTATCCAACTTGGGTGAATGAAAATGTGGGAAACTTTAACCTACTAATTGATAGGCCTCCTTCTAGAACCCTTGTTAGTTGTGAGCAGCCCTACCATATTTGTTCCTCTGCTAGTAATAGTTTGATTAGGGAAAGGGAATTATACCTAAAGTTCGTCTTACAATTATCTCGAATATTATTGGTTTTTAAAGTACATGTACAAATGATCAGATTTATTAACCCAAACTTTCAATGAACTGTTAATAAATTAATCTTGATCATGTGTTTAGGACACCGAGGAATATCTATGGTAGGAAACTATGAATGAAGAATATGATTTGGTGGATTTGGCTCACAAAAATGTGGATATGCCCCTAGCTGGATTACGCTCCCATCTCGTCTCTCTTGCATTGATTTAGGTAGATAATGTTAGAAAGATGTTGGGCAGGTAGGGCGATTTATGTGGACAACAAAGTGGGAAAATAGCATGGGCACAACTCAATGAGAGGGGGGCCCAAGAAATTTAATGCAAAAAAGAGAAAAAAAAATTTATATAAGAAGGTGAAGCTTTTAGCTAATATCTGTGAAGAGGACAAGATGGTTGACCATAATGTTGTTGTTGTAAGGAGGAGAGAGTAAGGAGTCCTTGCATTTGCCGTGCTTTGGGATCAGTCACTCTCAGACAAAGGATGACTACCACCTAACCATTTCAACACTATACATCTCAGCCACACACTCTCACGTCTTTAATTTCTTTTCTTTTCTTTTTCTCTCTCTTTCTCATTCCTATTATCTTCCGTCATCATTATATGCGGGCATCTCACCTAACCTACTAGAATTTTGCTATCTTAAGCCGGCTGTGTAGCGTGCCCATCATTAGATTGTTTCGGTTTAAATTGGAATTCTTCAATTAATAATATTAATTGATTTTAAAGTTAATATTTAATTTCGATAATATAAAATTATATTTTAATCCATTTTTCTTATAATTTAATGTATTTAAAATTTTATTCATGGTTCTTTGTAAAATGACCCATTCTTGCATTCAATTTCTGTTCATATATTTGACCTTTACAACGTACAATGTTGAAATGATTGCTGATTTTATGGTTTTTAACTAAAAAGCTCTAATAATTGAAGGAATTTATAATTAAAATAATTTATTCTTACGAGTTCAAAGTTTTGAAATGCTTCTTCTATAGTTGATGATAGTGAATTCCTACCTAATTGTGTCAAATTACTAATATCAAGTACCTTGAATTTTGTACGTAACGTGAACGTGGAATTAGTATATGAACAATATAAAAAAATGTTAATTATAGCCCTAATTGACTTAGACTAAGAATTAAATACTAACTTATAATTTATAAATAATTAACAATACTTTGATTTAATAAAAAAAAAAAGAAGGCTTACATTCCAATTTTATTTTATGTGAATTTGATTTAATCTCATGTTAAATTTATTTAATTATGTATTATTTTAATAATTTTTTATACGAATATTCCTTTAGATCAAGGTCATTTCTATAATCTTGATGAGAAGCCAAACAAATTGATATATAGAACATTGAACATTGCTTTGTCATATATATATATATATTTACATTTACATCATGGAAAGGGTCAAATGCAACAAGTCAAAGCTGATAGTATGAT
The DNA here is from genome assembly GCF_002303985.1 of Durio zibethinus. The sequence continues at coordinate 2,452,969 of NW_019167915.1, read as the reverse complement.
CATTGTGATTTTAGGCAGGACTTTATAACTTAAGCAACAAATCATATATATGTTGACATTTTAAAAGAAAAGATTCATTGTTTCATCTTTTTGAATAATTATCTTTCCGACTCCAAACAAACATATCAATTGTTAAATTTTAAAAACTTTGTATTAAAGAATTTTAATTCGAATTATAAAGTACACGAGACGAAATTTATGAAATATAAAGGATATTACTTTTATTCTATAACCAATATTTACATGTTAAAAAAATATTTTGAAATAAATAATATTAAGACTATTAAAGGCACAAAAATAAGTTACTTCAAAAACTAAAATGAAAATAATTGAGATATGAATTTTTAATATGTTAAATGTTATATTTTATGGCATTAATTAAATAAATTAAATCTTAAATTTTATATTATTTTAAAAAATAAATAAATTTTAGGAGTCCTATCAATTGTTTTCTAAATAAATATGATTGAATTCTAGGGATAACATCGGGTCGGGTTCGAGACGGGTTTTGCTCGTCCCGAATCCGACTCGACTTTATGTTTTAGTATACCCGAATATGATCCTATTCGATTTTTTTTAATACAAAAACCCGATTCGATCTGGTACTATACAAATCGTACCCGATCCGAAATTAATAAAATATTATTTTTAAATATAAATATTATTTTTTAAATATAAATATTTAAAAATATCATTATATAAATATATTTAAATAATTAATTAAAAATAATTTTTTATATAATGTCAAGTCGGATCGAGTTTTAAACATACCCAACTTCGATTATTTTTTAATTATATCCGATCTGATCCGACTCGAAAATTAAAATTAAAAAAAAAATTTGATCTTATAAGATCGGATCAGACTGAACCCGTCGGATACGGACATGATTGTCGTCCCTTTTGAAATCCCATCAAATTTATAAATAGATTTAGGCAATTTTATTAATTAATATTAAAAAAAAAAGGGGAGAGGGAGAAAAAGAGAAGAAAAAGGAAAGGCAAGGAGTTGGGTAGCTGGGTCTGCGGCTGGGGATAAGAAAGAGAAGGAGGGTGTTGGATTAGGGCCCACAAGTGGTTTGCGAGTGGGTCCCAAAGCCGCAAGCGCGCACATGAGCCTACGTCCGACGCCTTCCCAACTCCAACCACCACCCACAAATAGAGGAGTTGGTACCGTGTGGGGCACAGACGTTTTCCACCCTCTTACCTCTCCCCCCTTCCTTTTCCCCCTAATTACAAACCCTGCCATTCCAATTTCCATTCCCCCCATTTTTTTTTCTATTTAAAAAATTATAAATCACATATATCAATATTCTTTACATATGTACTGATTTTCTTACTCCAAAAAACATGCATGCATACTATCATATTTATAATTGGCATAATTAGACAACAATTGAAAATCGATTTAGACAAAGTTATAAGATGATTCGATTTTGTAATTGACACTTTTTTAATCAAATGTTCGAGTTTAATTTTTAATTAAATTTATCATATTTTATCTTGATAAAGCAAAAAAAAAATCACATACCTTACTATTAATTTTAAGAGTTTGATATTGCTATATTTGATAAAGTGAAACTAGGGAAGAACAAGGAACAATGAAAAAAAAAATTCATAAATTCAATTCAATAAGATGTTGCTTTCAAAGAATAAGGTAGTTCTTAAGAAATTAAGGAAGGCACACCTACCTTTTACAGGTGCTACCAACTTTTAGCAGCTGAATCTTTTATTGCTTCCATTCATAAATTCACCATGTACTTACCACATCATAAAAAAAAAAATCTTTTAATTATAGTTTTATAATTGTTGAATTTGTGTTTAACCTAAAATGATAATATTTTTTCAAAACATAATAATTTTGTTGTATTTGTCTTAATCAAATTTGGTCCTTTTTTTTTTATTTTTATGAAACTCAAATTTGGTCTACTTGAATGTTACAAAGAAAAACAAAAAGGTGAAAATGATTACATCGAAATTGTAAAAGCTAACTAACCTAATCTAAGTTCCTTGAGTCCAATTTATCAACTAACTTAGTACTGAATATTGAAATGATAAAAGTGAATACAATTATTCTCATCAACTACCTAATTCAGCTTTTAACAATAACTTATAAGAATTAAAAATATAATAATATAGACCCTTCAATGTAAAAATAATGTAACAAATATGATAATGAGTTTTATATATATATATATATATAAAAGAGATCAAGCTTTAAAATATGTGAAAAGATTACAAATATTAAAATTGAATTATAAATTTATTAATTATTATTTTTTAAAAATAATTATATAAAGTAATTAAATTAGATTCGAATTTGATAATTATTTTTTAATGTAACATTTTAATAAATAATTAAAATCTTATCAATTTTAATGTTACATCAAATTTAAAACTAAAAAAAATAGTAGTCCATATTTATAAAATACAAATATTTTTATATGAAATTTAAAATTGGAAGTCTACATGGAAAATAAGGGAATTGGCTTAATAATTAAAGATAAAAGAAGGGTGATTTGGGTATGATAAGAAAAAAAAAAACAAAAGGTCCCAACTCAAGAGTCATGCATGTGATGGTGGTAGGCGTTGAAGTATTTAAAAATTAAGATGGAACAATTATGACCCTATTGATAGAGAGAGCAGCTATAATTATTAATAACTTGGGTGAAAGACTTGTTGAACAAATTTTTCTTTAAGAGCGAGGAAGAAAAGAGGAAGGGGAGGGGTTGAGAAGAAAAAAAAAATCCCAATGGAAGCTTCCAATGTTGTTACCTAACACCTTTGAAAAAGAAGAAAAAAAAAATAAAAGAGAAAGAAAGTGCTGAATTGTGGAAAAGTGATTCCTTTATGAATGTGAAAGGCCATTGTTGTTTGGATTTTGTTCAAGACAAGCTAACACCCATGTGTCTTTTTTTATTCTTCTTCATCTTTTTGTCTTTGGCATTGCTTTTCAAAGTCATGGGTTTTCCAAATTCCATGTTCAATATCTTTCATTTTAATTTACACTGTTTATATATTTTTTTTTCATTTTTGAAAGATTTATTTATTTATTATGGAAAATTCAACAAAGAAACATTATCTTGTTTCCATCTTCATTATTTATTAGATGTTTGTTAAAAAAAATTGATTTAATATTTGGTTGGTACAACATCATCCATGATAGATAGTTTTTATTGCAAACTTTATAATTGGTATTTCTACCCCATTTATACTGATGAAAGCCTAAGCTTAACAACTTTAAATGACATGAACATAGATTAATTTTGGCTGCTTTTTCCATTTCAATTTTGGGTTATGATTCTCAATTTGATCTCTAATTACTTGTTCAAGTGTACATTAGGTGTTAATAAAAAATTTCAAAGTACTAAATATGGTTGGAAAAACAAATAGATAAAACAAGTTCATGAAAGAGTTAAAATGTTGAGCACAATTACACTTAACAAGTAGTGCTAAAGATAAGTGTATAAACCATAGATCATTGGTCATCCCAAAGGATTACAATGGATTAAAAAAATGTAGTAACTATTGTCATTGACCCACTAGGTATATTTTAGGTATTAAGTTTTTTTAGTAAAAAATAATTATAAATATTAAATTTTAATTTTTAAATTCGTTAGATATCATATTTTAAGAATGATTATATAAATTAATTAAATTTAATTTAAAATTTTATATTTATATATGCATATAAAACTACTAATAAACAAGAATTCTACTAAAAAAATTAAAATACTTGAATTTATCCTTAAATCAAGCATCAACTATAATTATTTAAAATTTGCCGTAAAAGATAATAACATTAATTATTAAATAATAATTTTGTCTTTAATAGTAGAATTGAAATTATAATATAAAAGATTATATTTTTCAAAAGTAAAATTAGGTATTGATATCGTATTATATATAGTAGTGTTAATATTTTTTTAATCATAACCACGATATTGTGACTTGATTTGAGGAAGTTAATCACTCTTTCGAGTTTCACCAAATATTGTTTCTAGAACAACTAGTGGTTAACTGATTCTATAGTTTTTTTTTTTTTTTTTTTTTAAATGATGAGATTATAGCTTTACATAAAGTCAACATTCGAACCTCATGGCTTCATCAACGGGCCATGTTCTCTTTACCAACTTCAACTTCATTTTTTCACTTGTCGTGTTCTTTTCTTTCTCTCTCCCACATCAATTATATAAACAAATATATTTCCTACTTTCCATGTCAAGTTGACACTCATCACTGCTGCAATTCTTATATCATTTTCTCTTCATGGCTAGCTAGCCTGCGCCATTATTGAAACCTTCATCGTCCCGCATTAATTGGGCGGCTTAATGCCTAATTTGTCAAACATTGTAACATATAACGGCTTTTACTTAGTGTTGAGCATGTGGAGTCACTTTTAATCGTGTTTGTTGGTTAATTAATCCGATATTTTATAGCAATTTCATTGGTGAACTGAAAAACCAACCTCCAAAAACAATAAATTCTAAGCATGATGATTGATGGTATAATGTGGAAGTGATGAGCAGACAAAAATGGAATAAGGGTACCAAAGGAAGGCTAGCTAAAGCTAGTTAGGGGCCGGGGGGAGGGGGGTTTGACATGTTTGGTTGGTTGGGGCTCATGTGATGGCCAAGATGATTAAAGTTGGGTTGGTAGAAGGGTGGTACTACGGACAGTTGTTAGTTTCTTCACGCCTTTTGTTTTAGTGACTGGAGCTTTTATTGGAGTGGAAGAGATGAGCTACCCACCACTCCCATCCTTCTTGATTTCTCCTCCTCTCACGGCTTATCCATTGCTTCCAATGGAAAATCAACTCCTTTTCCCAAAACAAGACAAAACCCAAAAAAAAAAAAAAAATCTGAAATTGTCATACGAATCAACATGCATCTCAATAGTTTTGAAAAAGAAAATTTTAAAAGTGGGAATATGCTACTGAAAGATTTTTTTTTTTTTTTTGAGAGAAGGAGAGAGGACTTTCTTTATGTTCATGCAAATGAATTACAATTCCTTCATTATTATTCCCTGTTAGGAAAATAAAGAAAAAGAGTCATCATTTGTGTTTGAAAGAAGTATAAGAAAAGAATCTCCCTCCTTGGTTCCCTCTCTCTCCCCTCTCTGGTGATTAAAGAGAAACCAAATTAAGCCAGAGGCATGACCCTTTTGAAGATCTGATCAATGATCATAGAGGTCTGATAAAGCACAACTTTTTCTTGGAAAAGAGAAGTAAAAACAAACTGTAAAGAAAAAGAAAGTATACAACCCAAAAGTATACAACCCATATAAATGCAAAAACATTCACCAATAATGATCACCTGTACTATTACTATATATATATATATATATATAGTGATATGATAACCATACAAATAAGAGATAAAGAGAGAAAATTAGAGAGATTTTAAAACTAATAACAATCTCCATGGTCATTTCTCTCAATTTCTGTTGAAGCTACATAATTAAAAAAAAAAAAAAATCCAAATTCCCTCTCATTTCATTTCCAAACTTCTATAATCCAAGAAACCAGTTTTCAAGCCTAAGAAATCATAACCACTGTTGCTGTTGCTACTGCTGCTACCACCAGTACCGGTGCTGCAAGTGCAGTCTTTGCTGTTTTTTACTCCCAAACTGCAAAAAAAACAAAGGGTCCTCCCTCCAGTTTTCAATGGCTCAGGCTGGCTTTGATGGTAAGGAGGGCTAATTCTGAGGTCCAAATTCAAGTCTGGACACCTTTCTTGAACTGGGATTTTCTTCTCATCTTTGTTGACAAATCCCCTAGGGTCATTAATCTTCTCTTTCTCTTCTTTAGCACCATTGAAAGATATTGTTGTTACATCCTGAGCAGCTTCATTGAGTGGCCTGTGAGTGGCAGGATCAATACCTCTGTTCAATAGCTTCCTTCTTATATGTGTGTTCCAGTAATTCTTTATCTCATTATCTGTTCTTCCTGGTAATCTTCCAGCTATAAGAGACCACCTAGAAAAGAAGCCCCCAAAAAAATTAAGTTCATCAAAAACCAATCAATATTTTCAAATACAACACAGCACCCAAAGTTGAATATGGATACTTACTTGTTACCAAGAAGGCTGTGCAGCTTGATAATGATCTCATCTTCTTCTTCAGTGAAATTGCCACGTTTCAGGTCAGGTCTTAAGTAGTTGATCCAGCGAAGTCTACAACTTTTGCCACAGCGGAGAAGGCCAGCGGCTTTAGGAAGTGAACGCCAGCAACCTTCACCATGGGCTCGGATGTAAGAGATGAGGCGATCATCTTCTTCTTTGGTCCATGCACCTTTGTTTGTGTGAGCTTTCTCGCAGCAAGGAGACCTTCCCATTTGAATACCAAAGTTATGGAAATTACTAGCAGTACTAGTAGCTACGTTTGCTGTTTTTGAATAGTATATAGCAGTATAAAATATATATATATATATATATATCTTTAGAATTTAGTAGTAGCAGTGAGGGTGGAAAATGGAATGGAGGCCTTGGATTTTTTGTTGCTGCAACATATTGAGGCCGGTCCTTGAAGGAACTTTACATGCGGTTTTATAGCCTTTTGACTATTACGCTCACAGAGAGAGAGAGAGAGAGAGAGAGAGAGAGAAGAGAAAAAGAAAGAGAAAGAGAGAGAGAGGGCAGTGACCCTAATATTGCTTCTAGATGTGAGTTGGTGAGATAGGTTTGAGGGAGTGGCTGGTGGCCTCTCTCTTGATGATATTAGCATCAATAATATATAATAAGTTAGGATATATATTAACTGTAGGTAACCCTCTGGTAGGTGTAAAGTAAGATATTAAAGTATGGGCAGGCCAAAGTGTGATCTCTGCTCCTCCACCCCTCTTTTTTTCAGTTTTTCTTCCTTTGTCTAAACCTGTAATACTTTAGATTAATAATTTAGTTAGTTTTCATAATCTTTCCCCCAACTCACTAGACAACATGTACCAGAATACATGTTCAACTTGTATTTTTTAGGATGTTGTTGGAACTAACATCCATAGGCAGAGGTTTTTGGTATAAATCTCCATCTGCTTTCCTCAAATATCAGCCTATATATTTGCATCTAAAAGTATATTTGTAAATGAAAAAGAAATAGAGAGGAAGTGCTATGACTCAAATACTATAAGAATCATTTAATTAAGTAATCTTGTTTGAATTGCTTCTCTATTTATATTGTGATAGTTTACATTTGTTAATATATGTATACATAAATGATGGGTTGTTTGGTTTACACAAAAATCAAAACTTGAAGCAAAGTTAAAGATGGAAATATATGAAATATATGTAGCATATATATAAAATATATGTGAGTGTTTTTTGAGGGAAAAATGTAAAAAATTTGCTATATTAGTTAGTTGTAGTGGTCATATGGAAAAGAAAATGTTCCAAATGGATTGGCTATTCTTGTGCATAAATCATAATATAGAGATGGTAGTTGTGGTTCTTTATTCTATTGGTATACTATCATGCATGATGAGAGAGAGAGGGGGTTTCTAGAAGACTTGGAGGTTGGGTTTCAGGACATGATGATGAAAGAAAAGGGGAGAATAGGAAAAGATATACATGATATGATATGATATTGATATGATATGAATGTGGTTGTGGTTGTATGTGGGTTTTGGTTCACCTTCCACTTTTCCATTTTTTTTTCCCAACCTTGTGGTGCAATCTATAGGCAACAAAAGGGGAAGGGCAAAGGGGCAGCAAAGGTTAGGGATGAAAGAAAGGTTGATTCATTTTACCTTTTTGTTGTTATCTTCTATCTTTCCCTCCAATTTGCATATTAATGTTTGTTACCCACCACCACCACCACACATAAGATTTTCTCTCTCTTTCTCATCATGAAATTCAAGTGGATGGATGGTAAGAGCTAAGGACCATGAGCTGAAGTCTTTTTCAGGGGGAGAGAGGAGAGGTCCACCATTGTAATAATCTGTATTGTGTTGTGTTTTGTTTCACCTACCTTTTCACCTTTCTGATCGTCCTTGCACCCGGTCCAACGCTGGCCTCACTTTGATGTTGAACTATATGGGCGCACCACCATTTAAGATTTTATTCGTCTCCCTCGACTCCCGTACCCTTTTTTTAACAAGAAATGAAAAACCCACCTAGGCCTATCCATTTGTTTGGGTTTTCTAATCTTGAATTTACGTCAAATCTGCTTACAAAAAGAGAAAAAAAGAATTGAGAGTGGGAAGCAAAGGTGACAATCGTTTGATTTGAATCAAATTTATTTGAGTTTTTTTTTTTTTGGATATTGTATAATGTAATAAAAATTTAAAATTTTATATTAATTTAAATTGAATTTTTATATGATCTGAATTAAATTTTATTGATTTAGTTTGATTTAATTTATATATTTTTAATTATTTAATTATTATATATTATTTTAATATATTTAAATAAATTTTGATATAAAATTATTATTTTATTTTATAAAAATTAAAAAAATATATAATTCGATTGGGATCATTTTTTTATTCAAAATTTAATAAAATTTAATATGTATTTAATATTTAGACTTAATCCAAATTAAATAAAAAATAAATCTAAATTGAATTTAACATTATAATTTTGAATTAATTTTTTAATTTTTTGATTTTTTTTTTTTTACCTGTGATAAGGGATGATGAAGATGGTGGGAGAAGAAACAAATGTCAATGTGCAATTACGCCTAAAAATGATGGATCAAACATATACCTACACGCATTAAATGATGGTGCCTCACCCGTTTCAATCAGACGGCGCTCATCATCGCAATCAGTTAGGTTGGCTTTTTAAACCGAGTCTTTTTCCCAACCAAGCCTTCTTCTGATCAACCACATGACTGCCCCAAAAATATAGTTGCTTGATTAATCCAAAACGATGGAAAATATTTGAAATTCCTATTCTACCACTGATCCGTCCTATCTACAAAAACTAACTGCATGAACTTATCTGGCAAGAGGAGATTACACCACGAACTTGGACAACTCTTCTAAGTTGCTGAATGCAATTTCGTGTCATTATATATCACTTTTATTTAAATTATAAGATATAATTATATTTTTAAAAAAATCATTTACTATATATTATACGTGATAATTAAATAATAAATATTTATATATGTAATAAATAATTATTTTTTTAATAATATAATTATATACTTGAATAAAAATGACATAAAGTAACTGTTTTATATCAACTTTCTGTAATATGCTAAGGTCCTAAAAGAGGGTAAAGATTTAGGTGTAATCAGATGACAGCCAGCACTTAGCACGTGTATGTCATGTGCTTAGGTATCGAACGAGACCTAAGGAATAAGGAGAGAGGCTGAAGAGTGAAGACCCTTACGTTACGTACCTACCTCTTTTCTTTTTAGGGGGTCCCCGCGCCATGTGGGACTACCTTAGCAGAAGGTCTGTTTCAGACATCCAAATCCACACACCTTACCTCAGATTTTCTTTATTTTCATGTATTTTGGTTGCGGTATCCATGGGGGCATAGCCCAGAGGAGGCTGGGATCTTTTGTTTTAAGGATTGTCCCTCCAAGCTTCAACGAGGTAGCTCAGTTAGAGTTGAAAACCTCAGAGCATTGAAAAGCAACGCCATTAAAAAAAAAAAAACATGAAAATAGAGCAATTTCCAGATTAAAAAATGCCATGGATTGAAGTGCCTCTGAGCATTATCCATATGTTTGTTATTTTGCTCCAATGTGAGCAGAACGTTTTGAATTTTCATCTTTGACTGATAGTACCAAATATGTCTGGATGACAATGAATATGGCCCGTAGGATGCCAGAGAAACAACAACTACATAGCCAGTCAGATGATCGGACCAAGTTTTGCTAATTGATAACTTGACAATGCATGTTTTGTTCCAGAAAGACCGAATAATCTAGCTTCACTTCATTCTTTTGCGGACCTCATAAAAGTAGCTTAGGATCACCACGGCCGCAGCAACTGCAACCCCAACAGCACCTTGTGCCAATATGGTGCTATCCTTTACAATTAGCTTGGAGCGAGAGGAAGCAGGAGTAAACCCAAGTTCTGAAAGTTTCTTATGCGATTCTGCATAATCTATGAAGAATGCATCCTCATCCTGTCCAATGCCAGATATGGGAAGGAATATATGAAAAATCATGTGTCAGATAAAAGATTGGCCAAATTCTATGGAAAATCACATGAAAAGATTTAGTTCAAAAGAAACAGAATGGTAATAATAGCTTAATTAAAAGAGAATATCATAACAGAGCGTTGGAGTATGCCAACCAACAACTTCATCAATTTAACCACTTACCAACCCAGGTGTTAGGTATTTACTAGTCCAGGAATCATAGCAGGATAGATATTTATTTACATAATGTCTCAGTCCAAGATTGATCTATATCACCTAAAGAGATGCTTCCTGCAACATAGTTGATAGTTGGTGGCACTATCCAGTGTTTGACCCATTTCGGATAAATATTAAACTAGGGTCACGCAGAAACATCATATTACCAACAAATTAATAATTTAAAAGAAGCACGAGCAGGCCTCATGTTGGAAAGTAAAGGGTCTTTATAACAGCACAAACCCACTTGAAGCAAGGATGAATTCAGTTAGATGAGGACAATTAATTACCTGTCCAACCTGAATCTAGTTATTTCAAGTAGATTTTCAGGATAGGGTCTAGGTAAGATTCTGACACTTATACCAGTGCAAAGTGGCCCAAACAGAAAAAAGTAAAAGCAACATCAACATCTACCAACAACATGGTCTACCAAAACCAGACATAAAACCGTATTAAATACTCAGGCAATTACTTTACAAATTAAGCAACATCGCAACGTAACAAGGAAAATAAATATGCATACAAGTATTGGACAAATGTCTCAAAGTGGACTCATGAAATGATGCACAGGTAAGACAAATTGCAGCCACCAAGTTGTAGCATTACCTTTGCATAGAGCTCTACATACCGGCGGAACTCAGGGTCATCCAACAAAGCCATGTCTGTTGGAAGTTTCAATAGCCCTTCTGATTCCCCTTTTAGCAGCTCCCTGGTACAATAATAGTAAATGGCTTCATATAAATTCTGAGTAAGAAGCAAACATAATAGCCTGCCAATCATAGATTTAAACTTACAAAAAGTAAGAGTTATCGAACTTCAGTGGTTCATTGGTCCAAGGGCCATCAAAACCTGATCTCTCCGGATGAGCCCTTCCCTGTAACACCAAAGCCAACACAAAAGTCTGATGTTGAATCTATAACCCATAAAACCAGGCATAGACAAGAACATGTGAGAAAAAGTACCAGAGTGTGACCCCCAGATAATGCCACAATATCCTTGTCAGATAGACCCATTCGATAAAAGATATCCCTCAGATGAGGTGCACCTAGCACCAGGATTCACAAAATATATGCAGACTTTAGCATCCACAACTTCACAAAATAGAAACGTAAGATTATATATGCATTTCAACGTAAGGCTAAGCTGATCAAATATGGAAGAAGATATTAAACACTGTTCACTGAACTAATGGATTAACTAATTGTAGTTCAGTTTCCACCAATACCTTATTAGGTGGAACAATTGATTACCACTTTACCATTATTACTGCAGAACATTACCAAGGGAATAGAAAACAAAAGTTTGTGGAAGTTGTCTATAGTAGTTTCTAAAACCAACAGATTGATTGGTCAATGAACAAAATTTCATGGATATAAGTACCAAGCCAATCTCTCTTGTATAGGATACTAATCAGATATAACTATTGCTAACTAATCTATTTGGTGTCACCTGACAAGTAAAGAAGAGGCTCTTAGGGGACAGCTTGCTGCTGTTATGAAGACATCTGGTATACCTAACTCTAGAGAGCCAAACTTAACAGAAAAATCACGGCACAAACTTGTGGACTTGTTTCGCTTAGTGGAGTCTAAAACCGCCAAAAGAGAGTGATGAACCTCTAGTCAACAATCCCAATCCAGACATCTATTTGCCACTCTACCATAATATATAGAGCAAGATCCAAGCTGCGATAAAGAAATAGGTGGAACAGGGACATCTGTTAAGAGTAGCCTATTCTCCAGCCAAACTAAACATTCTTCAAGAGCACTTTTACTCCGATCAACTAACGGCAATAAATGATTAGAATACATGACTTTCTATCAAACTGGTAATAACAACACTATGATCATAATATATTCTATGAAGCTCATACTTAGATCACTAGAACAGCATAAAAAAGAGAACATAAGAAGCACTGAGGTCACACAACTATAAGCCATTAGAAAATTGTAGCATGGTTCCAGATGGTGGAGTATATCACCTACAATTACTGTAGTACAATTAACTAATCATAATTCAACATTGTGTGGGGTCCATAAAAAAATTATGTAGATCCTAGACTTTTAAGTAGTGGACCCCTATGTAATTCTTGGTTGTGATTGGCTAATTTTAGTATTGTAGTAAAGAGAATTGTAGGCAATATTGATCTTCCAAGTGCCTTTAGTTCTATCTCATCATCTAGTTTAAGGAAAGAGATAACAAAAGAATACTAAATGTAGCAAAAGATATGACCAGATAACTAGATAGATTGTCTAAATATCAAAATGTACAAATATTCAAAGTGCCGAATTACTATTGGCCAAAAAAAGAAGTGCCCAATTACTCAGAATTTAAAGTTCCCAGTGTGTGGAAATCAGCAACTCAAATTTTTGGTTTCAAAAATCACTTCAGAAATCTCTGTTACCTTTTTTAGCATTTGGAAGTCGCCCTTCCTTGGGACAAATGTTCGAATCCTATTAAACAAAACACAGTTAATCAAATGAGTTGAACAGGAAACAAACCACATATGAAGGAATAAGCAACTGTAACATACCTTTCTTCCTGGTACAAAATCAATAGTGGGACCTCCAGTGACTTCAACAGCAACAACTCCTGCAAGCTGAAAATGAAACAATACAATTATGGATCATTCATCATCCATCACATAGTCAACAACTTTGGATTCAATCTAACTGCAGTCATTTGTGTAGTGTGGGATGTGAAGACATTCCATTATGAAGCAGAGAGTTGCTTCAGTAAGTGCAACAAATATTCTCAAAATCTACGACACCTCTCAAGAAATTTCATATGCAGTTTCGGTTTCAATGCTTCTATCTATTATTCTACAACTCACAAATTTAACCGAATATATAACTTTTTTTCCTGTTTTAACACCATATTGGAATTAGTAGCTTGTTCTCTCTTTTTAAGTCCCAGTAACATCTCAGTGTCTGTCCAAGATCTTTCATAATCTCAATTGTATTAGGCCAATTGTTTAACGTAGCTAAATATTAATTTCATATTATAGTGAATTAGCCCCGTACTGTATTATAGAGACAATCTAATTAATTAAATAATCCTTCCTCTGAGGAATCTAAAATATAAACCTTTGAATCAAACTCCAGCAAGGATTTTAGATTCAGTTTTCAGATCTAATCAGCATGTAGATGTTTCTTTATTTCCTCAACGTGCTCATAGCACAACAGAAACAGAGCCCCTTTTCGTATAAGTCCAGTTACAGGAAGCATGTAATAATATCCTTTAAAAGGCAAACATTTAGAAAAATGTTTAAGAACTTTCTCAAGCAACATCATCATGACTTCTTAATGCTACAGGTCTGTCTTTTAATTTCCTCATCTCACAATTCTTTTGTTAAAATCAAATAGAATAGACTGTATACTTTTTTATTCCCCAATGATGCAATTAAAGCTCAAATAAAATGCATGCTAACTCTTTCAACTCCATAACCACCTGGTATAGGTCTGCATATGTGATCTTGGGATGTTTAACCTTCACTTCCTCTGAAATGTGTCAAAGAAAATCCTTTAGTCAAAATAAATAAATAAATAAAAATATGTTTTAGTTTATAGATGTATATTCTAACATAAATAAATAAATAAATAAAAACATGTTTTAGTTTATAGATGTATATTCTAACATAAACTAACATACGATACAATATGAAGATATATTACATGCATGAAAACACAAAAATGTAGTAATATATATTTTACTTGTTAGCAATTCAGATTTGGATAGAAGCTGGAATAAAATTTTCACCAATGAATTGTGATTGACATATTTCTACCACCAAACTTCTTCTAATGGAGGAGACAACTTACTATCAGACAATAGAAACTGTCAGACAATAGAATTTCACCTTAGAAGAGATGGCTCTTTGCCAACCAAGGCAACCAAAAATATACCAACTAAACTTCAATGGCTCAAACCTATCGGAGCCACACGAGTTCAACCTTATCTGCTAAGATCAAAAAAAGATCACCCCAATCACATTGAGCCTATAACAGCTTCCATTTTCACAAAACAAGCACACAAATTACATTGCCATGATCTTCCATACTCCCTGTCTAACAATCATGTCATGGCCACATGTGAGATTTTAAGCAAGTAATTCTGTTATTAAACCTACGTCAACACCACTCACTAACATAATCACCATTCCTGCTTCCACCTTAAGAGATTTCTACCTTTAAACAAGGAAAAAAGAACCCCCTTTCTAGTGAGGGAAATATTAACAATAATTTCAGCATTCCAGATTCCGAAATCTCTCTATCAACATGAATGAACTTGAAGCCGCAGCAATGTTACTCGATTTTCTCATTCCTTCAAAATTATAATCATTAGCCTATGTCTTAGATTAAAGAACTAAGAAATTTCTGACCAAAAGAAAAAAAAAGAATTAGAATCTGACCACAAAAATCAATAGCGATTTTCAAGCCGCTATTGGAGCCATGAGTGTACTCCTCTTCATTCCTTATGGATCCATTTGGTCCACCGGTCTTGGTGCTGACATCGTACGTCCCTGCATCGTGCCATCTTCAAGAAAATGGAAATACTAATAAGTAACAATATTTCCATTGCCTCTATTTTTAGATGTAATTGTTCTTTCTTAATTATTAGTACAAAATTCGATTTTCTTCTCATTATATTTCTTGCGTCTTTCCTACAAAGAAACAAACAAAGAAGAAGAAGAAGAAGAAGAAGAAGAAATACGCTAAGCGAAGCATGATGGGAGCGCAATTCTTCAAGGCAATGAGAGCGCGAAGGTCGCGACGAGCTTTGTCTATCTCCTTAAGGTACTCGGTGTCGACTACTGGAAACGCCATTGAAATCTTACTCTCTCTCTCTGTATTTTCAGAGTATCAACTGATACTGTTAGGCTTTCGTGTGGAATTTGAGGTAGTGGTCAAGACTCGCAACTTAAAACCGTGAATTGCGAGGGGGTTTCTATTTTTATCTGTTTACTTTATTTTTGGGATTTGGAAAAACGAAGATAAGCCAATGAAACGGGGTTTAGATGTGGTTCGGAGTTTGGTTTGGGAGACTGAGACTGCTGGTTACGCGTTATGACTCTATCCGCCATGCCAATCTCAGCCCAAAGCCTGCATGAGGAAAACGCATTATGATTTTGTGGGCCTCAAATTTTTAACCCTTGATCTGATAAGTATTTCTGTGATGGCCTTAAACTCAAATCCTCAAAACTTCAAGTCCATCCCTACAATAAATTTTCGTCGTCTTGAATTTTGGACCCAACCTGTCTCATCAATTTTACATTTTTTTATTTTATTTATTTTATTCTTTTCATTTATAATAAATATTTTTTTTTAATTTTAAGGTGAAATTAAGTTAACATTATTGATTAAAAAATTTTTTTTTAATTTTTTCGTGAGCTCCATTTTTTTTAATTATGTCTAAAAATTTTTTTAAAAAATAAATTTGAATTTAATTTATTGATATAAGGTGTGAGAATGACATGCATATATTACATAAAAATTTATTGATAATTTTTTATTGATTATTATTTTTAATTAAAAATTATAAATAAAATTATATTTATTAATTTATTAAATTCATCAAACACATAATTAATTGCAAATAAAAAATTTAACACATAATAATGCACGAATATATCTTTAATACGTTATTATTGTTACCCAAAAAATAACTTTTTCATAGCATGCATTCAAATAGAACGTCAAAAACAGAACTCGGGTAATTATTTTCTCCATTTCTTTCCTTTCAGATCGAACATTTTATTTGTTTTCTCCTTACATAACAAACAAAATAATCAGGAAAATACATGAGAAGAACGAGGAGAAAAAACGCTTCAAATGTTAGTACACTCATCCATTCACTATCATTTGAGTAAAACCTAAATCTTAACTACCAAACAGCAATATCTTTTAATATATATTTCTTTCCTCTAAAATATCTTTTTTTTTAATTAATGTTTATCCAGACATTAATGACAAACACGTTTCTGAATAAAATTTGCATTTATTTTATTTCAAAATTAAATTTTTTTTTTGTTTTAATATTGAGATTGTGATAGAAAGAAAGCTTTCCAACCAAAAATTCGTTCCCACCTCAATTAAACAAGACCTTACAAATTTGGTATGTAAGTGAAGCAAATAACATTCAAAACCATGCAATAATTCCAAACACTATATATAAAAAAAATGTTTTTAATGCATTATTTCATTGTCTGTTGTGTTTTTGAAATGAAGTTCCCTTGTTGATGTCAGCAGTAAAAGGGCCAGGTAACTTGTTTGACTATACCATCTTAGTTTAATTATAATTTAATTACTTTTTAATTGATTGCTCAGAGTCGTGCCTCGTTCTTCCTCTTTCAGGACTGAAATTTTTACCACGTATGACGTTACTCTGCCACAAAATAAGACCATAACCAAGCGGTTATACCAAGAGTTGTTAGATTGCCCATCCCAAGAATGATAAAGGTAACATTATTTGTAATAAATTAATTAAATTTTAAAATTTTATATAAAATTTTTGTAAATATTTAAATGTAATATAAATGTAAGATTATAATAAAAATAAAAATAATATCATCAATAGTTTTTAAATAATAATAAAATAATTAATATGATATTTGAATATTAAAATTTTTTAATGTAATATATACTTTATTAATTTATATAATATTTTAAAAATTATTTATTAGTTACTTATCATTATTTAAAATTAATTATGAATATCACATACTTACTTATAATTTAATTAAAAATTTTAAAATAGAAATATTATATTTAATATCATTATAATTTAAAAATTATTTTTGATATTAACCTAAAGAAATTGTTAATGAAACAACACCTCGAAAATAATTTATCATTTTCCCGATAAAGACGGTCCAAGCGGAGAAAATTCACCGCCAGGGAAGCTCCTTTTAAATATTCTCTCTCCCTCTCTCTCTCTCTCTCTCTCTCTCTTTTCCTAAAAATATATATTCTTTTTTTTAAATTACTGTATAAAGACCACCCAAAAAGAAAAAAATATCTTTTTGAAAGTATTTACTGATGAATATATATATGATAATATAAAAAATACAAAATCTAAAAACCTCCTCTTCTTCTTTATTCCTTCTTCACTTTAGGGTTTCAGGTTTCTGTCTTAACCTCTACCACCTCTCCTACACCATGTTTCCCCAATTAATCATCGAATTTCAATATTGTTAAAACCAAGACAAAGTCATTGTTTCCCTGATTGTTAATTCTAGGGTTTCACTAATCCTTCGCGTGAATTTCGTTGTTTTCATTTTTCTAGGGTTTCGATCAGGTTTTGTTGAGATGCAACGAATAATCGGATCAGGAATCGTCTGATCTTGTCGTGGTGACCGTCCGATAACCAGGGGCGGTGGTCCCCTTTGTATGGAAACTCGGAGCCGGAAGCGGGCGGAGGCCTCCTCAGCTGCCCCTTCATCTTCTCCCTCGGGTCCAACTACTCGCTCTCACAAACGCGCTCGTATCTCTTCCTCCTCTGCCGCCGCCGCCACTACTACCACCACGACTCGCTCTCGCACTTCGCGCGCTGCCACTGCCTTAATGGACCCCACCACAACCGAATCTTCTTCCGGCGGTTCGCGTCGCGATCGCCGTTCCAGCAAAGCTAACCAAACAACAAGTGACAGTACGAATCTCGCCTCCGATAAAGGCAAAGAAAAGGAGCATGATCTAAGGATTCGCGATAGAGATAGGGATAATAGAGATAACAACAATTCTAATCATCCTGAGAGAAATTTACGGTTAAATATGGATACCTCCGGAGGTGATGAGGATGATAATGATAGTGAAGGCGGTGTAGGGATTTCCCCCCCGAATCCGACGTCAGCAAGCAGCGCTTTACAAGGCTTGTTGAGGACGCTTGGTGCCGGGCTTGATGATTTGCTTCCCTCATCGGCTATGGGTTCCGCGTCTTCATCTCATCAAAGCGGGATGTTGAAGAAGATTCTTTCTGGGTTGCGTGCTGATGGAGAGGAAGGTAGGCAAGTGGAGGCGTTGACGCAGCTGTGCGAGATGCTTTCAATTGGGACTGAGGAGTCTTTGGGCACGTTTTCTGTGGATTCTTTTGTTCCTGTGCTCGTTGGATTGCTTAACCATGAGAGTAATCCTGATATTATGCTTCTTGCGGCAAGGGCTCTTACTCATTTGTGCGATGTGTTGCCTTCTTCGTGTGCTGCTGTGGTGCATTATGGTGCAGTTTCGTGTTTTTGTGCTAGGTTGCTCACTATAGAGTATATGGACTTGGCTGAACAGGTTGGTTTTTATTTTGGTTATATTCAAAATAATAGATTATTAGAAAGTGATGGTACTTGAATGTGTGATTAAACGGGAACATCCTTAGTTGATTCAATGACATATAGCATTTAATTTGTAAACTAAAGTGCAACAAGCTATTTTTATTAGAATTTGATTCCAATTGCAATGAATGGAGATCAATTTGAGATAGTTGATTAATCTTTTTCCTGACAGCCTATGTTAAGTAAATTTGCTTGTTTTAACTAACCACTAAAAATTCATTGTTGTGAGATTTGCTCATACCAAATGATATACTACATTGTTCATAACTTTAGAATTGAAATAGAAAGTTAAAAATTTTGGATTTTCTCTAGTCCACTTTCTTATTTTGTGGTTGAAATGCTGGAAACAGTCTCTGCAAGCTTTGAAGAAGATATCTCAGGAACACCCAACTGCCTGTTTGCGAGCTGGTGCTCTCATGGCCGTTCTTTCATACCTAGATTTCTTTTCCACTGGGGTTCAGGTAATTGATTTGTGAACATTTTTGAGCGTTAATGATTTATGGCATGAAGAAAATTTTCTTGCCACTTAGAGTCTTATTGAGTTTGTTTCTTCTATTTAATCTCATCTTCAAGCGAGTGGCACTATCTACTGCTGCAAATATGTGCAAGAAACTCCCTTCAGATGCAGCTGATTACGTCATGGAAGCTGTGCCACTATTAACAAATCTTTTGCAGTATCATGATTCAAAGGTAACTTAAACATCATATTAATGACGATTTGTTAGTTGTAAATCGTGTTTCTTCTTGATCTTGTACACTGTTATGTTTATAGGTGCTGGAGCATGCTTCTGTTTGTTTGACCCGCATTGCTGAAGCCTTTGCATCTTCCCCTGATAAATTGGATGAGTTGTGCAATCATGGACTTGTTACTCAAGCTGCATCTCTCATTTCCACAAGTAATTCTGGAGGTGGACAGGCATCGTTGAGCACACCAACATATACGGTGAATTTATGTTGCTCCTAATGCATTTTATGTGCAACATAATGACATTTATATTCTGCTGCATTTTATGTGCAACATCATGACATTTGGATTTTTGAATCCAGGGCTTAATTCGACTTCTTTCAACATGTGCAAGGGGGTCTCCTCTGGGAGCAAAAACTTTACTTCTGCTTGGGATCAGTGGCATACTTAAAGATATACTATCAGGTTCTGGCATTTCCTCTAACTCATCTGTTCCGCCAGCTTTAAGCAGACCAGCAGAGCAGGTAACACTTTTAATTCAAGCTGCAGAGATGGTAGTTGTCATTGCTAGTTGTTCATACCTTTGTACATGTGATATGTGCAACGCTATATTAATACAATCTGTTCTGGGGAAATGGTATAACCCTTATGACATAAAGTATCAACTCCTAGTTGTAGAATCAGTTTATGTAAACCTTGCATGTCAGTGCTTTTTTATTGTGGTTAAAAGTTACTTGTTTGAATGCATTTTAATTCGAGCTGAAGAGATGGTAGTTGTCATTGGTTGTTGTTTATACATACCTGTGTTCATGTGATGTGCAATGTGTGCAATGTTATATAATACCAGCAGTTAAGACACGAAGTATCATCTCCTAGTTTTGGAATCAGTTTATGTAAACCTGAATGTCAGTGTTTTTTTGTTACGGTTAAAAGTTACTTGTTTTGAGTATATCTGTTTATTTCTTGCCCTTTATATTATTTATAATAGAGATGGTAAATTAGTAGTAACTTATGCATATTACTCCTATTTATTTGGTGGTCTTGTAATTCTTATCTTATTGTGAAGATTTTTGAGATTGTCAATCTGGCAAATGAGCTTCTTCCTCCATTGCCACAAGGAACCATCTCCCTCCCTGCCAGCTTAAATATATTTGTGAAAGGATCTATTGTGAAGAAGTCTTCTGCTAGTAGCTCTGGCAAGCAAGAAGACACCAATGGAAATGCTCCTGAGGTTTCAGCCCGAGAGAAATTGTTGAATGATCAACCCGAACTTCTTCAGCAGTTTGGAATGGATCTCCTTCCTGTTCTCATACATGTAAGTTTGCTTTGCAGATAGTTTGGTTTTCTCTTGGTTTATTGGCACTTGCAGCCTCTTGCCTTTACCATGGTTTTCTCATGTTAAGTTGTTATTTATGGTCTCCTATCTTTTTGTCAAGCAGATCTATGGTTCCAGTGTCAATAGCGCTGTTCGCCATAAATGTCTTTCAGTTATTGGAAAACTGATGTACTTCAGCAGTGCAGAGATGCTTCAGAACCTCTTGAGTGTGACAAACATATCAAGGTATCCACTTTAAGTAAACAGAGCAGTCCACATATTCATGCAATGTTTGGTTATAGAAATTTACTATGTTGTTTGATCTTGTAGTTTCTTGGCTGGTGTTTTAGCATGGAAAGATCCATATGTCTTGGTTCCTTCCCTTCAAATTGCTGAGATCCTCATGGAGAAGCTTCCTGGAACCTTCTCCAAAATGTTTGTCAGAGAGGGTGTGGTTCATGCTGTGGACCAGCTTGTTTTAATCGGTAATCAAAATACCACTCCTGTTCAAGCATCTTCTGTTGAGAAGGATAATGACTCTGTATCTGGAACGTCATCGCGTTCCAGGCGTTACAGACGTCGCAGTGGTAACTCTAATCCTGAAGGAAGTTCTGTGGAGGAGTCCAAGAATTCAGAATCTTTAAATATTGGCTCACCTCCAAGTTCTGTTGAAATTCCTACAGCCAATTCCAATCTTCGTACTGCGGTAAGTGCATGTGCTAAAGCATTTAAAGATAAGTATTTCCCCTCTGATCCTGGGGCTGTAGAAGTTGGAGTAACAGATGATCTTTTACACTTAAAAAATCTTTGCTTGAAATTGAATGCTGGTGTTGATGATCAAAAGATTAAGGCAAAAGGTAAATCTAAAGCTTCAGGGTCTCGATTGGCTGATTCTTCTGCTAGCAAGGAAGAGTATTTATCTGGGGTGATTTCTGAGATGCTAGCAGAACTAAGCAAGGGAGATGGTGTATCCACTTTTGAGTTTATTGGTAGTGGTGTTGTTGTGGCATTGTTAAACTATTTTTCTTGTGGGTACTTCTCGAAGGAGAGAATTTCAGATGTAAACCTGCCCAAGCTTCGTCACCAAGCCCTTAATAGATTTAAATCATTTATTGGTGTTGCACTTCCTTTAAGTGTTGATGAAGGAAGTATTGCTCCTATGACTGTCCTGGTTCAGAAGCTTCAAAATGCTTTGTCATCCCTAGAGCGTTTCCCTGTAGTTCTTAGTCATTCATCTAGGTCATCTGGTGGGAGTGCACGCCTCTCTTCTGGATTAAGTGCATTATCTCAGCCTTTTAAGTTGCGTCTCTGTCGAGCCCAAGGAGAGAAGTCTCTGCGTGATTATTCTTCAAATGTTGCGTTGATTGACCCATTAGCAAGTCTAGCAGCTATTGAAGAATTTCTTTGGCCACGAGTTCAACGAAGTGACACTGCTCAGAAACCCTCTGTGTCTGTTGGAAATTCTGAGTCTGGGAACACACCTAGTGGGGCTGGTGCTTCTTCTACATCTACCTCAACTCCGGCTTCAACCGCTCGTCGCCATTCTTCAAGGTCCAGATCATCTGTTAATATCGGAGATGCGGCCAGAAAGGAACCATCACAGGAGAAAAACACAAGTTCGTCAAAGGGAAAAGGTAAGGCTGTTTTAAAGCCTGCTCAAGAGGAGTCAAGAGGACCTCAAACAAGAAATGCTGCTCGTAGAAGAGCTGCTCTAGGTAAAGATGCTCCAATGAAACCCATAAATGGTGACTCAAGTTCTGAGGTATGCTTTTATGATCATTAGATATGAATTATCATGTGGTTGAGTTGTTTGTATTTTATAAGCTCATATGCTGAAGTTAGTTTAGATTGTTGATCATTTGTTAATAAGGTGGTCGTATTCAATATTCGGAGCTCCCTATCTTTAGCTTGTGCTTTCCTTCTCTATTGTTTGCATGGAACTGTGCCTGTTTTTTCTATTTCCTGTTTGATGATGATCACTTGTCCCTTTTTTTTGGTAGGATGAAGAATTGGATATGTCTCCTGTGGAGATTGATGATGCTTTGGTGATTGAAGATGATGATATTTCTGATGATGAAGATGATGATCATGAAGATGTAAGTTATCTTGTTCCTGTAGAAATGCAAGCCCCTTCTTTTTGATCGTGAACTTCTTTTAATCTTACTATTGCTTGATGGAACCATTGTTCTTTTCCAGGTGCTCAGAGATGATTCTCTTCCTCTTTGCATGCCATATAAAGTACATGATGTTAAATTGAGTGATTCAGCTGAGGATGTCACACCTGCCCCAGCTGCAAGTGATAGCCAAGCTAATGCAGCATCGGGATCCAGCAGCAGAACTGCTGCTGTTAGGGGTTCGGACTCTGCTGATTTTAGGAGTGGTTATGGCTCAAGGGGTGCAATGTCATTTGCAGCTGCTGCTATGGCTGGGCTTGGATATGGCAATGGTAGAGGTATTAGGGGAGGTCGGGATCGACAAGGACGGCCTCCATTTGGCAGTTCTAATGAACCTCCAAAGTTGATATTTACTGCTGGTGGTAAGCAGCTCAACAAGCATTTGACTATCTATCAGGCCATTCAAAGACAGCTTGTGTTGGATGAGGATGATGATGAGAGATATGCTGGTAGTGATTTTATATCTAGTGATGGAAGCAGGCTGTGGAGTGATATCTACACAATCACATATCAGAGGGCGGACAGCCAAGCTGACCGAACTTCAGTAGGTGGATCAGGTTCTGCTACAGCATCTAAATCTGCTAAATCTGGTTCTTCCAACTCCAACTCTGATCCCCAAATTCATAGAATGTCATTATTAGATAGCATCTTGCAAGGGGAACTTCCTTGTGATCTAGAAAGATCTAATCCTACTTATACTATATTGGCACTGTTGCGTGTTTTGGAGGGTTTGAACCAGCTTGCACGTCGACTGAGAACTCAGATAGTTTCTGACAATTTTGCTGAGGGAAAAATTTTAAGTTTGGATGAGTTGAGTACCCCCTGTCCTATAGTTCCTTACGAGGAATTTATTAATGGTAAGCTCACTCCAAAACTGGCTCGGCAAATACAGGATGCCCTTGCTCTTTGCAGTGGAAGCCTTCCATCATGGTGTTACCAGTTGACAAAGGCATGCCCCTTTTTATTTCCTTTTGAGACACGAAGGCAGTACTTCTATTCAACTGCATTTGGGTTGTCTCGTGCATTATATCGTCTTCAGCAGCAACAGGGTGCTGATGGCCATGGATCAACTAATGAAAGAGAGGTGAGGGTTGGGAGATTACAACGCCAGAAAGTTCGTGTCTCCCGAAACCGCATTTTAGATTCTGCTGCAAAAGTAATGGAGATGTATTCTAGCCAAAAAGCTGTGCTTGAAGTTGAATATTTTGGAGAAGTTGGCACTGGATTGGGTCCAACCTTGGAGTTCTATACACTTTTAAGTCATGACTTGCAAAAGGTTGGACTTGGAATGTGGAGGTCGAATTCTACATGGGATAAGTCAATAATGGAAATTGATGGAGATGAAGAGAAAAATGGAAAACCTGCTGGTTCTGCTACTACTGAGGGAGACATAATCCAAGCTCCTCTGGGGTTGTTCCCTCGACCTTGGCCACCAAATGCTGATGCTTCTGAAGGTAGCCAGTTTTTCAAAGTGATCGAATATTTCCGGCTGGTTGGGCGTGTGATGGCAAAAGCTCTTCAAGATGGACGGCTTTTAGATCTTCCTTTGTCAACATCATTTTATAAACTTGTGCTCAGTCAAGTAAGCTGATTGCATTGTTTAATTTGTGGAACATCTTTAATCTTCTTCAATCTTAGGTCGCATATTTGCATGCCTATAAAATTCCTACCATTGCCATAAGGATCTTTTACCTTTCTGGCTAAAGATGCATTTTATAAACCATGGCAGGAACTTGATTTGCATGATATTCTGTCTTTTGACGCTGAGTTTGGGAAAATTTTGCTAGAATTGCATTTTCTTGTTCATCGAAAGCAATATCTAGAATCAATGGGTGATGACAGTAGTGATGCGATTGCTGATTTACACTTCCGTGGGGCCCCGATAGAAGATCTCTGTTTGGATTTTACACTTCCAGGCTATCCAGACTACATATTGAAGCCAGGGGATGAAACTGTATATCTGCAGCTTCTCATTCTTTTCCCTCCACCTCTTTTTTTGTCAATAAATTATTCTAACATTCTGTTAAATATATCAGGTTGATATCAATAACTTAGAAGAATACATATCCTTGGTGGTTGATGCAACTGTCAAGGCTGGAATTATGCGGCAAGTGGAGGCATTTAGGGCTGGATTCAATCAGGTCAAGTGGCTTTCTTTATTCTGAGTTTTCTTGACTAATGAAAAGTTGATGTTCATCGTGGATTTCCTTTTTAATCACTTGCATTAAGGAGCTATTTTTGGGATTCATTGCAATGTTAATATATCTGTTATATGACAAGCAGGTTTTTGATATTGCATCATTGCAAATATTTACTCCCCAAGAGTTGGACTATTTGCTGTGTGGTCGCAGAGAGTTGTGGGAGGTAATTTGACACTTGGATTGTGTGCTAACTACTTTGATTAGAACTGGTTGTCCACTTTGATTTTAACAATATAACTTCTAATTAAGCAGGCTGAGACACTTGCTGATCACATAAAGTTTGATCATGGATATACTGCAAAGAGCCCTGCAATCTTAAATGTATGTTTCTTTCATAAGACTCTCATTTGAGTGTTTTGAAATCTATATTTGATCCATAATTATGTTTGGTTTATGATTTCATAGTTACTTGAAATTATGGGAGAATTTACACCAGAGCAGCAGCGGGCCTTCTGCCAATTTGTTACTGGTGCTCCGAGACTTCCACCTGGTGGTCTGGCAGTGCTGAATCCAAAGCTGACAATTGTTAGAAAGGTAACCAGAGTTACATTGAAAAAGTTTCTATCAATGTTTCTTCTCTTTTTACATTGAGTAGATATGTGACATCCTGCGTCAATTTTTTTAAGATGATTTTGAAAGTCTAGTGGAAATGGGAATATTACATATTGATTTATGCCAATTTTTAAAGTGTGTATGAAGATTATGTCTTCTTTACATGCGCGGGCTTTAATATTTTTAAAATTGCTGCTAAAGAGAGAATTGTACTTTGAATGCTATGGCCAATGTTCTGATTTAGGCCAAAGCATCTTTTATTTTATTTATCTCTAAAAATAATCCTGTTATTCTCTCTATGGTGTATGGCCAAGGCAGCAATGTAATTTCTGTTAATGGTGTCTGTTCTAATCATTATTGCTTTTATTGTTATGATTATTTTTAGGTTCACGGTAAATGTTTCATTCAGCTCTGTCTAGAGCTCTTCTTGTTTGCTATGTTCATGGTTCTAATTCTTATCTGTCTGAAACCTGAATGCAGCATTCTTCTTCCACAAGTGCTGCTGCCTCCAATGGAACTGGACCCTCAGAATCAGCAGATGATGACTTGCCCAGTGTCATGACTTGTGCTAATTACTTGAAGCTTCCTCCATATTCTACCAAGGTACGATTAGTGTGATTTTTTTTTTTATGGTTATCCTTGTACTATTTTCATCCATATCCTTTTGCATTATATTTCCTCATTGACAACTGCTGTCTGGGCAGGAAATTATGTACAAGAAATTGCTATATGCAATTAACGAAGGGCAAGGATCTTTTGATTTATCATGAGTTGCAAGACTAACCAAAACAGACCTGTGTCAATTTTTTTCGGTGTTTCAAAGTGGCATATTATTTTTGCTCAAATAATGGCTTCTCTTCACTGCTCTTCCATACTAATGGCATTGACGAGGTCCGTTACTGCATGAATGGTGGACCATCTGTTCATACTTTGTGTTCATAGCCCTCGAAATTCTGGTTAAATGATTGCAAGTTTCTTCTCTTTTTTAACCCCCCAGTTGTGTGCATTTTTTGTTCAACTTTTTGATCAGGTGAAGCGGGACTATATGCAGAAGCACAAAAGAATTTGAAAGGAGGATTTTGTGGAGCACTGTTGCAGCTGCTAGAGCTTTGTATATAAATAGGAATTTATATATATATATATATATATTTATATATGCATTTTTTTTTTTTGTTTGACAATTTATTGGCTGGCAAGATATATTATATATATGGGCGCAAATGGTGGAAGGAAATGAATAAATGATGAAATTGTTATGCCATTTTCCCTAGTTCAATCTTTATTTAATTATTACAATGCTTTTATTCTTGTTCCCCTATATGAAAATAGGATTACATTCCTTCAATGCATCATTCTTGTTCGTTGACGTACCCGTAAGAGTTCTATTAAAACATGGAATTTGGGGCTACTAAAGCTTTCTGAAGCCAATATTTTCTTATCCCTCGTCTCAATCAACTCTTATACTTTGTTTGGTTAGTAAAATCCCATTGAAGAATATATCTTTTTAATTAAGAAATAGGTAAAATTCTACTTTAATCCCCCCAATGTTTATTATTTTGTCCCCATTTTGTGCATTTATACATTGATATGGTAACTTTTTTATTTTGGCCAGTCTTTAATACCGTAAATTTGTTAACCCTTTTAGTTTTAAAACTCGTTATATTAATTTTATTCTCTTATAGGTTTTTATCTAGTTATTATGTATTAGACTATTATTGTACACAATATTGTTAATTAACTTGTTAACTTACTAGTTTTAAAATTATGCATAATAGTACATAATTTTTAAATCGATAACTTTATTCTCAATTAGGCAAATATATATATTAACATCAATCATGGTGTGTCAACTATTTTATTTGTATGCTAATAATAGCAGAACAATTTAAGAAAGTTAAATTATTATAATATTTAGACAAAATTAATTGCTCCTTGAAGTTTACTTTTTTTTTCTTTTATTTTCTATAATCCTTTAAACTTTTTTTTTATACCAAAAAATTTAATGAGAAGGGAGGCTTTCCTAATCAAGGACCACCTTTAACTTCTTTTAAATGTACGCAATCCCATGCTAGTCTTAATTATTAGTTAGGCTTTGATTATTCATTTTTTCTTTTGATGTTGAGATATTAATTTTTATACAATACTTTACATATATGCAATATGAATTATGAATTTTGAAATTTAAAAATTGTTTTACTTAATTCAAAATTATCCATTATAATGTAATTACATTCATTATATTTTGAATTTATTAGTATCTCATATGCTATTTTTTTTCTTTTACATTAATCATATAAATGTATAATATATTTTAGGCCCTCCCAACGAAAAATTTTGGCTTTACCCCTCATTCTATGCCTTTCTTTGCCCAAAGATTGCAAAATTTCGACTATTGGCCAACATCTTTGTCTGGGTTTACAATACTAGACTAGAACATGTGTACCAAACAAACTTTTTCTTTTTGTTTGCATAAATGCAAGATAAGAAAAAGAAAAATGCTTGAAGAATAAATTGATTTTGGAAATTGCACAATCATCCCGTTGCAAATTTACGGTTAAGAAAAACAAAGAAAGTTGAATAGTAATTTTGACTTGTCCAAAGCACTCTTGTCTCTACCTAGAAAAGGAAATGAGCTAGCTCAAGAAATTCTCAAGCTTAATTCAAGCTCTAGGACTAGTGTTTATAAGCACATTTCACTTGGACGGCCAAAGCCTTCTTCATCTCTGGACATGCATCATTTTTATTGTCAAAAAGCACGCTGTCCAGTGGAATTTCGCAGCTGGTTTTTCCCAAGCAAAACTGTTCAAACACAAGCGTCTTGTAAGAAATACTCAACTGATAACAGGTAACATGCTGGGAATGGAGCTTACCTTTTCAACAACTTCCTTGGATACGGGAGACGAGCAATTTCCAACAAAGTAGCCTCCACAAGCACCAAAAGGATCACCAAAGCTAGCAAACTCTACGGCAACGATTTGTTTCTGGTTTGGACATGTCAATGCAGACATTGGGTTCAAATCATTCACCTTGGCTCTGAAGTTACCACCTTTGCTTTCAAATAATCTCACAGATGGTGGATGATATTCGGTTACGTAACTGCATATTGTATCCCTATCAACTAGTAGTATCTCAACATCTTTAGGATCACCTCCCTCTTCCTCAAATATAACAATAAGATTCTGCTTTGGCTTCAGGCACGATCTTGGGATTTGGTACCTAAATTAGAGGCATAAATGAAAAGAATTTTAGTTTGGTTTTACTGATGAAGATATCTTTCTGGTTATAGTTCAGTGCTTATGGTTTACATACTCGGATTGAGTAGGCTGTAGAAGTGGAGAGAGGTAAGACATCCAATATCGGCCAATGCTTTGACCATTGATCCAGACCATACCTTTCCCCATACCAGTCATCCTGATAGCTAATGGATTGTCTCCTTCAGGTGCATCAAAATATCCCTGAGCAACAAGAAAATTTCAGTTTTTGCAAAACATGCTTGATAGATGAACCTGTTTAAATCTTATTCACTCTCAATTGGAGTTACCATTTATCATTCATATGTCAACCATTTGTGTTTTAATTATGAATATTAATTTGATACATCTAGAAAGAATTTTTCAAGCATTCCTAACATTGAAATTTCCCAGGAATTACCTTGTACCATGTTAAAGCTTCTCCTCCACCTGGCTTTGTCCACTCTACCGTCTTTGAGCCTTTCTCAGTATATATTTGCTTCTTTTCTCCTACCAGTCCAACCTGAAATTACAGTTACCGTATCTGGTTAATTAGCCACCATCAACTATTGCTTGTGTGATACTATAGAAAGTCTAATTCCACTGATACCTGATGCCCCCAGCCATTTAGTGATACGTCAAGTGTTCCAGTGTTCAAACCCAGGATGTTGATAGAACGAGGCCCAGCAAATCTGTGCTCCATGTAGGCTCCGCTATCCTTGATTAATAAAGAAAATCTCATCAGTAGCTGCTCTAAATTTCATTCAAGCCCAAAAGTACTTAAGTGGCAAAAGCCTTACTGGAAGTCCCACTAAAACACCCAAGAGAGCAATATTGTTAGTCCCTTCTACGAACTTTACAGGTTTCTGGAAGACAAAGCTCTTCTCAACTTTGCTCCCATGAGCGGTACCTAAGAAAAAACACTAATATTAGGTAATATAACCATGCAAAAGAAGTTCTCAAAGCTATATAATTCTGTTGCTTGGAATGTATGCAATGCTGCACTTACCTATGTATTCGCCATTTACAAAGGCCTGGATTCCATGGCCAAGACTTGCAACCCTTAAAACTGGGAAGATTTCTTTTTTCATTGGTAAGTCACGTCGATTCAATTCAATTCTGCAGCAAGAATTTCATACACAAGTCAAATTCAGACAGTAAGCAGAAACCCCTGGTAACTTCTGACAGATAAAATCAATTAAATCTGCTTTATCTTTGTGTTTTTACCTAGTCGTATACCAAGCATAGTCCGTTGTGTCTTTGGTCAATTCATAAAGCTCCATTGGCTCCTTGGTCCTATGTCCAGCTTGAGTAGGAGGGACTTCCTTGTATATCTCCCAGTTAAAGTTCTTGTTTGCAATTGCTGATCTTACAAAATTTCTTGTGTTATGTTGTGCTGTGATCTGCGTTCAATAATCAAGATAAGTTATTTACAAGCTCTAAAGCACAAGAAAACACGAGGCAACTTGTAGTTACTAGAATTGGAGATATCAAAATTCAGACATATAAAGGGTCAGGAATTTGGTTTACCATGTGAGTGTTGAAAATCACGGTCTTGCAGTCAGGGAGGATACTAATGGAGCGAGCTGGCAGGCCATATTCTTGACCCCTGAAATGGATTGTTTGTGCTTTCTTGGTGTCATTGTTGGCCAAGAAAGCTGCACAGTTTGAAGTTCCAGGTTGCTCCCAGATTCGAACCTGCATTTCACAATAATCGCTTAACTCTTGGTAACCATATCGATTCCTCTGACTGAGTCCACTCAATTAGTCTAGATAGATGCTTACCTCTTGGTCTGGACCCAACTTTTCGACAACAGGAGACCCCCAAAAAAGAGCCTTCTTGCACAAATTTAGGGCCTTGTGAACGTCCTTGAGGTGACCCCATTTTGGGTCCCTTTGCAAACCTACAACATTCAGAACATGTGAAATTAGCTGTACTATAGAGGACTTCAATCCAAAGATAATCAGATAACAATATTCTTATTCCCACCATATTCATCAAGAGGGGCTTCGTCATAGTAACGAGTTGTTGTAAAAGCAGCGCTTGTTCTGCCATAATTTGTTCCACCATGGTACTGCAAACACAAAAATAACAGTGAGCTATGCCTAAAAGGAGTGTCATTTGAAAAGAACTAAAGCTGGAGAAGACAGCCAAGCATCTTCCTACCATATAGTAGTTGACCAGAGTACCCTTTTTTGAGACGAAGCGAGCGACCGAGTATGCTAAATCTTCTGCTGACCTTTGAGATGGTGGATCTCCGAATACTCTATACCTGAATTGTTAAAAACACATGTAAACAGCCTCAACATTAGCCCATATACACAACAATATGCTCACCAGAGAACATCTTCAATAATATCATACTTACTGCGCAGTCCAGTTCTCGGTCCACAGTGAAGGCTTGTTGGGCCTATTTGGACCTGTGAAAGTATCTCCACAATGTCTTCCATTGCATGTATTGATCTGAACGATGAAGTTTATATCACTGCTTTGTTATGCAAAATAAACACGTTTTCTATCTTTCATAGATTTATGTCAAAGTTCTTGTAGTTAATGATAAACAAACATGCCCCAGGATGGAGAATGTCCAATGGTCTCTTCAAAGCAAGAAAATTACTTGTACATCAAGAATTTATCAGGTAAACTTACAATTGGATCTGGGGCATCTCTCTGCTTGCACATGATCCATGGGACTCCTGTGTCCAACGCAACGGCCATCTTTCCAGCCCACTGAACATAAATGTCTCCATGTTCTCTGAATGCTAGTTGAATGGTGTTGTACTCATTCTCGATCTGTAAAATTTATAAGATATCAAACTTAGAATAAATGATATTAGTACTGATCTAGGTTTTAGGAGGAGAAGAGTCTATCAACCAAACCTGTGATAAAATGATAGGGCCTCCTTGTGGAGCAAACAACTTCTCCTCCTTCATTTTGTCAATAATCATTGTAACGAACTTTTTCATGTGGTACTGCACATGGTAAAATTTTTACTCGAATAAAATCTTGTATCGCTTGTATATATAGAAGAACGTTCTCACCAAGTCGATCTACAAGATATATTACCTTAAATGGTTCATTATTAGAACGAAATGTGATGTTGGGGACCTCTCTTAGCCAGTATGGTAATCCTCTGAATTAAGTTCACAATGAAAAACTCCATTGTTAAGCAGATAGAGGATTCTATAAGAATGGAAAGAATATGAGAATTTTAAATATTTACCCATGGTTCCATTCAGCCTGGATAAACGGGCCAACCCTGAGAATTGCATACATTTTATTCTCAGCAATCATCTTGATGAACTTCACCAAGTCATATTCTCCTTCAAAATTGAACTGGCGCTGAACTGGTTCATGACCGTTCCAGAAAACATACGTCTCAATCACGTTCAGACCTCCTTGTTTAGCTTTTCTGAGGATGTCGGGCCAGACCTGAACCCAATTCAACAAAATAAAGTTAGTTCTAAACACATCCATCAAATCAAAAGACTTTCAGAAATCAACCGGTGCTTAAAAAAAAAAAAAAACACCATACAGCTGGGGTGCTGCGAGGGTAATGAATGGATCCCGAAAAGAGAAGCTCTCTTTTGCCATTGACAATCAAAGACCTTCCATCATATGTCACGCCCAGATTTGCCTTACCTTCAGCCTTAATTTCATCTCCATCTTCATCATCTTTCTTGTCATGTGCAATGCTGGAAGTAACCAGAAAGGTCGACAAAAGGGTTATCAAAAGTACACGTCTTGATACCGCCATTGCTATTTCACTAGAAAAATTCTTCCTTTTATTATTATTATTATTTTTGGTTTTATGTCTTAGACAAAATAGAAAAAAATTTTATTGCAGAAACCAGAACTAATCGAGCCTATCTACTTTGGGAGCCTTTACCTTAAAAGGGGAGCTCAAATGACAATAACTTGGACAGACAATGATATAGGAGAAAGACATGGTGAACGTAAGGTGCTGCATGAAATTTCGGATTCGCGTATGTCATATTACTATTTTTAACCTTTGAATGTTTAAGATTTCCTATTTTTCTTGAGGAAATTTGCTATTCTTGGAAGAATCTGAATTTGGAGGGAGATAGCCGCGTCAATGGCTATGTGTGTGTATCTTAACAGACACTATTAATCTGTTGCGATTATGAAGCCAACCAATATAAATATTTATATATATATATATATGTTTTTTTTTTTTTGAGCATGTAAAATTTGCTTTTAATCATTGACATTGTAATTTTAATTAAAGAACTATAAATTCCTATTTAATTGTGAAAAAATATATTCTCATTATTAATCAAATATTATAAATCCAACATTTAATAACATATCATTTGCAATTAATACATTATAATTAATCAATTATAATTTTGAATTATGTAAGGTTCATTAAAATATTATATACACCAAATTTCAATTTTTTTATTTCTCAAACAAATTAAATACTCATTATTATATCTTTCTTAAATTATTTACAAAATAAATCATAATCAACTTTTTAATTTTTATATTAAAATTTTAAATTTTTAATTAATAAATTTATTTACAAATCATTGATAGCAATTGAGATGATCATGCATATAAAAATATTTGAATTTTTTTTTCAAATTCATTGTATTAACATTTTCAATATATTTGAATCTTTTACTTTTGCTTTGTTTTTAAATGATAATAATTTATATATGATGTAATTATTTTATTATATATTTCTTATTTTTCTCAAATTCTCTTTTATAATTTTTGATTTTATAATATATTAAAATATTATTATAAATTAAAATCATACATCTAACCAGCTTAAATTTAGTATATATTTATAACTATATTAATACTTAATTACAATGTTCAGAGATTAAAAGTATATAAGAACAAATGAATTTGTTTTCAAAATAAATTAATGAGAATTGTAACTTAAATTTACTCAACTCTTTTAAGAAATGAATTATGATATGTTGAGATTTTGTTTTTATCGCACGTGAATTTAATAATTTAAAATATGATATTATGATATAATATAAAAATAATATAAATAAAAAAATAAAAGTAATATAATTTAAAATTTAATAAAATTATAAATAAATTTAAAAAATGTATATTTTATATTTTTATATTAACATAAATTATAATATATAATTTTTATATAAAATATAATATAAATATAATATTTTACATAGCATGATAATTCGAATTGCCAAATATGATAACTAAGTAAATCGCTGCGTTTCGTATAGGCTAAATGAAGTTAACGGCGAATCGCGAGCCTCTTTTTCATTTCCCTCCAAAGCACCTTTCAAGACTCCCTCCAGAAAACCAAAGAAAAAAGTAACTCTTTTTTCCAAATTATTTCATTCCATTTGATAAAAGAGAGCTTCAAAATCGTTTCTTTTTACTTAGAAAAAGCGACTAGATCTGTTTCACTCGAAGGAGATTTACACATGACAAGTCACGAAGACGATCTGGATCTCCTTCTCTCTCTCCAAGACAGGGTTTTGGAAACTCCTCCAGCTTCCCCTTCAAATCCTCGCTCTCGTTCTCCAGGTAAACCCATGCACGTTTTCTCATCAGTCAAAAATTTTCCACTATTTTTCTCATGGCTGATTTGCCTTTGGATTCGCTCTTTAAAAAACCCTTTCTGGGTATCTTTTATTTTCCCCTAATTGCTTCTAAGTTTGTGCCCCTGCCTCGGCATTTCCCAATTTCCTTTTATTTGCATATTTCAGATATGGGTTTTGCTTATTTATTTTTCTTGCTTCCAAAATTGATAATGGGTATCTCTCAGTTTCTTCTTATACAAAATTTTGATGATGGGTTTCCCTCAGTTTTTCTTACAAGTTTGTTAGCCTAAATTTGTAGGATACCTATCAGATGATGGATCGCCAAGGCAAAGAAGGAAGACCGACTTGTCTGTCTTTAAGAATGTTGTCGAGGATTGCCTTGATTATGAACCCAAACCGGTTGAGAGACCTGCCAAGTCAAAGCCAAAGAGTTCAAATGATGTTCTAGTTGAGAAGTTTTCAGGTTTGCGTATAAGGTGAAACCAACTGCAAATCCAATTCTTCTACAATAGCTTAATGATGACTTGGATTGAATTTGGTGTCTTTTCTGATTATTGGAGGCAAAAACATTCTTAAAATATTAGTTAAAAGACTTCACCTTTTTTATGCCTATTTTCTCTGTAAACAAGCCAAATGTACTGAAGGGAAGTATCGTGACAGGTTCCTGCTAGTACTTTTTTCATGTTTAGTTTGTGCTTTTCTTCTGTTTTCAGGAAGCAATTGGTCAGCCCTTCAGAGCTAAGTGAGCGCTTGTCTGATATTCGTTTCGTTCGGCTATCAACTATAAAGTATGTTATTTTACTTCTTCTGCTTGCAATATAAGCTTTTATTGCTAGATGATTAAAATTTGGAAGATGTTTTCTTGCTTTTTGGATGTTAAGTTCCCGTCAAGTTTGTTTTTACCTGAATATTACTTGCAAAGTTCTGTATGAAGCTTAGTTAGATATAAACTGCAATGTGGTAGGTGACTAGATATTTTGGCTTTTTACAGGAATTTGTTGGTGGGAGACACTCTTTATGGATGTTGGGCAACCATAGGAGTGTTGACTGAAAAGGGGAATCCAAAGACTAGCTCTATCGGGCAAAGCTATAGCATATGGAAAATTGGGTGTTTAGATGAAAATACTGTTTCTCTATTCTTGTTTGGAGATGCTTATCAGCAGAACTGTAAGGAGCAGGCTGGAACTGTTTTTGCATTGTTCGGTTGCACCGTACGCAAAGATGCCAAGGTATCAATTTGTCATATGTTAATTGGATCATGCTGGGTACTCTTCATGAAGAAATTAATACCTTCTGTATCATTTTGTAGGGATCGGGATTTTCCTTGAGTGTCACTGCACCCAACCAAATTCTAAAGATTGGCGCTTCGGCTGACTATGGCGTTTGCAAGGGGAAAAGAAAGGATGGAATGGCTTGCACACTTGTCATAAATAAGTATGCTTTCTTCCTTAAGGTTCTTTTGTTTTATTGACTGTCCGTGCACAATGGGTCTCATGTACTCTAACTGATCAAGAAAAGGGATTGAGAGAAACATCTATTTTATAATAAATGTTATATATTAAATGATTAATTTTGAGTGATAGAAGAGTAACAAGCTCCTCTGCATCTGATTCAGGCCTTTATTTCTGGTAAAAAAATGGCTGAAAGGAAAAATGATTTGAATGGTGCTACTAGGCTTTCCTAACGAATGATTATGGTTTCTCCAACTATGCTTTCATCATCAACAATCTATGATTTTAAACTTCCCTGCAATATCAGTCATTACCTTGTTTGCAGTTTGCTTGTAGTGCATGGTGTCTAACTGCCATGTCAGAAGAACAGAAAATGCTTAACACTTGTAAAATTGTTGTTGATAGCTTCAAGTCAGAGGAGTCTGGTTTTTGGTGAATTATGTGGTTAAGCAAGAAGTAAAGAAAGCTGATTCTTCTTGAGAAAATCTTGGATACAAATTAGATGTGAAATCATGACTTAATTCTTTATTTAGTTTGTTTTTTAAAATATTTCATAGCTTTCTTATGTTTTTTCATCAATGCAATTTGGTTTTTTATGTTTTTTTCATGCAGCTAGTTAAACAACTACCTAATCAATTGAATATGAGTCTTTGCGTTATCCAGTTTTCTTTTTATGTTCATCAATGTAATTTATCTCTTTATATTTTAACTTTTAGCCATTCTGTTATCTCAGACATCAAGGTGCTTACTGCCAATATCACAAATTGGTACGCATTATTCATCTTTATCTTGTTTGACCAACTCCTTGGGATTTGGAAGTAAATCACCTCCTGATAACTCTCTTCTGTTATATTCTGTAGAAAAATTCAGAAAGATATTCCACAAGGCGAACTGAGCTAATGGGAGGGTAGGTGATCAATGATCCATGTCATTTTTGAGCCCTCGTGCTATCAAATTAAATTGCTCACTTCATTCCTTTTTTAATTCTCATAAGTGACAATTTCCTTTTTCTAATCTTACAGAAACTTGACAACAGCATTTAGAAATCCTCTTAGATCAGAAGGAATATATCTGGTTGATCCTCTATCTGATAGAACAAACTTGAAAAAGCCCACAAAGCCAGTCAAACTACTGTCTGTAGAAGCACTCAAACAGGCATTAAGGTATATAATCAATAGCATAAATTATATCTCTGCAACTACAATCACATTTAAAAATAGAATAAAATAGAGAAACCACTGATTAGTTTGAGTTGTAATTGAATGAGCAGAAATGGAGATAAGGTGACAACAAATAGACACTCACAAGGGATAAGATTTCTTAATGCAGTTACAGGTGTTGGATTAGAAACCCTCTCTGCTCATGCTGGTTGCAAATCTATGCAATATCCTGCAACCTGTCATTGATAATTACGTTGTAAATGTAGGGGAAATGAGTTCCAAATTTGCAAATGGAGCATCTAAAATGTCTGTTCAAAAAATTGTTGGCTCAGAGAAGAGGTAAATCATACATTTTCTCTCTTTCTCGGTAATTGTAATTTTTGTTCTTCTTTCCATTTACTTTAAAGATTCATCCATCTATGCTCAGGAAAGTATCTGCTGTAAAACAAGAAATATCTCTACAAAGAAACAAACAGCTGGATTCAAAAAGGAGGAAATTTGAGCAGGGGCAAACTTTGGAGGAAAAATGGAATCAGCGTTGGAAAATTGATTGACCTAGATATTTTTGGCTTGGATGAAGAGGCTTGAGTTGAGTACTCCATGGTCATATTCAGCGCTTTGGTGCATTGATTGATATAAACAATCCTTTGGCTTGAGTACTCCATACCCCCATAGTACGCTGCAGAGTTGGCAATTCAGGGACATGAACAATTGAGTTTCTAATTCTTGTATTCTGAGGTCAGCGGCTCTTTAACCTATAGTTCTCAAGCTTAAGGTATCTAGACACAAGTTGGATGCCCAAGTGATTTTCATTTCTTTGAACAGCAATTAATTAAGTTTTTGTTTCTTAATTCATTACTTCTTCGATTGAAAATTGATGTTTCTAGGCACTATATTTTGTACACTTAATAGGTTATTCTCACTTGGAAGTCTATCATAAAACTCAGAATCTAATCTAACATGATTTTTCTGGGAACCAAATCGATGTACACAGTTAGACAGTCTTTCAAGGCTTTAAGCATGAACTTTAGGGTATCAAAATCAAAATATGATCCATAAATAAGGAAAGAATCTGGGGTAGTAAGGGAAATTGATAGCAGGGCTGATTGGTAGGAACAAACAAGTAGGGGACACGGCATCTCAGGACAGTGACAGATACAATGATGTTGAAATTGACGCGAGAGAGTAGTAGGAAGTTGGTTATCCATGCACATGGAGTTGGTGGCAACCGGCCCATGTGCTTTGAGAATTTTAATGTGTCTTTATAGTATACTGTTAGTTGGCCTAATTCCATTTTTCAGACGTTTTGGAATATCATTAAAAATCACAAGAACAACACTTCGCCCACTAAGTATCCATACAACAACACCCTTTTCAATCCAAAAATTATAAAGAAAAAAAAATGCCACCTCCCCTTTCCTTGAGCCAGGCAATTTTTCTAGGTGTTGGACTAAAGAAACTAGGATTTAAATGAGGTTTTCAAACTGTGAAAACAAATGAAAGAATGGGTCCTGGCCTGGTCCCTGAAGTAACTAATTGTTTGCGACCTTAAAGCATTGGCCGAAACAGTGAATATTGATGATGCAGCTTTGTTGGGATGTCGCAGTTGATATAAAATCTCAAGTGTTGCAGGTGATTGGGAGCCTTTAACCAACTTAACAACCACCATTAACGATTTAGCTGGTTTTCAGTTGATTGAATTCAATGTGATGGCTGATGCGTCAGGAAATAGAACAAGGTTCATACTAATTTTAGTTGCTCTACTCTTGGGATCCAAGTCTCTCTCATCTCTACGATTTTCCCCCCACGTTTTTATTTTACTTCAACTTTACTTCATTAAGAAGGGAAACTCTCGCCCTACATGGTTACATCAAAGAAAAATTTCACAACTTGCTATATTATTTTTGATGGTTGCCCAAGCAATAGAGTTTGATTTGACCATACACAAAATTAAAAATGTCATGAGAATTCTCCAACTATATATTATGCTTTTCGTTACTTGTTAAACATTGTCAATGATTTTTTTTTTTTATTATTTTGAAAAAAAACATCGATTTTAATGTTTTAAAGTACAAATCTAGAAGTACAAGTTTACGTACAAAAAAAAGGAAAATTACTTCTTAACATTTGTTATCTCAAAAAAAAAATCTTAACTTGGATGATATACGTATATATATACACACACTATTAATTAATCTTTTTTTTTTTTTTGTTCACCGTGGAATTCAAAATCTATAATTTTATTCATAGGGACCAAAATGTACAGAGAGTGGGAGGAAGATTTGGTGTAATAATTATATATTCAAAGGTTATTATTAATAAGATTTTATTCGACTCTAATCTTCCTCAAATTTTTTTAATTATTATTAAATAAAAGTCTACAACATTACTTAATTCAGAATTAAAAAAATGAACTTCGCGGTTCACATGCAAATTACGCATGTTGCTCCATTTTTCTTGCTATTTATTTATGTCTTAATCACCACCAAATTTCTTCTAATAAGATATGAATGCCCCAATATAAATCTTCTTTCTTTTTAATAATTCACCTATATATTTTTCTAATCCACATTGATTTATTTTTAATAATTTTATGCACGATTAATTTTTTAACAAGTGGATTGATATTTTTATTGTTTTGGTCTATAATTTTTTATATATATTTAACTGTTAAATTTTTTATATCAATATATAATTAAATATTTTTAATAAAAAATTGGATATTCGCATCAAAAGTTCAAAACTAAATAAAAAAATATATATTAATAGCAGTGGTAATATTGTGATAAAATGAAAAATGAAAAATAGAAGTGAAGAAAGGGCAAGGTGGGTCTGATGTTACCATGTTAGAACTAGAAATTTGGGGCCGGGTTTAAGGCGTTCCTCGTTATAGCTGTCCAAGAGCTGTCTTTCCTTTCCTCCCCCAGTTCTTCTCTCTTTCTTTCCACCTTTTGCTTTCCTTCCGACAATGTCTTTCAGTTTACATAGCTCTCAACTTCTTTCTCCCAACTCAACATAAAGCAATAATAATAAAACAATAAAATAATAATAATAATGTCCTACCTTAACAACAGCTAGACTTGGTGTTGCTTTTCCGCTGTTTGGATTTGGACAACAAACAAGGAAAGAAATAGCCGGAAGG
The DNA here is from genome assembly GCF_002303985.1 of Durio zibethinus. The sequence goes on along the minus strand of NW_019167915.1, from coordinate 2,412,884 downwards.
AGACGAAGAACAGCTCTAACTGTACTTTATTTTTGCTGGTTACACGTGGTGTAAAAATGAGTGCTTCCAGGTTCATAAAATGCGTCACAGTCGGTGACGGTGCCGTCGGCAAGACTTGCATGCTCATCTCCTATACCAGCAATACTTTCCCTACTGTAAGTTTAAAAAAAAACCATCTTTTTTTTTTGTCTTTTTAGGGTTTCTCTTTTCTGTTTGATCCCTGAGAAAGTTGACCCTTCTTGGTACTGAAGAAAGAAGAACAGAATGTTTTTGACTTGAGTTTTCATGGGTTTTTTTTTACATTTTTGTTTCCCGTATTTTCTTGGCAACTAAACGGTAACTTTGCTGTTTTTTTAGGTCAATGTGACTTTTTTCACTAAGATGGGTTCATTATTGGATTTTTGTTTCTCTTTTCTCATTGATTATGCTTATCTTTGGAATTTTGAATTTGGTATATAAGATTGTTCTGAATAATTGAATCATTCTTCAAAAATTGTGTTCAAACGAGCAATTTCTTGGGGATTTTCGTTGCAAAAACTTGCTGAAATTTATTGCTTTTTATAGTTTATAACTTTGTCATTATTTGGTTTGTTTTAGTTTTGATGCATCATCTTGGTAAAAATAATGCTTACCATTTTAGGCTTTCATGTTACTTTGCAAATTAAGGTTAAAACTAGAAATTTCTCCAGATTTCTGCTAGAAACAAAGGAAAGAAAACAAATTGTTATATCTGAAACTATTGCTGGTAAAAAGTTCCATTTAGAGTTTTTTTATGATAGGTGCTTTCATCAGTTCATGAGTCTGAATCTTGGGTGATGGTCATGATATTGGTTTTTTGTCCTTTTCATTGGTGTAAGAACAATGCTTGTGCTAGAATTTTCTCCTTGTGCTTAACTTTACCCATAGAGTTGATTGATGCTAGTTTTGTAATCATGATTGTCTAGTTCTTGCTTCATTTTTACGATTATTTTACCATGATTTTTAGAGAGGGTGATTATAACGTTTTCCCCCCATCCTCTAAAATGTCTTGTGAAACAGGATTATGTACCAACTGTTTTTGACAACTTTAGTGCAAATGTGGTTGTGGATGGGAACACTGTTAATTTGGGATTGTGGGATACTGCTGGTAAGTCTCAGTTCCATACTTTTTCCTAATTTGTGTTTTAGAATGTTTATTTTGGTAGTTTTGATTTGTATATATATATATATATATTTTTTCTGTCATGGAACAGGCCAGGAAGATTACAATAGATTAAGACCTTTGAGCTATCGTGGAGCAGATGTCTTCCTATTGGCATTCTCTCTCATTAGCAAAGCCAGCTATGAAAATGTTGCTAAGAAAGTGGGATTATTATTATTTATAGAAACTTTTCGCCTCCTTTTTAGTGAGATACTTTCTAATTGCTTGATCTGCTAATACATTCTCTGTTTCAAATTCTCAGTGGATTCCTGAATTGAGGCATTATGCTCCGGGTGTTCCAATTGTTCTTGTTGGGACTAAGCTTGGTTAGATTCTACCCCAATATTTATTTTGAATTTATCGATTATCTGTTCCTTTTCATCAGCTCTTAATGCTATAGTTTTCATTTTTTTCCCGTATAATATATTGTGGTTAAGGCTAATGAATCCTATTAAGTTTACAATACTTTTAACACCTTTTTTCCTTCTCATTTTCCCTGCCCGGGTGGGGGGAGTTCATTGCCCTTGAGAGAAGGGAGAAACAGTGTAGTGCCTCAAGATGATTATCCTTTTGTTTGGCATTTGCTCCTGCACCGTAAGATTAGTGTGTCCTACCACCTAAAATCCTGAATGGAGGTTTGTTCTCTATAATGATGGTTCCATCGCAAGACTTTCTTGATAAAGCCACCATAACCTTTACAACTATTGACATTTTCTTTTCAGTCTTCTTGTTAAGAAAAAAAAGAACAATTAGAATTTACACGGTTCAATTACTAGTACCCCTACCGAAACCTTCTACCATTCTGTCTTTATCTAAATGGTGGAGGTTAGTTTCTTTTTCCACATGGATCATTAGCTTGATTTGGAGTAAGGCAAAAATTCCATAGTGGCAGAAACCTGAAACCAGTGCATTCTGACTTTGTCAATTTAGTATGTTTTCTAATTTATTTGAAAGAATGCTTTAACAGGATGGAAACTTACTAGCTAAGTCCTGCAGAAATTATAAATCCTGTTACAATCAGTTACAGTTTGTTATCTGCCAGTAAATTATTTCTCCTAACGAGTCATCGGAAGTAATCATTCTGAATATATTAGAAGCTTGTGGAATAATCTATACGCTCTTATGTCCTCCCCAGCCCCACCCTCCCAGCTGGAGAACCAAAATTGAAACTAAAGTTCCATTGACTATTTGCTCGTTTTAAGGAAATCTTTGGGAATTATAAGAAAGTTATTGTGTTGAACTAATCCTATAAGATGCTGAAGTAGAATATGAACCCAATAACATGTTCATCATCTAAGAGGAAAACATTTTTATACTGGGGCCTACTTTATGTTCTTTCATTTGCAATTGTATTTCTAGGTTTACTTCCATTCCTGTTCATCACTCCATCTATAGCAAGTTAAATTGTCCATATCCCTGTGGCATGAATACATTAATCATCGAGGGAAGAATCCCTTTATGAGTTTCAAAAGAGGGAAAAAAAAATCCTGTGCAAGATGGATAACAAGGAAAATAATAAAGCAACTACCAGTGGAAGCTTACCTTTTTTAAAACTAATGGAAGCACTCCATTTCTCAACCTGCAATTTTCAATTCTGGTCACAATGTTTCCTAATGTTCTTACTAAATATTCCTGGAAATATCCTTTTGAACATTTTTTGAAGTAGATATCGAATCAGTAACTGCTAAATTTATCTTTAGTTGGTCTATGATTTATTAACGGCTGCTAAATTTTCTTATGTAGATCTTCGGGATGATAAGCAGTTCTTCATAGATCATCCTAGTGCTGTACCCATTACCACAGCCCAGGTATTAACAGCTGCTTTACATAGTAATAACAAATTCTGCTGAGTTATTGGCATTGGCTCTGCATGCTGCTATTTGTAGTTCTTGACCAGAGTATTATTTTAGTCAGATCCTAATTTTGATTCTCTATTTTTTTTTTCTTTTTCATGCTGAAAAGGGTGAGGAATTGAGAAAGCTAATTGGAGCACCTGTTTACATTGAATGTAGTTCAAAAACACAGCAGGTACATAAATATTGGGGTAATTTATCTTCAGCCTTTTGTTTTTGAGTCTTGGAAGAGATTTGTGTTAATCATCTCTTGAAATACAGAATGTGAAAGCTGTCTTTGACGAGGCCATCAAGGTGGTTCTCCAGCCTCCAAAGCAGAAGAAGAAAAAGAAGAGAAAGGTACAAAAGGCTTGCTCAATATTGTGATCATGCAAAGAAGAGTTATGAGTACCAGGGTGGATACCATGACCAATTAGCCACTTAATCTGTTAGTCTCTCACCATATATATTATCTCTTCTCATCTTGAGAAAATAGCTCCTTTTGATATGTAGTCTGAACTGACAGAACTAGGGAACTCTCTATTATAAGCATCAAAATATGTGCTTTTGTTCTCCTGGATTGTATTTTAAATTTGTATATATTAATGGTCCTCAATGTGTTTGTTAACAAGCACACTATCCCTTCAGTTTCTTTGGGTTTGGATATGCTTGATCTATCGACTAGAATGCGGAGAACCCCTCCGTAAGAAAAACCAAATTGTTTCCTCTTGTATCTTGTGATGTAATCCGATCTATTACATTTAAAGGAACTTACTAATATATGTCTGTGGTTTTTAAGTTAGTCACGAAACTGTTTTTCACTTGTCTAATTGAGTAATGTTTGTTCCCCTACTTGATCTTACCGCTTTGGTCTTCCATTGTATTTAAGATAGTTAGGGTCATCGGATTACATGAGCTGGAATAAGAGGAAGAGAGTGAGGAAACTAGGGGAAACATGAGACTGAAGACAGACTAACAACGAGAAAGACAGAATATCATGCCCTTGAACCTATTCATGCGTGGATGAATATTGCATCCATATTCTTTTGGAAGATTTTGTTAATCAAATTCTGTGGTGCCTATTAGACCCGTCAACTTCTTAGCTTTCTCAGATTCTCAGCCAAAGAAGTCAGTTTAGCTAAGAAGGAATCTTTTTCCTGTTGGGCGACGTGGGTGGCGTGTAGTTTCCAAGATGCCCTATGGTTTTAGCCGCGGGTTTCATTCTTTGATATTCAAGCCATACCTTCGAGAAGGAGGTTCCATTTAGACCTATAATCCTTGGTTTGTTTGTTGCTGTCATATGGTGCTTTATTCGAAAATGATCACTATCATCATCATGATTAAGTTCTATTTAGGCGTCAAATTTATCCACGGAAAGAGTAAATTCTGTGGAATGAAATTGGTTGACTGAGAAAGTTTAAACCAATTTGGAAACAAATGATTCTCTTTGATCTCATTGAAGAGATAGCATCTTTCTGCTGTAACAAAACGTCAATTATAAGCAGAGATACATGAATCAAGTGATTATTGCTCGGTTTCAGTGGAACGAAAAATATCAATCCTGTAGCACAATATCTTCCAAGTTTTTCTTCTTTTTCTAAATTTATTTATTCTTTACTTGCTAACTTTTTCTCTGGAATTTATACTGTGCCCACTTTCATCAGTATGAAAAGAATTTTGTGGACCTCTTTATCTTTCACACCTCTCTTGCAATTCCTCCATTAAATACACTATCTTCCCTTTGGGGGTCGTCCCTTAGTAATTTTCCTTCATTCCTATTTTCATCTCCCTCTTGAATTCCCATTTCTGAAATATAAGCCTTCTGCATCTGAAATTTTCTTAATGGCGTCAAAAAGAATATTGAAGGAGCTCAAGGACTTGCAGAGAGATCCCCCAACTTCATGCAGTGCAGGTGGATTGATAATAAAAAGAATTAAGTTTTCCTCAGCCTTGGCCATAAATAATAATTCATTCTTGTTTGTAAGGTAATTAACTACTTGATTATGCTGCACTTTCAGGTCCTGTGGCTGAGGATATGTTCCATTGGCAAGCAACTATTATTGGTCCAAATGATAGTCCCTACGCTGGTGGTGTTTTTCTTGTGACAATCCATTTCCCACCTGATTATCCTTTTAAACCTCCCAAGGTCTTCTTTCTTTCACATCTAGTTTTCCACAACAAAGACTAGCCAATCCCAATGACTCTTATCTAACATATTCATCCTAATCTTTTCCAACAATAATTTGTTTTCAGGTTGCCTTCAGGACCAAGGTTTTCCATCCAAACATAAACAGCAATGGCAATATCTGCTTAGACATACTCAAAGAACAATGGAGTCCTGCGCTCACCATATCTAAGGTAGTAAGCTTGCTAATTGATTTGGGCACTGCATAAAAAACGATAATGGATTTCTAAACAACTTGAAAAAAGGGGCGGGGGGGGGGGGGGGTGAAGAAATGAATCTTGAAAACTAAATGCTATATCTACCTACAGGTTTTACTCTCTATATGCTCACTGCTAACGGACCCAAACCCTGATGACCCTCTCGTTCCAGAGATTGCTCATATGTGCAAAACTGACAAATTCAAGTACGAATCTACAGCTCGAAGCTGGACCCAGAAGTATGCCATGGGCTGAACTAGGTGCTACACGTGCGCATCCTTCCTCCTTTGCCTACTAATTTATTGAACTTAGCTTACTTAAGTTTCAGTATTCCAGTTATCAAACAAAAAGAAGTTCATTAATAACGAAAGTTGTGATCAGGCTGTAAGTTCTGATATAACTAAAAGTGCCTCTTTTCTTAGAATAAAACGTCTGGCACTTCTGATCTTATTATACGGCTTTTGTGATGTTTCAACAGTTAATTCTCAAGTAGTTTGTGATGTTTGTGGCCAAAACTAAACACACGTCAACATATTCATCATGAATGAAAGTGTTAGGTAACCATTCATATTGGTAATGCACAAAGACTACCTTTTACTTAACTAGTGGAGCTGCTAAAGATTTTGCAGAAATTCAAGAAATATCATATTTGTAATGTAGCAAGAAAACATAGCTGATTCATGTAATCATCTTAAGATGGCATCTAATAAATTTTAGGTTTAAATTCTAATATTTGTAACTCTTTCTATCCTCAAGTTATGATATCCTTTACATAAAAATTTAGCGAGAAACTTTCTTTCGCTTTTGACTCTTTCCAAATAAACATCATTTTCAGAACATTCTAATTGTTGACTTAATACAAATATAGGTAATTTTTACATGCCTCCACGTTTGCCTAGTTAGCTGCGATGAGAAATTGAGCTTTTAATTGATCTTGATCAAGACGAGGATGTCGTTCATGAAGTCGCTAGACCAAGGTTTGAAGAACGTTTTCAACGTTGAGAACCATGGCAGTCTATTTTCTAAAGTAAAACAGTTGAATCCAGCATAGTTGAGGAAAATTTAATGATCTTTGTTAAAGCTTGTAGATAAATAGGGCTTGGAATTAGACTTTGGAGCCATTTTTATGAGTCCAGGGAAAAAATATACAATGGTTATCAAGATGGGGCATGTCATACATGTTGCATGATTTGATGCTTCATTCTTACACTGAATTTCATCAATCAGAAACCAGTGAGAGGTATAAACTCTGGTCTTTTCTCTATGTTATGATTGTTTCTTATTCAATTTGTATGAAATCGACCTCTCATTGCAGGCTTTTCCTCTTTCTTTGTGGTGGTGTTACTGAAGTTCAACAATATACCAAAATTTCATATATTTAGAACTTAAAAATTTAATCTATTTTATTCATGTAATTATAATTTTTTTTCTCTATTCTCATACTACCATTTCTTTCATATTAAAGAAAAGATTCTGTGTCTTTATCGACACAAAAATGAAAATTATTTTGCTTCTAATTCAAAATATTTTGCCTAATTGAGTACCAACCATATAGTAGTAGTTGGTCCATCAAATTTCATATACATAAACCGAAAAGCTCAACTCATAGATGCTATAATTATACAAGACAGATTGATTGAATCTTATTTTCTATTCCATCATCAACTTGTTGATTAAAATATGCAATTTATGTTATACTTTACAGGAATATTGTAATTTTATATGATCGACTTGTTGATTATAACCATGGGAGAAGGTTAATCAACTTTATAATTTTTTACACTAGAACAAAAAGCAAAAAAATAATAAAAAAAAATGTGGTCACATACTACTTTTTCTAGTTCATTCCTTTCGTCCTCTTCTTTCCATCCACCATGATGGTCGGCCATGACTTTTCTCTTCTTGCATGATTATTATAATATGTAATCGTACCAAGATTCCTTTTGATCTAGTAAAAGCAAGTTCCTTGGGGACCAAAACTTGTTCTGGTCTTTGCTTTTGAATTTTGACCATTTTGAAGCCACCATCGCTAACAATTGTGTTGCTGTAAAGTCGCTTTCTGAAATATTGCATCTGAAATTCTGTTTTATATTACAAAATTTGAGATCAAGCGTGAACCCAAAAAAAAAAAAAAAAAGGCCTATGGTGCTAGCAACATCATTCTTTCCTTCTCAAATAAGAGTATTAATGCACCCTATTAATTAATTAAATCCAATAATAATACTTTCTTCGTTCTAAAATATTTAGAATTTTAAAATTAAAAAAAAATCTTTGATTTTAATATATTTAATATTAAAATTAAAACTTTTCAATAAAATTAAAGTTAAACAAAAAAAAAAAAAAAATTTATTTTAATATTTTATTAATTGATCACGTGAATGGTGACAACCCAATAATAACCATTAATGTTCATGATTTATGATTTTTTTAAAAATTAATTTTTAATTGATTATACGACTACAATAATAATATGATTAAGATCAACGAATACGTTTTTGGAAATCATTAACTCTCTGATTTAGATGATTATTGTACTTTGGTTTGGAAAATTTTACATAAGCAGACTTTCCAAGATGGAACATTGTGAAGGTATGAGTAGGTGGATCTGCTGACGCAGAACACACGTGTGATTAACAAAAACAGCTGAACTATTGTAAGGCTGGCAGATGCCAAATGTTATTTCTGACCAAGCAAGCAACCAAAAATATCAAATTTGCCTAATCATACTTTCTATATTAATTAGGCCAAAGATATGCTTATGTACAAAGTTGTTGCCACTACTCTTTCAATTTTTGGTCATCTTTCTTTTGTATTTTTCTCTTTCTTTGCATTTAAATAAGTTTAATGCTACTATTTCGTATTTACTACTCTTTAAAAAAAAAAAAAAGTCCTAACAGCATTTAATTATTTTAAAAAAAATTAAATTCGTTTTGTACATATATTTAGGTGTACCAAAAATTAATTAAAATGCCTAATTAGGTTAGGGTTGGGTGGTGCTTAAGAGCTAAAGGTACGAAGAATTAAATTGAGAAAAGAACATGTCAATGTCACCTCACCTTCCAAACTTTTTCCCATGCATGAAATGTGATTAGCTTTATCTCGAGTCGTAAAATATTCTTTTTCCATGTCTACTTTTGAATTTCACAGTCCATCGTGTGTTAAACGTGATTAGTAATTTTTTAAAAAAATTTAAAATTTATATTTTAAAATTTTAAATAATATTTTTTAAAATAATTATATAAATTAATTAAATTTAAATTTAAATTTATTAAAATTAGTAATTAATCGAAATATCTAAATTGTCAATGGATAATAACCGAAATTCTGATACTTATCAAGTTAAAATTAATATTGTCACCTTAATTAATAACTAGCTAAGTCATTCAGTGAGCACAAACAATAGGAGCTTCCGGTTCAAAAATATCTGTCAAAATCTTCTTCTTCTTTTTTTTTGGGGGGGGGGGGGGGACCATGCAGGAAAATTAATCAAGAAAACAACAGTAGAATTAGGGGAAACTATTTGTTTTCATTAAAAGATTAATTGCACTAGATAAGTGGGGGATTTGCATGGCATGCTCCACCACTTTGGAAATTGTGATGATGAACAGATTGACCCCCCCATAGAAGGGTCTTGTTTGATTTTTTATTTTTTAGTTAAATTTTACTAACTTTAATCATTGAAATTTTAAATGTTTTCTTAAATTATTTTTTATAAAATTATATTTAAAAATTTCCTCATTCAAGATTTTTAAAAGTATTTTTTTATGTTTTAATTAGTAATATATTAAAAATAAAATAAATTAAAAATTAAAAATAACATTTAAAAGTCAAACTAGAACATTGTTTACGGGACAATAATAATAATAATTATTATTATAATTATTATTATTATTATTATTTGTCTACGAGCAAGCAAAGTGATCATGAATTTTGGTCTAGAAGATGGAAGATGCTTTTAAGCATCAGAATCACAATTAGATTGAAAAAAGGGCGGTCTAGGAATTCCTGATAATTACTTGAAATTCATTCAGTTGTTAAGACAAAGTGTAATTTAGATTAGATAAATCATAGTTCTAATACAAAATCAAGTAACGTGCATTAAATTTAATTATTAAAATAATGAAAACTATACTTCTAATGTAAGTTATAGGTAAAATTAATTAAAATTGAATAATTATAAGATTGTTAAGATATAGTTTAAAAAATTTAGGTAACCTATGTTATCAGCTCGAAAAGATGAATTTAAATGAATTAATTTAGATTTAATTTATTATAAATTGTGAAAATAAAATATAATAAAATTTTAAATATATATATTTTTAATTCTAAAAAGTATAAAATAAATTACCGTAGAAAAACACGAGTCAAGAGCCAAAGTAGAGTTCAAAGGGTGGTGCTCTTCAACCCGCAATAGCCGGTAAAACTCTCGCTTGTGTCGCTTGTTCAAAGGGTTGCGCGCTAAATTTGCCGGTTCTTTTAACGAACTTAAAACATTTAAAAAAAAAAATGGTCCCTATTTTTGCTCTCTTTTTGATTCAACACTGAAATTCGTTGCCCACTCGTCGCGGTAATTCCTTCTTTCCTTTTTCTTGCTTTGCCGACACTTTCATCTCAAGGATTCCCTCACTAATAATCTTTTTTTTAAAAAAATTTAAAATCACACTTAAAAAACAAAGAAAATTACCTTGAATATCTTCATCATCACCCCAACTTTTTCTTTTAATTTTTAAATAAATTTTTTATTCGTCTCATAATTATTTTATATATATACAAAGAGTATTGAAATTGGTTGCAGCAGGTAGAAGGGGTGATGTTATGGCGGCAATATAATTTTAAAAACATTTTTTTTATACGAAAAATGGATTGGTACAAAGTTTAGGTACTAGTTCAATTGTCTTCTTTTGTTTATCTTTATTCATTGATTCAAATATTTTGGTAGATTTCTCTACTCTATAAACAATACCTTATGGCTATCTTCATCACTTCTATCTAGGTTTTTTCTTTTTTGAGTTTGGGTTTTCAAATGGAAATATGTTAATGGGGTATCATTTATAATCACAAAGTGTTAACTTGTAAAGTGCCTAGTGTTGTGGGGTATTATTAGATTTCTTTTGTTTTTTTTTTTTAAACTTGAGTGGCGATGGTGATGGTGGGTTTTTTACGGAGAGATTGAAAGGACTATTTCAGAAGCTGGTAAGGTTCTTAAAAGGGAATACTTATATGCTTTGAAATTGAGGTAGTAACTGAGCAAGGAGAGAAGAAAACATGCCTGCTAATCAGAAGAAAAATGTGTTGGTTGGGATTCGAATAGATAGCCAAAGCAGGGATTTGCTTAGTTGGGCTCTTGTAAAAGTTGCAGAACCTGGTGATTGTGTTGTTGCAGTTCATGTTTCCAGGTGTTCTGGTAAGGCCTCTCATTACTTTCCAAAAATTTGAATGCTGTATAAACTTTCCTAATTATTTTTCTCCGAGGTTTTTGTGTTCTAATTTGAATTTTCAATGTAGATCATGCTTTGGGAGAGAAGTTGATGTTAGAAGGTTATTTAGAAGTATATGAAGGACTATGTTCAGTAAAGAAGGTTGGTTCATTATCAACAACTCGTCATTTAGATAAATGTTCATTCAAAAGAACGAAAACATGATCCATTATAATCACATTTTTCATGCTTGGGTTTCAGGTTGATCTTAAAGGCCAGATATTTAAAGGAAGTTCGACGCGAAAAGTTTTGATTAGAGAAGCAAGGAACTATGCTGCTGTAGCTCTAGTTGTTGGTATAGGCAAGCATAGTGCTCTTGGGTAAGGAGCAGTTAAAGACTCAATCTTTTTGGTTGTTTGAATTGGTGTGATTCTTTGTCTGATTTCTCTAAAAACAGATATCTTTTTCAGGGGTTGGACTTCCACAGCTAGATACTGTGCAAAGCGGTTGCCAACAACTACCAATGTTCTGGCCATCAACAATGGGAAAATTGTTTTCAGGTCCAACAATTACCAACTACCAGGTTTGGTTTTTCCTGTTCGAACTGTTTCTAGTTTTTACTGTTGTCTTCAGAAGTAGTAGGTTTACTTTTAATTTGTCAGGTCTTAAAGATGATCCAAGATCAAGTCTTTGCCTGATTGAAAATCCTGCTGCCAGAGACTGCCAATCAGAATATGGTGATTCTGAGGTAGGGTCTGAGATATCCAGTTTTGAAGGGATTCAAAACTCCAAAAATGGATCAAGAACCAGTAGTGAAGACTCTAAGAATGATATATTGAGTGTTATTCGCGAAGGCAAGAAAATCTCTTCGAGGTCACTTTCTCTTTTTGCAGGAGATAGTATGGACTACAAGCCTGGTTGGCCCCTCCTCCTGAGGGCTAGTTCAGCAACACCACAAGCAAAGCACGCCAGGAGTATGTCAGTTGTCAAATGGGTAATGAACTTACCAAGTCGTTCGCCACATCATACTCCTCGATGCTCAACCATCAAGGAAATAGAGCTGAATGGCAGCGAAGATGAGAATGATAGGAGCAATTCATCTATGCAATATGAGTTGCAAAAATGCTTGGAGATACTCCTGGAAACAAATTCTTCTAATTGCCAATGGCTCAGTTATAAAGTTCTAAAAGCTGCAACTGCTCAGTTTTCCACAGGTTTTTATCCCTAACGTGCCTTGCAACCACTGATGTGTTCTTTTTTACTTTTTATGAGTTTTTTTGTTTTTTTGCTAAAGTTCTGTTTCATAGCAGAGAACCTGATTGGAAAAGGAGGGAGCAATCTTGTTTATAAAGGGATCCTTCCAGATGGCAAGGCAGTTGCTGTCAAGATTCTGAAGTCATCAGAAGAGGCATGCAAGGATTTTGCCAATGAAATCGAAATAATCTCCTCACTGAAGCATAAACACATCATGCCTCTACTTGGTGTCTGCATTAAAGATTATGATCTAATATCTGTCTATGATTTCTCATCTAAGGGAAGCTTAGAAGAAATTCTGCATGGTACAGCTTCAATGAGATCTGTGTTTTCTTTGCTTCGTAAAATGGTAAAAGTTGTCATAAACCATACTGATGCAAGCTAACATATATTGTAGGGAAAAACAAAGAAAAACATGCCTTGTCATGGGAAGACAGATATAATGTGGCCGTTGGGATTGCTGAAGGCCTAAATTACCTACATAATGAGCATTCTCGACCTGTTATTCATAGAGATGTCAAGTCTTCAAATATTCTTCTCTCAGATGGGTTTGAACCAAAGGTAATTTAAATGGTAATTACTGATATAATGTTAGTTAAAAACGAAACATGTGACAGATCGATCACATGGCCATTTTTTTTCAATTGTGACAGTTATCTGACTTTGGACTAGCAGTATGGGGACCAACTGATTCATCATTTCTGACTCAACCTGATGTTGTTGGAACATTTGGGTATTTAGCTCCTGAATATTTCATGTATGGCAAACTTAGCCAAAAGATTGATGTCTACGCTTTTGGTGTTGTTCTTCTTGAACTGCTATCGGGAAAAAGACCGATAAGCTTTGAGAATCACAAGGGCCATCAGAGCTTGGTCATGTGGGTAAGAGTTTTCTCTGAAGCAAAGTTCTTTTCACTTCTTGTCATGTGCATCAATTATACTGAAGTACCTAAATTTCAGGCAAAGCCAATAATAGAGAGTGGGGATGTGAAAGGCATACTGGATCCTAGTTTAAATGGAAATATCAATAAGACTCAGATGCATAGCATGGTTCTAGCAGCAACCCTCTGCATCACACGGTCAGCTAGACTCCGTCCTAAGATGAGCGAGGTAATAAAGCCTTTTGTATATGACTAAAACAGAACAGAATAGATGAAATTTCATTTACATTATGCATTCCTATGTCCAGATACTGGAGCTTTTAAGAGGGGAAACAGCTGTTGAAAAATGGGCAGAGACACAAAATGAGAACACGGAAAGCCTAGACCATAATGATGATGAAGTTTATCCAAATTCAAGCGCTGAGTTACATTTAAGTCTCGCAATGCTTGATGTCGATGATGATTTGACATCATTTAGTAGCATGGAGCAAAGCAGTAGGCTTTCCATGGAGGAATATTTAAAAGAAAGATGGAGCCGATCATCAAGCTTCAATTAGACTCTATGGCATCCTGAAGCTGTTTCAAAACCAAGTTTGCCGCAAACCCAATTTTTGGGATGTGTTTGTACCTGTACAGCCGAGAGAAAATAAAAGAAAAACAGCACCCATTTGTTGAGGTGTGATTTGGAGATGTAGAATATTCTTGTCAAAAAATGATATGATTGAACCTATTTTAAAGTTGTCAAAGATTTCTGGAGTGAAACATGGACAAAACAGAAGCAAAATAGGACACTATATACTAGTTTTTAAGTAGTTATCTGCTGCAAGAGATCTACTGAATCTCATAGAGAATAAAAAATGGTAACATTAATCACTAAAACTAAAAATGAAACATTTTATGAGCAAAGCACTTGGTCAATGTATTTTTGCATGGTAACTTCTGCTAGTCCTTGCTGTTTCCCAACAAACTTGCTTAATTAGCCCAAGTGGCCCAAGTGGCCCAAGTTGCCTTTTTAATCCCACATGAACTAGGAAAGTTGTTACTTCAATGGCAATAATTTAGGGCTTGAAAGTTCATGTATAATTTTCTATCAAGGGCCTTTGGAAATAAATAAAAAGAAAACAATTTTACCAACAAATTTCTAAAAAAGCACTCTTTCACATTAATTAATGTGGACCCAATGACTTAATTTTCTTCCAAATTGGGGCCCAGTCCACCCTTCCTTATAAATTGACCCAAAATCCACAAATTTCTACAACTTGGTTTGGATTTTTCTTGGAAATGAAACAGAACTAATTGCTTTGAATTTTCGTGCTTTCAATGTGGTTCACTAGTCTCCAAAATCCATAAAAGCTCCAACTGGACTGAACCACATCAAACCCATGATCTTGACCCATATTAGAGCAGACTGCAAATAAGTTTCTTTAATTAACAGCGAATTCCCTCAAGTACCTACCTGTATATTGAAACCAATGGGGACTCTCCCCGTGTCTCTCTGCAACCAAAGCTTCTCTCTTTTCTTTCTTTGTTTCTGATATGTCCATTCTAGGAATCTTCAAATTTTATCATTTTCATTGACCTTTTCAGCAATATTAAAAATAAATCATTTTTTCTCTCTAATAAAACATTTCACTTTCTCGTTGCTAAAATTTTATCCTCTTCTCTTAGTCATTAGTCTTTACGCAATTACGCTGCTTCTTCTCTTTTTTTTTTTTTTTTCCCAAAAAGGAGCTGCCGTTTATTTTCTAGGCTTCCATTTGTCCAATCTATGATGACGATGCTCTTTCTTCGATACTTCGTTCTTTGGTTTCTTGTTTAACCTTAATTGTATCGAATTGTTTGGGTCATCTCAGGTTGTTCAACTTGCCGTGTTCTTTTTTCTGAGTAAGCTTCTTTTCCTTTTTCTTCTTTATGATAATTGTGTGATTCGTTCTCAGTTGAAAATCTTTTTTTTTTTTTTGAAATCTTGTAATAGTTGCTTGGAAAAAATGTTGGGTTGTAACTGAATTGCTTTAATTAGGTTTTTTTTATATATAAAAAAGCATATATATGTGGGAATTATTAGAATTTTTACATATTTCTTAATTTTATTGTTGGGTGTTGCTACTTGCTAATTGGGCACGATTTATTATCTGGGTCAGGTTCAAAATCGTAAATTTATCTCTTCTTCACTAGATTTAAGTGTTTCCCTTCGATTCTTCTGAGGATTTCTACTTGTGATGGACGACGGGGAGCTTGATTTTTCGAACCAAGAGGTGTTTTCCGGCAATAACATGGGTGATATTCCAAGCAGTTGCTCAATGGACAGTTTTTTCAATGAATTACTCAATGATCATCATGCCTGTACCCATACACACACTTGCAACCCACCTGGCCCTGATAACTCTCATACGCACACCTGTTTCCATGTTCATACCAAAATTGTGCCTGCCTCAACTGAAGATAAGGCTGCTATTGATGACACCGCTGGGTCTAGGGAGAAGAAATCGAAGAAACGTCCGCTGGGAAACAAGGAAGCTGTTAGGAAGTACAGGGAGAAGGTTAAGGCACGAGCTGCCTCGTTGGAGGATGAGGCTGCGAGATTGAGGGCAGTGAACCAGCAGCTGTTGAAGAGATTACAAGGTCAGGCTGCATTGGAGGCTGAGATTGCAAGGCTCAAGTGTTTGCTTGTAGATATTCGAGGAAGAATTGAAGGGGAGATTGGATCGTTTCCTTATCAGAAATCAGCAACGAATGTTAACATGATGAATTTGCCTGGTTCTTATGTGATGAATCCCTGCAATGTGCAATGCAATGATCAGATGTATTGCCTTCACCCTGGGACAGAAGGCAAAACAGGAGAAGCTGCAGCACTGAATGGACAAGGATTTAATGGGTGTGAGTTAGACAATATTCAGTGTTTTGTGAATCAAAACTCCGGAGCAAAAGAGCTTTCTACTGATGGGGTGCGAAATGCTGGGTCCAATGGCAATTCTTCTGGCACAAAAAGGAGGAAAGGTGAAATTTAGGAGTTCTTTCTCGAAATTTCTTCATATAATTTATGGTGGATATTGGAAAGTTAATTTATGATATGATTTATCTGAAAATTTTATTTTACCACCATCTGTGCTAGTATGTTGCCTGTAGTTATTTGCTTCACTAATTTCAGGCTTGGAAGTTCCAATCCCAAATTTAAATCTTTTAGAGTAAGTGTTTCGCTCAGTTTGTGCTTCTTCTACCTTGTTAGGATTGCTGTAAGTAGTTTTCTCTTGTGTGTTTATGATGAAGTTATTTCATTTTTTGCTTGTTGCAACAATAGACTGCACACATCAACCATCTGGTAATTCTGGTTGATAACCACATTAACTATGATTAGCAGAAGAATAACAGAATATTTACATGAGAAATAAGAACCAACATTGGTGGTGCAATGTTATTTGAATATTTAGGTGTTTTTTGATAACCACATAAATTGTTAAAAGTATAAAATGCTAGTGGTTTCTTTATTTTTTAAATGGGCTTGGTTGCACATAGTACTGAGCAATGTTCGAAGTATAGAGAAAAATGGCATATTTGTTGTTGAGTGTCAGACATGTCCAAGCCCTTTTGTGTGTGAGCTGTAATCAGAGAGAGTCCTTTTCACAGATATTGGAACTTGTTCTTGCAACCATGAGTTGTATTGACTGTTTCCAAACTGAATATAGCTGTATACAATGTGTAACACTCTGCTTTTGAGTATGTTGTTGCTTTGATACTGATTTATTTTCTTGGTAGGTGTTTGTGCAGCTACAGCAGATTGAAGAACTGTTGAGATAAACGTTATCCATATTCTGGTGGGATACATATTTGTCTTCCAACAAGCAGCTTTCTTGGGATGCATCACCTTCCCTCAGGTTGCATTGCTTTTTTTATTTTCTTTATTATTATCTGTCCGTTATTTTTTGTTTTTTTAGTCCTACTTATGGGTTGTTAGAGGTGGTGGTCTTCTTAGTTTATGGTTTAAAGCCAACAAACTTGTAAAGCTGAAACTTATGGATTTATAGGTTGTAGTATTTAAGAATAGTGGCCATCAGTCTGGTTGCTTGCCAAGCTAAACTCAAGTCAATAAAATGCCCTATCCAGTCTTCGTACCGGCTATGTATGAGATCCATCAGTAATTACCATCATCAATGATGCTATGCTTTGCTGATTTTCTTAAAAATTTATTAGTGCTTGTGTGCAGTGTTTTTTTCATTTTACCTTTAGCCTGGGTTGAGTTCTAGTTCTGTCTTTCTAAGCTATATGAATTCTTTTATTGCTGAATCACAGAATTAGGGAAGGTGGAATATCTTTGATGTTTCAATACTGTGAGCCCTGAGCTGGTGAGTTACTAGTTTCAATTCTTGCAGTCATAGCTTGTGATTCACATGGGAGGCTACAAATTAGCTTTCTTAACTTTCAGCCCTTCCTACTCCGGTTTTGCATGGCATCAACTAAGCACAGTAAGTTTGCTTTTGCCATAAGCATTCTGTTTAGGAAGGCTGTGAGATGCCTACTCAAGAGGGAAGGGCCATCTTTTTAACTGAGGTTTTGATCAACAGTCGTCTGATGAAAACTGATAGTAGTAAAAGATGGGATGGTTAATCACTACGATTTATTCTATACTGATAATTGCCCCCTAGAGTAGCCGGCGTCTAGCTTGCTACAATCCTACAATTGAAACAAAATGGAAAGAGAAATGTGGCTTTCAAATTTAAAAAAAAAAAAAAAAATCGTTGAATTTTTTAGGTTGACAATTCAATAATTATAAGTCTTGTTCATTGCAATCTGCTACAAGTCCAATTTGTTTCATTATTATTATTATTATATTTTTTGGTTGAGAAGAGCCCTTTTCTACTCAATTTTTGGTGGTTTTGTTTGTAGATTTAAATGGAAATATACATTTAAAATCAAAGGAACCATAGACACTTTGGGGAGATGGGAAGGGGCAATGTTGGGGAATGAGGATTAGCAATACAAAATTTTACAAGATTGTATGTGACAAAACCCTAGAATGAAGGTTTGTGTCAGAGGTTAAAAGACCTAAAGCTCATTCTCATACGGTAAGAGGTAGCACGCTAAGTTATTTTTGGAGGACGTAACCATCAGTGGTTTCCTCCGGTCATCTCGCAGACATAACGTTTAGAGGCTCTTCGCCTCTAATCTTGGGCATTAAAACGGTTTTGATATTTGATTCACGTATTTGAAAAAGGACTCAGCGAAGAGTTACTAGATGCTCTTGTTCTTCGAGTCGCAAGGGGATTAGCCCCCAACTACGGGCTTGGTAAACCCAATCACCCCCTTTACCTCACTGCTTTACAGCAGATTTAGGTCAACAGTAAACCAGCCTTGAATAGAACAAAAAGCTTAAAAAATAGAGGGTTTGAATATGAATTTAGACATGTTAAAGACTACTTGATGTCGTTGACATGGAAGACATGATTATAACTCACATTAACTCACTTAAAGGTCATCCTTAATCTCTGAAGCCAATATCTATGGACTATGGATGGTCCTCAGCAGCTTGCAAGTCATCATCATCGCGATATATACTCTCTGCCAATTGCCAGACCTGAAGAGTGTTATCCTCAGCTACACTTGAAATCACCCATGGCTCATTTTTGTTCCATGAGAAATCTGATATCTTAGCTTTATGGCCGCCATGAGAAAATAGAAGCTCGGGTGGGCCATCATCAGCATCTAACTCAATTTCTAATTGCTCTTCCCCAATCCTGCAAGCCAACGATACACCAATAATAAGTCATGAGGGAGAGAAAGAGAGTTGGATAATGTTTCTGAATGAAACAACGTTTTTTTTTAGGTCAAATGAAACAATGTTAGTAGCTGTGACCTGAATTATTAATCTTTTTTGTGGAAAGTTGTATTAATCATCTTAGGAACATCCCAGACATGATAAAGTCCATGAGAAGAAAAAATTCAGCAGTCTGGGTTTGTGCGATGGTCAATCCCAGGATGTACAACAGATTTAATGAAATTAAAATTGATGATATCGCTCCTACCAAATGCAAGACAAGACAGTTCAATAGGGAAAACTTTTATACTGTATCATAATGTGGTCGAATAAAAGTTGAAAGCAAAAAGAAAATGGAAAGCAACGCATGTGATATCATGAAAAGTAGAACAAATTATATTGAACACATTCCTAGCATCAATCCATATGTAAACTACCTGTTAAGGTCCCAAACCATCAATCTTCTATCATCACCAGAAGATGCCAGCACCATCTCATGATTAGGATCCCATTCTACCTGAAAGACCTCTCCACTGTAAAACACAAATCCAAGGTGAGAAGTTATATTTCAATGATTTCATGTACCATTTGGTTTGTGGAGTATCTAACGCATAATTGTTCGCATAACTAGAAATACGGGCAGTAAAAGGATTTAATGCTTTTAGCATACTAAACCCCGGAATCAATCTGAGAGACAGCAGACTTACGTGTGACTGCTTAAAACATACAAGGGCATGGTCAGCTTTCGCAGATCAAACAAACCTACAGTAGAGTCAGAAGATGCTGTGGCCAGAATCCACTCATTATATGGATTGAAAGACAAATAATTGATCTGAGACACAAAAAGAACATTTCTTATCAGATGATCAAAAGGACATTGAAACATAAAACTGAAAAAAATACTATAACACACCTCTCTCTCATGAGCTTTAACAATGTTGGGTTTGGTTAGTGCGCAAGTCCCAGATTATCAACTGACAATCATCACCTGAAGAACCAAATATATTCTCATTCTTCAAATACCACGACACATCTTCAACCACACTTTCATGACCCAACAAGGACATTCATATATCTCATAATCAAACTGAAACTCACAAAGGTTAAAATCCTAGCATTTTCTATAAAACAAAAGAGCAAGTCCCATAAATACCTCGTAAACATGCATTGCATCAAGAACCTTATCTTGAGGCCAAACAGACAAGTCGCACAGGCATATCTTATGGTCTTGTGAACCACTCACAAGAAAACCCTCCTTAAGCGGACTCCAAGACAATCCATATCCTTGTCAAGACCCCTCAACCTCAAATCAGGATCACATTCACCCCCTTGCTCCTTTGCTGCCTGCTTGGTGTAATCAAACAAAACCTCACAGCCACTGGTCTTTGCACCAATAATAACCGGATTCTGAGGCATACACCTAGCCCGGTTCACTTCCCCATCAACACGCATTTTCTGTGTTATCTCCACCTATCAAAAGCCAACCAATTTCAGCTACAGCTAGTAATTCCATTAGATAACACAAACTTAATCTGGCATTCCAGTTAGTTAATGTAGTTAAAAGAGAGAGAGAGAGAACTAGTAATTTCATAGAACAATTGAGTGCCTAAATATCAGAGTCAATAATTCAATGCTTCCATCTAGAAATATCATCGAACACTCGGTACCCACAAAAATAACTAATAGGAAACTAGAAACTCAACGAACCTTAGGGACAACTGGGTCATCATTTTTAGCGCCAAAAGTGGATTCTGCGGCAAGGGTAGGGAGGACTGCGTCGGCAATCATGAGAAAATCCAAGGCGCCACCGCTGGTGTGGGTCCCGAGGACGAGTTTATGGACGGTAAAAGATGGGTCGGCTCCGCAGGGGCTCGGCGAAGATGGGACCCAGTGGACAGTCAAAGAAGGCCACTCGAGAGGGTGAGAAACGACGAGATCATAGAGGAATGGGGTGTTCTTCTTCCACACGGTGAACTCTTCCTCTAACTGATCTGGGTTCATCTCTGAATCGTCTGCCATGGTCCCTCGGCCCGGTTGGATTCGGTTCTTCCCTGAGATTTTCTATACGTGATAACACTAACGGTAGGCCCATAAGAAGACCAAGACAGCCTACGGCCCAAGACTAGAGGCAATGGTGAGCTGGACCTTGGAGACCAGGCTTAGGCCTGCCAATTGCATGGCCTTTCATTAAGAAAATGATACAACTTTATAATTCAGATTTTCTAATAAGAAATTTTAATGTTATTAAATTAATTTTATACGATAATAAATTTTTAATTAAGAGAAAAATTTTATAATCAAGGCTATCAAGTATTGAACCTTTATTAGTAGAAAAAATTCAACTCTGCCAATAAACCACAAGGAATTTTACTTTTTTAAATTAAATTTATATAAGAATACATTTTAACTAAGATTAAACTTTGAATTAAGTTTACATTTAAAAAAAAAGTGGAATAGAGTTTAGGACTCCTTAAACCACCAAAAAATCATGGAGTTTAGGGAAAACCAACATTAAGTTTTGGTCCTTTTGGAGCTTTGAGATGTTTTTCCAATGCAAAAATTTACAATGAAATTTTTTTGCATATATATATATATATTTACTATTTGATAAGTTAAATTGAAATATTATTAATATTATTGGTCAAAAAAAGTAATATAGGTATTGTTATCTTTTTTAAAAAATTGTTGTTTATTATGAAAAAGTTTCATTTTCTGGATAAATGAAAATTTTATTCTAAATTAAAAAAAAAAAAAAGATAGCTACTACATAAAAAGTAAGAGAGGTAAAGTTACAATAAATCTAATTTTATTGGCTTATATCTCAATTAAAAAAAAAAAAAAAACTTGGTATTCATCAAAACAACAAAAACTCTCACATCAATTATTAAAATATTGAATTATATTGTCAAATAGCTGCCATTATTCCATGGTAAGATCTATATAGCAATAACAACTTCTTAACTTTTATGTTTGGTATTGAGTTGTGTGAACATATATAAAAAGAAGAAATTTAAGTATGTATTGGCACAATAAAGAAATGCTGTATCGAAAGGGGAACTTCAAATTAAATACTACCACAAGACTAAATGTTATTAAAAAAAAAAAAAACAAGATCTTTTATGAATTTCAAATAATTTAATCACTACACCAAGAAAAAGTACAAGAGAGTCGAGACCCTCCAAAGAAAAATAAAAATAAAATAAATAAAATAAAAAATTGAAGCAATTACGAATATATATATATATATATATATGAGAAATTTTATGAGTGTATAATTATAAGTTGCTTGGTTGACCAATACAATGGGAATTTGGAACAGTTCTTTCCCTAGGAATCTTTGAAACCTGGAATCTCGTCAGAACCGCAAAGCATATTTAGGATCATGAAGTCGGTGCAACGTTTACTTCTTGGTTAGATCTTCCGGCACAGGTGGCAGGCAATTGGAAACACCCTTACTGTTCCAGTTCGAGATTGGTTGGGCGGTGGAAATAAAAACCATTGTTTATCTGTTGCACCAGACGGTCTATTTCAATAGCCTTTGATCTTTGTCGTTTTAGAATAACGGTTGAAACTGAACGAAGCCATGTGTTATTTCACCACTTTACTTTGAACGACTGTTATGTTAGATTGTCGTTTTATCACAAATTTCTTAGGCCAAATCATTTAGAAAATATCACTTCTTGAATTTTATCCATCGTGGGGTTGCTTGGACACTTGGAGAAACTACAAATTGCCAGACATTCCAACCATTCAATTATGATTTATCTAAATCTCGGTCCCCCTGTAAACTAGACCAGTTGAAACAAGTGATGGGTTTTCGCTGTACAACATTACAGAATGTATGGCAGATGAGAAATAAGCCAGGAAATCAATGGCCCCTTCAGCGTTCATTTGTGCAGGTAAAAGCTGTGAATTGTTGACCACTTTAAACGTTATGATCCATACCATTTTTGCAGCTCAAATTTATTATGGATCCGAATGTTCCCACTTCACAGATCCAACTAAATGTGAAAATGACCTGTGAACCATCTCCACTCACTTTCCTTTTGCATGAAATCTTCGTTACTGTTCCTTTCTTCCCATCCTCCAACTTACATGGCTAACAATACTTTGTTTGCATCAAATCTTTTATTATAGAACTACTCTACATTTTCAGTCAACATACAATGATATTTCATTAATTATTAAAATAAAAAGTAATCACATCCTTAATAAATATGAGTAAAATTATCATGTAATTAATTAATATTTATTTTTAAAATTTTGAGTATTTTTTATTTTCTTAATTAATGAGATATCATTATAACTAATTATTATATATATATCTCATTGTTTTTTTCTATTTACAAATAAAAACCATAACCCATTTTTTGTTTAATACTTCTAAAACTAAAATTTGAAAGCTATCTCTTCCTCCAAGCAATTTTACTACATAATTTACTACTAATTAAAAATTTTGATTCAACAGATCAAAATATCCAAAATACACCATTAATAGAATAGAGCCAATAGTACAATTTACGACCAAATCCTCAAACGAAGACAAATTTTCAACACACAAGTTAATTCACTACTAACACAAAATATTTGATACAGTACCATTTTTTTTTCTTTTTATTTCAATCGATCACATGATAGAACAAGCAGTAGGGTTCTCATCGCTAAAAGCTGTGGTGTATCTAACTTCAGTGGAGCTAGCTCGAGCGAGATGCGATACCAGCGGGTCCTCAGCGTTGCGAACGTACCCAGCTGGGGCTTTCTTATCGTAAACCCCGGGAGCATAAGGGTGAGCCACCACGTCATAAGGCACGTAGGGCCATAGCTCTACCTTCTTGCCAGTCCGATGTGCCACGCGCGCAACCACCTTTGCTGGGTCGACATATCCAACCACTGTTAACTTGTTGGCCTTACGTTCAACGTCCACTTGCGTCACACCTTTCATTCCTTCCACAGATTTTTTAACTTTGCGTTCACATCCTTCACAGTCCATTTTCACCTTGATCTCCACCGTCTGATCAAACAAATCAGTAAAAGACAAGTTACAGTGTCAGAGCAATGACAAGACAGAAAAAGCCCATGTCAGGAGATGACAAAACCTGCTAACCACCGAGATATCTCCTGGAAGCAAAGATCATCTTCAAGGTGTTTTGTCGTTTGTCTGACATTTAAAGTAATGTCCCAAAATAACCTTCCACTCGAACAAAAGTTTGCAACTTTTTTATTTTATAGTGATTTTGTCTATCAGTATTCTTTGTATACTCTGTTTAATTTGATTCATTTATCTCCAAAAAGGAAACGTATACCGACTGATTGGTGAGAAACAGAAACAGTACAGACTGGAAAGCGGTTACTAACGTCTTAAAAAAAATATATTGACGCATAGAGCCAATTTGCATTAAAATAAACCAAGAAACTTCTATATTTTTTAAAAAGTAAATCAGCTTTCCCCTGGAAAATTATTTTAGCCTTCACTTTCTTTGCTAATAATTCCTTTTCTTTAATGATTTTGTGTATTGACTCCCTGGATTTTCCTATTTCCACAATTTCTAAAACCACCAAGTTGAATACTGGCAGTAAGTAGTACTTCAGATTTCTCAGATTTGATTTACCAGATCAACGAAGGAAAAACCATCCCAAAAGGACACAAAAAAAATTTGACATTCTGATTAGCAGATCCGAAACCTAGCGAGATAAATCTAGTCATTTAAGAACCAGAAATGAAAACCCAAACTTTAAAAGAAAAGAGATTCCTTAACTAGTTAGTTGATATATATATATATATATATATATATATATATCCAGCAAATTTCTTGATCTAGTTATATATCAAAGAAGTATCTTTTACCGAAGATTAAACCCAAAACCCAGAAGTTAAAAAGGATTTGCTTAAAGAGATGTACCTGCAACTGCTTACGTTTCTTGTGCTTGGAACTGCCAGGAGAACAGTCGAACAGATCAGAAACATGATCCAGAACACCCATTTTTTTGAGTTTTTCTCTTGTGTGTTCTTTCCTAAAGTGTTTGTCTCTCTTTTGATAATTGGAGTAACTAAAAATAAAGAAAAGCAGATGGTAAAAGTTAACTGTAGAAGAATTTCTCAGTTTATACAAGAGAAGAATGCTGCAAACCAAAATATCCTTTCAAAAAAGTTTCCTGTTCAAGTTTGATAATTAATGACAGTATGATAATCATATAATACAGGTGAGGTAGGAATCCCTCCACATTATATAGAAGAGGGCTTTAACTTGGTGAGGTTTACGGCCTTCATAGAATGTCGTTTGATTGTTGTGTTCTACAAAGTTTGCGCCACGTGTCTAAGTTGTACTGATGGTGAATGTAGAGAATAGATAATTTTGAGTTTTTTACGAGGTTGCCCATGCAATGGGAGTAACGACACCGACTCTGGACAGAAATGTGTGCGGGGTGTCGAGGTCCACTTCTTTTGTCGTTTGCCACCAGATAAGGGGATGATTACGCGCTTCGGCTTCGGTTTATGGCCCTACCCAACTGTGGACTTCATTTGAGCTTTGATCATCTAGCTATCCATGCCATCGCATTGGCTTTTGATTTAGTGTCAAAGAGCTATGATATGGGGTTGGGAACCCGGGCTTTTGTGTTGGGTCCCATAAGTTGGGTACTGAAGGTCAAGCTGAGGGGTGGGTGGGCCCTTTTGAAAATTTTGATACAATGGGTCCCAGGACTTGGCCTTTTTCTTTCAATCCAGCCTACATAATACAGGAAAAAGCCCAAGTTGCTTTATTGCGAAGACTAAAAACATTTGTACATGACAATGAACTATAGAGAGTTGCTTTATGTTTCTATTCCTTTTCTTTTTGGGATTGATTTGATTGAAGAAGGGAATTCAAACACGCATCTTTTAGTATGAAGATATGTAAAAACAAGTAACATCAATATTAATTACTTGTTTATGTATAGTCAGATTTTATATCTGGAAAATCATTTTAGAAAATAATAAAGATATATTTGTGAATTGTTACAAGTTCTTACAGATAGTAAGATAATCTGGTATAGTGTCTGTTGGTGAAAAAGTTGAGGGAAGAAGTTTGGTTCCTTTTGGAACCAGCTTTATATGGTCGATAGTCGATACTAGAGCACCATTATAAACAGACCTTGCTCAATTTAAGTTTTAAGCCCACTTGACCAATTTCCATAAGGCTGTTGGATTTACAAATTTGCTACATATTACATTGATGATTATCCCTCCAAGCCATTCGATTTCATTACTGGGCGAGAGATGAAAGGATGGTATCGATCACATGAGGCGTGAGGATAACTACAAAGTGGCAATCTCTCCCGTGGAAGATAGTCATGTCCCTCATGGGCCTTATCAATTTTTTTGAGTGACTTCCCTGAAATGGGCGGTGGAATATGTTGGGTCTCGTGAATGAATGAATTTGTAAATCCATTTCAAAAAGTAAACTATTTGCAGGCCCCATTTTTATCTTTTTTGGTAGAAATGTGTCAAGTTCAAGCCCACTTGTTAGGCAAGCACCAATCCGATCCATGTGAAAGGAGCCAACAACATTATCAGTAAAATTCAGATGCATTAATTCATGAATTTGTTGACATCTTTACACAAATTTTATCCAATAGTTGCTGTTTGAGGAAGCAATCACAGTAATGACTTGTTGACAGAAAAAAGATTCATAGAGTAAGTTGTCTACTTTCATAGATGTTAGTGGAATGACTGAAAAAGTGTTTCCTTGAATGAATTTTTATATCAGTAGACCATGGCATCTGATTATCCCCCAACAGAAGAAAACAGATTAACTCTTTTCACTCATCTTTCTGCTGGAAAATAGAACTCAGGACAACGTTCCCAAGTCGAGATTGAAATTTGTTTCAAACCTTTGACTAGCGGTTCACTATGTAAGCCTGTGTTTTTCCGTCACAACAATATATGATCATGTAACACAATAATTAGGAGGCACTTTCATCTATGATATTTTACTATGGGATTTAAGCCCCAAAGATTCAATTTTATAATGGTCCCAGCCCAAAATATGTAACAAATGCAATCCCAGTTGAGCATGTTTCCCATGGATAAGCTTTTCGGGTGAGTGCTTTGTGTTAATGTTAACTTGCTTGAGCTACAATTAATACAATCTTTTAAAGTTATAAACAAAGCCATATACGGCAGATATTGATACGCACGACTTTATTGCAAGTATGTGATTTCTTGTTTGATTTTCAAACATCAAAAAGGAGAAACAGGAGGGTCCCTCTATTTCTCATTACTAGAAAAAAGGAAAGAAAAGAAGGGTCGGTCAGGGTCAATGATCTGTTCGTGGCTAGTTATGGTGGAAGTGAGTTTCTCGGAAACTAGAATAAGTCAAATTTAGAAAAGCAGATCTTGCTTGCTTTAAAGAAACGTTACAAGCCATGCCGAGAGATTCAAACCGAAAGGATAAAGGGTATGGTTCGATGTTTCTACAGAGAATGAGGGAAAGAGAGAGAGTGTGTTCCACTTGGAGTCATCCACGTATAGATTGATGATAGCAGCAAAGAAAAAAAATTATGCAGTCAAAGTTGCACGAGAAGCACTCTAAGGCACATTTTCTTTCTTTTTTTTTTTGTTCTTCGTTAACCTTTAGTGAGTGGCAGCATTGAAAAAGTACCAGAATTTAAAGAAAGCAGCATAGGACTCCACCAAAGACACTACACTACACATGGCTTGCGTGTGTCGGTCTCCAATGTAGAAATTTGAGATCACCTGACATATTGCATGGGTCACATTAACCAACTCTTTCTCTTTTGTGACGAGAGAACAAACATGGAACAAAATAGGAACCCTTTTTTTTATGCTACTAGTAGTATT
This sequence comes from Durio zibethinus, assembly GCF_002303985.1. The sequence continues at coordinate 2,385,351 of NW_019167915.1, read as the reverse complement.
TATTTATTTGCCTTCATGAGACGTGCAACAGGATGGCCCAACAAACCTAAAAATCAGAAAAAGGATGAAGGCATTCACTACTTCAGATTTGCCATCTGCAATATTCCTTTTCTTTTTATAGGAACATTGGAGCGCAACATAACTACATGGTAATTCTTACTTATTAAAGGGAGAATAATTAATCTGCAAATTACAAAGTCTTCAGCTTCTCTCATCATGCTTTCATGCTGATATATTGATCTCTAATATTCCCTCGCAGTTACTAGACATATACCTCTTGGAATTTTCAGTTGAGTTGAAAACTGATCATCGGAGGACTGGAGAAGTCTAAAGACATATAATAGTCACTTATTAGAGGTCATGTTTTAAAGGGTTTTTCCTGTCCCACATCTCCTTTCCTTTTTGTTTTGAACAAGCTATTGATTCCATTTACTGGTTTTTACTTGTGAATTTAGATCTGCATGTTCATACAACCAAGACTCGTAATGCAAGGCGCAAGTTTAGCTGCCATGGATTCTTAACTTTGCTACTAGTACCCATTGTCATAGCTCCTATAACCAAGAGAATCTTCAGTTAGTAGTTCATCTTTCAGAAAAAAAAAATGCCTCTTTAATTTTCTCACTCCTTGATTTACATCAATTTTGCAGCTTCAACTACTAGTCTTGAAACTTGTATACACAGTGTATTTAGTATTTACATTTAGAATTGAGTACTTTTTTTTTTTTATAATTTCGATTTGAATAAGATTAAGACTAGTAATACCTAGGTGAGTGGAATATTTAATCAGAACCTTCCAGTACTGAATTTTTTTTCTCTTTTTTTATGTTGAGAATCCCTATATCTGCAGACGCATATACAGTGGATCCAGTCATCGCAATTATTTTATATATATTATGCAACCTATAACATGGATGATTGAATGTATATGATCTCTATATGTTTCCAGTCCACTAACTCCATATGCTTCCACGTGTAACAGTGGCTTGCTCTTGTATTATAGTTACTGGTTAATTGTTAGAAGCATGCATCTATGGCTGCTGAACAAACACAGACAAAGAAAGCAACAAATACTGCAGGTTTGCTGTGAAAACCAGACCATGCCAGATATGTATCACCAGTTTTGCTTTTTAATTATAGTCAAGATGCTTATCCCCATGCATATACATGTTTCCCAATGCACTATTTGTTCATAAAATACGTTTTAAAAATATGGGTCTAAACTCTATATGTATACATACCATAATGGATCCACATAAATTTTCAATGTGTGATGACCCAGTCAAGTTGCTATACCCCATACATGTCTCTCTCGAGATTCCTAAGTTAATAATTAATATATTTCAGTTTTTCAATTTGAATGCTAATTATCTTTCTGTGTGATGAAAATCATATTTAACACTCCATGTATATTTATAGTCAAAATGGAAATAGAAGAAGCTATGTTATATTGTTAAAATGTTACAATCATTTCAGTTCATGCCTGAATCATGCTTGTGTCATTTTAACAATTGGAGCAGTTATGATTATCTTAAAAACCTTTTTGTTTCTTTCTTCCAAAATGTCATGAGAGAGGCATTAGGGTGGTCCATAAAAGAACGTTTTGCAGTGAATGGTCTAGCAATCCAAGTCTCAAATGGTGGGCAACTGGGCAAAGAAAGTCCCATTCAGTCACGAGGTACGACTTTAAATGTAGTGGTGGGTCACAGAGGATGGGTCCTTACCTCTCAGCTACGTGCAGCCTCGGTGGTATAACAAGAACTCCTCAAGTGACCGTCGCATCTCTTTCAAAGTCTACCCATTAATAAAACAACTCATTAAATTGCCAAAGCATTGATAGTCTAGTCCCAGTTTTCTCCCATGCAAACAATTTCATTTTCCTTAATAAAGAAACTGCTTATCTTTATGTACGTATACGGAATACGAATCATTGAACATATGATTTTGAATTGTCAAGATCTTCAATGGGTTTAAGTATATTAGTTCAAATTTGAGTTGGTCAATAGTTGAATGGTTTTGAAGAATTAGGTGGAGAACTTGAGATTTTGTTTGAAACAAACAAGGAAGACAAAATCATTCACCAATTCATATGTTTAGCTAATGATGATGAAAGTTAATGGACCCTTAATTCTGGGGGGGACTTTATGTCAATGCATGCTTAGTAAGGCACGTAGAAAAACAAGCTCATCTGCCCTATTGAAAATTTTTTGGCGCAATTAATGTGATTCCAAGATATGAAAGCTCAATATTGCATTTTTAATCAAATCTTGGCTGCCTTCTGAATTTAGACTAAGTTATTTAAAAAAAAATTATAGATAATTTGAAAATACTTAAATCTTAATTAATAATTACGTGATTTGTTGATAGAAATATTTAATTTTAATAATCAAATATCAACAATTTCGAATAAAAAATTTACTTTAAGTCCTAACAAACAGATGCTTGAAATGTGTGTCAAACTTTCATTTCACCTCCTCGTTAATAGAATAGTGCATTTATATTAACCACTGATTAAGTAATGAACGTGTTTCCTACACAAGAAAGGGTTAAATCATTATCAATTTGAAAAACATGGAGAAAGTAGAAGGCCTGGTGGCCCTTTCAATGCTGATAGTTTCGGCCTAAGAAGCACCATTCAAACACAACTTTTGACGTGGGGACGGCCTCCATTATGGGAAGTGAGGAGTTGAGAACCCCAAGTGTGTCTATATCAAATCACTTTGCCAAAAGCAAACGAAAACAAAGAGAAGTAGTTGGGAAGTTGCAGCAACACTTCGCACCAAATACGACAATGGGCTTTGGATTTTTGCAAACACCCCAAAAAAACAAAAAATCCCAAATTAAAATAATAAAAAAAGAGTAGCTGGTCAATGAGGTGAAGTGAGCTAGCTAGGGACTTGCGGTTGATCTAGGGGTTTTCACAATTTCAGATGGTCTACCAAAGGATACAGAATAGCCTGGCAGACAGGAAAGGGATGATGAAGGGGGAATAAGAATAGGACTCACGAGGTAACGGTTGGTGAGCAATACATGGGGCCACCCCCACTCCATATGTGCCATTGCTGCTCTCACCATGTTAATTTCCTCTCTGCTTCCTCCTCGAATTCAAACGGCAACAACGCTTTCAAAATAAAGATAGCCACCCCTTTTCCCCTTTAGTATATTTATATACGTAAATGTAACAGTATTTGAAAAAAAAAAAAACCCATAGGGAACTGCGTTTCTGTAACCAGGATTTTTCCATGGACTTTCATCTCTCTCTCTCTCTGCATGTTGGACCCCTATAGAATCTTCCTGACATTAGACAAAATTTCCGTGATTTAGGATCCGTTGGACAAAGTGTTGATTTTGTATTGGCAAGTTCAAGCATGTGGTGGAGTACAAGAGCGACGGATCATCTTCCACGAAAAGAGTTATAGATTCTCGTTGCCAAGTAATTTCCACTGTTTTACATGAAATTTTGATTCATGGGCTATTTTCAAATATATATATGTATATGTTAGAGAGAGATTTAGACTTTAAACTTGCTTTTGGGGCAACTAGTCTATATCAGATTAGGCCATTTTATCTTTGTCACAAAAAGCGATGAGTACAAACCCCAACCAAACTCATTGACGATATTGATATCAGACCTTTTCTCAAAGGCAATTCAAATTCAAATGGTTAGATAATTGAGTTATAGTTTGGAACTATATCTATCTTCTTTTAATTGATCAGAATTGATTGAACAACAACTCAATGGCAAAAAACCCAAATATATTTTAATTGAGAAATTATCTTTTTTTTTGTCAGAATAACACATTACTTTAAAGAAATATTAAAAATAAAAAAAATTTATTGGATTCTTTACCATAAAAGTAAGGAGCATTCAATATTGAGAAGATACATGAACTGTTAAAACGTATATAGTAACTAATAAATGTACAGAAAAGGGGTAAAAGGCAAAATTTTGGCATAGGCATCATTATCTTTACTTTAATATAAGAAGCCTTTTTTATCACATGGGCAAAATATTTTTTTTTTAAATGTGGGTTTGGCCTAAAAAATTTATCAGATAAGAAATCTAGGGTGGAAGAGGGGTTGTTGTGGATTTGGGGATTTGGGGCAAAATCCACCGACTTTAAATTTCTCCAAATTTAGTTCAATTCTTCTCAAGGGAATCAAATTCATCCTTTCAGCTTTTGGATAAAATTTAAAGTAAGATTTTCTTTTCCTTATATATAATGTTGCTAAACATATATATAGCTTATTATCATATGACTTTATTGGATTACGACTTTATAAAATTCGATTACATTTAAATTTTATGAAATATTTTATGATGGATCTAAGATATTTTCATTTGGTAATTATGTTAATTTATTAATTTTATTCACAATCTAATAAGCAAATATAGTGAAAGTTTAGTATACAAGATAATTTTATGTAATTATTAAAAATATCTTCAAATTTAGTTTCAGTGAAGGGTAGTTAATTTTAGGGTTTAGATTTGTTCCATAACTCAACTAGCATTTATTTTCATGCATGTATATAAATTAACCCTAAAAATTTGCTTTGACTGTTTCTAGAAATTGTGTGTGTTTCATTGATTTTATCTCCTTAAAAACTCAGTCGTTTAGATTATTATCGAACAAAATTTATACCTAATTATAATAAAATTCCAAATCTAACTTGAAGGAGTGGACCTCCTTTTTTTTTTTTTACTTTTCTCATTAAAATCACCCAATAATTTCTCATTTATTTTGGCAATGTTAACTAAGCACCCTATGATTTACGCTGGATTCCAGATAGTCTTTCTTGCTAAATAAATTTTCAACTCTGACGTGGCAAAATTAAAAGATTAATCATCAAATAGTATTGAAATTGATTTTAATATCGAAGGTTTTGAATTCTAAAATTAGAAATATAAAGTTTTAAATTTTTAATCATAATCTAAAAAAAAAAAAAAAGAAATTGAAAGATTTGCGGTATATGACAAAAATAGATGGAAAACGAAGTTTCGATGACATCGAAAAAAAATAAATTTATATAAATTATTTATATTCCAAAAAATAAATGCAGAAATCGAAGAAAAAAATAAAGGAGAATTATTATAAGAATCCCATTTTTCAGGCTTTTCAAATGACTGAACTGTCACACAGTTCTGATTCCTTAACCCTATCTCAAAAAAAAAAAAATATATATATATATATCTGACCAATTCAAAGCGTTTATCTTTCTTTTGTTCACCCAAGAAACGAATAAATAAATCCACTTTGGAATGGAATTTTCATTTTATTTTATTTTCATTCAAAGCAAAACAAACAAACAAAACGCCTCTGAAATCTCTGACCCCCCATAATAGTTTACTCATAAAATCTGCATGTGTACGTCGATGCTTACCTCGTCCCATACATGGCATTGGTAATTTGGTGTCCTTCTTCTCTCTCTCTCTCTCTCTCATTTAATGCCTTTTTATACGATTCTTATGAGAGAAAAATATGGCAGAAAATAGTACCCTCCTAGGCTTTCTCTTTCTCTCTCTTTCCTTTTCAAGGTTTTTTCAGTTACTTGAATACAATCAAAATTCATCCCATTCTTTTCATATTATATATATATATATATATATAGATTTCACACCTCTGACCTCACCCCATATACCTCTCTTATAAATATACACCACCACCCTTGATCTGCTTTTTGTTTCCTATGCGTCCTTGGAATATCAAACAAAAGGAGGGGGAGATAGAGAGTTTCTTTAGTTTCTTTGATCCAAAGGAGAAAACCCGTTTGAGTTTTTGATCTGATATGTGGTAAAAGAAAAGGGTTTTTTTTTTTTTTTGTTCTTTTGAGGGGTTTCTGGTTGGTTGGTTGATTGAAGAAAAGGAGAGAATGGCCATACAAGCGCAGTTGTATTCAGATAATATTGGGTTTCCATTGTCCGGTTCTCAGGATTGGATTGAAAATGGTTGTGGCGGTGTTGGTGGGTTTAATCAATTTTGTTTCAGTCTTCAACAGAAATCGCAGCTACAACAATTGCAACAACAGCAACAGTTTCAGCAACTTCAAAATCAGCAGCCAAGGAATCAAAGTCTTTATTTTGACAACAGTCTTGTTCCCTCCCCTTTGAAGAACAACAACAACAGCAACAATCGTGAATCAATGATGTATTGCCAAAGCACGGTTTCTCAAGTTGAGAATCAAAGACATGAGATTGATCAATTTATCACATCACAGGTAGAGCAAACATAAAACAATCTTTATTTTGATTTCTGTTTAAAGATCCTTTCTTTAATTTTTTTTTTAAAAATTGGGTTGTTTATAATTTTTTGTTTACTTTCATTCAGAACGAGAGATTGAGGTTGTTACTGCAAGAACAAAGAAAGCAACAAGCTGCAGTCATGGTAAATAAAATTGAATCAAAGGCATCTCTTTTGCTTAGACAAAAGGATGAAGAGATAGCAAAAGCAACAAATAAAACAATGGAGCTACAAAATCTGTTGAAGAAACTTGAGATGGAGAACCAAGCATGGCAAATAGTGGCACAGGAAAATGAAGCAATGGTACTGTCTTTAAACAACGCGATTGAACAGCTAAGAGAGCGAGCTTCTTCTTGTTTTAACAATGGAGTAGATGATGCAGAATCATGCTGTGAAGTGAACAGAGAAGGAATGGAAACAGAGGAAAACAGAGGTTTTGCAGGGCTTGTTGCCGATCAAGGACAAGAACAAGACGAAGAAAGACCAAGAAAGATGATGACAATGGTTTGCAAATGCTGCAATTCTCGAAGTTCGTGCGTTTTGTTCCTTCCTTGCAGACATCTTTGTTCATGCAAGGATTGTGCAGCTTTTCTTGATTCTTGCCCCGTTTGTAGAACGGCAAAGAAAGCTTGTATAGAGGCCTTGATTTCTTAAGCAGTAGCAAAAAAAATTCCGGGTAAAGTGAGTAAAGAAAAAAAAAAAGGAACAAAACAGAAAATCTGATGATGACGGTGAACATAAACCCATGTGGATGTTAGATATTGGTCTCTATTTTTTCCCTCTTTTATTTTTGGCCTTTTTAGGTAGTCTGGGTTTAGATCGAAAACGTATTTAAACAAGGAAAAAAAACAATGAATTGAACAGAAATTTCAGGAATAGGACAGAGCATCTATTTTCCATTCCTGGAGTTATTGCCAGACCCTTTCAATAGGCAGCAGTGGTAGCATATGGAATGCAAGGTTGATTTGATTATTCAAATTGGTCTGATTTATGGCAATTATTTTTGGGTTTGGCAGTGACAAGAGAGAGATTGAATACTATGTCAGATTCACAACCCTACCCTCTGTGTCCCAGTGTACTGTTAACTCATTTGGAAAGCTAATTCCATTACATACACTCCTTCAGTCCTTCCTACCAGACAAGTCTTATTGGACTTTTTGGCTTTTTTCTTGATTCTCTATTTCGTTTAAAATGGAAATGAAAAAGCAAGCTTCTAAATTAAGAACTCAGAAAAGAAAAAGAAAAAAGAAAAAGGAAAAAAGCAAATTGCAAATTGCAAATTGTAACATCTTTAATCAGAAACAAACCAGATTTTCATGTTTTTATTGAAAATTGGCCTGACTAATAATCATGCTTGAAATCGTGACATGAACTTGCATCAAACAGTTAAAGCAGAAATAACTCGCTTATGGCTTTAACAAACATGGGATTCTAACCATGATAAAAGAATTTTTCGAACACTTTTACTAGTGAAGTAAACAAAATAAGCTAAAGATGATGCGCAGATGAAATATAGCTCTAAACAAATCTGAATTGCCTTTCTAACATCTTCCCTAATGCTAAAGAAGCTCCATGCATATCTTGATGCCGGTGGGTCAGATGGATCAATAGAGACTATATCCAAAAATTTGGCTTACTAGAATGGCAATACCAAGAGCAATTGCTACAAGGGAAGAAGCCCAAGTAAGTTTTTCAGTAATTCTGGGCACCCTATCCTTTAATGCTTGACTGCATGAGCCTATAAACACAGTATAGCTTCCCATTGCCACAACAGTTCCAAGCAAGAACATAATAAGGAATGCAGCACCAGCCAGGCGAGATGGCAAAGCAAGTGCTGGCAAAACCATCATCAGTGCATCTGGCTGCAACCCGTGGACGATCCCTGTGGCAAAAGTAGCAAAACCAATCTTCTTCTTCCCAACTGCTGGGTTTTCAAGTGTCTCATAAACACTAACATCACACTCATCATTTTCTAAGGCAACACAAGGGGCAGGAACTTCTGAAGCTTCCCTTATACCCATAGCCCCAATAACAAGCAATGTTAAGCCCACTACTCTTGTACCCCAAGTCCGGATAACTTCAATGTGGAGGCGGTCCTTTAGAAGTAGAAATAGTAATCCAAAGACAACCTGACCCGCATCATGGCCACAGCCCCAAAGAGCTCCAACAACAGCACTTTCCATTCGAGTACGGCCAATTGATAATGGTGCCAAAGCAGCAAGGTGGTCAGGGCCTGACAGGGTGTGCAAGCAACCAGAAAAGAAACCAGTCCATGCACTACTTAGTAATTCAGCACGGATTACTCTGCCCCCAACTGCTGCAGCAGCAGTTCCACTGGTTTTAGCAGCAGTTTGAAAGGTTGCAAAAGCTGCTGGTGCAAAAATTGGTTGAATTAAGAACATGATAATGACAGAGAGAGCAACAAACATCCCACCTGTGATTGCCTGAAACATTTTTAGAAAAGAAAAATGTTTGTACCATTTGTCAATAAAGAGGACTACACTATGTGTAATCTCCACAGAGAATTTTTTTCTTAATAAAACTGCAAACACTATGCTGACTGTGATATAATGCATAAAAAAGGTATACCACTGTCATGCAATGCATGGGATTACAAGAATATGCACAAAAAATGACATCTGTTCATAATTTATCCCACACTTTCTTTCACCTATCCAGATCTCAGAATCACATTAATCAGCAAGTGGAAAATTCAAAAATTCCAAATGCATGAGTTCTTTCAGTTCTACTTATTGTAAAAGGTTTCACATTCAGCCAATAACAATATCAGTAATTCAATGCTCACAACAATAAAACTTCAGTTAGGATTCCTCAAACAAGAGTCTTGAGTGTGAAAAAAGATGGTGAAAGTGTTTCCGTGACAAATAGAATTTGTTCATAGTATGATAAGCCTCCCCAGCAAATAACATAGATGACTCTTTTATAATCTTCCATATGCAAGTGACATGTGCAAGGCATGAACTCAACTTTTGTTCATCATGATGTTTGGCTAGACCTAATTCATTTAACAAGAAGTGTGAAAAAAATTGACTCTTCATTAAAGTTAGTTTCACCCCAACTTTTCCAATTTTCTACCATTACGTTTAACTGATTGGACCAAAATTCCAAATGTGTGCAGAAGCAATCATATTTAATTTGGAATTCATCTCTGTCTGCAGTAACTAGAATTAAAATCGAACTAATAGAAACTCAATATGCAGTTCCCTGGCAATTTCAAATTCGTCACGTTTTACATTGTTTAGTTAAGCATCAAACGATACAATATCATAAGCAAATTCAGATGGAATGATGATATTAATAAATAACTCTGCTAAATTCCTTGTTCCCCTTGCTCCATCGCCTAGATATCCCATGTCAACCATTAATTTTTAAGTAGAAAGCTTTAGAAATTAGAATTAAACACCAATAAAGTTTAGCCATTCTTAAGCTCAATTTGTGAAATCATGCTCTTCTTCTAAAGAATTTACGAGACAATTAAAGTAAACTTGAAACTAAAAAACCATACCTTCCTTTGCGCAGAAGCTCCAATTGCAATAGGCTTGAGGAAATTGGAACTTTGTGTTGGCCCATTTGCAGGGTCGACTCGGGGAGAACCGAGTGAAGGCAATTCATTGAATTGAGGATAAGAAAACTGAGGTGGGTTATCGGTTGTGCATGAAATTGAGATGACTCGCCTGAGTTTTGGTCGGGGGAGTGAAGGAAGGAAATTGAGTCTAGAAGAGTCGAATCGGCGGAGTCGAGAGAGAAAAAGAAAGGGCTTTCGAGAGATTTCCAAAGGGGTTGGAGAAGACGTGTATAGAAGCCTTTCCATGCCTTCCTTTGTTTATCTCTACCAAAGTCAAGGCTTTAAAAGGAAAAGACTTTTAGCACAGAGAATTGGGCAGTTCAAGATAAAGTCTTGACTGAAAATTGAAAATGGGGATTATATTGTCAGTATGAAATTTATTCTCTAATTAAATTATACTAAACCCTAGCTTTAGTCACTCGAAATTAAATCCTGTAAACCTTAGTGGAAGAGTAATAATGGCGAAATTGGTTTCTAAAAAAAAAGGAAGGAAAATGATGCATTGTACAATTTGTCCATGATTTGACTGCTTTCCTTGAACATATGGCCTCATTTGCGTCCACAACATCTGGTTAAGCAAAGCGTATCATTCACTTCTCGGATATTTTACACTTTGCATGTAAAGATTAATACAAGTATTAATTGTAAGAGAAAATTAGAGGAAATAAGGTTTGAACCATAAAAAGAAAGCAAATCTGAAATATGCTATTGTGGGAATTTGCAATTAAGAAGGGAAGAAAACGTAAAAAGGAGAGCAACATGAGGATGAGGTGGTTGTGCAATTAGGCCTGTGTTGGTGAAGTTGGCAGCATTTGTGGGACTTAGAGTTGGCCTAGATTTTGAATTTTAGACTTATTCAAAATAATAGGTTCAAAGAATTAGATATTATCAATTTCATTCATTGATATGATCATTTATGTATTTATATTATATTTTTATAAAAATTATATATCATAACTTATAATAATATAAAATATATATTTTTATTTTATTAAATATATATAATTACTATTAAAATTTAAAACCACCAACTTTCTATATTTTTTTCATATCATATTTTCTTAAACTGAAAAAGTGCTTGTGTTCCTTTGCTGAAGTCCGCAACTTGACACCTCAAGGGCCCCGTGTAGACCCAACCATGGCTCGTCCCCGGTCTTACACAGACACTCCTCACGCTAGCCCACGCCCGCCACAGGCACGCACCTGCCACTAGTATATTTTCTGTCAGGTCTACAGCCCAACGTCTCGCGTCGTAGTTCCTTTGTTCAATTCTCAAACCCAACTCGCATATACAAAATGGGCTGGTTTTTCAGTCTCATTGTTCTTCCTTCGGCTAACCTTGAACAATCCCATTTTGTTTTTGTCCACCAAAATAAAGGTTATTTCCGTCATTTGAGAAAAAGGATAGAGGTTCCTCATACGTGTCATCCATTAACAAAAGCCATGTCATCAATAATCTTGTACCACAAAACCAACGCTCCATCCCAAACTCACCTCAACCCTTAACTCGACCACCCTCTATCCCAAAGGATCAAAATCACATGTTCAACCAAACGACATTTTTATCTTGCTCACGTGATTATCACCAATAGTTAATGATTTAGAACGGTCAACAATCCTCTTGATTTATTATCTCTGATCTCTCCATTGAGGACCATTTAAACTTGTGTCCTTCACCATACCAAACCATTGCTATAAAAACCATAAACAGAGTAACCGAAATTTTAAAAGCTCTGTTTCTGCTCTGCTTTTGTTCAGCTACGGAAAGAGATATACTCTGTTTTTGACTAACTGGTTTCAATGGCAAAGCCAGTGTCAATTGAAGTGTGGAACCCCAATGGGAAATACAGAGTTGTTAGCACTAAGTCTATGCCTGGAACTCGCTGGATCTACCTCTTAATCGAGCAAGATTGCCGCGTCGAAGTAATCCTATTTATCTCTTCTCTAAATCCTCTGTTTCCTTTTGATTTTTTGGTAAAACATTTTTTTTTTTAATAAAATTTTGCTCTTTTTCTTCCAGATATGTACCGAGAAGAAAACAATTTTGTCCGTTGAGGATATCATTGCTTTAATTGGCCATAAGTGCGATGGGGTGATTGGACAGGTATTCTCTTCATGGGATTTTGGTTTTGGATTCTTTTTTGTTTCATTTTTGTGTTTTTGAGGTTTGGGATTTGTGTTATAGTTAACCGAAGACTGGGGGGAGACTTTGTTTGCGGCCTTAAGCAGAGCAGGAGGCACAGCTTTTAGTAACATGGCTGTTGGTTACAACAATGTTGATGTTAATGCCGCCAACAAGTATGGTGTTGCAGTTGGTAATACTCCTGTAAGTTCACTTTCCACATAGTTCCAGATAGCTCTATCCTTTCATCTTTATATTCTGTTTTCGAATAGTTTACTTTAATCATATCTGGGCATGTTTCCATAACCCTGATAATACGTTCATAGTCAGTGCATTGCAATTCTAAAACAATACATAACTATCTTGTCCATAGGAGTAATGGATGTTAATGTTTTATTTTGTGGAAAATGGTCACGAAGTTGGTTTAGTAATTTTGGGATAGAAATGTTGAGTTAACGTTTGTGCTAATTCGGTGTAGGGGGTACTCACAGAAACAACAGCGGAGCTAGCAGCTTCTCTTTCTTTAACAGCTGCTAGAAGAATCGTTGAAGCAGATGAGTTCATGAGGGCAGGCTTATATGACGGATGGCTCCCTCATCTGTATGCCCACCAAATATACCTTATCTTTCACCTTTGATGTGCATAGATGATACACTCCATATGTCACGTACATCGTGATTGTGCAATTCCACTTTTTTCTCTTGCAGGTTTGTGGGGAACTTACTTAAAGGACAGACGGTTGGTGTTATTGGAGCTGGTCGTATTGGATCTGCGTACGCCAGGATGATGGTAATCTCTTCCTAACTAAATTTCACATCAGATTTCATAAACCTAGGCTAGAATTTAGATAATTTTTTAAAAATAAGTTGGATACTAATGTGCTAGTTTGTATGAGCATTGAAGTTGAAAAATGTTTGCAACGCATTGAAATTAGTAGCCTTAAATATAAATAAAAATGATTATTTGGATTTGTGAGGTTCTGTTTGCCAATCTTATAACAGGTTGAAGGGTTCAAAATGAACTTAATTTACTATGATCTTTACCAAGCTACACGGCTAGAGAAGTTTGTCACAGGTATTTTGTGCAAGTTGATGAGTTGATGTCAAATCTTCTTTTATGATACTTGTATGTTTCCCCATTGCAGCTTATGGTGAGTTCTTGAAGGCCAGAGGAGAGCAACCTGTTTACTGGAAAAGAGCATCAACTATGGATGAGGTGCTTCGGGAGGCAGATGTGGTAGGATTTTATTTGCTGAGAACTTTTAATGTTGTTTTTAAAGCAAAGTTTGAACCATGTTGGCTAATAAGAGCGATTGCTACTAATGCTTTTTGTAGATAAGTCTCCACCCGATCTTGGATAAAACCACCTATCATCTGATTAACAAAGAAAGGCTTGCAACAATGAAGAAGGTGAACTTCTCTGTTGTACTTGACAATTAACTTTGAAAGTATGCATCGCTCAAGGAAATATGAATTGGATTTTATTTTTTGCAGGAGGCTATCCTTGTGAACTGTAGCAGGGGCCCAGTGGTAGATGAAGTAGCTCTTGTTGAGCACCTGAAGCAAAATCCTATGTTTCGAGTTGGTCTTGATGTCTTTGAGGTGTCTTGACAAACCTTTTAATCTCAAATTCAATCAACCACATGAAAACCACCCTCAAGCTAGTACATGACTGTTCATTAATGATGTTGCCTTAGGATGAACCTTTCATGAAACCTGGGCTTGCTGAGATGAAGAATGCTGTCATCGTACCACACATTGCTTCTGCTTCCAAGGTAATGTTTGCTAGTATTCACCTATCAGGTTGGAGTCACCTATCGGCTATCAGATTGTAATTGTTTTGTCATGCTTAAGCAGTGGACTCGCGAGGGAATGGCAAAGTTAGCTGCTCTAAATGTCTTGGTAACAAACTGCTTCACACTTTCTCTTAAGTTTAAATCTGATTGCCATTTATTAAGGAAAAAGATAGAACTTATTAGAATCTGTTTATTCTTCTTTCGGTCTCTAAGCATTGCCACGATTTCTCCATCTGCATTACAGGGCAAGATCAAAGGGTATCCAATTTGGGGTGACCCAAATCGAGTAGAACCATTCTTGAACGAGAATGCTCCACCTCCTGCTGCATGTCCAAGCATTGTCAATGCGAAAGCATTAGGTAATAATATTCAGATTTCAGACATTATCACTCTTTTTTCTCAAAATTTGCAGCGGCCAGGAAGTGTGAGTCCATGACTTCATCTTCATCGATCAAATCATGTTTTCTTGTCTCAGGTTTGCCTGTTTCCAAGCTATAAGCACCGGACGGTCCCCGTGATGGTGCAAGTAGTGTGTTCTAGTGAATGTGAAGCATGGGGCTGTAGTAAGACTATGTTATTTAGCCTGCAATGGCAATTACCATGTATATTTTGCCTATGAAGAGTACTCCTTTTATGTGCTGCATTTTGCTGTCTTATAATTTGTAAAGAACAGCTTTACAATTTCCTCAAATATAAATGACTTTGCACTCATGGATTGATCACCTATTTGAACAATAGCATTGACCATCCAACAATTTCTCTACCTTGACCATTTTCTTCTGTTTTTTTCACTCCAAAAAGTGGCACAATCCATGCCCTAAATCATTAATGGCTACGCTTTGGTGAAACTTGAAACCCCTTTTTATGCTTTGTTTTAGTTTTAGGGAACTAGAAAATATAGTAATTGTCAAATTAATTCTTAAATAAAAAATAAAAATTATATTAAATGATTAATAAATGTTAGAGGATCTTTGTGAGTTGTGATATCAAATTTTGATTTTGAACCCAAACACAAAGTAGATTTGAATTAAAAAAAAAAAAAAAAAATACTGGCTGGAGGTAGTTACAAAAGTAAAAGTAAAAAAAGGGTAAAAAAAATTCGTCGAAGTGGGTTTGCCCTCGAAAACATAAAAACGACACCGTATAGTTGTACCCTAAATCCTTCTAGAAACGTCATTTTTTGTTATCCCTTCTTGGATTAGGGTTTCTGCCGCTGGTGGTGAAAGAATCGTAAAAGAAAACAATGGCTTCAACTTCGAAGAAGATAATGTTGAAGAGCTCCGACGGAGAGACTTTCGAGGTGGAGGAAGCGGTGGCGGTTGAATCGCAGACGATCAAGCACATGATCGAAGACGATTGCGCTGACAACGAAATCCCTCTCCCTAACGTCAACAGCAAGATCTTATCCAAGGTTCTTGAGTACTGCAAGAAGCGCGTCGATGCCGCCGCCGACAAGGAAAAGAACCCCGATGATGAACTCAATGCTTGGAATGCTGATTTTGTCAAGGTTGACCAAAAAACCCTCTTTGACGTCATCCTGGTTAGTTTCCCCTCTTTTGCCCCTTCGTTTCACTTCCAACTTACAATTCTGACTCTTATTGATGACTTTGTTTGGGTTTCTTTTGGTGGGTTCTTTGCAGGCTGCGAACTATTTGAATATCAAGAGCTTATTGGACTTGACATGCCAAACCGTTGCTGACATTATCAAGGGGAAGACACCGGAGGAGATCCGCAAGACCTTCAACATCAGGAATGATTTCACCCCAGAGGAAGAAGAGGAGGTTCGGAGGGAGAACCAGTGGGCATTCGAGTGATAGGGAAGCGTTTAAGTCAAAATGTTGATATATATGATAGGAATGTCGATATTATCATGCGCTTCTGCTGCTTTCTTTGGAGACATTGGCCTTTCGTTTGGTTGTTTTGATATCTGCTCTGGTCTATGTTTGTAGAGGATTTAACATGAACCTTTCCCCTTATTATCATCGTATATTGAAATTTCGTATTTCCATTGTCTTTGGTCACTACCTTTTTTACTCTTTCTGTTGCATGATTTAGACCAGTTGACTTGTTGAAGACTTGGTAACTGAACTTGTGATTGAAACAACTTTGGTTTAATGCTGCGTTTAAGTTACGGAATCCCATCTTTGCATCAAAACTATAATTTAGTATGTTTAGGTCATGTTTGGAGCATAGGATGATGGATAGGATAGGATGATAATCATTCTATATTATGTTTGGTTCATATCTTAAAAAAGGGATATGATTGCGAGAAGGATTAATCATCCTCTTGGTATAGGATGATTCAATCTTCCCCAAGTGGAAAAGATTATTTTTAATCCATAAGATTAAACTTACATGTCTTATTATATCCTTAAAAATTACATGAATAATTTAAGTTGTATAAATTTTGAGGAAAGATAATTTTGACCAATAAATGAATTATCCTATCCTAATTCTTACACACATTAAACACAAGATAGGATGACATTATTTAGTCTAATCCTGTTCATAATATCATCTTATCTTAGCCTATCATAATCTTGTATACCAAACAAATCCTTAATTTCATTAAAGAAGATTAGTTACCATGATTGCTTGTTTGTAATGCCAATTACCATATTTAGAAGAAATAGTGTTAGATGATTAATGGGAATTAACTAAATGATTATTGCCTTAAAAGTCTTGATTCTTGATATCTAGTTTTCCTTTTTCTTTTGGTTTTACTTGGAGAAGGGGATATGTATCTTTATTATTGAACCAAATGCATACTTAGGTGCTTGTTGACATGAGGTTCAAGACACAGAATCCCTGGCTGGAGTCTTTTATGAATTCATGTTAAGTTTAGTTGATTCATCTTATTTCTTTTAAGAGCCAAGACTCTTTTATGAATTTGGGTTTAGCAAGTCGGTTCATGTTATTCCTTTAAGAGGCAGCTTTCAACAAGTTTGTTGTTCAAATTGTAGCATTGTAACTTTTTCTATGCATATCATGAGATTGCAGTTTCCCTCATTGAAAAAATTACCTCTTTTTTCTTCTAAAAGAAACAGGGGTAATGGCCTCCTTTCTGAAAATAAACCACCTCAGTGAAGACTCATAGAAGTCATATTGTTATGCTACCATTTTATGGAGATCCAGCTTTTGCTTGGATAGGCCTTTTAGTGGTTAGTTCCTGAATTTAGAAACAACCTCCCTCGGGCATGTGCTCAAATTTCAGAGTACTACATGTTCCAAAAGCAAAGGCTCTAAAATAAATGGTGGATGGATCAAACTTTTTCTCCCTCACGTACAAATTTACATTGTTTCTCTAAAGGATTATCCACATTAAATTGTCGTTCCTGGGATCCATTGGTTGAATTTATGATGTTTTAAACATCTGTAATGAAATTGGTGCAAGTGTATAGACTGCATTATTTTCAGATTTATCAAGTAATTTTCAGTTATCATTTCCAAGCTCAGCCTTTTGAAAAACATTCAGAGACTGAGAGCCCAAAATTAGACTTTTGTCCAATGAATGTTAATAATACCACCATGATAGATGATACGAGTGATAAACTGAAAAGGTACTTGTGAAAATATAAAAGCCTAAGCACCAAAAGAATCCCAGGAAATCAAGTCATCAAAACCTAAAGTCAATATATGAAATATACAGGAAAGCCTATGCAACAAAGTCGTGCAAACAAGATCGATAAAGCTCAGATGATACTTTTGCAGCACAAAGTTTCGCTGTAAGATCAGTTTTCTCTTCCTCGTACCTGCGGCATTTATCTTCAAGCTCCTGAACAAACCTCTTGTAGCGTTCTGCAAATGAAGATTCATTCTAAAGCTTTGAAGAGAGAGTGAAATGATCCTCCATTAACTTGATATTTTTTCTTCGTATTCTTCAAAACAGTCTTTGTAATATTGACTGTTGTCTTCTGAAAAATTGTACCAGGCTTGGTAAGATTCAGCTAATGACGTTGCAGCAACAAGCTTAGAAGATAGAGTATCTCTTTCAACCGTCAGCTCGTTGAGGGTGTGTTGGTACCAGAAATGTTGCTCAATTGACTGCGTCGCCAGTTGCTGGCAACGTTCAGCATATGTTTTTACGAGAGTTTGGCAGTACTGAACGTTTTCATCAGCGTGACTAATGGTTGCATTCAAAACATTTTTTTGCTCATCCCATTTCTGGCGCTCTTCAGCAAAACCTTTTTCGATGACTGTGTAGTTCTCAAGAGACTGTGTAGCAACATCAAGCATTTCAGCAAGGTCTTTATTTTCCTCGTTCCATTTAAGGCGCTGTTGTTCAAAAGACCAAGTCACAGCATCCAGCTTTGTTCGGAGATATTCCTTTTCCTCATCCCACTTGAGGCGCTCTTCTGCAAACTCTTTTTACATGACTTGGTAACGCTCTAAGATCTTATTGGCAGAGTCAAGTTTTGCATTGAGGTTTGAGCTCTCCATACCCCACTTGCTTTCAAGTTCTATAAACATCTTTCTTTGTCTTTCCATACCTTGTAGCAGTTCATCGGTTTTAGTACCTTCCAGTCTTAAACTTTTTCTTTAGCTTGTAGTAATTTTCCTCATAGTGCTTCCAAAATTTAGTTGCAACCTCAAGTTTCTCAGTCAACTCCTTTTTTCTCGCTCAAGAGAATTTCCTACATATTCATGCAATTGATCTTGGAAGAACTCGATAGGCAAAATTGAAGCACAAGACTTTCTACTCAGATTGTTTTGCTCTTCTTCCCAACTGCTTTAATTGCTGTTGTAGTTGCTTGTAGCCTCCTCTTTCTGTTCTGCTTCTTCCGCTTCACCTGTTTTCTTTTGATCAGAAGATGCAATTGCAGCATCGAGCTTTTCACCGAGTATGTTCTGCACTTCTTCCCAACTGCTGTCATCATCACTTTTATAGTTGCCTATGGCCTGTTGTTCATCTTTTGCTTCCTCAACTTTATCTGTTTTCTTTTGATCGAAAGAAGATTCACTTGCATAAAAGAGCTTTTCACTAAGATCATTTTGTACGTTTTCCCAACTGTGGTTATCACCTTCAAGGTCACTCACACCTTCCGCTTTATCTTTTGCTTCCTTCACTTCACCTGCCATTGCAATAACTTCATTTTGATCATCCTCCTCTATCTTTAACTCCTTGCTTTCAGAACTATTCTTACTATTTTCCTGCAGTTCATCTTCTTCTCTCTTCAGTCGTTCATTGCATGCAACTTTCTCTTCCTTCAGATCATCCTCTATTTTCTCGAATTCATCTGTCACTCTAACTACACTCTGAATATCCTCCTCTGTCTTTATGTTTTTGTTATTTCCCTGCAGTTCCTGAAGTCCATCTTCCGCTGTCTAGAGCTCTTCTCCACGGGCCGCAACTTCCTCTTTCACACATAAACGTGATTGTAATATGGAATCACACTCTGATAAAGCATTGTTCAACCACTTAGTTAATCCTGTAGGACCTTGCACGGAGTTTCTGGTCTTAGCTTTAACCTCAGATTCCTCTTTCATGGCCTCATCTGCAACCATAACTTCCTCTTTCTTCACTTTTCCATCCTTGGTAAGTTCCTAGACAACATTATTTTCGGTATTAGAAATTTGGGTAGTTTCCAATAGAAGTTAGACCGCGATTTAAGTTTATGCCAAAAGCCTAAATCTTTGAATTAAGCCATTGCATCCACATATATATGAAATCAAATTGAATCTTTCTACGTACTTCCAATTAACTAAATTATACATGGCAATTGGCAAACAAGAAGCGAGAGAATGCAACATGAAAGAAAAAGGAAACTCAAACATTATTAAGGAAAAAAGGGGGAATAATTAAAGCACTCACCACCATGGCAATGGAGGTGTTGGTTTCAAAAGTAGTTCTATTCATCCGTAAAGCTTCATCGTTTTCTCCATTCGAGGAATCCCAACACGACAAGTAATCAAGAAGCCACTCACGGTTATTGGTAATAGAATTCAGTGCAGCTCCAAGGCTTCCTCCCATGTTAGCTTCCTGCAATCCTCGCACTTCCTGGTTAAACTCAACTTTTTTTTTCAGCGACCCGTCCTTGATTATGACCATTTCCATCATCTTTTCCTGATGATCACCCTTTCTAGTTTCCTTGAAACCATTAATCACAAACTTGAAGTTCAAAAAATTTTCAATTTCTGAAAAAACAAAAAAAAAAAACACACACACACACACACACATGCGTTTAAGCACTTAAGTTTAAGCAATACTTACTTTTGCATTAACGGTACCGTTGGTTTCAGACGAAAGCCAGCTTTTGGTGGGCAACTTTTTGTCTAACTCTCGAATATTGCAGTAACGATTAATCATAAGAGAATTTGTCAATATCAAGACGACCAAGCTAATGAATGCTCCATAAGCACGTCCACCAGGAAAAACATAATGCAACATCAAAAGCAAAATCGCCGGTCGCTCAATGTAAAATATTGCTTCAGGTTCCTATATAAAAAACAAACAAAATATTAAAACAAAACCCAAATTAAAACAATAATATTATAAAAGAGAACGAATATGAAATCATTAAAGCTAGTAGTAAAAGTATCAATCAAATGAAAACACTAAAAATATTAGTGCTTACCAAAAAGAAAGGGCGGATGAATTGTCGTTCAACGAAGACAACAATGTCAATAGTGTTGGTGACGAGAAGCAGCAGAGCAGTGGAAGACAGGAGATATTGGGGACCCGGAAACATAACTTGAGTCAAAATAGCTACCCGTTCGAGCCAGAACATGCAACTCTCCATCCTATGAATGTCTTCAATTTTTATCGTACTCATCAGCGGCTTGTCTTTCGCCATTGTTTTAACACCTCCCCGATAAGCTGAAATAAATAAATAAATAAATAAAAAGAGTTAGAGTTTAGGGTTTTGTGCCAATATACGGTAGTGTTATGATATGAATAAGAAGTATACTTGGGACGAAACAGTTGTTATTGAGTAGAAATAGGAAAGGAAATATCCATGATTGTTCCAATCATATCCGATCACTTAAAGATTAAGAGCCCGTTGTTTGGTGAAAAGGTGACTCAAATCAAGATAAAAATTTTTTTTTTCTACTTTTTAAAAAGGGGTTATTTAATTCTACTTAAATCATGAAAAAAAAAAAAAAAAAGGTAAATGCCAAAGATTTTGGTGAGTTGTCCTACTTACAATGATAAATAAATTATGTATAATGTTTTTCGACAATTTGTTTGTGTTTTATTTTTACTTTTGTTATTTACATTATGGGTTTTAGGACATAAAAAAATGTCTCATTATTCTTTAATTATTTTTTGGTACAAATTATCTGAATTAATATATTTTTATATTAAAATTATTATAATTTTTTTAATTTATAAAATGTTGAATTCTTAATTTCAGTAATTAGATTCAATTTTAAATTTATAAAAAATATAGTTGGAAAAAGATTTTTAATTTTGACCTCTTTATTATTAAAAAAAAAAATTGATTCTTTATATATAAGGCTTTTTTATTTCTTTATTAAAAGATGTTGTCCATTTTCAAAAATAAGAAAATAAAGATGTTGTCCTTATGATTAAGATATGATTATTCCAAAACTATACCTTAGAGCTTGATCAATCTAATACATATAATGATCCAATGCAATTAATATTTTATGCATGTGTGCCAGTGATTTTATATTTATGATACTTTATTTCAGCATAATTTTTTTTTTGTTATATTAGGAGAGTAAAGCCTTAGTACAAGTAAAGAGAAGGGGAGAAAGATCGGATCGAAATCAAGTCCTTGATGTCTCTTCGAATGTCTTTAACCATTAGACTAAAGGTTTGGAGATTATCTCTACATAATTTCATACCATGATGTTGGATACCATCAAAACATGCTGTAGACATGCTGAATTTTTAATAAAAATTTATGATACTTATCTTTGTGTAAAACCTTTTTTAATTATATTTATAACAAAATTATATACATTTAAATTACTTTTACTTTGATAAAAGATAATTTGGACTAATAAAAAAAAATCCATCTACCCTTTATCTTATGATGAGAAAAATGGTAATAAAAAATATCATCCTATACTAATACTTACCGCATCAAATATAAAATAAAATGATATTATTTAATTTAATTTTATTTTATGTATAATCTTATACACTAAACATATTTTAAATATATTGTAAATTTGTAATTAATTAATTAACAATACTATGAAATTAATTTTTTTTTATGTCCACCCCATCCGTTTATACTTTTTCTAGAGGAAGTTTCTCTCCTCTTTGGATCGGATCTTCATTTTGTTGATCTTTCAACGAATTGTTTATCTGTTATATACTAAATTAATAAGTAAGAAAGTAAACGAGTTTTCAAAAAAAATTCAACCTTTAGTATTTAATTTGATTCAACTTCATTCCATAATAGTTATGAGCTAACTTTTATATAAGTTAGTCAAATTTTAAGTGATGATGATAAACATAAATAATTTTTATTACTTAATGAATAATTTTAAAAGATAAATAAATATATATCTTAAGATAATTCTAAATAATAAGATAAATCTTAAGATAAAATACTATGATAATCTAAATTAAATACCTTAAAATTATAGATGCACATAATATTATGCTTGTTGAAGTTCTACTTTTCCTTTCTTGTGTTTTCTTTTCGCTTTCATTGCTTTGTGCTTGTTCAAGTAATGGAACTCGATCGGTTCATCATGCACGTTTATGATTGTTCTTAATGTTATGCCTAATTTGGCTTCGTCCTTTTCTCTCAAGCTGTTATTACCTTCCATGTTTATCAAATTGATACCCTGCAAGAATTGGTCGTATATTAAAGTTGAAAACTCCCATTCATATACACATTGGTGCATGAACCAATCAATCATTTCACCGGGATATCCGAGTCCATTAGTTTACCATTTGCAGTTCAGTTTGTTCCTTTTGGGCCAAACGTCTAGCTACTTCAGGTTCTGTCGATGGGAGCTGTCGAGAGCCCATGAAGAGCATTATCCGACGCCAAGTTTTCTTTTGATCCGAACTTTAATATTCGGTTCAATAATTCGTATACGTAGGATTGTTACATGAAAACCAAGGCCTTTTGTTGTCTTTGAGTAAGCGAAGAAGACAAAACATGAAAACTCAGCTTGCAAATTCATTTGGATATGACCTTATTCTTCTTCTTTATTGACAAAATAAAATGACAGTTTCATCAGAAAATTTTTATATAAAACAAATATCAATCTCATTCTAAACAATTAGGAACTTGCCAAAACAGACCATTTGGGTCAGATTTTTACAGGCCTTTGCAAATTTTATATATATTCTATCAGAGAAACTATATATATATATATATTATTCCAATTTTGTTGTTTAATATATAGTATTTGGCAAGGTAACTGTTGCCATCATTCTTTTTTTCCTTATGCAAGTTTTGTCTTAATCAATGATTAAGGGACCACTGTGTTGATTTTCCAGCACTATTTTCTTTCAATGACAATATATTTAGTTCTTCTTTTATATGTTTTGAGAAGGGAACATTCCAGATAGATTGTATTTACTTTTAACTATCAAAATATAAGTAGAAAAATGAATATGACATGTAGACAACCAGATTTTGCTAGGTTTTATTTCATCTATCAAAGCTCATATTGTGGATTTCACTTCTTTTCCTTGTTTGCAAGAATGCAAATGTACAAGCAATAGATATTGATTCAAGTGACCAGATAATTTGTTCTGGTTTAGCTGTTGAGTTCAATTCTTTAAATCCAATATAAAGAAACAGTTGAAAAAGGAATGCAAGTCTGCAACTATGGCTATTAGCCAATTGTTTTAGAATCATGGTAGAGAGTGGCAAAAGACATGAAATCCCTTATTAACCTACATGATTCTAGGACAAACAAAAGGTTAAAAAAGAAAACTAAAAATCAAAAGGAATCTTGTCCTTTATCTTAAAGGAAAAAAAAATTGAGATTAAAAAAAGCTTATTGAAATATAAAAACAACTTTGTGCAAACTTTAACAGCAAACATATTTGTTATATATTTCCCCACTTGCATTGAGAAAAATTGCCCCAAACCACACTCTTGATTTTGGTCCCACTGCCCCTAATCCTTTCTGACATGGTTCCAGTTAGATAAGATCCTGCAACATGGGACCATGCAATCTCCCAATGCCAATTTTGTTCCCCTCACTATTATATATTCCTGTTCATATTTGTAATTTCATGATGTACAAAGTTTTTTTCACTTAAAACTCTGGACTTTTTAACTAATTCCTAGCCACTTCTGTTTCTCCACCATATGGTAAAACACAAATGGTACGAAAGTATGGTGCAAATAATTGTTTGTATCTCTGATTCTCTGTCAATTTTCAGACATTTTCTTTTGATGTTCTTTTTTTCCTATGAACTTTTTGGCAGATGATTCTGAAGTTATGTTTCAAATTTCAATGCTGGAAAGATCCCTTGCGGTGATTCCAAGTTGGACTTAGACAGATTCCCACTCACAAAAAGAATGGTATTTGATCATTGCAGCCTATCTTTGAAAAAAAAAAAAAAGAAAAGAAAAAAGGCCAATGATCTAAATATAAACAAATGATCAGATGAAAGTGAGAAATAGTGTCTACTCCAAATTCTTTTTATCTTGACTTAAAATCTCCATTAAAAGAAATCAAAATTTAAGTTTAACCCATGCTTTAGATTCCTGGGTTGGTTTTAGAAAAGCTGGCCAATGACGGTTCCGATGACAGTGGCAAGAATCAGGAAGAATTGTGTCGTCAGCGCAAGTCATGAGAAGAAACGGTGAACGTTGGCATTATTAGCAATTCTAATATACTCCAGAATTTGTATTCCTTTTTATTTTCCCAAGAACCAACCGGAAAAAAAAAAAAACAGCCTAACAGCTAGTGGAATTGCGGCAAA
Organism: Durio zibethinus; assembly: GCF_002303985.1. The sequence continues at coordinate 2,360,736 of NW_019167915.1, read as the reverse complement.
TGGGATTGATGGCCAGCAAAGAGAAAAAAAATTCAAAATGTTTGATTTTAATCGTCATATCCTCATGAAAGCAATCACAAGAAAAAAATAACAGATTTTTCAGAAATTTTGCAACATGGAGTGAAATTGGAATCTCTTTGGAAAATAGCAGGGTTGCTTCCAATAAAAAAAAATGGACCCACGCTTTAACGTGCTTTAGGGGATTTCAGGCTTCTAAGCTTTAATTATAGCCACAAAAATTTTTTTTAAAAATAAATGAAAATTAGAAAGTTGTGATATGTGACCGTTGACGGGGTTTCAATTTCGGAAGCGGGAGACCGGTCCCCCTCTTTCTTCCCGTTCTTTGAACGGCTCCAACAGAAAAATCTGGAAACATCTAGCCGTTTTCAGGACGTTGCATACGTGGCATCATGTTGACTAATAACAAATCAATTTTTCTTATTTTTTCTTTTGTTTTCCGGATATAATATTTAAACTTTTTATGAAAAATAAGAACTAAATGTACTAAACGTAGGCTATTAATGGTTGAAAATTAGTGTTTTATTAGTATAGTACAAAAATTTTAATTTTAATAATAAAAATATATTATTTATAATTATTTAATTATAATAAATAATTATATAAGATCCAAATTTTAAATAATTTAAAATTATGATTAAATAAATAATTGTAATACTAATAAATATTAAAAATTTATAATATAATATATAATATAAAAAATTTTATTTATTTAGACTCCCCGTAATTGCAAGTAGTTCTAAGTAAGGTTACTTTGCATTTTGGCAAAACAATTGAGTAGAAAATGAAATCAAGGGAAGGTACATGAAAGGAAGCCCAGCGGGTGGGGCCGTGACGTGGACTGGTTACTGATGAAACGATAAGCACGGTGGTGGGACCGTGGTACCGAATGTGCCACAGCATCATCCGTGAAACTCTGTGCCAGCTGTTTGCCACGTGATCCTTGACTAATCATCCGATTACTCCACAAATTCCCCATGATTAAACGCAAAAGCAACCAACTACCAACCAGACTGGTTCTAATTTCAGAGAATGTTTAAAACAATGAAATGACCCCTTTACCGTTGCATAGTAAAAGTTAAATCATTGAAAACTAGGTCATTTTGGGAAAGAAAAAAGAGTTGGTCCATGGCTCTGAATTTTTTATCCGCTGCATTGAATCTTGTTTCAATCTTCCAAGTTAATGAATAATTTACAGTCCGTTGAGGGATAAGGACAAAGCAATCAAATAAAGAGCAGGCTTAAAGACATATTTGATAATGATTCTACCGAATAAAGAAATGGCATTTCCTACAATCAACTAATTAATGAAAATAGAAAGAATGTTGGGAATGGGTCTGATTTTCTTTTATTTTTTTTCATTAATAATCGCTTCATTTCTCTGCATTAACAACTAAACCTTTTATAATCATGCATGAATTGGGCATTTTAAACATCATTTTGTTTACTTTAAGCAAGTTTTTATTAAAAAATATAATTCAAAAAGAAAAAAAATCATAAATACAATTTTTTATGAATAATTATATAAATTAATTAATTTAAATCTTGAGTTCAAAAGGATTAGTCCATTTTTGCAATACCTGATTATAAACAACTAAATTTATTTCATTTTGAGCTTTGTTTCAAGTAACGTGATATATGGTTAACGTGTAGTCACTTACATTTATCTTAAAGAGAAGGAAATGATAGATTCCTATCAAACGGTTGAGTCAATTGTGTCATTGTATGTAGTCCAAAGACAGAAAAGCTAAAATGGAAGAGACCAGTAATTGAAGTGTTGAACCAAAACTTTCCAAATTGTCTTATACCAAACCCATTACTCACGGATTACAATAAAAAAATGAAAACGAAATTATGTGTGAAGCGAAGGCAAGAGATAGAGTAGGAAATTCAAGTAAAACTTAGAAGAAGAAGAAAAAAATGGGAAAAAAAGAAGAAAGAAGACTAGTATAACCGTGGTAGGCGTGGCTTTGGCTGGATTATGGATGCCAGGCTGACGCTTGAGCCCTACCGAGGGATGATTAGCCTTCACATGGTCTGGTTGTACAGGCTTTGGTCCCACTTTCTCCCACAACCTTCTTTTCTCTTCTAAAAAATGCCATATGCCCAATAGCTTTTCTCCGCTGTATGCAGCCCTCCAACAACTATAATTTTCTTTTTTAAAAAATAAGTTGCTTAACACGATTTTTATTCCAAAACTACCCTTTTCTTATACATGAATGCAGCATTTTTCCTACCCTTGGCACCTGTTTTAAAAGGAGTGACCTGGGATTGCATTTAGGTACACACAGAAACAACACAAAAACACACGAGTAGAATAAGCTTTAGCCTTTTGAGCATACAAGGAGAAGGGTTTGTTTCTGTTTGCTGAAGTGAAAGAAAAAAATGTCGAAGGAAGTGAGAGAAGAAGGACAGAGCCGCAAGGACTATGTGGACCCTCCACCAGCTCCACTGGTTGGCATGGCTGACCTCAAGCTCTGGTCTTTTTACAGAGCTTTAATAGCTGAGTTCATAGCCACTCTCCTCTTCCTCTATGTTACAATAGCTACCGTAATTGGCCACATGAAACAACAGGATGCATGCGATGGAGTTGGTCTCTTGGGTATTGCATGGGCTTTTGGCGGCATGATCTTTATTCTTGTTTACTGCACTGCTGGTATCTCAGGTAAGAGAGAAGAAAATTCTAAACTCACTTCTCTAGTTATAAATGTGAAAAATAAGTACACTTTTGTTATTTTGTGTGGTTTACTAAAGGGTTTTAGTTGTTTTGCTCACAGGTGGTCACATTAACCCTGCAGTGACTTTTGGGTTATTTTTGGCCCGTAAGGTGTCTCTGATCAGGGCTCTGTCTTACATGGTAGCTCAGTGCTTAGGTGCTATCTGTGGAGTTGGGTTGGTTAAAGCTATCATGAAGCATGAGTACAACTCCCTTGGTGGTGGTGCCAACTCTGTGGCTTTTGGCTACAAGAAGGGAACTGCTTTGGGAGCTGAGATTATTGGCACTTTCGTGCTTGTCTACACTGTTTTCTCAGCCACTGACCCTAAGAGGAATGCTCGTGACTCCCACGTCCCTGTAAGTAACTGTTCTTGTGTCTTCTCAATGTTTTTATGCCATTCTATTACTAGCTAGTTGCTCTTTAGTTAAATTAGGTTCTGATGCATTTTATTCCGTTGTTGAGCATAGGTGTTGGCTCCACTTCCTATTGGGTTTGCCGTGTTCATGGTTCACTTGGCTACCATCCCCATCACTGGCACTGGTATCAACCCTGCTAGGAGTTTTGGTGCTGCTGTTATCTTCAACAACAAGAAAGTCTGGGATGACCAGGTAAGTTTTCATACTACACATCTTTCTGTGTTATCTTTTACTAAAATGGAGTTAGTTTCTCAACTAACCCATGGGATATTGTGATGGACAGTGGATTTTCTGGGTTGGTCCGTTTGTTGGAGCTCTTGCAGCAGCTATATACCATCAGTTCATCCTTAGAGCTGGAGCTATCAAGGCTTTGGGATCCTTCCGCAGCAACCCCACCAACTAAAGAGAAAAACAAAAGACTCATCGAAAACCCAAATACCTTTGTCTCCACCTCTCTTTCTTGTTTTCTACATTTGTTCGTTTGTGTGTATGACAGGATGATTATGATGATGAAGATGGCCCTTCTTTTTTATTTTTCTATATTTATAATTTAAATCTTTTGTTGTTAGCTTTTGCCCTGTGTATCATTATTCTTGAGTAGTGGGTGTTGATTTTTTTCTTTTTCTTAATGAGCGGTGGTTAAAAACTTTTAAGTGTCTTTTCTAGGGCAATTTCCACTCAAGACTTACCTTGCAAAACCTAAGATAGGTGGCTGGCTAAGTAATAATTAGAACATGACAAATGAACACACAATTTCCACAACAAGCTTTGGTGGTTCCCCTTCAAAAGCTTAGGGCATTATGGCAATTTGGCTTCATGGATCCATATCCCATAATTTAAGGTGCAATTTCTTGCCTTCTTTGTCTTGTTTTGCCTCTTCATGTGGGGTATATTGGAAGGCTTTTATAACTGCCTGTGATTGATTAACACCTGTCATTGGGTGGGTAGTAAGTAAGGGACAAAGATGCCCCCCACCCAAGGTAGAGGGGGTTAAAAGTGAAAACAAAGTCTGGCGTGACCCTTTTCACCTCTCTGGAAAGGTCACTTTGGAATGCTGGCATGTCAATTGTTTCTCCTACTTTTAGACCAGGGTCCATCCAACGGGACTAACCGAACCAAAAGCAGAAAAATGAAAGACGAAGGAATTCGAGGACCCTGCCAACTCCAACTGCCACGCGTCATGGCATCATGATGTCAGATGTTAAAGCATCACATGGGTAGGGTAGGGTGGTCTTTTCTTATCCTTTCAAAATCGGCTTACCAGAAGGGATAAAACAAAAGAGAACCAAGTATTACAGAAGAAAAGGGAATTGCTTTCCCCCAGTACCAGTAGTAGTAGTAATTGTATATAATTTCTCGTTTTATGGGGTTAAGTAAAAGAGAATCATAGTCTCGTCTTTTTACGAAAGGTACGTAGTCAGCCCTGGAGCGTGCTTTGATGACAATTCGAAGAAATTAAAATTGAAAAATCAGGCTCAAACACTGACCCAATGGACTCGAGCATGCTTACTATAATGGCCTGGTTCAAGGGTCCAGCTGTTGGATCCCGAGGGGTGCTAGGTGTAGTGGTTTAAACTTTGTTTCTATATTGCTCACGGTCCCCAGTCCTGGATTCTTTAGATAATCAACTAATATGGTTAGGTTTTTTGGTGGGCACCAAACAACAGTAAGTTACCCTTCAACTTATGGGGGGTCCATAGCCACCGTTTTTTTAAGTTCTTAACAGAAATTCTTCGTTGGACTTGGACATTGGTAGACGACATTTTCCAATCAACCACCTGCATGACTAGGGTGAAGAACAAACATATTCGAGAACTTTCAGCATTCCTCAACTCTAATCAGATAGACTATGACACCATAAGAGTTTCTCCGCTAGCAAGGATATCATATGCTCTACTTAAATTGCCTCTGAAAATAAGTTGTGCCGAAGGACTTCTGATCTGAATCCCTCAAAAGTATCATGATAACTAATTTACCCATTTAAGAAGCTGCAACCAACAACCTGAGTGAATCAAAACAACTGACCATGAAAAGCATACAAAAGTATAAATTTCAAATCAATGGTTAATGGAGTTGGTTAACTCTAATATGCTATCACATTAAATGTTGTTGCGTACAGCTAGATGAAACAGAGGTAACATACTCTGAAAAATGCAGGATAAAGTCTTAAAAGAATAATCCTATTGTGTCAAATTAGTTGCAAGGTAGTTATAACTAGTTAACCAGTCTACATTTTTGTCCTAGGAATCAATTAAGAAATGCTGAGCTAGACAGCGGGGTATCACATGTGAATCCTAGGCCTCAGTTCCCTATGCAATCGATTCTGGACTACTCCAAGTACTACTCCAGCTAAAAATAAAGCAAGGTTAACAATAGATGACTCAAAAGATGAAAATAAAATACATTCCAAGGTATAATAGTATCAACAACAGAAATCACTATAATCTGGTCAAACCAGAAAGCCAAGTGGAGTATCTCTGAAAATAAAACCCATACATATTCATAGATTTATGAAGGCAAGGAAGCCAGGTGTGAACATTCAATGTTTGCTCCATTAGACGAAAGCATCCAAACAAAAACATTGCAACGAGCAATATACCTTAGTCAGGCAATGCAGTTCCTCGTTCGAGATTATTTTTGATTTCCAGTGTGTATTTTCCAAAGGCTCGCTCAATCTTCTTGTTGAAATGCTCATTGCGATCATTGATTGAATCAATATCCTTTTCTTCATGAAACTTCCTCCTCCTGCTAAATGACTTGCGCTTTTCTTCACGGTCTTTAAGTTCCTTCACCATCTTGTCAATCTTATCTTCCAAGATCTTAGGTGCCTGTGCAACAAAAGAAACACACATTCAATGCCTCAATCACATTAGCAAGATACTGGGGAATAAATCTGCAATCTTTTCCCTCTACTTTTTCCAAACAGACCATACCTTCCCATATTGGAGGCTTGAAGCTTCTCGATAGAACTCAGGATCTGCTTCTTTCATTTTGTTATATTCTTCTAGGTCAACGTCAATGTTCTTTGTCCGCTTTTTGTATGCATTGTACAATGTCCTCTGATTGAAGACTGTTAAGTCACTCCATAAAAACACATAGATTAGACTCATAGACATGTTAAAAGTTTCTATGCTATTGCAGGGTAAGACAATTTTCTTTTTTGCCAATATATACAATTTTGAAATAATAAGGCTGTGCTTCAACAAAGATGAGAATGCTTTGTACAAGTTTTATGGGCCTATAACATTAGAAGAAAGATATATGTATGTATAAATAGATGGTAAGATACAAAAGTTGGAACAACAAAAAGGAGTAACACAACAAACCATGAAACACGATAATGAAGTAACCAAGATAATGGAAGAAAGGTAAATTTAATAAGTAGCAGTTCAAAGCATACCATCCCAACCAAACGGAGCAGGATCCTTTTCCCATTTCTTATATTTTGCCTCTGCTGCCTCTTGGGTATCTAGCATATATGCTTTTTGCAAATCCAAACCATTTGCATCTAAAAGTTTTCCAATCTTTTTCTTCCTTTCCTCCAGCCATTTTTGTTTAGAAATTCCTCTAGATTCTGGTGGAGCTTCCATTCTTTTCTTTTCAGCGACCATTGCTGTTTGATTGGCTTTTCTGGCCTCATTCTGGAAGTGCATAGTCATCATTTATAATTGGCTTTTACTTTTAATGAAACTAAACGTAAAGATAAAAGATGACAAAACAGAACAGCTTCTCTTCGAAAACTTGAGCAAACTAACCATCTTTAGTCTCAACTCAAATAATTTTTTCTGCCTCCCTGTAAGTTCTGTAATGTCTCCTTCAATGTTCTCTTCAACAGGGTGGTCATTATTATCATCAGAATTTTCTTCAGGTTCCGGCACTCCATGCTGCACATCTTGTTCTTTATAAGTAGCATGTGTATCAGGCTTGCCACGCTCAGGTTGCACAGTTTCTATTACAACATGAAGAGCAATTAAATCAATAAAGTTAAACATTCTAACGAGTTCTCAAGGGGCAGGCTGGGTACACAAAACCATTAACATAAAATTACAAAAACAACATTTAAACCTGTCTCTTCTCTATCCTTTCTTGCCTTGGCTTCAGCAATCTTTCTAAAGCAATATTCAACACATTCATGGTATGGATTCGATGCATTGATACAATCTGGGTGCACTTTTCGCTCTTCTTCCATGTCTTTTGCTAGCTTTTACCTGGAAAATAAACTTATACAATTAAGCTAGATCCAGATTCCAGTGTCATTTTTTAAATATTCAATAAAATTAAAAGAAAATCATAAAGCTTGCAATTATTAATTACCAAATTTATGAAGCCATTGAAATTAATTAACAAAATTATTGTTCTAATTTCTCAAACAAGTAACAAACTTTGGCGGTTCATTCGATTACACTATACCGAATAACATGAGATTTTCGTTCAGCGTGATTTCTCAGCAACCAAACAAGAGTTAAGTGAACCCCAAACAAACCCTAGAAAAAATGAACTAGGGATAATACCCAAGGAAATCAGGAAAACAATAAAGAAAGGATTGAAAAGAGCGAGAAACGAACCTGATTGCGGAATTTGCTTCGATTGCTTTATACTTCCCCTTTGGCTAGGGTTTTATTTGGGTGATGAAGAAAAAAGGCCTTCTTTTTAAAAACTTTTATGTTTTATAATTAACGTAGAAATTCGGATCGGATAGTTATTATTTATTTAGACGGGTGGATGGTTGGTCAAGTCGGGTCGGGTCGAATTTAAATTGGGTCGAAGTTGGTCAAAAGGCCCCCTAAGCTCAAAGCTTGTTGGGACCCAATTAAATATTTTGACTGTTTGTCAGTAACATTAAAAAAACATGAAAAACGCCATGAATTAAGACAGGAGTCAAGGACAAAGGAAGACATGAAATTGAACTTGTTTTATTGAACAGTTTTTGTTTCAAATTATAAAAGGAAAAAAAAAAGAAGAAAAGTTTAATAAAAGGATCATACAGGATTGAGGTTAAGCAAAAATGCAACCCACAAATCTCAAGCCTTGAGGCTAAGATCAAAGAGACGGTTCGATTATTCTAGAAAGGCCTGGTATCAGATTAGATATGGTACTTGATAAGTTGATAACATGTATCAAAGCCTATTATCAATTGCTCTACACAAACTACTTTCATGACACCATCAAGTATCAAACAAAAGGTAAAGATATCTAGATAATGGAAATGGTAATGTTTGCAAAACGCCATTACAAGAGCTCATCCGCCAGAGATTTGCCCTGGAATTTTTCCATGATGGATACTATGGATGAAATAGCTTTGTCCAGTTGAGAACATTCATGCTCAATGTCATCCAAACGAGCCTTGGTTTCTGTGACTTGTTCCTGGGCATCAGCAGCCTCCTTTTCCTTCTGAGCTAGTTCTTCCATTTTAGATTCCAGTTCTTTCCTTACTGACTCTAAATAACGATTGTATTTGACCTTTTTCGCTTCGAAAGTTTGACGTTGACTAACAAGCTCAATGGCTTCTGAGATTTCATTGAGCAGGGCACGCAGCCAACTAACATCAATATGTGCAGATTCTACATCCTTAAGAACAGCAAACATTTCTTTTACTTTTGCTTTGGTTAGTTGCTTGAATGAAGTGGAATGCAACTCTTGAACTACAGCACACAAGCACTCTAAATAATAAGCGCGCATGGAAGCTGATTCCAATTGACAGTTAGCTGCTATGTCTCCATATTTATCAAAAATTGACTGTAGAATCGAGGAGATACTTGCTTTCACATGGTATTTTCCAACTGATACACAGGAATCAGAGATAACAGATTCTACCTCTTCTTCCTCATCACTCTCTTCTAGAGCTCGGCCAATCCCTGAGAAACTAAAGTTTGAGCTTGTTGGATCTTCTCTCCCATGCTCAGTACTTGCATCTGAACTTACCTTAGGCGAATTTTGAACCTTCTCTGCTTTAAATTTGGTTGGTGTATCAGCAGGAGACTGTCAAAGAGGACAGAAGCTAATATTCACATGGATAAAAAAGTGAGAATTACTAATGTGAGTTTGTAAGAGTGAGAGGCACCAACCACGATTTTGCCAGACATAGGCAATGATTGAGAGTATTGAATTTGGGCCTTATCAAATGATCGATCCTGGGAATATATCTCTTCTGAGTGTCGCTCAGAAGAAGACAAGGACTCAGCATTCTCTGCTTCCATCTTCTTTCTAGAAAAATGAGACCGAGGTGACTTGGGGTCAACCGGGTAAACTGCATCTATGGTAGGGGTAATCTCAAGTGCTCGAGAGGACTTCGGTTGAGACTCAGATCCCTTCTTTTTACTGCCAAAGCTTCTGGAGGCATCAAGAATTTTGGAACCTACAATGACAATACTGTAGTCAGAAACATCAAACAGTGAAATTGTGCACCTTGAAAGAAAACATCAATCTTGATGGAGAATCAAGTCCTTAGATGTCACCAAACCGGTGAAAATGTATCTCAAAGTGTATCAGACTAAAAATTACCTCAAGTCAAAAAATCGTGCCAAAACAAACAAAAGCATCGAATATGCCACAATCTAAGCACCACATGGCTTATAAAGGTGAATTCTTTAAGGACGTTTACTACTTCTCCAAGGTTCTTAGAAGAGCCAACAATAAGCTGTATGAGGCTGTTGACCAGAGTCCCCTATTCTATCCAGCCTCCATTAAAGGGAGGGAAAACAGTAGGGACTTTCACGGTTTTACCTTTCTTTATCTTCTCATCTTCTATCCATTAGGAGTGAAGTCCTTCCCCCAAGGGGGATTGAAGGTTGTATTTAGTTATCTATTTATAAGAATTTACTGTACTCCATATTCTTTCAGCAAATATAAATGCAACTCCATAAAAGCAGAAAAAACAAAAAAGAAGTTTGCAGGAGGTTGCTTGTAGCAACTTAATGAGTAACAGCATTAGAAAAAAGGAGGTAAAACCTGTTGCATTTCTAACCCCCCATGCATTGTTGTCAGTATTTCTTTTGAAGCAATTTTCATCAGTAGTGATGGCAACGGGTCGGGGCGGGGCGGGTTTTTGCTCGCCCCGAACCCGACCCGATTTTAAATATGCAATACCCGAACCCCGTACCCGACCTGACAGCATATAAAATTAAATCCGACCCGACCCGACCCGAATTAATAAAATATTATTTTAAATATAAATATAAAATTAAATATATATAAAAATATATATAATTAAATATAAAATTTAAAAAATAATTAAAAAAATAAATTTTTTATATATATTGGGTCGGGTTTGCCTAAAACCCGACCCCAACCCTAACCCGAAATTTTTTTACCCTACCCGACCCGATACCCGATTTAAAAAAAAAAAAAAAAACCGACCCTAAGGGGTCGGGTCGGGTCAAAACCCGACGGGGTCGGGTCTTTTTGCCTTCCCTATAATCATCACATTCATGATAAGGATTGGATGCTTTTGGGCAAGTTCGATATACTGTTCTCTTGACATCCTTCTTTTTGCTAAGCTCACCTTGTTTTATACCATCGTGAATATCTAACAAATAAAAAAAAAAATTTACACCTATGTTTAGAAAGTGGTCAGCAAAACCCACAGAATACACATGTACAAATACAACAAATCTCTCAATCATATCATGAGAAACCTGATTCCTTTTTAACCCCTTGAATTTTGGCCTATGTAGTTCCTTTGAAGCAATTTTCATCACATTCATGGTAAGGATAAGATGCCTTTCCGCAAGCTCGGTGCACTCTTCCCTTGTCATCCTTCTTTTTGCTAAGCTCACCTTCTTTTCTACCATTGAGATTATCTAGACATAGACACCTAGTTTTAGAAGGAGATCAACAAAACCTAAACAGAATTCAAAACCTTACTAATACAGAAAAGAACTTTTAATCACTCATAAACCTGATTCCTTTCTAACCCCCTGAGTATCGGCATTGGAAGTTCTCCAGACACAGAATTCATTGCATTCATGGTAAGGATTAGATGCTTTAGGGCAATTTGGTTGAACTCTCATCCCATTATCAGTCCTTTTGTTATGTACAATTTCTGTTATACCATGGTGGTTATCTAACAAATGGAGATGGAAATGGAAATTAAACCAGCTTTTAGAAAGCAGTCAACAAAATTTCATCACATTCATGGTAAGGATTAGATGCCTTTCCCCAAGTTCGGTGCACTCTTCCCTTGTCATCCTTCTTTTTGCTAAGCTCACCTTCTTTTCTACCATTGAGATTATCTAGACATAGACACCTAGTTTTAGAAGGAGATCAACAAAACCTAAACAGAATTCAAAACCTTACTAATACAGAAAAGAACTTTTAATCACTCATAAACCTGATTCCTTTCTAACCCCCTGAGTATCGGCATTGGAAGTTCTCCAGACACAGAATTCATTGCATTCATGGTAAGGATTAGATGCTTTAGGGCAATTTGGTTGAACTCTCATCCCATTATCAGTCCTTTTGTTATGTACAATTTCTGTTATACCATGGTGGTAATCTAACAAATGGAGATGGAAATGGAAATTAAACCTGCTTTTAGAAAGCGGTCAACAAAAGCTTAGATTTTTACCTTGTTCTGAAATTGTTGAAACTCCAACCAGGAATTAAGCTAACAAATTTAAAGTTACTAGGTTAGGCTTAGCAACATATCTTATATCAGCCGAGCTAAAGTGAAGCTAAAACCAAAGGAAAACACAGTGCCCAGGTACTAACAAGAAACTTAAAATCTTTGTACTTTGAACTTAACCTAGCTGCATTTGATGATACAGGAATGAAAATATTTTCCAAGCATGCCCTTTTCTCTACTTGTGAAGCCGAGAAAGACATAAATGACATCTTCCTTATTCACGCATTTCATCAATGATTTAAAGCTATGCTAGAACAACCATTGATGGTTGGAAATCAGGATATGTGAAATATTAGCAATCAGAATGAAATTCTTTTGATCAACTGCAAGCTCTTAAGTGACCACATAAAAAATAGACCAAAACTTCCTCTACATGGATGCTGCTTTAAATAACTTCACTTTTAGACTAATAAGTTCCACAAATCAACTTCTTAGTTTACTTAAACCATTAACTAGAATTCAATCATCCACCTTACATCAGTCACAGTGAATCGATCATGAATCAATTGCATGTGAAGCTTCAGGGTTTACGGTGTTTTCCCAAAAACTACTAAAAATACTATTAGGAAAAATGAGAGGATTTGCCATAGAACTGAATAACTTCAACAGCCATGCGGATTCTGTGGAATAACATGTTTCACAAAGATAAAGTCGGAAATAGATTACAAGGAGGAAGATTGATTACCTAATTTCTTTTTATCCTTTTCTTTTTGTCCCTTGCCATCAGCAATCTTGTTTAGGCAATATACACCACATTCATGGTAGGGATTAGCAGCATTAACACAATTCGGGTGTACTCTTCCATTCTCACTCATCTCCTTGTTGACTTCACTTTTACCTCTGTAAACTCATAATAAATTAGCACATATCCAATTCACCAAAAACTGTCACATGCAATTGAAAAGTAAGCACAAAGATCTAGCTTGCTATGATCTTTCATTTCTTAGTCAGAATTTTTACCATACACCAAGTTTTTGATTCTTTATCTCAAAACCAAAATTCTTTTCCAAATTTATGAACATAATTGAAATTCAATCCACAAGTTACAAAAATAACTTTAAATTATATATACAAGTAACAACTAGATTATGATCCAACAAAATGGATTAAAAAAAACTTGTGATACACCAACCATGATCAATCATTAGGATTTTCCAAAATAGATTGATATCTATTAATTAGGAAAAGAGAAACAAAATATGGGAATCTGAAGTTGCTTCTCTCCAATAGATAAGAAGTCAAAATTTGACCAAAAACACTTTTTGGCCTTTTGTTAATGTCAAAACCAGAATTCAAAAGCCAAAACGAACAAAGGACTAAAAGAGTTCTATGAAGAAAAAAAAACCCAGAAAACTAAACATACAGAAACTTTAGATAACAACTTTCTTTCCGTTTTCCTACTCTTTCCCCCATTCCAAACAGAGGATAGAGTATAAAAGAAACACAGAAATTTATATTAATTCCAAAATCTCATCTCATTTGTTAAAAAAAAAAAGCCCATGCAATAACTCAGAAAAGCAGACAGATAAACAAGACATAAGCAGTAGTAAATGAACAAAAATATTTCAGAAAAAAAAGAGTAAGGAAGATTACCAGAGAGAGAGAGAGAGAGAAAGAGAAAGAAAGGTGAATCCAAAAGGAGATGCTATCAGAGACACAGAAAGTCTTTCATTTTTCTGTGTATAAAAAGGTTTGAGTAATGACCGTGTCTGAAAACCGAAAAAACAAAAAAGAAAAAAAAAAAACCCTCTTGTCTTTGGGATTGTCGTGGTTTGACGGAACTTCCTCCAACCATAGATCGAACATGAAGATGACGGAAAATTTTTGACAACATTCTTCTGTCTCTTTCTATCCGTAAATTACGATCTATTTTATATAAAAAAATCAGATAATTTTTTTGCGATATATTTTTTTTTTCATTTTTATACACATAGTGAATGAGCAATATCTAGAAATAATTAAATTATTTAATGCCGTCTGACATAAGCTAAAAGCCTAAAGCCATCAGCCTGCCTAAAATCCTCTCATAGACATCAGCCACGTGTCCGACGTTTTTATTTTTAGTATTTTTTTTCCTTCTGAATTATATTTGTTAATAATTGTGCTGGTGTAACAGCCAAATTTGTGGTTCGACTCTCCAATTTTTTTGGCATTATTTTACTACTTAACGTTTCTAGAAGATTTGTATATATATATTTTCTGGTGACCAGTATGACATTTGAATTTGAACTTCGAGTTTTTTTTTTTTTTTTTTTTAATTTTCTTTTTGCATGGTCAAAAAGGTAGGGTTGATAAATAGAAGGATAAAACAAATAATCCAATTACTGAAAACAAAAAACAACAAAAGAATAAATTGGTCCTATTTCAATTATTTTAAGCAATATTCCTTTTTATCTAAGCTTAGAAATTTAAATTTTAAAATTAATATAATTAATTTATATAATTATTTTTAATACATTTAAAATTTAAAATTTAATATCTGTAATTTTATTTATATCTATAAATTATTGTTCTTTTTTAATTCAAAATAAATAATATTAAAAGATTTACATGTTTCTTTTATTTTATTAAAATAAAAAAAGTGTCTTTTGGTGAAAAGTGTTGAAGGTGAGAGTTCTTACTTACAATTTTCATATAATATTTGTGCAAATTTATAATCCTAAACTTTGAATTTCTAAGTAAATGATTGAGGGTTTTTTTAATAAATCATAATAATTTATTGACAATAAATAAAATATTTTTTATTTATTTATTAAATATGATGTATTTAAGTAACATTGAAATGGTATTTTTTTATTTACTTTCTTTTTCTTATAAATGATTTTGGGCATTAGGGATTTAGGGTTCAAGTGTAAGAATTGTAAAATCATAATTCCCGTTTCATATATTTAAAAATTTGAGTTTGAAATCTTTAAAATTAATTTTTAATTTTTAATTTCCAAAAATTTTAGGCTAAACTAGTTTTATTATTGCAAACCTAATTAATTAAGTCGTTTTGTGACGTAAAAATGTTTAATTTTGATGCCCAAAAAGGTATGCATAGCCATAGTTGGACCACACCTAGCGGAAAATTAAGAAGAAAAATGGGACCACGGGACGACTTGTGTAAATTAAGGCTTTGAAATTTCCTCCCAAATAAAACTCAAAGGCATGCAGCAAGCATCAATCTCTTCCTACTTTTCCAAATCATTGGTGAAATTATTAGTAATAAGTAAATATATAGTTTAAATGATACCTGTAAAATAATAATGTTAATTTCAAATTTTATATTTATTATATAATTTATATCCCATATTGTTTATGAATAAATATAATAATATAATTTATGTTTTTAAAATTAATTTAATTGATCGATATAATAAATTTTAATAAATGATATTTAATAAAATTTAAAATTTATAATAAATTTTTTATTTTTGAATCATAATCTTATTTATTTAATTTTTATTCGAATTAATTTTAGGCTTTCACATTATAAAAGTTGGATTTAAACTAATGTATTTTGAGTGTTATTACTTGACAATCCAAACATTAAAAAAATGAAGAATTTTGACATTACAAAGTGGTGGGTGGTTGTTTGTTCAATATTAAGGTGGCTGATTAGGACAAGCAACGTAAAATCCGGACCATGTATGAAGTTTTTAATTAATTTGGTGGGATTTTGACAAGGCTATTATAGATTTGGATTTTTTTTTTCTACATGATAGAGAAGAGAATGATAGGATTTGATTTTTCATTTTACATAATTTTTTTTTATTGTAAAAAAAAAAATGCAAAATGTTCATACTAAGAAAAAGTTGTTGTTTGGTATTAATAAGTAATTTTTTTGCATGCATTAATAATGAAGTTTTTAAATGCAATGTTAAAATGTTATGTGATGGTAGATAAAATAATTTATTTTATTTTTATGTACGTTAAAATTTTTTAATTTTACAAATAAATTTATACATTCACAAATGCTCATTTCAATGGTTGTTATTGTAATTTACTTTAATTATAAACACATATTAATGAGATAAACCTACTTTTAAAATTAAAAAAAAAATTGATTTAAAAAATGGAAAAGCATTCATAATTTTTAAAATGCTGAATTTTTAATTTTAATAATTTTTTTTTTTATAATTTATAATGAAAATAATTATCTAAAAAAAACTGGTAGGGTGGTGGTGGTGGAACTAATTCCTAGGCAATTAGATTCTAATTGCTCGTAATGAGGCCACTGTCTCGGCCACTATGGGCTACGGCACTTGTGTTAAAATGGGGTCAGGGGTTGGGCCTTGTGAAGGCCCTATAAGGCTATATTGGGACCTCAATTTCCATCTAATTTGTGAGAGCAAAAACAAAGTATTTTAGCTTTTTCTTTTTTAAATATATATATAAAAAAGTATTTTGGAAATCATTCTCAATGTATATTCTTAAATTATTACTATTATTATACCGTGAAAATTTCATTTATTTATGTAAAAATTTCATATAATATAAAGAATTATTACTAATTTGTAGCTAAATCAGTAGCATCCCATGCATGGGATTATGAGAGAATGTAAAATTCATTACTTTTAAATTAAAGTCTCAAATTCTAACCATCAGAGTATCTCTTAAAAGATAACGTGTATTAGTGTCACGAATCTAGATAATATGTATTAACGTCACGGATTTATGGAGAAGTTATGAATCTCACATCAAATATAAAAAGAAAGGTCGCTGGAGTATATAAGTATTCATACCATCTCTTTCTTGTGAGGTACTTTTTGTAAGATAAAATCGTGAGACCAGAAGGGTCAGAATGAATAATACCTTATAAAGATGTGAACCATGATAGATAAATTGATCCAAGACGTTGGAAGCATAAATGCCCGGGTCTCGAAGTCGCATGAGTTCGAAACTTAAGTCTCGACCCGTGACACTAGTACATGAATATGTCATTGTTCTTTTTCTTTCTTGTTTTAACCTTTTAACCTTTTGTTCTTGATGAACAGTTAATATTTCCTCCAAATGGGGACAACTAGCCTCTTGATTTTTTTTTTTGTATGTATGGCTTAATTTTGTATATATAAAAAGTTCGTAATATGATGATAGAAAAAAAAATTACGAGTGTTAAAATTTAAAATTTAAATTTATTAAATGTTATTTTTTAATAATTAAATTCCAAATTTTGTTGAACTTAATTTGTTTTAAAGGAGTAGAGTAGTTGAGAAACGAGAGACTATGAAACCATGACGAAAATGAGAAACTCAAAAAGAGTTGGTTAAAGTTTTATACGCAATCTTAGCTCATGCAATATGCTCCTGCCATCATTTCATGATATATCTCTCTCATTTCTTTACTTTTAGCCCAAAAATATGTATAAACTCTAAACTTCTTTCTCATGCAAGCACTGCATTTCACCTACCAAATAACAAAAACAAACCAAGCTTTCCTCTACATATAAAATGAAACATAATTGACAAGGAGTCGATTAAAATTTGAATTCTTCATTCAATGAGAACGTAGAAATCAAGATTTTGTTGTTTTGTTTCTTTTTTTTTTTTTACTGATCAGATAGTAGTTTAAGGATGAGGTAAGTATGATGATGCAGTTAAGCATTGCTATCAATTCAAACTTGTATGCACCTTTGCTTTTTTTTTTTTTGGTTGTGTCTTGCATTCTTCGCTTGTTCTTTTTCCTATCTTATTCAGTCAAAAGAAGCAGCCACAACGATATTGGATCTGCCAGGTTTCTCTCTCTTTTATCTCTTTTTGCATCCATGTTCTTGATTTTCTGACAAGTTTCTTGCTAGCTGACAGTGGTATTCAGTTACAGCCTGTGAAAGTACTATATTTTCAACCCTTTTCCTCTTTGAATCATTGAAGGTCATTTAGGATGAACATCTTTCAAAACCTCATGGATAGACTAAGACAGCTCGTGGGTCCCAAAGGATGGGATTATTGTGTTCTCTGGAAACTGAGTGATGATCAAAGGTTAGACTTAATCATAAACTGCATGACAATCAAAGTATATATAATATATTTCCATCCATGTTTCTCTTTCACACCAATGTATTATTATTATTTTTTGGATTATTGGTTTAGGTTTATTGAGTGGGTGGATTGTTGTTGTGCTGGAACTGAAAGTATAGAAAGCGGTGGAGAACTTCAATTTCCTGTTACTCCAGTCCTCCCTTGCAGGGATGTTATGTTTCAGCATCCAAAAACCAAATCCTGTGAACTGCTTGCCCAACTTCCTTCTTGCATGCCCCTAGACTCCGGGTATTTGCTTGATGTTACCTCTTTTCTTCTTTTTCATTCGTATCTTTTTTATGAGTATTTGACAGAGTTTAACTGCTTCTTTGAGAGATTGTAAACAGAAGTACTCATGCACAGGCCTTGATATCGAACCAACCCAAGTGGTTAAACTTCTCTAATAACTCAGCTTCAAATGTTTTAGAGGTTAGTTCATTTCAATAAGTGATCAAGCACCATCCTAATCACTTACAGAAAACAAGGCTGATCTTCATCCAACCTTTTGCAGGAAATAGTTGGAACTAGGATTTTGATTCCAGTTGCACAAGGACTAATTGAGCTTTTTGTTGCCAAATCAGTATGATATTTCTTCTCTCATTCTTCTTTCTTTTACATGTTTTTTCCTCTGACACGGTCAATTGTTGATGTCTCAAAATAGGTATGTCAAGATCAAAATGTCATGGATTATATTGTCACCCTCTGCAACATCTCACTAGAGCAGGGCGCAATGATGAATTCAAGCAGCATGGATACACATTTCACTATGCTAAACGCCCAAGCACTGAATCAACTTCAAGCAAAGCCTCATTTAGGGAATGAGAATGATCAAAAGGATCCCCCCAATCATTTCCAGCCACCGGTATCTTTGGCAACAGCACTGGAAACTCTAAACCTACCATATGATATCTCTGTTGATCAAATTCGACCAACAAATTCCCTGCAGCAGTATAATTACTTTTCAGAAGATAAGACCAAGATTGATGCACTTGTTGAAGGATCTCACGATATATTCCTTTCAGACCAGGTAATTAACCCATATAAGTCTTCAGGAGATAATGGTCTTCAAGAGATGGATCCATTGAATTCCATGATGACCAATGAATCAATCGTTATCCAAGGAAATGAAAAGGACTCTATAAAACAAGAGAATGGACGATCAGATTCACTTTCGGATTGCAGTGATCAGAATGATGATGAAGATGATGCAAGGTACCAAAGGCGGAAAGGGTCCAACGGGCAGTCCAAAAACCTTGTTGCTGAGAGGAAAAGAAGGAAAAAGCTTAATGAGAGACTCTATGCTCTTCGCTCTTTGGTTCCCAAAATTTCGAAGGTACTTATCACTGTCCTAATACACTATCTACTTGATTCCCTTCTATTTTCACCATGAAGAAGTGCATTCTGTTCTGACAGTAGTTTTAGACCAAAATATCTTTTGATATATTGTTGTCTGTTCTTTATTCTTAGTTGGATAGAGCTTCCATCCTTGGAGACGCAATTGAGTTTGTGAAGGAGTTGCTAAACCAAGTGAAAGAACTCCAAGATGAGCTTGAAGAACATTCAGAGAACGACATTGGTGCTAAGAAAACAGGCATGAATGGAATCCACAAAAATGTTCAATCTGAGATTTTCTCACAAAATGAACAAATCCCTGTCGATTCTAATCCTGAACATGATAAAGGACCGAATGGCCTTCCTGTTGGAGGTAATGGCAGTGTCTCAAAGCAAAACCAAGATGCGGAAATTACTACTGACAAGACACAGCAGATGGAGGTAAAATAAATACCTATATTCTTGTCTTTTTATTGGAGTTTAAATGGTAATTTCATGTGTTTTCATTTCTAACCACGAAGGATGGAAAATGTTTAGGCACAAGTTGAAGTTGCTCAAATAGATGGAAACCAGTTTTTTGTTAAAGTTTTTTGTGAGCACAAACCTGGCGGTTTTGTAAGATTAATGGAGGCTTTGGATTCATTTGGCTTGGAAGTAACAAATGCAAATGCAAACAGCTGCACAGGCCTTGTGTCAAATGTTTTCAAAGTAGAGGTAAGATATCTCAGAAGACATGCATCTTGCTTAATGCATAGTATACACATACATACCACAAAAACACACAAATTAAGGTACTAACTAAAATTACTTTTTGGTTGTAGAAAAAAGATGGTGAGATGATTCAAGCTGATTATGTGAGGGACTCATTGCTGGAGCTAACCCGAAACCCTTCCAAGGGGTTGTCTGAGATGGCAAAAGCATCAGAGAACAACAATGGTATTGAATGTAATTATCACAATCAGCAGCAGCTCCAGCATCACCTCCACAATCCCCATATTAGTTCCCATCACCACCACCTCCATCACTGCCCAAAGCAAGCGGCATGACCTTTCTTCAAGCTGTGCTTGAAAAAAGGACCATGGACCTTTTATCTCTTTAGCCTATAATATATATAGCTATCATCAGGACATTTCATAGAATAATATGCTTGCTGTGAGCATTTCAATAGACAGAGACCATCAATGGTTGATATGTTAGATTAGTTTATATGTTACTAAAGCAGTTGAAAGTGGCTCCATAAATATTATGATTATTCAGAGATGGACCCTGACAGAAATTAAGATGGCTAACAAGTTTGGGGGATAAATAATAACTTTATTAACTTATGGTGTTCACATTTTTAGTAATTAATTAAGATGGGTTAAAAAATTCTTTAAGAGAATAATGGTCAAGAAAACAAAATATTGCCTAAACAGCAATTTTCAATCAACAAAACTAATTGAATAGAACTGCAGATGCAAAAAGGTAGAGACCCAAACTCCATCTCTCAAAGGCATAAGTACTACCAGAGTTGGGTGATGGAGTTGGCTCCAAATTGTTACTGGTGTTTCCTGCTTTAACATCAATTTCGAACCTCATTCCCCCAAGGCAATGGCCAGTTACATTGCAGATGAAACAATACTTCTTTGATTCAGTGAGCTTGACTTGATCATCTCCGGTCTCATACTTGGCTAGAACTCCACTGCTTGCATCACATGATCGGTATGTAGCCTCTGTCACTTCAAAGGCATTGTGTTGCCCCTTATTATATTTAAACTCTACAAAATAAATACACCCAGATTAGATTCTGAATCACCATCTGCTTGGTTGTGTAGAAATATATAATATCTTACTGATATATCTGTTGAGATATTTATATTTGCAAACCTCCACAAATAAGAAAATTATGTGGAGAAAGTATGAACATAGGCTAGCTTATTTCCAAACTTTATAAAACATGTAGCTGAGAAACCAAATCGGAAAAAGGTTTTGAAGGAAACAGTTTATACCTAGAACGTCGCCGACGCTGAAATTGTATTTCTGTGACCAGGAAACATAGTCCACCTCTGAGTTCCACCCGTTCTCATCACCAACAGTGTAAACTTCAGATGTGGTGCCGTTCAGGGAGGAAAAACAGATCATAAGAATTATTGGTAAGCTACCATATCTGACAATCCTTTCCTCCATAGCTTTGAAAGCAATGAAAATGATTAAACAATGGAAGGTGTGCTGAAAAGGTTGAACCAATCAAGATAATTAAAGTTATGTAATCCTTCTTAGTTTTTATCAATTTCATCTAGTTGAGGATGTCACCATCAATTAGTCAACAATTAATAAAATACAATTGGCTCGAAATCATCGATCTAAGACTGGATTTTTTAAATGTTTCTGCCAGTAGCCATGGTTATTCTTACTTCTTGCTACAATATGTTTTGTATAGTTATATTAAGGTGAGAACTTTTCAGAAGTGACAAAAAGCAATTGAATTCAAAGGTCAAAGCTCCAAAGGAAATGGATTCTCGTTTTACCTTTACAGATTCCAATTTAAAAAAAAAAAATTTGTAAATGAAATTATTTATATATCATTTTCACAAGTTTTAAAATTTTAAAAAATATATTTTTGAAAAATTATATCACTTCGTGAAAATATATATATGAAAAATCAGAACGAACAATTCTCGAAACTGAAAGTATTAAAAGTGAAATTTTATGAAAAATTATAAAAAATGAATTTTATTAAAATTATTTACAAATAAGAGTAATAAAAAAGTTATTATTAGAAAATTCATAAAAGTTAAAATTAATATAAAATTACTTTTACTATTTTTATTTTAGATGAAAAATAATATCTTATGAGATTCTAATTAAATTAAAGAAAAATAAAAATATAATTTTTTATGAATTTAAAATTTATCATTTTTAATAAATATTTTTTGTATCAATTATTAAAATTTTATAATAATTTTAATTAAATTGAATTTTTTGAAAAAATCTCTCTATCTACTTGTCTTAATGAGTTTCTCCAATTAATATATTAGATTTTTAAAAAAATTATGTAATATTCAGAAGTATTACTTGTACAAATTGTAAAAAATTTCAACTCTTATATATTGATCAAACCTAATAATTGTTTCATCATTTTTCATAATATCAAGAAATAAAATCTCATTAGATTTTTTTTCTAAAATAAAAAAAAAAAATTTTTTTATTAATTTTAAAATTTATGATTTTTTCTAATAATAAATTTTTTCATAATACTAATTTGTAGATAGTTTTAATGAAATTCTTTTTTTTTTTTATAAGTTTTCATAAAATTTCATTTTTTACTTTCTAAATTGCATTTTCGAAAAGTATTATATATTTTTTTAAAATATATTTTTGAAAAGTGTTATATCTTCTTTAAAATTCACTTTCAATAATTTTACTTACAAAAAATTTTGAAAAAAATAAAAAATGGGATGCATTTAAAAGTTTTCAAATAAATAGCAACCAACCAATTACATGAAAAGTTAAATCAAGGGTGATAAATAAATTTAATGATACTCATTGGATTGATTAATGGATCCATATGAAAAGATCAAGCCTGGAAAGTAGGCCCAATATTCTACAAGGCTTAAACCGAAACCTAACTGCAAGTGAACCTAAATTAACAAAAGCAAAAACAATAGTCAAAGCCCTAAACCTAAAATAACCCCAAAATCCTAAACCACCGCCAAACCCTCCTATTCTCAAAAGGCTCGCACTTATTCTTACAAACCCGATACTTCAAAGAAAGAAAGATGGCTGCTTTCAGTGGGAGTCGATTCAAGCAGTTCTTGAAGAAGTACGGGAAGGTGGCACTTGGGGTTCATTTCTCAGTTTCCGCAGCTTCTGTAACGGGACTTTACGTAGCCATCAAGAACAACGTCGACGTTGAATCGTTGTTGGACAAGTTACATCTTCCGGGGCTTTCCAAAGACCAAAAGAATCAAAACCCATCTCCACAATCGCCAAACTCGGATGGGTATTTGATGGAAGAACCAATTGAGACGAAGCAAAGAAATCGGACGGCTGAGCTTGCCGCTTCCACTGGTGGGGCACTTGCATTGGCTGTGCTTTGTAACAAGGCCTTGTTCCCTGTTCGGGTTCCGATCACCATCGCGCTTACACCTCCTATCGCTAGGTTTTTGGCTAGGAGGAGGATCATTAAGAATAGTGTATGATTCCCTTTTCTTTCAATTTTTTTAATATTCAAAAAATATTTGAAGTTATCTGTTTTCTTTAAAAAATGTTTTAATTTCTCTGATTTCGGTTTTCTTTTTTGGTGATGATTGAGAAAATTGAGAAATGGAGAAAAAAGATGTTAGTTGTTGAGAACTATAGTGTTGTGTTTAAATTGGAAACAGGACAACAAATTTGCAATAATAATTTCTTAGTATTTTACTGTGATTCTTCTTGAGTTTTTTTTACACAACTTCTTCTGTTTATTTCTTCTGTTGATTGAGTGCCATTCTTCTTAGTGCTTTACTAATGTGATTGACTTTTTTAAGGTGGTATTTATAGAAGGAAAAGCATGTTTGTTCTTAAATTTGGTAAAAGCAGTGCATTAAAGGGAAAAAAAAAACTTTTCTAATGCCTACAGACATATTTAAGTCATTATTATTATTGTTGTTGTTGTTGTTGGGAATGAGATGGAGAAATTGTGGTACTTCAACAAGAATTGTTTTAAGAAAGAAAGTGGGTTGTAGGTGAAGCCGTGAAGGTGGCACTTGAATCATTTGGAGCCAAATACTAGTAAAATAATCATATAAGTAGGAACATGGTGAAAATCCTTGAAATTTAAACTATAAAATGTTTGAACCAAGGGGAAAAGAGTTGGTTCAACTGCTAAATTTGGTTGAAGTAATGCTTTAGTCTCTTAGATGCTAGTTTCCCTTCTGTTATAAGAGTGAGATCCTATCACAGTAATAAATTCCTGTGATTTATCCATTCTGAAGAAGGGAGAGCAGGGGGGAGGTGGGAATTAGTACAAGGAAATGCAAATTGCCAGAATGGCAGATGCAGACTTCAAATAATTGGTAAGAAAGTAGTGAGAAAGAGTTTTGTTGTATGTTAAAAGTATGGCTTTGCCTAGCACAATAAAACAAAGGGAGAGTAAAAAAAAAAATTGTCTAAGCTGGTTTAGGATTTGTGGAACAATGCCATGACTTGCCATCTCAATCTCCCCTTTTCAGGGAGTTTGAATTACAACAATAGTTTTTGCTTGACTATTATGTCTAGTTTTCTGATATTATTAGAAATTTTATGCTGGTTAAGTATATACTTCCGTATCTCATCTGGGAATTTATTTTGACTAGAATTTTAAAGCCCCTCAATATGTAAGTGGGTCAAAATTTTCATGTCTTTCATGTTTAATCACATATTACAAGAGACAAAGGCATGAAGGAAGAAAATGGGACAAAAAGAGGGAGGGTGAGACTTGAGAGGGACCATGGCTTTATGTTCCACAGTGGTGATAATCCACACTTAGAGGCTAAGACATTGACAACGACAGCCAACCATAGAGCATTTGCGAATTGGGGGAAAGAAATGTTCGTATCTATTACAGTAAGGTTACGTTTGGTGCATAAGATAATGGATAGAATAGTATGATAATCATTTTATATTATATTTAGTTTGTATCTAATTGAAAGAGATAAAATTACAAGAAGAATTATCATCCTCTTGGTATAGGATGATTTAATCCTCTCAAAGTGAAAGAAGATTATTTTTAATCCATGAGATTAAACTTATGTTTTATTATACCTTTAAAAATTACATCAATAATTTAAATTATATAAATTTTAAGAAAAGATAATTTTAATCAATAAATAAATTATTTTATCTTAATCATTGTACAATTAAACATAAAATAAAATGATATTATTTAATTTTATTCTATTCATCTTATTATAATCCTGTATATTAAACATGACTTAATATGATTGAATTGTATCTAATTAGTTATTTTATTTTATTTCAATGGTGACAACCAATTCAAGCATTTTAATGCTTAAAAGCAGCCCATACACTGACTAACCTTATCGTGAAGAAATGTAAAATGCTTATAAAAAAGCTTTGAAAGTAAATATACGTTTTAGCCATGGTCACCTTTGATCTCAGTAATTTTTCCGGTGTGTTGGTGCCTTTCTTGTAGTTCAAATGAAAAACCCACTCTACTGTCCACAGGTATTCTTCAAGTATCAGGTAGACTTGTTATAGCATTAGGTTGCTAAAAAGCATGCAAGTATTAAACTAAATAAGAGCTCAAAACAGGGACTGGTTTCGATAAGGTTGCTTTTACGAACTGGTACGTATCGAACACGTTTTGTAGTGTAAAGAGTCTGCCATTCCGATTGCAAACAATAGCAAGTTAGAACGAGTGAATTATCAATGCTATGATTTTGAGTGGCATAGCCCTTGAATCTTATCACCAGCATGCGGGGAAAAATCCTACGTGAAAGCTCTCAGGCTCACGGGTTTCGAGAGGACTAACTTGGTTAGATAAAATGGAGAATCGAAGTTCAAAGGAAGCAGAAATTGAAATAACATTTCCCATCCTATCTATCAGAACAAGAAATAGAGTAAAAGAAATCTGATTCAGATAAAGCAATCAACTTGCCACAATATTCATTAACATACAATGAAACTTGAGTTGTAAGACACTCTTTCTTCAATTTAAATCAATTTATCATTGGAAGTCAACAGTCAATCCAAAACCCTAACTGTCTTCCCATTCCTATTTCTTAGGGTACTAATAGAAATCTGTGAAATTCTCAAAGAAAAAAAAAAGAAAAAAGAAATCTGTGAACCAAAATGTTAGAAGGAAAATTCACCAAGAAGAATTGAAGTAAAAGGAGAAAAATCAGCACACATTTTGAATCTTCTAAGTTAGTTAAAAAGAATTTCCAAATGACAGAAAAGGAACCTTGCGGTTTGCTCCAAGGAACTGCACCTCCTAAAATTTATAAGGCTCCAAACAAGACAGAAGAATGTTTCACCAAGTCCTATAACAGACAGAGCATGATAGAGCCTTTACATTGAAAAATATCTGGAATTTGGACATATCGGCACTGACCTTGTCGCTTTGATGGCAACGTTCAGTTTGGCTTTAGAACCCACCATTATGACTGCTGGAGATGCTTAAATTCCTGACAATCAGCTCCAACTTCATTAAGTGCTAATAAAAGCTTCGGCACAATCTTGCCTAACATCAGCTTGAAACCAACTGAAGTGGAGTTTGCATTGTTCTCATCACTAAAAGAGGCATCTTTAGTTAGAGAGCCAATTAAGTAGCCCTTCATGTATGCATCACAGGCTTTAAGGATGTAATAACCACGTCTCCTGAAATGGTCTCTGACAAGTTCTTCAAAATCCTAGAGATGGTCATAAAGTTATACAATTAATCATTAATATCTGAAAAAAAAAAAAAAAGACAGCATGAAAATCTGTATACATAACATCAAGCACAACTGAGAAAAATGCCTACCTGAAACAGCTTAAGTATCAAAAAGATGGAAGCATGAAAAATTTCAACTTTACAATGTCGCTTGGATCTATTGGCTAAATATTAAAAACTACAATGTGAGGGTTCAATAAATCAGCACCAAACTTTAACAGGAACAGTTGACCTTTAATTTCACTCTGCTGTATCTATTGAAAAACAAGGATGCAACCTACTTATTCTAGAAACAAAGAAACTAAATATGTGCCAATGCTTAAAAAGATCCATACCCCTTTGAAATCTTAGGGGATAAATCCGTATGTACCACATGACAGTAACTCAATAAAGAGATACTATTGAAATGTAATAAAATGCAATAATCACCTTTGGGGGCTTCCGCATGAGATACATCATTGACTTGCAGTTCAGTAAGAAAGTATTCTCATTGTATGCTAACGAATTTTTCTCTCCTTCAGCGGTCCCAACTTGCTTATCATACCCAGCTTCATTGAAATATGGCTTAGCATTTAGCACTAACCCCTGCAATGAAACTAGGACTTGTAGGATGCTTGAGGAGGATGGATCCCATACTTCGTTTCCCCTGCCGGTCCATGTGTTAAGAAGGCTAAGGCACACCTTGCCTTCCTCGTACAAATTAGGATTTATCCTCCAACCACCTGAATGATAGTATGCTGACTGCAACATAAAAAATTCAGAAGTTAAATTCTCTGAACTCTAAAAGATGAAGTAAAACGTATTCAAGCTTTAAGTAATCAAATTTGGGCTCATTGTCAAGGCCTAACATGATGGTCACCATACCTTTGTCCTAAACAAAGTATCCAATAGAAATATCTTTCCCCAAGAAGAAAGAGATGGAGGGAGGGGTGAAGAAGACATAAGAGAAGTTTTTTAATCTTACCGGTGGCACGTCTGGATACTCAGGAGGAAGGTGAAAATCAAAGAAGAAGAGACCATCTTGATACGGTGTCCCATATGCCCCAACTATTACAGCCCTCAAGAGGTCCATCTGGTCCTCATATACTCTCACGTAGATTCCATCTGTTAAATAGTTATAACCGCTTAAAACAAAGGTTGCTACAGCCAAGGACTAGAAACCTTTTGATACACCTACACTTCACAATCCTTACCTGGCAGGTTGTTCTGAAGGATGTTCCAATCTTGCTGAACCTTCTTTAGCCACTTCCTTCCAGTATTATTCTGCAAGCATGATTAACATGGCAAGATTCAAAATCCCAAAGACATAACTACACAGGTTAAGTACCATTTGGGTAAGGTTATACATTACAATTACCAATAAGTAATAACACTATAGCAGATCGAGTCAACACAATTAACAAGAAATATATCAATATATTAGAATCTCCTCAAGCAAAAGGCTATCTTCAATAAAAAAGTTCCTTTATCAATTATTTGATTCTGAAACTAAGTCTATGATATAGCTTTCCAAGTTGCACTACAATATTTTCGTGTGCGTTTTGAATTACACAATCAAATTAATGGGATTATCCTAATCCTACCATGATAACACAAAAAGTCCATGTCCAAAGATTATATTTCATGTGCTATTAATGTTACAATGCTAAAATATAAATGGTCATATACCTGTCCATTCGCGCCAAGAAAATAATGATCTAGAGGATCTTTAGCTGTATCAAACCGCTTGAAACTGCAAGCACCATCCTCATCAACTGTTTTAGAATCTGAGTCTTCAATCCTCAAGTTGCATAAACTTTCTACTGAAAGTGAATGTTTCTGGGCCTTTGCTTCAACATGTTCCTCACTCTTTCCATGAACACTTTCCCCACTGAAATTATCGAGACCATTAGACTTCTGCGAGCTAGACACATAGCTGGAATCTCTTCCCTTGGGCTGATGTTCATTTTCTCCTTTGGAATCCAAACCAATTGGATCAACATTTTTTCGTCTTCCTGAAAACAATCCACTGGCTAGTCTGGTGACAAAATCAAATGCAGCTAAGGGGAGAGATAATGCTGCATTCCTTCCAGAATTATTCTCCATACCCTCTTCTAGTTCTGAAATAAAGCTGCTGGCATTTTGTGGCTCCAGATCCTGAACAACAAATACTCACATCATTCACTCAAAAGAGAAACAAAATACATCAATTACTAGAATTTAGTATTACGTAATAATATATTGATAGTTCTACTAGCATGTGCATAAAAAGTTTAGTGATCATGCAAATAGAAGGCATCTAGAAAATTTTTTCCAACCATCTGACAGTCCTACCAGCTCAATAAGGCAAAGATAATTTTTTTTGCTAACATATGATGATTAATAGATCAAACTTTTTGTTCTCAAAGTTCTAAACCTCAACCCATCAAGATCATCCCAGAGCATATTCTTCGACTGTCAATTGTGTTTTAAAGAAAGCCTGCTTGCAAGTAATTGATGTATTGACATGTAACTGATTTAAATTCACAGACACCCATCCTATTGTTTCAAACAGAAACAAACCTCTTGAGCATTCTCAAGAGCATCCATCTCATCATCATTAACAGTTTCCCAACTAGCAGCATCATCACTTACTTCACTCCCAGCAGCAACTGACTCATCATCGTCTCGACCAACAACGTAAATTGCTTGAGGTCCAACCTAAAGAAACCAAAATATCAATTTGTCAAAACAACAACTATGCTCCTCCACAGGAGAACGAAGGCACAAGAAGAAATAGTTATCACCAATCATCACACAATGGAACATACAAGTGGTTAAGATATTCCAACAATAAGATATAAATAACATATAAGTAAAGTTTGAAATATTAACTGATTACAATAATCTAAAAATGTCATCAGAAACCTTATCTAAGGTTATAATGCTTATATTTAGCCTCCTCAGGATCCTTGTGAGATCATTCAGAATAAACCACTCAAAATAACAAAAAAGAGAGCAGGTTCTTTCATCCCTACCAAAATAACAATATCTAGTGAGATAAAAGAGCCTCTAATAATTATTTTATGTCAGCCAAATTGATAGAAAGAGAGGTTACCAATGTAATAAATATAAGAGAACCAACTGATAAAAGATTCAAAGTTTAAGATTCAGAAGTTATGAACAACTCTAAGGAGAAATAAAAGAAAATAATAGTTCACAGAATAAGGCATCAAGTTTACCGTTGAGACCATCCCATCAGCCCATGTAACCTCAATATCACCATTTCTCAGGCCAGTTATGTTACCGACCCATGAGAGATCTGTGAAGTCAATGGAAGTTTCATTCAGCGATACACCTTTTGCCTTGTTACTTCCTGAGCACTTTTTAGAGCCTTGTTTTACTTCCTTTGATCCATCTCCCAGCTTGGGTTCTTCAATGGAGCCTTTGCCAGAAGCAGATTGCACGGGAACAGAAGCTTGGGGTAATCGAACTACTACATCACCATAACAGTAATCATAATCTGGATGTCCTTCCAGCTCATACACACTTACAATTTCCTCCCTGTCAAACTCCCGAGGGTCCTCTGCCCTGCAAACTGGCTTTAACCACTTCACACAAGCTGTCCGCTCCTTTGCATAAACACTTTTGACAACTCCAACACGCCTGGGTTCATATCCATCATCACCATCATTGGAGGCCTTCTCTACCACATACTGCTCTGCAACAAATTCATGATCACCAGGAGTTTCAATTGGGACCAACGTTGTTGCATCCACTCCGCGTTCCACTGTTCCATCCTGCCATGCAACATCAACTCTTGTTCTACTATTGGCAATTAAAAGTGCCCTTTCAAAATTATCCACTTTCTTTTTTGCTTTCTTGTCTTTCCTAGTCACAACTTTTCGGATCTTCTTGCGGTGAAGTGGCCAATGCTCATGGACAGTCTCCTTTGAAACTGATAATGAACTGCTACAAGAGCTAGATTCAGGTAAGGCTTTAGTTTCAATAACTCCATTGTCTTTAGTTTCAATAATTGCATTGTCTTCACCAGGTGTAAGCATTGCATCAAGATCCATGGATTCACTATTATCATTTGATTCCTCCAGAGTAACCTCTTCTGAGTCACATTCACCATCCAACTTATCACAATTTCCCCCATTTATCATGGAACCATGAAGTTGCGATTTAGACAAATCCTTGTCCAAATGAATGGATAGCAATGAAGTTGGAAGAAGACACCAATCACCCACTTGCCAATTCGCATGTGTAAAACAAGACAACAGTTTTAGATTCTTTGGATTCTGCTCTTCAGCAGGGGCAGTGGAAGAATCAGGCCCGTAGCCAGCAGATGCTATCCAATAAATAAACACTGATCCAGCTGTAACTTTAGTGACTGTACCTTCCAACCGATTTGCCTTCCATAAGCCAGATAACCACCTAGAATTCTTGAAAACAGATGAAGAACTTGCCCTAACACGCTGACCAGGATAGTAAGGGAAATTACTATCATCTTCAAGGGTATTCCTAGTACTTGGTTTGAGACGCAATGGTTCAGCCCTCGTAACTTTGCACACAGAGCCATCATCAAACAACACATTGACATTATCTAGAACATCATCTATTCTACCTAGCCAGGGACCAAGGACCACATAATCACCCACAGTGAAATCCCTCACACGTTGCAAGTCTCTAGAAGAGACATCTTTTATAATAGATCCATCAGGAGCTAACAGATCAACAGAGATATTGACATCCACCACAACACCCACCTGCCCCGTTGAGTCTGAAGCAGCAGCAACATAATCGCCGTGTAAGAAACCCCGATCAACAACAGTTACATTCTTAATACTTTGAACTGGCTCAGTGTCATCCATCCAGAGTACCCGAATTTGATCAGCTTGAAGATCACCACACTTATAATCATGATCACCTTTGCTCCCATCACCACTCTCATTAGCATTGCTATCGGCATCAAAATCACCACTTTCATCTTCACCATCCTCTTCTTCATCTTCATCTTCATCATCAGTAATGCTTCCATCTGAATCTGAGTCACCGGCAACTTCACTCACAATTCCAATTGCACCACTTGTATTACTCCTGACAACATCTTGTCGATAAATATAAGGAACAATATGTGAGTTACTGGAAGTCTCATTTTGTTTACTAACTCCAACATTAGTGGTTTTATTTACATTTTGATCACTGACAGACCCATTTGTTGTAGAACCACCCCGACTCAAAGTGTTACTTTCATGCAAACTTGTTGTTGTGGATTCATTAGTCTCAAAATCTAATAAATGTTGCTCTGTCCCCATCTGAGATAACACATATGAACATTAAAAAACTATCATTTATCGCACTTAATTCCACAAAGCAAGTTTCAACCTATCAAACATTTTACTTCTAATTTCCATATTGTTCTTTCGACCAAACGATAATCTGACATTTTGTAATTCTTATTTTTTTTACTTGTTTCCAACGCAAGAAGATAAATAACTCAAGATTAACAGATTAAAACCAAGGTTTTCATGATTGATTATCCCATGTTGGCAAGGGAAATATGGTAACACTCTTAAATCAGTTAACTTTTAAAATAGATAGCATAAATTTTCTCAAATATCATATACTTTAAATTACCATTGAGCTGTTTCACAACAGTTCATCACCAGATTTTAAATCAACCAAAAAATTACCTAAAAATCGCTTGTAGCCTTTTAATATCCTATTCAAAACACATAAACAGTGCCTCGAAATTTTCCAGAAACACACGTCTTACATTCAATCGCGTTAAAATCAAATGTTAAAGTGAATGTAAAAACAAAAGCAAATTAAAAAAATTAATTCACAGATTATATAATAATAATACAGATTAAAACAATATCCAAAAACAGCTCAAAAATTGATCGAAATAACAAATAATAGAATTAAAAAAGAAAATAAGGAGCACGCAGCTCAAAATCCACTCTATACCACCTCAATTCCAATAAAAATTAAGTGACAAGGAAATTGGAAATATAGGTTCAGCCAATTAATCGTCAGATTTCAAAGATGACCTAATATGAAATTACCTGATGAAAATCGGCGATTATTTGAATACAGGAAGAGAGAGATAGGAATTTGTTTTTTGAACCAAAGGTCGTCGTTGTAAAACGAAAAGAAAAGCAAAGACAAAAAAAAAAAAAAAAGAAAAGAAAAATTAAAGAAAACAAACGCTAATTTGGAGCCTAGATTGGAAGCGGTGTCTAGGGGCAGATTTGTAATTAGACGAAAAGGTTTTTTTTTGTCTTCTTGTTTGGATTTTTGGGCCAATAGGGATCCAACATTCTGAGTTTCATTAGAGCCGTTGGATTTGCCGATTTCTATAAATAGGTTTTCTTTTTCAAATATGTTTTGGAATATACGCATAAAGGGCATAAATAATGGTATTTTATTATTTTTTGTCATTTACTAAAAATAATAAATATAAAAATAAAAAAGTATGCTTTATCTTCATTTGAAGTGAAGAAATTCGATGGTTTTATTTAGGGATTATTTTAAGGGAAGGAAAGGTAGCCTTTTGTTGCAAGGTAAACTTGAAAAAGCATAATCAATTTAGGTTTTAGAGGCAAGGCTAAATAATTTTTTAGGTAAAAATATACTAAAAATAGAAAATAGGAAATACTCTAACCATACGGTTATATTAACATTTAATTGCACAAATTACTTGTCATACACGTAATTATTAACCGTTTGGGCCTTGAAGAAATCTAAATTAAAATATAAATAGTTTTCTTTTTCAATTTGTTATCTTAATAATAGTAAAATTCATTGCAATAATAATATGATAAAAATAAGAAAAATTATTAACATTTTTTTTTACACATTTATAAGAAAAAGAACTAATTTTGTTGAAATGCTTTTAATAAATGTAAATATAACTAAGTAAGATGTAATTGAATTATCTTCTAGCCTTTAATTTAGTGATTAAAGACTTTTAAAAAAATATCAAAGGTTTAATTTTAATTTTGAGTTGATAGCCACTCATTTTAAAAATTTGTTTTAAAAAAATAGTAATTTATTAATTCAAATTATGTATAATTTTTTTAAAAATTTTAATTTATTTTTATCCTTAAATTTCTTTTTATTTAACTTATTTGCATATTAGATATGTAAATCTTTTTTAAATATTTAATTTTAAAAAATTTGATTTTAAAAAATTTGATCAACTTTTATATATTATTTGAGCTAATACTTAATTACCTATTTCATAA
This sequence comes from Durio zibethinus, assembly GCF_002303985.1. Next base: position 2,327,021 of record NW_019167915.1, on the reverse strand, counting down.
TAACTTAAAACTCAGGATTCAAAAAATTATTTAGTCAATTTTCTAAAAAAAAAAAAACAAGGCGGTTAGCGTCCCTGAACCTGAAGCTGCAATTTCAAGGGTACAGGTCAAGTTCTCACAATCAGATCTAACTACACTTGAGAACACTCTAAAACTTCTTCTCCGATTAACGCAAACAACTGGGACTTCACTTCCAATCGTCTTCCTCTTTCGTTAGGAGAGCTGAGAGTGAAATCCGGAGAAGATGATCGTGTGTGTCGCCGTCGTCGGCCATCAGGTATAAACTCCTCTTCCAACATCATGACACGAAATCTTCTTTTCTCTTTTTCCTGATGATATCTGTTTTTCATTTATCATGGGGGGATGAACAGAACAATCCTCTTTACATACAGAGCTTCACCGACGCCGACGATGCTCTCAAACTCCACCACATCGTCCATTGCTCCCTCGATGTCGTCGACGAGCGAGGTATTTATAATTGATCTTTAATCTAAGAATTTACTTTTTTGGAGATACTAGGATCTGGATCAGGTAAAAAATGTTAAAATTTAAGGTTTTTTTTTTAATGCAAATTTCGTTTATATTAATTTCAAATTATAGATTTTGAATATCTGATGTTTGATTATATTTTATTATTTTATATTTATAGTGAACAATCCAAAAAAATCTGGACCGACATTGAACGAGACCTTTTTGGGCTTGCTTTATCCTACTGAAAATTATAAAGTGTAAGAAATTAATTTTACACTTTTTTTTTATTTGACATTTGATTCGAAATTCTTATCGTTGCTGTGATTTGTATTATTGGAATGTTGAACTTGTTGTGTATGGTTGTGTTGTCTGCAGCTATGGTTATTTGACTAACACAAAGGTGAAGTTCATTTTGGTGACAACTGATTTAGATGTTAGAGATGCTGATGTCAGAAATGTAAGAATTGCTCTACCGAGAATGAATTGGATATATACAAAAAAGGATTATATTTTAAGCCTATGAATATATTATTTTTATTTTATTTCTTTATTCACTGGGGTTAAACAATGTTGATGTGCAATAATGCATCGTTTCTAGTACTATCTTTCTTTTTTTGTATCTCCATCTTTGGTTTATCCCAATAAAAACTATGGGTCTATAGCTATCTTTTAACTAAAAGTAGTTATATCAATAAGTGAACCTTTATTAAATTTTAAGCTCTAGATTAATTGTCTGGGAAGCATGCATGAACTAGTGGTGGCGTTGAGTTTGTCTTGGTAATGAATGACCGTTTAGCTGGGTTTTCTCCTTATGTTCAGTCAAGAACTCTGCCTAAGCTTTAGCCACTACTATAGATGGATTACCAAGCTTTAGCCCTATTCTTGATGCAGTAATATAAAGCTATAGTTGTGGATGATGATAATTTATGGAAAGCTGTAAAGGGAAATCTGGAGAGGGGTAAATCGTAAGTTCTCAAGATATATTTCTATCTATTAGATTTGCAGGTTGGTCCTGATACATCAATAGGACTTGGGAGTTAGACCTGCTTATATGGAATTTGTGGTTGTTTCCGCTGAAATCAAACATAGCCATGCATATTTGTTGATATCTGAGCATGTGACTTTTTGTTCTGTTGTGGATTTTCCTATGTGGAATTCTATCTTTTTTGTTATTGTTTCAGATGAGCTGGTCAAGAGTTCTGCATGGAACTGTAGGTTTGATTGTTCCATGTCCACTTCTTGGATGATCTAGGTTGTTGCCAGTAGCTATTGCCTCCACCTATGCACAATCTAACACTTTCTAAGCATAAAATTGAGACCAATGTTTGAGTGTGTTTCTTTTCTATTAATTAGACAAATGGCTAATTTTCCTGCTGCTTTTTATTTTATATTTTGAAGAAAAGAGAATTTCATTGTCTTTATTTTGAATGGATGTTGATAATGTTATTATAGTATCTGACTTGTTCTTGCTCTTCAATTTTTGCTGTACTTCATGTATAGTTTTTCAGGAGATTCCATGCTGCATATGTTGATGCGGTCTCAAACCCATTTCACGTGCCTGGTAAAAAGATTACATCCAGAACTTTTGCAGAAAGAGTGAGCACCATTGTCAAGTCATTTGGGCTGAGTTCAGCTGGGTGATTCTGTTGTGAGATTGAAGCTTTCGAATATTTCTTCATTACACTAGCAAATTCTGTTACTTTTTTACTTGTTACCTTTTCTCTTTCTCCTTTTCCCATCTCACCTGGTAGTTTGAACATACTTTGCATCATTCATGATTGTTCAGGATGTGAGTTGTATCATACATAAACAAGTGACTGGTATTTTTCGTTTCTTCTAATTAGAAATTATTTTCTTAATTATGTTAATATTTGTTCTTAAGCCTTATTCATTACTTGTTTTCACTTAATGGCCCTTGACATAATTGTCATTCATATGGAGCCCTTGAGAATATCGTCCTGTATTCAGACCAAATTATGAAGTGCCAGCTCCAGCTATGACCGCTCCTATTGTCTGCTAATTGGTAAATAATGATTGCATATTTGATATCCATACGACTCTAATAATGTCAATTACCTATCCTGCAATATCATCATGCCTTTGATTTTTTTTGTGGTTTCAGGACCATATGCTTGCATGAGATGCCTTTTTGCCATTCTCAGAGCCATTCTTGAATCGTAGTCATCTTTACGTTATTTTGTTTGACAGATTGAGATGTTTACAGGAATCATATCCCTACTCCTAGCTTCTGTTATTCTCTGGTTTGCTGAAAAATCTAAAGACATATTATCAAATACAGTGTCATAAAAACCTGAGTTTTGCTTATGATCAGACATTTCATGTGACCTGACAAATAATCAATAACACTTTTCAATATTACCAAAACCGACATGTAAGAGGTTTCACATAATTTCTTCAATAATCGTCCAGAAAGTTGCCATATTATCAAATAATGATGGATGCAGCCCATCGCCATCATTTTGTATAACTACTCTTAACGGCAATCATCGTTGGAAAAGTTCTATATCGAATGGTCGCCTGTTTCATCAGAATGACATGGCATTGTTCAAGGAACAAAACTTAAAATCATGGGGAAAAATGCTAGCAACACCATAGTTCGAATGGAGAGCAATGCTATCAATTAGTAGCCATTGAGAAAAGAAAACCAAAACGTTTCTACTAGGGCATTTAAAAGGAAAATGCATAACTTGATGAAACCATCATATGGTGGATAAATTGCCTTTTGGATGTCCTGAGTTAAAACTCATCGTCATCTTCCTCTGCAATGTGCTTTGCAAGCTCTTGCTCCTGTTGTTGTCTTTCTCTCCTCTTCTCAGCACTTTCTTTCTCCTTGTGTGAGTTTGGTGGGAACCGAAGTGCACGCACTGCCTCATTATGCATATTCAGGCAGAAAGCAATCCTGGAGTTGAAAGCCATTTGAGGCTCAGTTGTAGAGTAGATATCTCCGGTCTCTTTTGACAGCATGCATCCATTTGCATGATCCAATGTCGCATCAATAGCTCCATCTCTGATTGCCTTGGCTACTATACTCTCAGCATCAGCAACAGAGTCCAATCTAAGCTTCTTGGCAACATCAACCAGTGAGATGCGAGAATACGAGATACTTATGTTGCGTAGCCCAGTGCGAATGACATTATGCCGCAGCCTAACAATCAAATTATGAGTTCGGTCTGAACTGAAAGTACTTGAGAACTTCTCAGCAACAGATCGGAAGAGCTCCAAATCCCCAATGCGCACAGCCTGGAAAACATACAAACATTTTCTGCGTTCTCAAAACCAGTAGTAAAATCTTAGAACTGCTGAAACCCAAGAGGCAATCCAAATGATTATAACTCTTGGTTTTTGTACTAAAATTTAAAATGATTTGAATAGCAGCAATCCAAACTTTGATGAATATGAAAACATAAGGGGTACTGATAAAACTAGTGAAGATATTTAAGAGCTACTCACATGACTTCTCTCCTTTTACTTAATGGAAAAGTCATGCTTGGAATACCGGACCTTGGTTCTTTATAAAGCAAAATGAAAAGAAAATAAGTACGACAAACTCAAACTCACATTTGTCAGTTCAAAGTATGGCCTCAATGCCTTCTCCATGCCTTTCTGCATAAAAACAGTCCTCTCAGGGATTTCTCCTAGCAGTAATCGGACAATGATTGCCCATTTGTTGCATTGAACCCGAAAACCAAGGGCCGCGACAGGGGCTTTGCGAGCAGCTTGGAGGAGACACTCCTTGGCATCTGTGTACTCCAATTGAATTGTCCTAATCTTCCCCAAGTAAAAGAGGTACCGGCAAAACTGCAGAGAGAACCATTGTCTTAGGATAAGAAAGCTAAACTGTAATGTTTTAATAGATACAACTGGAACCATAATTGTTCAGAATATCCTGGAACCATGGGTGACTTTAACATACACTGTTCAGAGACAAAACGATAAAAAAAAAATTGTGGCTTGCCTGCTGGTTTGAGTGAGCTTCAAATCTAGGTGCCTTTGACCTCAGTTTCTCAGCTTGATCATACAAATTGTAATGGAGGTAATTGCGAAGTAGTAGGTTGAGAAGTGTCTCCTACATGAGCAATATCCAAATATAAGACCTAAATATTAGAGATATAATTGCTCCAATATTTGAAAGTTTACCTGACCCAGCTCATCATGGCGCAATGTTGCAATCCGGTGCAGAGCTAGAAGGTTACTGTCAACGAAATATCATCCTAATTAGAACTAGAAGTCATAGCGTACTTTACTTCTGATCATGTATGCTAGAAACATGATACGCAGGATTTCTTAAAAATAAAACACCCCAGAACATATATTAAAAACAACAGATGGTAAAAGTTAGATTTGAATACAATATAGCTCACCCCCTAATTTCAGCAAGATCACCAGTGAGTTCATAGCAAAGAGAGTAATAGAAGTAGAGCCTAGCAGCTAGAACATCAACAGTCCTCCTATTCATATTCTTCAGCCGGGCAATGCTTGCAGAGGAACATGCTTTTGCCTGAAACGAGACAATGTTATGTACAAGAAACAGGAAACATCCTGATGAAACTATTTGCCAATGTACCTCATTGTATTTCTTTTGATCAATCAGAAATATCAGGACAAGCCAGTAGCAGTAAATTTCTAGCTCTGGCAGGGTGTGCTTAGCAGAAGCTTGAACCGCGGAGGTTGCAGTGTCGACTTCCATCTCATGCTCATCTTCCTGACACCAAGATTCACCAACTGAGTTCTTAAAAGAACAATAAAAGGGAGAAAACTTGACTACCGATCAAGGCAAACCTAGACCTTGGAACTAGAAAACCTACTAAACCAGGTGAAGGTGACAATATAGAAAAAAATTCATATCTCGAAGAAAAGGTCAATTAAGGGCCAATCACCAACCATTAACTTCAAAGGTACAACCATTTTTTTCTATATTTAGTGCGTTTTTCAATGCTTAGAATTAACAAAGGCATCAAGCCTAACCCAAGAGCTTGCCAAGCAATTTGACTAAAAAATCATAATACACAATTTTTTCCATTCACTTTACTGAAGGCATCAAACCATCATGCCACAGGAAAATGAAAGCAATTCCACATGGAAAACCGAAGATTGCTATATCCCATAAAAAAATTACCTTAGGAAGATAAGAAGAAAGTCGACTATGGGCCTCGGATCCTGGGGTAAGAGCGAAATCGATGAATGCAGAAAGCACAGATGGCTTCAGCTTCCGTCTTAAAGCCATAGTAAGTCTTACAGCCCGCAAAATACGACGAATTTCACGGTCATATGCAGCCGTCTCTATCAGAGAAGCAATTTCCTTCAAATCTAACAGAAACCCAGAAAAATTTATTCAAATCCGAGAAAACCCATCAATACCCAGTCTAGAAAATACTAAAAGAAGTCAAGTTTCTATCACCAATCGTAAAAAAAAAAAAGTTTTAAAGACACGTGGATGTTATAGATTGATTGATTGATTGATTGATTGAACTTACGTTGCAAAGTGGAAGGAGAAGAAGAAGTAAGGGAATTGGAAGGAGCTGCTTGCTCTTTCATCTCCACATCTTGAGTCATTTTCGAGAATCTGAAAAATTGCTAATTGAAATTGACGTAAAAATTGCAGGTTAAAAAGGTTAAATTTTGATTAGGGAGAAGCTTAAAAGTTAAGAGGGAATTGTAAAAGGAAATTGAGGAATTGACCTTTGATTCGCGAGAGGAAGGGCTTGATTTGGAGCAATCGAGAACCGACTTTGCAGAGGAGCGAGGTTTCAGTTTCAACTCGGTTTCTTTAGCAGGGAGTGTGGACAGAGAGAGTGGGAGAGAGAGTAAAGGGCAGAGTGAACGACGCCGCTTTGGTCAAAATCAACTGTCATACCAATTGCAGGTGAAACGCATCGTTTGTATTTTCTTTTTCTTGCAGAAGAGATCAAGAAAGCCCAACTAAACTCAATATTGGGCTCCTTTTCTTGAGGCTGAAAACCTATATTGGGCCAAGCCCAATCATTATTTAGACTCTTCTATTGCAGGCTGAAGTAATTTTATAAAATTTAAGACATAAAAAAGTTTAGTAGAATTTTTTTTTTTTAAGTTCGTAGTATAAAGATAGAAAAATGAGTTGAAAGTACTAAATTTTAAATTTATTGGATGTTATATTATATAAATAATTATTTTAATTAATTGAATTAAATTTTAAATTTAATAAGAATTAAAATAATATTAAAATTTCATTGTATGAAAGAACTTGTTCTTAGAAAATAAAAAAACTCAATTATGGTCCTAATTTTTAATACAAATTTCGATAAATCTGATCAAAGAACATTCTTTATTGAAACACTTTAATTGAATGTCCACTCTGCAACATGTTCTAAGGTAAAGAAGCTTTGGAAATTATACAAAAAATTATGTGAGAAACAATCATTCAACAAATGCTAATTACTTAAGCGTGCCACAGTCAAAATTAGCCTTGCTTAAAAGCAACCCAGATAGGAATCTCGACAGAAATTTGTCTCTGAAGAAGTTCATTATCTTCCCATTGTTTTGTTGTATAGAACCCACCATGTAAGCTGTGCAAATGAGATCAAAACATCTCCATCTTCTGTCTTGACCAAATTTTTTCAAACCCATTTCAATCCTCTTGTATTCCTCTTCTTCATCAACTTTTTCTTTGATATCTTCCCCTGGTTTCAAAAAGGCTTCAGCAAGACACCTGGCCAGAACAACACCATCTTCCAAGGCTGAACATCCACCTTGGCCAAGGTCTGGGGTCATGGGATGAAGAGCATCACCAGCTACACAAACATTGCCCTTGCTAATATTTCCCCATAGTAGCTCCCAAGGCCTTCTGTATCTTAATGGGGATGATACAATGCCATCTACCACGGCTTTTTCTACAACAGATTTCATCTCATCTGGTGTATCTTTAAGCTTGCTTATTACAAATTGCTTCAGCTTATCTGGATCGTCTTCTAGTTCTTCCTCTACAAGGACAATTCAATAGAATTTTAGGAAAGATAATGTGCAATTTAAGCAGTCACAAAATTTTAACAGGAAGAAGGGGGCTTAGGTACCTTTGCTGGCTGCAGTCCAATTCAAAAACCAATAAACAATCTCATCATCACAAGGGAGGAAACCTGATCGAACACCTTTGCCAACGAACTGCCTGAATTTGGGTCCAAAGCCATGGCCACCTTTGAAATTTGTGTAACCCCTAATTGCTGATCGCCCTGTGAAAACAGGCTTCTGTAAACCAAGCCATTTTGCTACCACTGAGTTGATTCCATCACACCCAATCAACACCTGTCATTTACAATCAACATTGCGTCTTAACAATAAAATTCGTTTTTGTTGACATCAGACAATTATAAAGTTGTAAGTTAACTCGATTTTACCTTGGTTTTGATTATGGTTCCATCAGCCAGATGCACTCGTTTAAAGAAGCCTGATTCTTCAATAGAAACTACTTTAGAGGAGAACTTGATAGTACCGCTGGGGAGTTCCTTTGCTAAAGTTTCCAACAACAATCTCCGTTGAAGACAACGAACTTCATAACCATTAAATGATAGCTCTGATGTGGGCTGGACTAAAAATGTAGAGGCAACAAGTATGCTGCACTCGGAGTAGGATACCATGATCAGGTCAGTTTATAGCAAACTAGAATAGGAACTTTAGGAGAAGTTTCAGCGTAGTTAAATACCTTGGCGTTAGGTTATGTTGTTGGCGGAGAGATTCACCGATGCCAATAGCATCCAAGGCTTTCCAGGCATTGTTCCATGTCGTGAATGCAAATCCAGTGATCCTTAGTCTTTCTGATGATTCCAATACTAAACTACGAATTCCTAGCCTGTAATAGTTTCGAACCAGTTAGTATTGAAAGTTAATATGATCACATCAAAAGCCTGTTTGTGGGGCTGATATACCTGTGTAGTCCCAAGGATGTGGTGAGACCGGCAATTCCGGCCCCCACAATCACAACGTCTTCAACAATTTCCATCAGGACGCTTTGGGTTTCTAGACGCTACAATGGAACACTGCTTTTAATTCTTGACATGAAGGATAAGAATGCTCTTTCTCTTATATAGTGAAAGAGAGACAACGACAAATGATGGCGGCTGGCAGGCTTGGCAGCAAATAGGGCATTATTCAATCCAGGTTCAGTGTGCAATTTTTTACTCCATAATTAGTTCATTTGTCTGCTCGGACGCTGGCAAAGGCGGTTGATAAAACTTTGTCCTTCTTCCCACGTGCAAATTGTAGCATTTTAATTTAATTTCAATTAAATTAAAGAGATATAACTTTAGTATCGTGGGTGGTGTCAAATACAAGGTGTGATTCGTCGAAATAAAGACTAGCAATCAAGAAGAGCCAGCAGCAGATAAGGTAAAGAAAGAAACAAAATAATAAAGTTGAAAAAGTGGCAATGAGACTTGTCTTTTTTACTGATTTTCAAAAGATGGGGACATTTCTTTGCCTCCAAGAATAAAAGCCTGTGCTTGACCTAGGATAATTCTTGAATACGCTATGTTGCTCATTTCTCTGATGTTTCAGGGCATGTCCAAGAAAGCAGACACCGAAGCCAAATTGGATTCAGTTTTAACTATATTATTGTATTCTTTCTGCTTATAGGGTCTAAAGAAAATTCAACGCTTTTCTTTGATAACAGTAAATGATACAACTTTGAGCTTCAAGCCTCCAACGATGACCACCAAAATTTTACTAGCATTGGGTCATCGTTTTGACGATTTTGGAATGTTCATGAGGCAAATGTATGAGTTTACGGCCACGGTTGAAAAATTGAAACTAAGCCGCTTTCAAAAGGTCAATAAGAAATGCTGAAACTCCATTGCAATCCAAAATGAATTACACTTGGTAGAGTTGTATAACAAGACAAAGGAAAAATTTATGTATGCATAATTAATTTCAAGAAATGCTAAGCTTGGCACAATCAAAATCAGCCTTCCTTAAGAGCAATCCAGCTGGAAATGTAGATAAAAGTTTATCTCTATAGAAGCTCGTTACCTTCCCTTTATTTTATTGTATAAGACTTCAACTCAAAGAGTTATAGATTCGTAAGTTAGGTAATTTCTTCGTAGGAAGGAAGATAAAAATTATATGGATCCTTAACTTGGTAGATAAATAAGTTGAAGAAGCAATTAGTAAATTTCAAAGATGGAACCATTTTTTTATTGTTCTTAGGATGCATGTCATCTTGGATTTTGCTTGTGCTTGTGCCGGCGCAGGCTTATATGATAAGGCAGCTCTTAAACAAATTAAACGCTACCAAAATACCAAAGATGCTTTGTTTATCCAAACTTGATAACTGTATGATTCGTAGCATTTTGTCCTTCTGGTCAAAAGCCATTAACTTAGATGGCTAGGATCAGGGTCCAGATGAGTAAATCCAATGAATAAGACACGTCCACTAACGTCATTGCATAGCTCAAAAAGAGAAAGGATAAAAAATAATGAGGAACATCCTTTTCTTCTGAATGACTCCTATGAATAAAACTAACGTTTAAAGAAAGGTTTCTGGTCCCAGAAAGACCAGAGAACGTAACACTATAACCCTACGAGAGCGTTTAGGTATGAGAAAATTTATGCATTTTCTTTTAAAATTTTATTGATATATATTTGATTTCAGGTTTAAGTAATTTAATTTTGGAAGAAAAGTGATAGATTCTCATTAGTATTTAAAGTTTCAAAATTATAAACTTACTTCTCTCTATTATATTTTAGGATTTCAGAAAAAAAAAATATGTTATTTTTAAATTTAATCTAATTAAAAAAAATTATGAAATAGTACATATTTAAAAATGATTGTAAATTATTTGTAGGTTTCTACTACTAAATTTTTTTTTTATATTACTATTAATAGCATTTGACATAAAAAATGCTTTAAATAATTTTATTCAATTTTTTGAATATTTATTATTAATAAAAATTAACAAAAAATTATATCATCGTATATACTAAGAAAATTATGATAATTATTTAAAAATTAATATATATATAGATTCTTTTCAATTAAACGAGTGAATCTAAACATCTTTTAAAATTATATTTTTTTTCGAAATCTAAAATTTCATGAATTAAACGTTTTTTATAAGTTTTATGTCAATTTAAGAGAAAAAAAAAAAAAGAAATAATACTAACAAATTATCTGCCATGAAAGTTGCAGCAATCATGTTACCAGCAAGCAATCATAGATGTTTATGGGATTGTATTATGCATTTATTGCAATTTTTTGTATTTTCAGACCTCAAGCAGACAAAATCAGCACAGCACCCCCTTTGTAAGGAAAGTAATGAGTGACGCAGCAAGCAGAAAGGTTGGAACTCCAACATAAAAGTTGAACCTTTTCCAAATATTAAGATGATTTTTGTTTTCCTGACGAAAATGTTGAGATGATTTTTACGTATACAATGATCATAACTAAGAGATAGAAAAACATTTTTTACTTCAACTCAAAGAAAATATACAAAATTATTAGCACTTTGCAAGTTCGCAGTACAATGGGATGACCAGATTACATCTATAGAAATCGGTCATTTCAAGGAACGTTGAGCTTCCCACAATCAAAATCAGCCTTAGTCAACAGCAAAGTAGATAGGAATGTGGATAAAAATTTATCTCGGAAGAAGCTGATTATCTTCCCATTATTTTGTTGAATAAAACCAACCATGTAAGCTGTGCTAATGAGATCAATACTTCTCCATCTCCTCTCTTTAGCGTACTTCTTCAAAGCCAGTTGAATCCTCTGATAATCTTCCTCATCAAAAGCTTTATCTTTAATTTCTCTGTGAGATTTTAGTAGGGCTTCAGCAAGGCACCTGGACAGAACAACACCATCTTCTAAAGCTGAACATCCACCTTGGCCGAGGTCTGGGGTCATTGGGTGGAGGGCATCCCCAGCTATAGAAACATTGCCCTTACTAATATTTCCCCAAAGAATATCCCAGGGATGCCTATATCTTAATGGAGCTGATAATACAAAGGCATCAAGAGGAGTGTTTTCTATGACAGCCTTCGTTTCATCAGGTGCATCATCAAGCATGTTTAACACAAATTGTTTTACTTTGACAGGGTTTTCCTCTTGCTCTTCCTCTGAAAGCAGATCAAAATATTTTAAATTAAGAAAAATGGTGACAAAGTTAGTGCATTAACTAGTCAGTAGTCACATTCACATATAAATTACCTGGGCTGGAAGGGACCCAAGTCACAAACCAATAAACAATGTGATCATCACAAGGGAGGAAACCAGATCGGACTCCTTTACCGATAAACTGTCTGTATTCTGGTTTAAAGCCATGACCACTGTCAAATTTTGCATAGCCTCTAAAAGCTGAACGTCCAGTAAAAGCTGGCTTCTCAAAACCAAGCCACTTTGCCACCAGTGAGTTAACTCCATCACATCCAATTAACACCTTTATTTACAATCAAAGAAATTAATACTGGTACATCAACAGCAAAATTGGTTTTGTCATGTATATATATATATGGCAACCTATGATTCACTGAGAGTCGATTTATATACCTTGGTTTTGATGATAGTTCCATCCGCAAGATGTACTTGTTTAAAGTGGCCAGAATCCTCTATCGAAACCACTTTAGTAGAATACCTGATTGTGCCATTAGGAAGTTCAGCTGCCAAAGCTTCCAGTAACAATCTCCTTCGGACACAACGAATTTCACGGCCCTTAAACGATAGCTCTGAAGTGCGTTGCTTTAGAACTGTGGAAACAACCGACCTGAACTAAAAAAAATCCACGTCTTTGCTATGAGAAACGAAAACTTGGAACCTAAAAGGAGAAGTTTCAGTTAAGTTATACCCATGGAGATCCAAATGTTGTTGGCGGAGAGAATGACCGATGCCAACAGCATTCAAGGCCTTCCAAGCATTGTCGAATAGTGTCAACGCAAATCCAGTGACCCTCAATCTATCTGAAGATTCCAACACTAAACTTGGAATCCCAGATCTGCAGTATTGCATATAGTCATTAGATATTCAGATGAAAATGGTGGTGCTGGTGGTGAGGTGGACAGTTGATTATAGAATATAGTATACCTGTGAAGTCCCAAGGAAGTGGTTAGGCCAGCAATTCCAGCCCCTACAATCACAACTTCAACGATTTCCATAGGATTGCTTTGGTAATACTATAATAAACACAGTAATATGGGGCTACAAAAACTGGACGATTCAAGAAAATCTGAGTGATAAAAAAAATAAAGGATGAAGGATATATAAGAAGCCTCTTTAAAGGTGTTGTACTGTAAGAGATGGATTGATGATGAGGAGTGACCAACACAATGACGGTAGCAGACAAGTAAATTTGTTCATTCACTACTAATTCTTTGCTGTGTATTAAACTTGTCCTAACTTTGTAAAGTAGCGCTAGCTAGCGTTTCATCTTTTGAAAACATGGCCTACCTTGTAAAAACTGAGGAAAAAAAAAAAAGATAAGAAGTTGACATTGCCGTCTGCTACATTTCCTTTTCTGATCAAAAGAATTTAACTACAATTCTGAGTTTTCCTCTATTAATTTATATAATTTTTTTTTTAAAGTATGATATTTAATAAATTTAAGTTTCATTTTTTATTCTAAAAGCGTTCTTTATAAAAAAAATAATGCAAGCAGGAGTAAACGACTCAGTTAATAAAAAGGTTATATGTCATTTTATTTGTAGATGAGAGATTTTATTTGTATTTTATTTTTTATTTGTCACACTTTTTTTAAATCATGTTTTAATAGAAATTATTTATTTTTTTCTTTTTAATATCTTTTTTATTTTTTAAGTTTTCAGATTTATATATCTGGAAACTTAAAATTTTCTATAAGATTTTTTTTTCAATTAAATTTTTTTAAACATAAATATAATTTTTTTAGTTTTCGGACAATAAATTATATAACTTACAAAAAATATATATTCAGAAATTTTAAAATTAAAACTATAATTATAATTAAATAATTTTATCTAAAAAAATTGGAAAAAAAAAAGGGAATATGGAGAGAAAAAAGAAGTACGCTTAGAACCATAAAGAGTACGGATATAATTGGTTGATAATTTCGCAGCGCTTTTATATCTTTATTTATTGGCCCCTGCAACAATAGCAAAAACTCTTTTTATCTCTCTATAAATAAAACATTTAATAATAATTTAACAAAAATAACTTAATAAGACATTGATACCCCAATAACCTCTCCAATTAAACATAGTTATTCCTATATTAAAGTTTTATTATTGTTTCACATTAAAATATACACCCATGTACAAATAAATTTATACAGATTTTCTAAGTACTTTTTACCTTTTTTATATAAGAATTTTTAGGTACTTGATTTTATATATATATATATATATATATATATTCAAAGTAGGAACTTAATTCTTTCTTTATAAGCTAAAGTCTAACAGAAACTATGAAAAAAAAAAAAAACCCTTGATATTGCTGAAATTAAAAACTAAACCCTAAGTTTTAAGTTAGTGACTTTTTTTCTTGAAACAGATTTTAACGCAGTATTTGGTATTAAGTCATATCTGTCATCATTTAAAAAGTTATTATTTCTGCATCGGATGATAGAAACATTTCAACTACCACAAGGGCTTTATAGGAATTTCATCGTACTCAATCATTGCTAAATGAACCCAAAAAAAACCTATTTCTCCCTTCTTGCAGTGGTGTATCAAACATGGTAAAATGAAATTAGTTGGAAATTCAAAATATAGATTTTTTTTTTTAAGTTACCATAATATAAAGTTCCAAGGCATTTATAATTCCCCCGGAAATTTGACCCTCCTTGATTTCAAGCATAGCCTTAAGTTAAAACATCATCCAACTATTTTCAAGCATAGCATTGGGTTAAAACATCATCCAACTATCTCTTGCTGTCTGGAAACTTTGCCTCGTAGGTTTGTGGCACCTGCAAAGGACAAAACATTTTATTTCAAAAACAAAAGAAATTGATGGCAATTATTGAATAATGAAAATGAAATAGGATAAACTAAGAATCCGTATGATTGGAAATTTAGTTTTTTTACAATAAAAAATAAAAAATGAAATGAAAACAAGAGACAAATAATAAAAATAAAAAACAAATGCACCAACTAAATAGAGCTTTAAAAAAAAAAATTATTTACCATGAATGTTGCAGTAATCATTTTTGCTGCAAACCATCTCCCATGTAGGTTCCGTTGTGCATTTATCGCACCTTGTGTGTCTTCGAATCTTAAGTAGACAAAACCAGCACTGTCCCTGTTCAAGAAATAATTGAGAAACGCCACGATGGTTATCAGAAAAAGAGAGATATGAAGAACAAAAGTACGGCAAAAAAAACCTATAAAAGAAACTATGAACTAAATGGCACAGTGACATTCTCAAAATCAGACAAGCATGAGGAGCGAACCAAAATATTGCCTAATCTAACAAACATATAGCAGCAGCAGATACGACTAGGAATTTACCTGTCCACATATATATGCTTCAACTTTCCAAATTTTGAACATTCTTCTTGAACGTCTTCTTTGATATCCAAATCAAAATCTGGTTCCGTCTGTCACAAAAAATATGATATGATTAGACAAAAACATAAGAAAAAAGGAACTCTACAATCTAGTTATGGACACCTACCTCCAGCTTTGGATCAAACATATTCTTCAACAATAGGCATTCGCTTGGAGTTCCAATTGTGTCAATAGTAGGGATGCCATTAGTAGGGAGTTGTAGACCACCTGGAAGTCCAGAAATGGTAGGAACAGAGGCTAGTACAGTAGGAGGAACAAGGGATGGTATCACAGGTGCAGCACCAAGGATTGGTGTCGTGGAGGCCGTAAGGCTGGTGCTATTAACAGCCATCCCTACTGAGCCAGTAATACTGCATATCAAGGAGACAGATGCAGAATCAGCAAGATAACTTGTACACAAAATAATTACAAGATTGACTGAGGCAAACCTTGATGCAGTGCCACTGCGATCCAACTTCACCATAAGAAGTGCTCGAGATGATGAATTTAGAGACTGAAATTCAAAAGAATGTTAGTCAACTTTACTAAAATGTCAGAAAAAATAGGCATTCCAAAACTAACCAAATTCATCACATACAGAAAAAGCTAGCAAATCAAAGACAAACGTGAGACAGCCACAAGGGCATATTCCATGACTTCACATTTGGTGGCTATCCTCCTTGGAAAATAGTCAGTTACTGACAATTTGAAAAATGATTACATGAGTTGAAACCTTTCTTCAATAGCAATGTCAACATTGGGCTATGTTCTAAAGTTGGGTTCATCAGAAACATTCTTAGCCAACAGATACCTTTTTAGATGGATAAAAGAATTCAGGATCATTAACAAGAAAAAAGAAGTATGACCAATACTCACCAGGCCACCACCTTCATCGTCATCAAGATCGATGGCATTTGTCCCAACATCTTGAAATGCGCCTTGATCAGTAACAGTTGATACCTAAACAGATAGAAAAAGAACATATATACAAAAAACTAAAAACTCTCATTCTTAAGGCTGTCTGGTGGGCAAAAAAAAAAAAAAAGATAGCTGCATGGTCCATAAAACAGCAGCTAAAAGAAAAGTCAGTGGCAAAAGAATATTAGGGTTACGTGTTTTACTAGTTGAAGGTTCAAATGAAGTAAGAACCTTAAATTAGATATATCAATGAATATATGCATGCCCACATGAAACTAAGACTTGAGTACCTTGATTACACGACCTCCAATCTCCAGCTGTCCATTCAAATTCAATGCATTCTTTGCATCTTCCAGACGAGCAAACTGCAAGAAGAACAATCATTAAATTATCATTTCAAAACAGACATTATTAAGCATCTGTGAAATAAGGGCATCCTAAATTCAGAATAATTCAAGAATTACCAAGGAAGGCCTCTTTGACTACAAACAGTTAGATATAGTAAGTTAAAGTTTAAATGAATTTCTCTGGTTGCTTCACTAAGTATTACCTGGACAAAACCAAAACCTTTACAATGACCAGTCTCATCAAGAGGCAATTGAACCAGCTCCACAGAACCAAAAGGTTCAAAAACCTGAGCATTTTAACAAGGAAATGAGTAATATCAACCAGTAAAAAGTATAAGGGATCCCAATGAAAAATAATAAAGAGATAGTACTCCAATTATAAGGATTACAGATAATACCCCTATAAAAGATGACCAAGAGCAACAAATTAATCAAAAATACCACGAGTGTAAGCAGACTAGCAAATATATATTGAAAAGCACCAAGTAACAGAAGCATATTTAAGAGGTAATTTCATATTGCTTACCAATCTACCTGATCACTCCAATCCCAATGAATGATCACAGTAATTTTGGTCAAACTGATAAAATGAATGGAAAGTGCAGAATTTCATCAGAAAAGGGGGGAAACTTAAGTTCAAGTGCTATATTATTGTTATCTGTAAAAATGGTCAAAAACAACTTGGCAAAGAAACAAGAAAAGGGACATTAGTTCAGTTTATTTCAAGTATCCTTGGGAGAGGCAGTTTCTCCCCAAGTCAAATTTGCATACAAGTCTTTACCATATTTAAAACTTTATGTTTTCCAAAGCTAGTGAATAAAATCCTTCGAAGCTCACAATTTATTGCAAGGCATCTAATGAATCTCCTTGATTGGAAGCTCTAAAACACTAGATTGCCATGCCTAGGTTTTGCCTTTCTTGTTTCTTTGAATAATTCCCTCCTTAATTCATTTATTTAACTCTTCTTCGGTTAGATTAGCATGCCATTCTATTCCTAAATAAAAAGCTTCCATATTACAACCCAACCCTGAGTAATTAGAAATTAACTGCACTGAAAACCAATAATTAAGATCTTATCTGAAACATTAAAGTGTACATTATTACCAGTCCCTACAATCTTACCTGACGTAGTTGATCTTCTGTAATGTTGAAATGCAGGTTGCCAACATACAACCTTCTAGCCCCACCAGCATATGGACCTGTCTGTCCAGCTGCCACAGCTGTAGTTGACTGCACGAGATTCTTCTCAGCTTCTGATGGTTTCACCATCACTGGTTGACCAAAAAGAGGCTGTCCAGAGAGTGCTATTGCCATAGGGACTGACATTACATCATAGAACTCAATATACCTGCATGGAGAAACTAAATCAAGATCCACGAGAAAGCACATAGCAAGATGCAGGGCATACCAAACCACCCCACAAAGTGATGTCTTCTTGCTAATTTCTCCAAAAAGAATTTTCAAAGTAACAAAAAATTTTAGCCTAGTGTTTTTAACTTTACCAGCAAAAAAAATAAAATCATTCCTGTCTAATAAAGAAATAAAGCCTCTTGCGCACACGTACAAACAAGTTTATACTCCCATAAATTGTAAGCAATGTTATTACACCTATGGCCAAATGATTTTTGTTGAATGTCTTAACATTGAATCAGAGTTGTTTGTTGCCCATTTGCTGTTTATTTTTTGTCCTATTTTCTTACTGGCCATAATAGATATAGTTGTCAGTATTGGGCCCAAACAAAAGGAAATATTAAATTGTTTTCCTTCCTATAGGCTGGTTTAATTTGAGATTCATAGCCTTTGAAGTCCCCCCACCTCTTACCAACTGGTTTAGGTTGGGCACTAACATAGCTACAGTATTTTTCAATCTTCTGATAAACTACTTATCTCATTTGTCATGCATTAATACTACCATGTAAGTAACTTCTATTACAATATGCTAACCAGTAGCACCCATGGAGCATTAACACCTCCCAATTTCTCACTGAACCACATCTTAGATATCATTTGACACATGCCAAACTAGTCTAATTGCTCGTAACTTCAAAATCTTTCAAATAACTGCACATTTAGGCTTTCCCACATGATGTGAGTTGCATAGAATTCCTGTCAAGACAACAATATTTAATGACGACCACGTAGATGTGAAACAGTAAAAGCAAAACCATAATCAATGGGTTTGCTTGGTTCTTGCTTTTGATACATGCTTTTTGCTTATAGAAGAAAAAAGCAAAAGATATGTTTGATACACAAACAAGTAAAAAATTTTTAAATAACAACATAGAAGGTTTACTTATATATGCAACACAAATAGTAACATTTTTAGTACATCTGGTCATTAAGGTTTAGTACTTACCCAACCCCCTTGGAACGTCTTGAATTTCGATCCATTATGAGTCGAACATCTCGTACCTGAAAATTGTGATTAGTAAGCATGCAGGACCAAAAAGAAAAAGAAAACACAATAACACCCATCAAAGATTAACACACACACACAAAAATTTATCTGCATTCTTGATGATTAAAATTTACTGCTGAAATAATCTGAGTTTTTAACATTATAAATTATAGCAGACATCTTTAAATTTTTTGTTTAAAACAAAATCAACTGATTCTGTCTAATCATTCTATAACTTAAACGTAATTTCAATAGTTAAAATTAGATTCACAAGTTGAAAGATTAATAAAACCAGTTATATAGTCAAAAGCAATTAGAATGCATGAATTTTAATAATAGAGCAAATGACTCCAACTCCATGGAAACTAATAACAAAAGAGAACTCCAACACAACCTTAATTTACCTCAATTTATATATTCGTCATACAGATTACAATTGCTAAAAAATCCTCTAAGTCATGAACAAAATCGTAACCGAATAAAAATGAATTTCACAACATAAGAAACAAGGCCTTACGCATCATGCATATTACATTTAAGTACTAAATGGACTTAATGTGACCTGCATAGAAGAAATTTTGAGATGGGACTGTGAATAAAATTAGAAATCACCTTGCCAGCCCTAGAGAAGAACTCATAAACATCTTTTTCATTAGCCTTCAAGGAAATCTGTAATTGTTTACAAAATTTTACATCAGCAGCAATGAGGAATGACACATCAAGGCCACAAAAACATGATAAAACAAACATTCCAAATGCATCTGCACCTGATAAGCAAATACTGTTCTCTGATCCCTTTCTGGATCAACCTCAGGCTCTGCCACATCTTCCTTTTTGTCTTTATACCTCCTGTGAAAAGGACGAAACAAATAAAATAACCATTTCTATTGTTTAAAAACAGATTAAAATGTCAATCAAACCACTCAAAAGAGATTAAAAAAAAAGTTCAAGGAAAGACAAAGATTAGTAAAAAAAAATTATGTTTTTGCTACTGGGAAGGGAAGAAATCTCTCAAACATATGCTCCATACAATCACTGCCAAAAAAATGAACAAAAAAAATTCAAGAATGGCATCAATTTTATCTTTCCAACATGTATAAAAATGCCAAAACCTTGTTACATGGTCCTGCAGGGAACTACACAAAGTCAACATATGACCTCGACTCTATAGCAGTCAAATCAAACAGAAGACAATTAAAGAAAGCACTATGGTTACCTAAAACCTAAAACTTCAAGACAACATTTTAATGAATATATCCTGCAAAAAAAAAAAAGTGTGGCCAATCTGGTGTCCCACTGAACACGAAGATGAACTGCTTCTTTAAAGCTTAAGCAAAGCCCATTACACCCTCACCAGCATTTCTGCAACAGAATAGATACGATTAAGCAACTCATTTTTTAAAGGTGGAGGATAACGGAAATCATAACATGACATCACCACTCCGGTCAAAACCTCCAACATCGAAACTCCATTCTTGCAATGCAAGCTTTCAAGTATAGTCTAGGAAGAAATATTTAAAACCCATGACCTGACTTCCAGTGCCTGGCCCAATTGCCAGAAAGACCATCTGAAGATTGCTCTAGCACATCTGCGAGTTCCCAGAATCTAATGTTTAATATTAATAATTTAGAAGACTCAATAAATAGAACAACTATATGAAACTTAAGAGCTGAGAAAAAACTCATTTATATAACAGTATAGAACCTATTAAGCAAGTGAGAATTATACTTGGAGGAAACAACTTATAGACCATATCTACGAGACAGAAAAGGTTGAGTATCTGGATCTTATACATGGTTACAGGTGCAAGCAGGGGCCAAGTATAGCAGTGCCAACTTTTGGAGAGATTTTGGAAGCAGAACACCAAGAACAGGAGAAAAATATCTACATCAGATTTGCTCACTAGAACAACAGAACTTGCATAAAATGAACTAAGAAATTATTTCTTCACATCACCAATGACAACAAATGGGAGCATTTACAACTCTATCAAGAAACTTGCTATCATCAAAGTTCAAAACTCACATAAATGACCTACTTACCAATACCAGAAAGAAGAGTCAGGTAGCTCTATAGTTTAGTCAATTGAAAGAAACTTAAATTGTGATCCAGATATTAAATAAGAGGAGAATCAATAAGACAGTAAACCTAGTAATCAATTCACTTACAAGTCAAATAAAATCATCATTGAATAACCATAACAATGCACAACATTACCAATCTATAATTTCAGCCACCCCTATTCTATACTACATCTTCCAAACAGAAATAAGATTAATATAAGTAAAGGTCTCGCACCTCCAAGATTAACCACTCCCATGTCTAGGTGGTAGGTACTAATTAGTACAAGCACATAGGCATCACCTCAATAATAATTTCCTTGATATGCCACTAAATTGCAATCAGCATAAGATAGCTACCCTAACCATCTAGTAGGTGGCATTTTTTGACAGAATCCTACGCTACCATTCTCAAGAAAAAAATCCTAGCCAGCTATAAAACTAAAGGTAATTGTCAAACTTTTTAATTGTTACATTACAGTGGAGTTAGCCTTTTATAATGAGCAGATTCAATGAATACTGAAGAAGTACAATAAAATTTGTTTTGAACAAATTCAGTAATCGGAAAATAACACAAGGTTCTCTCAACTTTAAGTTGGGAGAGATGCTTATTGAGAAATTTTTTACCAAGAAAGGAAAAATGTTCAAGCAAATAGAAAATGTCAATTTAGACCTTTTGACTCAAGACCAGCCTGTAAAAATCACAAGCTCATATGAAGCCATACTGCATCCAAACCAGTATATATGAGCATAAAGATCATAATGTACCATACACACTAACACAGCAACGGATAGCCTGCCTGTTAAAGTTTCTTATAAAATGTGAACAAATTCCTAGCATAATATCATTGCATCAAATTAATATTTGCAGTTATGTATCAAAGTAATTACCAAATGTGACAAGAATGACATGCACAAAGAAGCCAAAAGCTAAACAAATGGAAGTGAGAATAAAGTGCAGGGATACCTGCCATCTCTGTCTCGTTCCCTTGGATCTCTCTCCTTTTCTCTTTCTCTTTCTGATCGACTCCTGCTTCTCCTTGACCGATCTATCTCTCTTTCCCTGTCCCTCTCACTCTCGCGATCATGCTCTTTCCTATCTGGTTCGCGTTCCTTTTCTCTGTCCCTCCCATTCCTATCATCCCTGTCCCTGTCCCTGACTCTGTGTTCTCGGCTACTCCTGTGCCTATCCTTGCCCCCATCTCTAGACCGCGACCGGTGACGAGATGATCCCCGTTCCTTGTGCCGATCATGATCACCTAATAACTCCTCTCGTGATTTTGAGCGCTTGGAATGACGATGATCATTATCGCAATCATCAGCTCTATCCTCCCTCTTATGCTTCGAACTACGACTTCGATTCCTCTCCTCGGATTTGACATTATCAACGCTGCCGTTATCATTCCCCTTCTTCGACTTTTGAGGCTCAGGATTTTCAACCGTTTTTTCTAAATACTCATATTCATCAAAATCCATACCTACTCACTTCTGATCTGCAACTAACAGACAAAAACCAATAATTTAAACTAGACACAAAGACGAAAACGAAAGATTAAACAAACTAACAAACTCCACTACTTTCACTAAATCTAAGCTCAAACTACGACTTAGTTCACCCATTGAGAGAAAAGAATCTTAAAATTAATAATAATAATAATAATAATAATAATAATAAACCCTAGAATCCGCAAAAAGCTTATCCAAAATTCAAAT
Source organism: Durio zibethinus (assembly GCF_002303985.1). The sequence goes on along the minus strand of NW_019167915.1, from coordinate 2,304,617 downwards.
TTAAGATTTACTTTCTCGTTCGTCGTAATTTCTTAGGGCATTGAAAGCGAAATTTAAGAAATTACCTTTCGAGAAGAAAGAAAAAATTCAACGCGACTAATCTGAGATTTTTTTGAAGTACCTGCGTACCGCTAGGGCTGCAGTGTGAAATTTTGGGATTTGTGGTCGGTTTTGTTGGATCGGGGTGTGGATCAAATGTACTGACATGAATTGGATCTAAGTTGGGTTACAATGGATTTTGGGTTAAAAGCGAGGCTCTAAATAATGCGGGTGTTTGTCGGTTACTCTGACTACGAGGCCCATGACTCATTTATTTTTATCCATCGGCCCATTCAAATATTTTTTAAATGTGGATGAAGAAAAAAATTATTTTTAAAAATTATTTTTTTTATTGATTCATAATATTTATTTTCCCAAATAAAATAAATAATTACCCTAAAAATTCATATAAAAACTGATTGCAATAGATTTGATTTTGATTTGTAATTATAAAATTTTTTATAAAGAAACTGAAAGGCCAATTAGGCCTTATCCAGTTTCATATTTTGAAACAAGAAATTATCATGTCCAAAAATTTCATTGTCCAAATTAATAAAGCAGCACATACTTTTTAAGCTTAATCCGACATAAAATTAAAAATTTTCACTACAAAAAATTCCGCTATCAATATATAAAAAAAAAAAAGTTTTCTGGAAGTCTCATCCAAAGAAATCAATTTCATAAAGTTTTGAAAATGGAGAACAGAAATTTCAACAATCAGTCCGAGGGAGGAATATTTCATAATGGCTTTTGTCCAACACAAATTGTAGAATTCCTACATATTCAATACTCTAAAACAAGTACTATATATATATATATATATATATATATATATATATATATTCTCAAACAAAATGGAACACCAAATTGTATTTGTTGGTTTCCTCTTATTATTACTACATATCAAGTGACAAAAATGTAATCAGAGTTCCTTTTCTTCTCACTTCTCCATAATTTCATCAAAATACAATGGTGAGGAGATGCAAGCATGCCATAAAGATCAATTATTCTAAAAAATAAGTAAGATTTTTTAACCAAAACTGTTTCTGCCATTAGTTTTTTATGGCAATAATAAAAAATTGTAGAATATTTCCTATAAGCCTAGTTTGACTTGGGCATTCTATTTGGAGAAATATTGGAGTTATCCCTACTAGATATTCCAAATCTCTGTGGTTGTCCACCCACATTACCTTCCAGCCTCCGGCTACCATCAAATTTTGAGCCAGGAAAATTCTGATTAGCTCCATTTCCTCCCATGTCACGATTTCTTACAGATGCATACCTGTTTCCCTTGTTGCTCCCATGTGCATCCTTTGCCATACCTTGCTGGCCAGATGAATTTGCTGGAGTGCTAAATATTCCAAAGCTGCGAGCTGGAGCACCTGAAACATCAGAATGAGATGGTTGTTGCTTGGGCAAGTCATTAGACTCGACTTGCTTTGTGTCTCGCACTGAGGATGAGGCATTCATATTTTGAGGTGGTTGCCGTAGTGGATATGAGAACTGGGGCTCTGACCTAACTGACTCTCTTGTACTTTGGCCCATATTTTGAGGTGGTTGCCATCGTGGATATGGGAACTGGGGCTCTGACCTAACTGACTCTTGCGGACTCTGGCCCATACTTTGTGGAGGTTGCCGTTGAGGATATGGGAACTGTGGCTCAGACCTAGCTGACTCTCTCAGATTCTGGCCCATATTTTGAGGTGGTTGCCGTCGTGGATATGGGAACTGGGGCTCTGACCTAATTGACTCTCTTGTACTCTGACCCACATGTTCCATTGATCTAGCAGGAGGGAACATATTCCTTGGTTCACTTCTTCTGTGTCTGTTGTCAATCCCAATGGATGTCTCTGGATGAGGGAATTGAGAAGCGTTTGATCCAGTGGAATTAACATCTGGCTTGGGATGCAAAAACTTTGATGCATAATCGTTTGGTGGGGAGGAAACTCTTTGTTGCGTAGCATGTATTTTGTTCAATGTAGAATTTGATGAAACACCTCCATTATTATTGAATAATTTGTCTAAATCATCACCAGATTCTGAGACTGACCAAGCAGTCTTCTTGTACTCAACATTTTCAGCCTGCATTTGCATTAGTGAAGATGTAGGCAGGTCATCTTCATCTGAAAGTACCTCATCTTCAGACTTAAAGACAGATTCTGTAGAATCATCTTGAGGCAGGATGGGCCTTTGTCTATCAATGGCTGATTTAGTAGCAGGTTCAGTTGTAGCACCTTCGACAGCCTTTGATGTTTTTCCACCACCTTTCTTTGATGGGCCAAATTTGACGTGCCTGACTATCACATAAGCCTGTTTTCTCTCCACCCTTGGCCCACTCTCCACGACAGATACATCTTCAATCTGCATAATTAATCATGAAAGTGGGAGAAAGGAGTGGCGATTGGGGAGAAGGGGGGAGACAAATAAGGAATCAAAAGTCCACATGAGACACTAGAAGGAAAAAAAAAAAGGTATAGGAATGTGAGATACCAAGTCAGTGAGACGGGACAAAAGTCCTCCCAAGTCCTCGTCTTCATCCTCCTTACCCTTGCCCATGGCCATACACTATTGGTGAACCACAGAAGACATTCATCAATATTCATCAGAATTCGGAACCATGACATCTAATTTGAATGTCACCAATTTATTGACAATCAACACACTCCACATTTACTTTTGCACTTTCTTTTTTGAAGATAAGTAATAAATTTTGCATCTTTGCCCATCAGAAGAACATGAATTCTCTTCATATGATCGCTTACCAGTCTCAGAATTAGTTTTGAATCCTGGCTAAATTTTTTTGTTTCTTTTTTAAGTCAAAGTACACTTCTAGCAAAAGTCATTACAACAAAAAAGAAAAAATAGAAGAAAATAGGGGATTTCTCTTCTGAAAACATTGTGGGGGTAGATATTAGCATATCATCATATAACAGCATAAAAGAGGAAGCGAATATAACTAGAACACGAGAGTATAACAGACTCAAGGGAACAAAAAGCAAAAATAAGAGTGAATATAAAGATCGATTAACACCTAATATGACTTAGTCATGCACCATAAAAAAATTGCAAAACAAGTAACTAACAGAAACATATATTACTTTACTTAAATCATTAATCCTTTAAAGAAATTGAAGTAAGTACCTTCACTCGGTAACCCTGTTCCATTAATCTTACGACACTTTTAGCCTTTATCTTTAGGTCTTTTGCTTCCTGCAGAAGCAGAAGAAATATTGTCATGTTCACATCTCTGCTTTGAATTTGCTTAATTAATACTGAAACCTCATGAGTACTTCAACAAGGAGTTAACTAAACATTCAAAAAAAATTCAACAAGAAGAAAATCCCATCTGAGTGATGTCATAATGAATTTTCGGTTATGGGCTGAGGATACAAACAAAGTGAGAAGGAATATACTATGGAAAATCTATTGAATACAAATAAACTTTATTCATGTGATTTAATTGCATTTTACGTGTCTAGTTACCCTAGCACATTTCATAAGGTCAGGCAGTGAGCCTCATGTACCTCCCAGCCAGTTTTGTTGATGGATAGGTATGGTTCAAATTTCAATGACCTTTATAGAAAGTCTATACATGTTCAAAACTTTAGTGAATACCAACTTAAATTTTTGTATTTGGCATTAAGCAGTTCCGGAAGAGCCATTGGTGAATACTAACTAAAAACATTTAATTAAATGCTCCTGTCATAAGTCAATACGTTGTTCAGCTTTAAAACATTTTTTATTTTTTATTTCTAATTTCTAATATCTTTAGCACTATTGCTGATTGAATGTTTTGCATCATGGTTTCAGGATGTAGTAGCAATATTAAGTGGACAATAAGAAAAAGATGACAAACTTTCTTCAAGAAAGAACTTACAATTTTCTCAGTGAATCGAACCTCTTTGCCTTCTCCTTTCTTTAATGTCTCCCCTGACTACAGAAAAATAAAATTATTATGAAAAAGGGTATAGCTAGTATTGTTCAAAAAAACAAGCAGATTCACACAAGCATCGGCAAACACACAAACACAAAAAGACAAACATAGTTAGCTTGAATTATGATGGTTGGTTAATATCAGAAACAAAAAATAATTGTGATGGTCAATCAACACTTCAAAATATTATGAAACCTACAGAAAGTGTCACATAATTAACTAATATGTCAGAAAAAATCAAGGCCAAACAAGTTCATCAGAAGACCATGGGTCTATTTTGCTCAGTTCATTATCTCAATGCTTCCAAGTAGGCAAAAACATTGCACAGGAACAGCACAAGCTGCCTTTTACCAAATAAGCTTTAGTCTCTGCGAACTAAAGGTGTAAAGTCCATGTCGTTTTTGCTCTTATTCTCTGGGCCTCGGGCCTTGCAGGACCTTTTGCTCCAAAAAACTAGGTTTCTAAGCTTGGAGGCAGATCTTATTTCAGACTAAATAATAGTAAGCAAGGTACATGCCAGCAATTTGGAATAGAAAATATTCAAGTCATGCATAGCATATTTGTTACTTTATCTTGAGCCAAATGACCAAAAATAATGAATTATCATGTAACCTACCTTGCTTTTAGCACGATCCTTTTCCCTTAGACGTCGTTGGTACCTTTTCTGATGAAAGTCCATCAGTCTACAAACAGGAGGGTTATCATTTCTTTGAACCTACATAAATTATACAATTTGTATTAGATCCCACAGTAGACAAAACTGGACATAAAGGTTATTCTTCTAAAAAACTTCAAAAGAATGGCAGATCATCAAAAAAAAAAAAAGTTTTATCATAGCATGATGAAAGAAAAGGAAATGGAGTGAATGTTTCAATACCAAATTGCAAAACACATAAATATTAATCATCTCAATTATAAATAAAGGGAAATTGTAACGTGTGCTAAGAAAAAGTTACATTTGCTAAAAAAATCAAAAACATGTAAGGTGTGATTATAGAGCTCCTCACCACTTTTGCAGCTAAAAATTACTTATAAATAAAATAATGGAATATATAAGGTTTTTTTTTTTCCTTTTCCTTTTTTTTTAACAAAAAAAGAATAATAATATGTAGCATTTCTTTAGAAAGCCGTAGTCGGCAAGAATAATCTAACCATTCAATTGAAAGCATTATCACCTCAACTAGATCAAGATCATGCTTGCTTGCCAGATCCAATGCTTCATGAATTGAGACGATAGAATGATGACCTGCAATATACATAAATCATAAATTGATATATAATAGCAAACAACTACCCTAAAACCATTTAAGACAATCCAACACAATACATAGAATAACTGTTATTGCAATCAACAACCGGAATCTTCCATTCTTCTCTCTTTTTCAATTCGGGTCAGTCTGTATTCCTAGTCCTACGTCTATCCTTCTCGCAAGTTCACATCTTTATAACCTTCATATAGGCATATATGAAAAGGCCACCCTTTATTTTGCTTAATATTATAAAAGACAAAGTCACGTACCGTCCTCCATCACCAATCTAACAACATGAGCAGTAATTTGCTCATTTAAACGCGGCCCATCCTTGCTTGGGTCTTCCTTCTTATTCTTGAGAGCCTGAAATAAACCAACACATCAAATTAACCCTTCATCCTTAGCACAACAAAGATTAGCACAACAAAGAGACAAACTTCTCATACCCATTACTTAAAATTCAACAAACTGTATACAAAATACTCAGAATCCAAACACCCCTTTAAGTTTTAACTCAATCAAATCCAAAACTCATTCAGAAGTAAACACCAATACCTAGATTCAAGAAAAAAAAAAAAAAGAGAGCACTAAATTAACTAGATTTACCTAAAAGTTAATGTAATTTGCAAAGTTACCTGAACAGGGGCAGCAAAAAATCTGACATTATTGTAGAAGTAAGAGGGTTTCTTGTAAATACTGCTACTAACGGGTTTCTCTAAAGGTGTGGTTCTTGTTTGATGAAGAGAGGAAGTATAAGGAGCTTGAAAGTAAAATCTCCTGTATTGATTCGATAAGAGTTGAAGATTAGATCGATTGATTCTACGCCAAAACGCCATGTTTTTAGCTTAATGTAACAATAACTGGCATTCTTTGGAGCAAACGGGCAGTGTTCGGAGAGAGAGAGAGAGAGAAGTAGCAAAACCCTAGTTCAACCAGTTTTAGATTCACTGGGCGAGAAATATACAGGTCTGGTCTCCCGACACGAGAGGCTCCCAGGTTCCTGTGTTGGATAATTGCGTGACATTGTCAAACGATTGGATGGGATGAAGCCCAATTGTGTTGGGGCCTCAAGTTATAATATCCCAAAATATGCTACACAGTCATGGGCCAATTCCAAAGCCCAGCTAATGAACAAGGGAAGAATAGTTGTTTTTTTTTATCATGTTTAACATTTTGATTGTGTAATAAAAATAGCATAATTAAGTCCATCAAAAGAAAAAAATCTATAGCATGATATACATACATTTTGCCTAACATTTATATTCTTATAAATCTTCATGCTAATGAGGTTTTGGCATGATGCAAATGGTAGGAGTAAGGTACATTTTGGGTAAAAATTTTAGTTTAATTTGTTCGTTAATATTCCCCATCATACTATTAAAAAAAAATTTTTTTTGTTATAATTGGACTGGCACTCAAATTAATATGTATATGTTAAAAGATTTTTTTTTTAATTTAAAATTATCAAAATTTGATTCTGATAATTAAAATTAAAAGTTTAGCACTCTATTAATATATCATGTGATTATTGATTATATTTTAAGAATTCATTTGTTTTAAGGGACTTTGATGGCAATTGAGATTGTTGTCAATCATTTTACATCATTGCTAGTCGATTTTATATGTTTTATCTTGTAATAATATAATTAATTATGTCTCAAAGCATGATTAATAAGTATTATACTTAAAATTTAATTTATATAGTTCTTAGCAATGACTAGTAAATATCTAAATTCTAGATAAGTATAAAATTATTTTAAATTATGTTTTAAGGCAAAGTTCATATGCCAAGTAATGGAGATTGTAATCAATCATTTTCAATTGCTATCAATGCTAATGAGAATAAAATAACCATATTGTTGTCAACCCAACAAAGAAATTTAATTTTATGAAAAAAAGAAAAGATTAGTGCAATGCATAATGATCCAATTTTCAATGGCCTTTTTTATATGAACAAGTGAAACAAGCAATCAAGTAGTCAATGATATTTATATTTTAATGTTCCAAGCTTTTGAAGTTTTCAATTGTTATTTTTTTATGGAAAAGCTAATATTATATTGCATAAAAATAAGTGGAAATTTTATTTTATTTTATTTAATTAGTACATGCAAGATTTCCTTCTTTTGTTTTTTTTTGGATTTTTTTTTTTTTGAGGATTTCCCATATAATTAGGATAAGCTCAACCAACAAATACACCTGTTTCTAAGTTGGATTGGATAGCTAATCTTTTGAATTTCATACCCAAAGTTCAACTCGATCTCATTTGTCCACACAAATTTAATTTTTAAAAAATATTAATATTTATAACATAATTTATAATTAAACCAAAATAAAATATTTATTAATTAAATAATAGCTCAAGCCGATCAGACTCGAACTCGGAAATTCTCGTCTAAAATTTGACAAAATAGCAAACAAAAGAACTCTTTATGCTTTTTCCTCAATGTATCTTTGCCTACTAAATTTGATCAAATTTGACCTGATAAAGACAAGGGATTAATACTTTCATTAAACTTAATTGCAACGTCAAGGGCACATAAAACATTCCCTAGATGGAAACTGAACTACATATTCTATGAGAAGGCTGTACTTTATTAATTATTGTTCCAACTTCCACATGTGGGAAGAGGGAAATGATAAAATAGATCATACTAACATTAATTAATGCAATCCTTAATTCATATCTATTAATAACAATAATTAATGTAATGATTGATGCAAGTTTTTGTCAATGTCTACTCAATAAATTTGATTTGAATCCCTACATCTCCAATATCAAAGATATGCAATTCACAATTGCCTAACTTGCCTAATTTTTTTTTTTTTACTTGAAGTGTCATGATTAAAATCGTGGTTACTTTAATTAAAAAGTAATATTTAATTAACAAATAATGTAACTGTTGGTGCCTAACTTGCCTCATCATCTTTTCAAAGTGGAGACCATATAAATATTAATTAACATGCAAATGGGTGATTAATTAATCTTTGGGAGATGAATTTGCATTGATAATTTACTATTCTCTATATAACATAATGTTTTTAGGTAAATTTTAAAAGTTAACTCAGTTGATTCATTATATAATATTTAACGTGTTTGAAAATTCTAACATTTTGTAACTTTTTTTTTCCTATCGTTGCAACTTATTTTGTTAAAAAAAAAAAGGTTGTTATATAATACTAGATTTTTTAAACTTGTATGTTTTTGAGTATTATTTTGAAATATTTATCAAAATTTGCAAAGGTAATTGATTATTGCGATTGAAGAAAGGAGCATACAAGTATTGAAAAGAAAATTGCTGTCAAAAACAAGCTTGGTGAATCAAGGTAACTTAGTTGAAAAAAAAAAATAATGTTACTAATTAAATAGAAGAAATGATCATGGCGTTTGAACCAAAGAGAGGCATGAAGCAGGCTGCTGGGAGAAGAGAAAATCATGCATGATGCATATGATTCTTTGTTGAATACGTCGCTGAATATAGATAAGACTCAGTTCGATTACTTAATTCAGATCTGGGACAGAACATAACTACATTCTAATTCCAAAGGAAGCTGTTCCAAAATATATAGTGTATTCATTAATTCAAAGTCATGGGTCAACTTGATGTACAATTATTAACCTAACATATATATCTCTCAAGTCAAGAACCATGACTCCAGTAACAGATACACGTTTCATCCGTCGCTAATTGTCCATTTTCTTATAGTGACGCCTGTTTTATATACCATTGATTATTGTTCTCACCATGCTTATGACATATATAAGATAGTCCTGAAGTAAAACATCTATCTTTTCCAACAATCATATGCCCGCCGCGAAATTGATGACTTTTGAGGGAGTTTTTGAGCTTAGTTAATTTTTTCTTCGTTGCAAATGAATCCCAAAATAGTAAATCAGAATACAATATATGTGCATACAGCGTACTATTATTATCAGTAATTATCTTTTTTTGGTTCAACGATCAGTTCTTGCTGATTGTTTAATGTTTAAAGAACCTCATTTTCTTAACTAAATCTCATCATATATGATTAACTATATACTATATTATATATGCATATATATTTCGAAATCAGTAGATATAACCCCTAATTGATGACAATGAAAGCTAATTTAATCACCAAAAATTAGACAAGTCTTGAATTGTTTATAGTAAGAGGAAAAAATAAATAATAGAAAATAGAAAATTTTGCTAGAATTATGACGTTTTAAATTCAAATTCCGTGCAGTATTGTATATGGGTTTGGTTGGTTTGTTTAGTTATATTTTAATTTGTTATTTAATTATTTAATGAGTATAACTTGTTTATAATGTAATAATTGATTATTTAGTTCATTATATAGATTAAATGTTTGATTATAATTATAACAATTTCGAAAAAAAATTCGGCTGATAATTTCTTTAAAATTATAGAGAAAAACATAAAATAAATCGAAATTTACATTTAATGATGACAAAATAAGTATAAATGTTACATTTCGGACAGAATGTAACTTAATCTAGAAAAGTGGTGTGTTTTGGATTCACCCAAAATGGCAACATAGGTAATCAAAGATTCCCGATACTTAAGAATGGTTTTAACTAAATGAAATACTTTGATAATATAAAGTAGAGAAAGAATTATATGAAACAATTATATTACGTTAATATATCATTTTCATTCAAATCATGTTATATAATTATATTATTAAAAAAATTATTTATTTATTATAAAATAATTGAACGTATTAAAATAAATATTTACCATTTAATTATCACATGTGATGTGTAATAAATGATTAACTTATTTTAGTAATATGATTATATAGCATGATGTGAATGAAAGTAATATATGCTACCGTGATATAACCATTTCATACGATTTTTTTTCAAGTAGAATAACATTTCGACCAGCAATTTAATTTTTCTCCAATCAAATACACTATTGAAGTATAGAAAAAAAATAAAAATGAATATTTATAAAAAAAAATGGGATATATGTTAACCTTTTAATCTCGCATATAAAATTAAAGAATTTTCCTCTATATATATATATATATGTTATGAAGCATAGCTTTCATCAATATAAAGTTCATGCATGAAAAAAAGGTTCATTAAGAAAAATATTCCAAGTCAGTGGTCAAAGAAAGTAATTGAAAAAGCCCACCCACCCAATCTATAAAATTTTCACTGCGTAATTGCTTAGGGTAAAGATTCAAGGAGGAAGACTGCAAGCAAACAAAAACTAACTCAGAAAGCTTGAAACTTAGCATTCAGCATATGGTCATCTTGCAATTTGGAACTTTATGAAAAAGAGTACATAATTCCAAGTTAGTAGTCAAAACTCAAAACTATGACAAGTAAGGGAATGTATACATATTTTTTGAAATTACTTGTATAAGTATTGGGTTTTGAGTATTATTTTGAAATAGTTATCAAATTTTGCAAAGATTATTGATTATTGTGATTTAAGAAAGGAGCATATAATGAAAATATTGAAAAGAAAAATGCTGTCAAAACAAGCATGGTGAGTCAAGGGAATTTAGTGGAAAAAAATAAATGTTAAATTAATAGAAGGAATGATCACATGGAGTTTGAACCAAAGAAAGGCAAGCAACAGGCAGCAGGGAGAAGAGAAAATCATGCATGATGCATATGATTCTTTGTTGAATATGTCGCTAAATATATATATAAGATTCGGTTTAATTACTAAATTCAGATCTGAGATAGAACATAACTACATCCTAATTTCAAAGGCAGCTGTTCCAAAATGTATAGTGTATTATTAATTCAAAGTCATGGGTCAACTTGATGTACAATTATTAACCTAACATATATATCTCTCAAGTCAAGAATCATGACTCAAGTAACAAATACACGTTTCATCCGTCGCTAATTGTCCATTTTCTTGTAGTGACGCCTGTTTTTCTATATCACCATGTTCCTGAGGTAAAACATCCATCTTTTCCACAATTATATGCCCGCCGCAAAATTGATGACTTTTAAAAGAGTTTTTGAGCTTAACTAAGTTTTCTTCGTTGCAAATGAATCCCAAAATAGTAAATCAGAATATAATATATGTGCTTATAGAGTACTATTATTATCAGTAATTATCTTTTTTTTTTTTTTTCATTTTCTTAACTAAATCTCATCATTTATGATTAACTTTATACTATATCATATATGCATATATTTTTCCAAATCGGTAGATATAACCCCAAATTGATGACAATGAAAGCTAAGAGTTTAATCACCAAAAATTAGGTAAAAGTCTTGAATTATTTATGGTAAGCGGAGAAAAAGAAACAATAGAAGAAATAAGAACAGGGAATTTTGCTAGAATCTTGAGGTTTTAGATTCAAATCCTAGTGCCGTATGTGGGTTTGGTTGATTTGTTTAATTATGTTTTAATTTATTAGTTGATTATTTAATAATGTAACTTGAATTAATTATTTGATTAATTATATGAATATAATATTTGATTATAATTATAACAATTAAAAAAAAAACTTTGGTTGATAATTTCTTTGACATTAAAGAAAAAAACCTTAAAATAAATGGAAATTTACATTTAATGAGGGCAAAATAAGTATAAAACTTAAGCTAGAAAAGTGGGTTTTGGATTCACCCCAAAATCACCCAAAATGGCAACATAGGTAATCAAAGATTCCCTATGCTTAAGAATGTTTTTAACTAAATGAAATAATTTGATAACATAAAGTAGATAAAGGATTGTACAAAATAATTACACCATATTTGCATATATTCCTTTGATTCAAATCATGTCACATAATCATATTATTAAAAAAATAATTATTTATTATAAAATTATTGAATGTATTAAAATAAATATTCATCGTTTAATTATCACATGTAATATGTAATAAATAGTTGACTTTTTCTAATTTCATATAATTTTTTCTTAAATAAGATAACATTTTGGCTAGTAATTTGATTTTCCTCTAATCAAATATATTCTTGGAGTATAGTAAAAAAATAAAAATGAATTATTTATAAAAAGTGAGACATGTAACAATTTTCCTTTAAATGTATGATATAAAGCATAGCTTTCATCGATATAAAGTTCATGCATGAAAAAATAGTTCATTGAGGAAAAAATTCCAAGTCAGTGGTCCAAGAAAGTAATTAGAAAAGCCTACCCAGCCCATTTTATAAAATTTGTATAGCGTAATTGCTTAGGGTAAAGATTCAAGAACGAAGACTGCAAGCAAACAAAAACCAACTCAGAAAGCTCGAAACATAGCTTTCGGCATATAGGCATCTTGCAATTTGGCACTTCATGAAAAAGAGTCCATAATTCCAAGTTAGTAGTCAAAACTCAAAACTATGAAAATTGAAAAATAATGGATTATTTATAAATAATTAATCAAACCCAACCCATAAGTCAAGTGCCAACTAATAGAAACTACACATCGATCCTAGCTCATTGTTTTTACAGTAAAAATTAAGAGATAGAAGCTCTTTCTAAGGAAGGTTTTTACTGATATTGAGACTGAATACACAAGGAAAAACAAAGCCATTGATGGAACAAGGAAGGTTTTTAAGTAGATTTGTTGAGCGGGAAAAGATTTTTAGACTTCGTCTAATATATTTTTTCAGCCGAATTTAAAGAAAAAAAATAGTACAAAAAGTTTCTTTCCATCTTCCATGTCAAAGAAGAGATGGTCCACTACGTTAATGTTGCAGAATCTAGACTAGGTACATTGTTTTCAACATTGAGAGTTGAGAGACATGACTTTTTTACGTAGATTTGATGAGTTGAAGAACATTATCCCAATGTGGACGTAGTGAACATGATTGCATGATCTTCTGCCATGTTTCAACATTTTTTTTCTTTTTCTCCCATATTTTTTGTGCTCTTTTTTTCCCCCTCTTTGATTGTACATGGACCCGTCACCTGTGGGATCTATATCTTATCGTGAGCTTGTGACGTTTGCTATCTGGTTTAATTGTGACTTGCTACCCTCCCCAACATTGACTAAAGCTATTTCCAAGCAATTATATGTACTATACATATATATATATATTAATTTGAATGCTAGCTGTTTGATAAGGTTAAAGCTTCAACATTGAATTAATAGGGTGAGAATCACGAAATTTTCAACAAAATCAATCCCAATGAGTTTATAAACAAGCAACATAAACTTAAAATCTCGACAATATGATAACGTCTATATGTAATATATTAAAGTATTAAATTTTTAATTTTAATGATCATAATTAAAATTTTGACAACATAAAAAATTCAAAATATCTCCGTTAACATGATTTGTAAATTTTGAAGAAGAAAAAAAAAAAAAAAGATAGAATTCAACATTAGTAATCTCATCATTTAATACTTTTGGTTCCATCTCCCCCAAACAAAAAAAACAAAATATAAAAAATACAAGAAAGATAAAACCCTTAACCACCATAGTTTCAACTTGCATGATTAATTGAACATTTAAACTCTTCTGTCCTATGGAAAGAACAGGTAGCTTGTGTAGGACCCAATAGAACTGAGCTGCAATTTAATTCCAAGCTGTTGAGCTTTCTTTTCCTTGATTTGTTTCTTTTCTCACTTCACAAGTTTTCTACTATGATCTGTTTATTTTGAAGGATCATCCAATCTTCCCTACCTCCAGAGTCAAACAATAAAGGTGCAAAACGAAGAAATTTTGTGGCCTTGTGGGGGATATATCTTTCATTCTATTCACTTTTCCAATGCATGCCAATAATGTGATGGAACTTGTGCGGAGTGTTCATCGATTTTTCATAATTTTAAATATATTCTTTCCATAATTAGCGATTTTAAATAAAATAATTGGTGATCTTTGTTGATGCTATTGAAATGTAAAATTTTCGATAATGCAAGTTAAAAAATTACAAATTTTTATTTTCTATTTAAAATTATTAAAATTTAATTATAATCATTAAAATTAATTTTTTAACATTTTATTAATAAACCATATAACTATTGATATAGAACGTAGTTTTTCCAAAAATATTCTTGAATTACTTTGGCTAGCTAAGGATTGAACAAAATGCAAGATATATCATATATCAAACCAAAGACATTGGACCGTCCTTTTCTGATGCATTTAATTTAAATGTTAGGTGGAGGGACATATCTTCTTTCTTTTTATCCAACTTTGTCCATCATTAGTGTACTGTTCCTATCCCCATGCCATTCACGAAAGAATTATGTTATTAACATAAAATATTGTACTAATCTAATTAAAAATAATTTAAATATATAACTCATTTGGGAAGGTCATTTCCAGAAGTGATAAATCATTATTAACTAAATAGCTTTAACTATAATTACTTATAAATTAATTATATAGAAACGAATATAAAGATCTCGATTTATGTTTGATGTATATGATTATTGAAACAATAAGATAATAATCATTTTATATCATATTTAATTTTTATTTAAAGAGAGGGATAGAGATTGTAAGGAGGATTATATCATCTTGGTATATGATTATTTAATCTTATTCAAGTAAAAAGAATTATTTTTAATTTATAATATTAAATTTACATATCTAATTATATCTTTAAAAATTATATCAATAATTTAAATTGTATAATCTTTAATTAAGGATAATTTTGACAAATAAATAAATTATCTTATCATAATATTTATATACATTAAACACAAAATAATATGAGATTATTTAATCAAATCCTATTTATAATATCATCTTATTCTATCATATTATAATTTTGTATACTAAATATGGCCTTGAATTCTTAATTTCAAAAATATGAAAAATTTTGAAGATTTGTTATTATGTATATATAAAAACTTAAAACACATTTTAATAAAATTATAAAATATTAGAATAAAAAAAAATATCTCATAAATTTTGATGTAGAGTTTTACAAGACTTCGTCCCAATTAGTTCCTATATCAATGTTGAACTTGATCCTCCATGACCAGGTTCAATGTCAGGCTCCCGATACCGGAAACTAAGGAAAGCCGAAGGGGTAAAACTACAACAAAATGATCCACAAATTTAGTCATTGATTGACAAGAGATCATGACAATTTACCTGCCAAAGAAGATAAACACAGGAAATGAAAATGAAATGACGGCAATCTGTTTTTCGATTCTTTTATTTCTCTGACGGATTTTAACTCTTTTATGCCATCGCTCTATCGCTCTCCGCAGAGAAAAAGAGCAGACTGCAGTCATGATTCGCAAAAGCAATGTGCTGGAATTTTGGAACAGGACTAGGGAAGGACCAGCTTGAATTTACCAGGGCAAAGGCACAAATTTAAAGGGAAAAACATACATTGGACGATAGAGGATGGATCAAATACAATGAATGTACTGCATATGCATATGCATATATGCCTTTATCTTCTCAAACAAGAACAGTAGTCAATGTCATTTCTCTCCTTTCATTTTCTCTAAAGCCTCACAGTTAACATTATATGGGGTGCAGTTCACACTGTAAATATGGGTGCAGAAATATTTACTCTTCTGATGTGGACCTGAATTCTTCTTTGTCCTTGCTGTGTGTTTTTTCAATGGATCAAGATTCGAAATCAACTCTTTAAACATTTGCATGTACTAATCATTACGTTAAACGTATTTGGAACATCTTTTGTTTTGTACTTTTAAGCAAAATCTTTAAGAATTTGATATTGCAAAACACATTCATATATATAATTATATGAACAACCAACCAGGATCATGACCTCCATGCTAGAACGAGGCAAAACTGATGCAATTAGGAAGAAAATAAATGTGGCAAGTCCTGGCGCATTTTAGCACCTCAGCCAAAGTGCACCAATCCACTATAGCAAAGAGAATAAAAAGTGACCTGGCAAAATGGACCCAACAGTTCCACCATTGGAGACCAAACATTGCACGGTTGGGTGGATAATGCGTCCTATCAAATTACCCAAAACACGATAATCGACCATTTCATATTTGATAGTGCCTTATGCGCACGTTAGCACACACTTCTTTAGTTGCCCACAAAGCTTTTCTAGGGTTTCCAAAGAAACAATCACCTTTTTTTTTTCCTTTCTTTTTTGGACAGCGAGTTATGGCTTCCTTTGTGGGACTATTCTCCTATATTATTAGGGTTGTGAACTTGGTAATCACGTTGCCTTGACGATTGACAAATTTAATTAATTTGGGAAATTTGCTTTGAAATCTAAAATTTTGGGCTTGAAATTGAAAATGTGGTGCATATACATAGCAGAATGGGGTTCAAGGATAGAATAGATTCACCATAAGATTTCTTTAGAACCTGTCTAATAAAATCATTGTTTTATGCCAACTGCAATGGAAAAATTTTTATCTTTGAAATTGTTAAAATTTAAATCATGATTATTAAAATTAAGAATTTATCATTTTATTAACAAGACAGACCACTATAACAATTGCATCGAAAATTTTCATGGTGTTAAAACTTATTTTCTATAATTTGAAATTTAGTTTTAATTATTTTATATAATTTTTTTAAAAATGTAATATATATTGTCAGAATTCAAATTTTAATACTTACAATTTTTTTTTTAATTTCAAAATTAAAGTCTGCTTTATTAAAATAAAAAAACTTACCCTTGAAAAATTCATCTTAATTTCCCTCCACCCACCTTTTTTTAAGTATGCAATATAATTTCAAACAATGGTAATTTTCCTTCCACACGTGCTTGGATGGTCTATCTGGGTTTGAAAATCCGTACATTTTTAAAATTAATTACCATATTAAAACAAAGACCAAAAAAACTTGGAAGTTTTCAAAGGTTATACCTGTTAATATGATCAATGGCTGCTAGCGTTACGTTAAATACAAGGATTTATTCCAACATTCTCGAAGACTTTCAAAATTGAAATGAAATGATATTCAAATATATTTTCTAATGTAGACACCCTTGCTAGATTCTTCTGTCATTTACATCATAAAACTATACTAAAAGATTTTTTTTATTTAATTCAAAGCTTCATTTTCTTTGTAAAACACCTTGAATTTGACAAATTATTACTTCCTCACGCCCAAGTTTTCTCGTATTATTTTAATATAAATCTCAAATATTCATTTCTAATTCACTTGGTGTCAATTCAACTTTATTTTAATGTGTACTATGCCTTCTATTCGTATGACTTCCATTGTATTCACATTTAGAAGAAGGAAGCAAGGATTATGCTATTTTATTTGATAGTCAATGGTTACTTTTAATGCAAAAGATATTACAGTTTGATACTATCTAAGAGAAATAGTTATAAGTATTAAAATTTAAATTTCATATTTGTTGGATATATTTTTTAAAAATAATTGTATAAATTTATTGAATTAAATTATATATTCGATATTAAGTTGTTTGATTATTCATAAATGATATGAAAATTATAAATCATAAGTCCTTGAAATGATGTAATATTTTAACCGGTGCTATAAACATATTTAAGAAAATAATTTTATAATTAATGTATTATTTTTTTTAATTTTATAAAATAATATGTAAAATCTAAAAACATTTTAAAATAGTATTTTAATTATATTTAACTAATATTTATAACCATATGATAAATTAGACATTATTTATACAAATGATTTTAACATGGCAGTTTCATTTGTAAAAATAAATAAATAAATAAATAAAACTAAAAAATTAAAAAAATTCTTTTCATCTATGAATGAATCAAAACATCTCATGTTAGATTTTTTTTTTCCAACTTATTGGATGTTTTACCAAAAAAGTAAAGTGGAAAATTTTCAACTTTGATAAGATGAGATAACTTGCCGTGATGAAAAAAATAGCTTTAAGTGAGTGAAAAATTATTATTTTTTTATTCCTTTCTAAAATTGAAAATTTTAAAAAAAATTCCATTTCATGTGTTATTAAACAAACCACTAAAAATTATCCACCTCTATCTTTAATGGTTTTGAAATGACAAAAACACCCTCAAATTTTAACGTTCTACGCATCCTATTGGCTCCTACTTTAGACAAATCCGTAGACAAACAGAACCCTTTGAGTTTAACATTGAAAACCTTACCAAGGATTGACTCTATTGCTCCGTCTCTAACATTGAACCTGTAATAACGACCACCGCTAGAGGCACAATGATTTCATCCTACTTACCACGAACTAACACCTGTAATAACACAGTGGGACAAGATGAAAGCACCGGCAATTGTAAAGTTCGTGGCAAACAACATTGCTGCCACGTGTGACCATTTATCTTATTCATTGGGTACATAGCTAATGGGGTGATGTAGGATAACATAGCCCATGAAACTTGATTTCATTGACTCTCTCTAAGCTTATGAAGCTTCTCTCTTTCGAGTGTTTCTATCTCCATATTAGCATTGGGGCGTGGAGCCCAAAACTGGACCTTTGCTTTGCTGGCTTCAAGCTCTCCATTGTTGGTCTTTCATGGGTCTTGTCTGCTGAAAATTAGAGGGAGAAACAAGAGGGACAGGTACAGAAGAAAGAGAGGAGAGAGAAACAGAGTTTTTATAAGTTGTTGGAGGCCAAAGCCAAACCTTTCACATAAAAAGACTACTCTTTCTTTGAAGGAAAAAAAAAAACTCATATTTCAGTTCTCTTTTATGTTCTTGTCTTCCTCTTCAATTATCTCATCACTGATTGAAACCAACCAAACCAAAAACTAAAATCTAAAATTTTTCTCTTCCTTTGATTTGATTGATCCACAGATCTGCTAATTCCAATTTCGAACCCGCATGAAGTTTTTTCCTTTTCTATTTCCAGATCCTCCTTTTCACGTATAAACCGTAGTGGTAAAATAAAAAGGTAAGCTTCTTTTTTTTATTGTTTATTTGTGTGGGAAATTTGGGTGGAGTTATGATGATTAAGGGGTCTAAAGGGATTTGTGAAACTGGGTTGTTTAAAGTTCTCGATGTTAAACTTTAGACCTTCTGGATTTCCTAATGGCTGACCAACTACTTTGTTAGAAAAAAAATGAAAGTGAGCTTTGACCGATTCTGTTGTTTTTCAAAAAGCCTTATTTTGTGTTTTTGTTAATTTTTTTCAGCATAAGGAGTCATGGCTTACCTATTTTAAGAGGGAACAGTTTCTTTTGTTGGAGCTTCATATTAATAGCTAAAACATACTGAGAAGGTGGCTTCTTGTACATCATTTATTGATCTGCTAGTTATTGATTTTATAGTTTACCAAATTTGTTTTACTATCTGATTGATGCTGTTTACTGTCCCTTGAGGTTTGAGGAGTAGTGGCAGATAGTAATTTGTACTCGAAGTTTCCTTGGTTTAGTTGCTTTTGAGCCGTTATTGCACATTGCACTATTGCTAACGTTTTAATGTGCTTTGTTGTTGATGTTGCTATAGTGTTCCATTATTGTGTTGAGAAGCAAAGGAGGATACGGCTCACTGTTCAGGTTTCTAGGGCGTAGTTGCAGTCAGTGATTTAGATGTGGAGAATTTGGAGGGTTTTTTGGATGAGATGAGGGATGTTATCTGGGTTGATGAACTTTTTGAGGGCCTGTTTTCGGCCAAGGTCGGATCGATACGTTCAGACAAGTTCGGATGCTGGAGGTCGCCTAGATGGGCTATTATGGTACAAGGACACAGGGCAGCATTTTAATGGTGAGTTCTCGATGGCAGTGGTTCAGGCCAACAATTTACTTGAGGATCAGAGCCAGCTTGAGTCTGGTTGTTTAAGTTCACATGAGTCAGGCCCCTATGGTACTTTTGTTGGTGTATATGATGGGCATGGGGGCCCAGAGGCTTCGCGCTATATCAATGATCATCTCTTTCAACATCTCAAGCGTAAGTACAAAGCCTTTGCTGGGTTTAATTTTTTTTTGACCTCTTTTTGCTGATTAGGAAGTAGAGGAAAGAAATGTTACAATAAGCAAGTGTTTTGGATAGAATTAAATGATTGAAGGAATTAGTGTGGTCAAGTTGTTGCAGCCATAGCTAAGGGTTTGTTGTTCTGAGTCCAAACAGTTATAGGTTCGTGAGTATGAGTTCTGTTATTTTGTGTCTCACTGCTATTTGCAGATGTAGAGCATGTTACTCATCTTTGACTTCTTTTTTTTTTCATGCACTTTTGTATCGGTGATGATGTTTTGCTACTCTGAAATATATGTTACTTCAGGGTTCACTTCAGAGCAACAGACAATGTCAGTTGATGTAATACAAAAAGCGTATCAAGCAACAGAAGAGAGTTTTTTGTCTCTCGTTACCAAACAGTGGCCTATGAAACCACAAATTGCAGCTGTTGGATCCTGCTGCCTGGTTGGTGTTATTTGTGGTGGTACCCTTTATGTTGCCAACCTTGGGGATTCCCGTGCTGTTTTGGGGAGAGCTGTGAAGGCAACAGGAGAGGTTCTAGCCATTCAGCTGTCAGCTGAGCATAATGTGTGCATAGAGTCTGTAAGACAAGAGCTGCAGTCATTGCACCCTGATGACTCACAAATTGTGGTTTTGAAGCACAATGTGTGGCGTGTAAAAGGTCTCATACAGGTAAGCTTCACTATGCAAACAATTTTTGTTTTTAATAGTTACTTAACTGCTAAGATGGGTAGGTAATGATGCCTTATTCCAAACAGCAATGCTTGTGAATAGCTGTGACAAGTGGTTGGGGAAAAATGAGGGGAATTGAAACCTGCTTCTATTTGTCACTTATATTAGCTGTGATAAGCTCTCTAGCCATGTGAAAAAAAGGAGCACATACTACTTCCATTCATCTGTGCTGCAGACGCTTAGAGATCTTGGAACCAGTTCTTGTCCAAGTTAAGCACCATAGAGTATGCCATTTAAGAACGTGTGAAAAGATTTTTTTAGCTAGCTTGATTTATACTTAATTCTTAGAGAAAGGCATGAACCTGGGGCAGTGTTTAATCTGCTCATGCTTACTTTTTAAAATAAAAGCCAAAAACAGGTCTTTAATGTTTTTGGAGCAAAAACGTATTTATAAAATTACAATTCCAATGCAATGTTGAGGAGAAAAAAGGGGTTTGATTTGTTAGAAAGAAAGAGTCATATCAGCTTCATGATGTGTTCTCCTCCTATGTGGTAAAGATAGGTTGGAGCCATGGAGAGGAAGGATGCCCATTATAAATATTTATTCCAGTTGGATGCATGGGTTTATCTGCAAAGTAATTGGCAAAGATGACGGAAAGGGATAAATAAGTGCTATTGGCTGTTGCATAAAGCTATGGGATCTAAAAATTTTGTTGGATTGTATGTTGATCTAAAGAGAAGGAAGTAATTTGATGGTTATCCATTGATATGGCATGTATCTAAATATTCCAAGTGTGGCACTGATAAGATCTGTGGTGATCCTGGAGTTGGTTACTTTTGAGCTTCAGGTTTTATTATGGAATAACATTAGCTTTATGACTTTTCAGCTCTGTATAGGTGTATGAGCTTTGTTTCTAAGGAGTTTTGGTGAAAGGAAATATCCCAAGGCACTAGGTTTTGATTTCCCTGTGTTTTACAGTTATGTGGTTTCCAGGTTGTACAGAGAGAATAAACTACACAGATTCTGGTTTGCCCAGTCAGGCTTTGGAAGATGGTCAGAACCAGCCCTTGAAAAATGAACCTCACTCCAGGGAAGAAGGGAGGATGTAATTTACTGCTTGAGATTGGAGAGATAGTTCTTTTATTGTGGCCCATGAGTACATCCTATTTCAATGACTGATACTAGTACTTTACTGGTTTTCTAACTTTAGGTTAGGGATCTATATCTAAGCTATCAAATTCACACGGCTTGTTTTAACTACTTAAGTTATGGTTTAAACAGGATTCTAGTTTGGTCAAATTGGTTGAGAAACTTCTGAGCAAGTTCCCACATGTCAATGTGGAATCTTTATAAATATTGTAAAGTTTATCAGAAAACTATGTGCACCTAGAAGTACAACAGATTGTATGGATTTCTCATGTGAAGAGATTCTAATTGCTACCATGGGCAGTTCTTCTTATTTACAAATTTCTTTTCAACTGCTTAACCTTTTGTAACCTTGAACTTGACCGGAATGTTTACAGTGCTTTAATTCATTCATTTAGTAACTGCAATAAGATTACAAAAAACAAACCCCTAACAAAGAGAGAGGGTTAGTACATTTCATGAGTGCATCTGTCCAGCACCAGTGGTTCAAGATTTTAATTTTCTTGCTATTGGTTCCATGGTTTGCTTTGGTGCCCCTTACTTTTTGAGAGTGTATATTGATAGAATTCTCAACCTTTCAGGTTTCCAGATCTATTGGTGATGTATATTTGAAAAAACCTGAGTTCAACAGGGAGCCCTTATATCCCAAATTTCGCCTTCGCGAACCTTTCAAAAGGCCAATATTGAGTGCAGACCCATCAATGACAGTGCAACATCTGCAGCCACATGATCAATTCGTGATATTTGCATCTGATGGGCTCTGGGAACACCTAAGCAATCAAGAAGCTGTTGATATAGTTAAAAATCATCCTCGAAGTGTAAGTTTATTCCTCAGTGTTGAATATTGTTTATCTAATTATGAACAGTACTTTTTCTCCTATCTTTATGAAACGTTCATTTGGTTAGAGTATGAAAGCCTTTTCTAGTTGGTCACTGTTAATAGGTTTTGGAATTCAAGTTGTTAATGAAGCTTTGGTTTGTTATCTTGAGAATAATTCCCTTGTCATGTGAGCTGTCGCATCCCACTTGAAGAGCCATGACTTTGCAGCTTCTGCTTCTTCAATTTTTTTCCATCCGATTACTGTTTCTTGACAATTACCATTTTAATTTGTAAGCTAAGTATCTCAATTGAAAAAATCAACCAGTATTAACTTAAGTTTGCACTTCACATTTTTTTCAATATAAACCAACTAGCCAACTATGAACGGCGATATGCTTTGTAATAAGCACCTTTTTTCCTCCTGAATGGTCCTTACTGCATGCATACATGTGGGACAAGTGATTCACGAACAGGCATACACAAATGCATGCTCATGCAGTGAGTGGGGACAATGTTATTGTTTCCTTTCTGTTCGTCATGTAACGTTTTTTTGATTTTGAGGTATAAAGTCTTTCGCAGATAAATGACTGCATAAGCATTATATAGATGACATGAAGTTCATCTTAAAATAGGGTACCAAAAGAACAGAGAAAATTAACAATTTTGTTTTGGACTTCATGCAGGGAAGTGCAAGGAGGTTGGTAAAAACTGCTCTACAAATAGCTGCAAAGAAGAGAGAAATGAGGTATTCTGACTTGAAGAAGATTGACCGCGGTGTCCGTAGGCATTTCCACGACGACATCACAGTAATTGTGGTGTTTCTTGACTCAAACCTCGTGAGCAAGGCTAGCTCAGTTAAGGGTCCTAATCTATCTTTTAGAGGAGGAGGTGTTAACTTGCCTCATAATACACTGGCTCCTTGTGCCACGCCAACAGAAGCTGGTCGTACCTGATCGTGCTGTATCTGGCATGTTTTTCTTTGTTGTATCATTTTCTTATGTGAATACCAGGTAGCTTCCAACAGTGATAAGAGGAGCAAGTCTTCAATTCTTTAATGTACACTGTAACTTTTAACTGGAAACTAGTTCCTGCATTTAGCTTCTGTGCCGAAAGACTTAAGAACTAGAGAAGAGTACAAGGTGACGATTATTATATTTAATTGCCTTAGATAGTTTCCTCAGTCTTTATATAATAGTTTCCTTTTGTTCTTCAGTTGGTGCATTGGACTCGTTTACTTTGTTAATTCCACATCATGCAGATAATATTACACATTGTTATTCGCATTTCACTCTTACTGATCGGAAGCTAACGGACAACAACGTCGGAAGTAACAATGTGGTGGTTATTGAATGTTTGGCACTCTAGCTTCCAGGAATAATCTGTAAAAGACCTGGCAAATATACCTGCTTCACAATACTTTTACTGTGTTGGATTCTATATTGATGTGAGATCTAAGAGTGGCAGGTGAGGTTATTACATCAACTGAAATGAAACTTGTCAGGAACAACTCCAAATTTCAGGTTTCCTGATCCACAATATGGCTCACCTGGCAGGGATTTTGTCTGCCGGTTACTGCGTTTGTATTCAATTCTATAAACAATAATATGACCGGTCTACAAAGTTTATGTTATCCATCCAAAATCCAGTGTTTATGGTTTTCTTGGGAAAATATTGACATTGGAATTATATCTAGTAAAAATTTCAATGGATAAATAAAATAAGAAAAAGAAAAAAATTTGTTACATGCCATCTTGATTCTTGAACTACATAAAAAAATTTTCTTGTTTTATAAACCTAGAATGTCTTTTCAAGATTCAAATTTGAGAAATGTCTGCTTAATAACAAAAAAAAAAAAAAGGAAATTCTCTTGAAATTCTTAATGGTAGAGTCAGGCAAACCATCCATAATGGTTGTTGGGACAGGACTTGAAGTCAGGTTGAGGTTGTCCAAAATTTTTACTCTCCTCTTATTCTATCATCTTGTCAAAATGGATAAAAGAAAAACCCTTCGACTCCTGACTGTGACTCCTGGCATAGAAATAACAGTTGTTGTTTTAAATTTCATAATATCTAACTCTCGATTGTTGTTGTAATCAAAGAAGAACACATGTTTTTGGGGCAAATCAAAACTTGGTTATTGAAAATGGAGGAAGTAGGGAATTCCGAGGTGAGAAAGAAAAGCTTTTTCCCCACATTTGTCAGCTTGTGTCAAGCCATATTGTCGCTAAACCCACATACAAAATCCTAGTTATGCAGTATATATTTGTGTTAGGAACTTGCCTTCACCAAATTGCCCTTCCATATTATTTATTGTCCAGTAAGTATTTATTTAACTCCTTCAACCCCAAGCAGTGGCTCTATTCTCAGAGCCATTGAGTTCCATTACAGATTCTCTAAAATAAATAAACCAAAACTAGGATGCTGGGTGGATTAATATTTAGCTTTCAAATTTTTTTATGATTTTTTTTTGTTGATAAATGATATGTAAATTTAAAAAATTTATAAATAAAAATTTAATAAATCTGTAAATTTCAATTAAATTAAAGACTCACATCTTGAAAATAAGATTATTTGTTTATTTTAAAAAATTTTTAACAATAAATAAATAAATAAACCAAAACCACCGAAGGCCACCAACCAAGGTGTCATGTTAACTTTCAAGGTCTTTTGGTAGCGCGGTGACAAAATTTCACTGCAATTGTTTTTAACGATTGAGTTTTTAAAAAAATTTTAAAAATTTCACTGTAATCATAAAACATCAAGGTATAATGAGAATTCCTCTTGTCATGTTGTGAAAGGAAGAATGTTGCAAGGAATATAATTTTTTTTGAAAAAAAAAATTGACAAATTTCAAGAATTAAAATAAATTTTATATATTTTATGATAAAGTAAAAAAGCAACATTACATTCAAGTTGAGATATTATTTGAGAATTACGATTAGTACATTTTTTAATTAACAAATATGACTTTATATTTTTATTATTTTCTTCCATAAGTTCAACATGAAATTTGCAAAAAAAAAAAAAAAGTTTTAAGACAAAGCAACAAACATCTTAAACTTCAAAAGTGAACTCAGAGTGGAACAGAAGTAAAGAAAAAAAAAAAAAAAACCAAAGTCAAAGGCATTGGCAATGACAGTGGGTGACAAACCAAAATTAGTTATAAAGAGTTTGCTGTTGGGATTGTGCTAACAATATTTTGACTTGAAAATAGAAGTTTGAGATTTGATTCTTTTATCTCTACAGACTTTGAGGCCTTTCCCACGATCATTGGGTGCATTTTCTCAGCACTGTCCTCTGTACTTTCTTTTTGTTTCCCATTTGTTTTTAAAAGTTCAATCATCTGAACTGAAATCCGGTTAGAATGCATGAATCATTCACACGATTTTTTAAATGCAATCTTCCCTACTTATTCCATTCGTGTAGAACAAGAATCTTTCAAGTTTCTCTTGAACTAGGTAGGAAGAGAGGAGAAATAATAATAAAAGGTAAATGATTAAGGTTTTGGTTAAATAGTCAAGTTATTCAGTATCAAAAGGACATTTAAATATGATGAAATTTTTTTTTGTTATGCATAAATTTAGTATCAAAACGACATTATAATGCAATGAAAGTCCTTTTTCATTATGCAAACAAATGGGTTCCTAATTTTGTTGATTATTGATATCAAATTTGAATCTAATCCATGATTCTTTGTTAAATGTAAGTAGTACATTTTTTTAACTCAAGGATGGGCAACATATCTACTAAGGATTTTTTTTTTCAAAACAAAAAAAGTGAAGATGATGGCAATGGCACCTTGTCTAACTCAGGCTAATTATAACCTGCAAGTTCATGAGTAACAGTCAGTAGTTCTGGCATCACATGATTCATTTATGGACCAAACAGGAACCTTCACACCACTCAGAACTCTAAATCCTTGCAAAATATAGTGTTATGGCCCAAAAATCTTAGTTGAGGATTTGTCCATAGCAGTAAAGACAATGATAGTTAAGCTTAAACCTTCTGCTTTTGTAAATCCCCCCCCCCCCCCCCCCCCCCCCACTTAAGAACTTATTATAAAGTAAAGACCATAAACATGTTGTTAGTAACACAATTATACTCCCATTATTGGACAGGAAGAAGCAGTTAGAAAAAACAATAATACTTGCAAGGAAAAGACAGAACTCTCTCACACTCTCTCTCTCTCCCTCTGGGGTTTTTGCAGTGGTATGGTCACTATCTTTATTTAGTACTAATTAACTATAGTACATTTAACTCCTCTTTTTAATTACTAGACTACCTAATGGACAAATGTCTGCTTCAAAATTCTGTGCGAAATTTTTGCAGAAACAATTTTTTAATGCTTTTATGCACTAAAAAAGATAATAGAGAGTGGTTTCCAATTGCCATTGTTGTTTATGCCAATTTTTGTAGTGTAAAAATTACCAAACACTAGATATCTCTCTCCTTCTCCAGCCCCTACCTTTTAAGCTTTACTATCTACTCTGTTTTCTCGTCCTGGCCCTTAATCCTGTCATCTCTTATCAGTTAATCTCACTCTTCACGGTGTTGTTTATCCTAGAACTTGTCATAAAGCTACATTTTCCTTCTTTCCTTAATGGCAGTTAAGCAAGAGCTATGTTTCAAGAAGAAAACCCTTTTTTTTTTAATCAAAAGATGAAGTGGTTTATTCCAAAACTTCTCATAAAGCTTCATTTTCCTTCTTTCCTTCTCTGAAACCCTTGTAAAATCTAACTCATTCTTCCATTTTGTTACAACCCCACCTCCTTTTTATCTGAAAAGAATACTCAGATTCCTCCCAAAGATCACCTTTCTTCACTTTACCTTATCCCCATATATTCAAAAGTGGTAGCTTCTACGCCTGTTGAAAAGCCAGAAAAAAAAAAAAAAACACCTCCACGCTTTAGCAAGAAATGGGTTGTGTTGCTTCTAAACTAGAGGAAGAAGAAGAAGTTGTGTCAATTTGTAGAGAAAGAAAACACCTTATAAAGCTAGCAGTAGATAGAAGATATGCACTTGCAGAAGCACATTGTAGGTACTATCAAGCTCTTTATGCAGTGGCAGCTGCTATTAAGCTCTTTGTAGCTCGCCATTCTTCACCTTCTTCACCTTTTCTCATCACTTTTCCTCCGCCTTGTCCGCCTACACCACCGGCTACAGATCAAACTGTAATAACCAATCCAATGTTCCTTCAACAAGGACCTTCAGAGTCAACCCATGAAGCCATTGCCTGTGAGTATTGTGATTCTTCAACAAGCTCAGAAACTTCAGAGGAAGAGAGTACTAAAGAAGAGGTAATAAGAGAAGAAGAAGAAGAAGAAGAAGAAGAAGAACAACAACAACAACAACAACCTTGTGGGTACTTTTATATGCAAATGCCACCACCAATGCCATCACCACAAAGAGATTTTGGTTGGGATTTTTTTAATCCATTTGATGTTGTTAGACCAGAGATTATAAGTGGATATAACAGGTGTTCTGATGATGATTTAAGAGTAGTGAGGGAAGAGGAAGGGATACCAGAGCTAGAAGAGGAAGGAGATACCAAAGAGGAAGAGAAAAAAGTTGTCTTTGTTGAAGAAAAAGATACTAACAGAGAACATGAAGAGAGTGAAAGTGGTACGGTGAAAGTAAAGGAAGAGACTCATGTAAGCCAAGGAGAACAGAAGGGGCTTACAGTTATTGATAGCCCAGAAAAAAGAAGGGAACTTTTAGAAGCCTTGAAGGATATTGAGGATCATTTCATTAGAGCTTATGATTCTGGGAAAGATGTGTCAAGAATGTTAGAGGCTAATACGGTTCATTTGCAGTCTGGTTTGGAGGATATTAAAGGTGGGTTTTTCTTTTTATTTTTTTCTTTTTTTTTCCTTTCACATACTTTGAGAGCTTTACTCGAGTTTTATAAAATGTTAATTTTACATTTGAAGCAATCTTCTGTTTGAAATTTGTGGGTTGACTTCCGATTTCTAACTATATGTCTGAGGAAAAAGGAGGATGGTATGTCCCAGGCTAGCTTTGCATGAGTCTTGGTTTTAAGATGGATTTCTATTGTCCGAATCTTCTTTCTTGGGCCTTATAATGTTGATTTTTGTCATTTATTTGTACAGAATAAGCCTCTTAATCGCCAACCTTTCCCCTTTTGCTTTTGTGTCTACTTTTGTTCTTCCTCTACTAATTTGTTTTCATTTTTATTCTAAACCTTGACGAATTGGCCTTTCGTTGTGTTCTTCTACTTAGAAGTTATCATCTATTAATAGTAATTTTCTATGTTCATTATATAATTTTCTTTTGAAGTTATAGTTTTACTTAACTTCATGGTTTGTAATTTACCAGTAAATTTTGTTTACATGTCTTGGCATACCAGAAGAGGTTTTACAAGGCTTTTCATTAAACTGAAATTTCATTCCAATTTCTAACTGTACTATGGTTTTTGTCATTTTTTCTTTGGGCATTTGCTATATCATGATATGTTTCTTTGTCATTCTCTCTGCAAGATGTTAAAGTAATCAAACCTTGCAATCATTTCTTTTTGTTTACAAAAGCTGGAAATCTTTGAGTCTATATGCCCTGCTTTTGCACATGTGGGTCTAACATTCAGGTACTCCGTTGTTATCCTTACACCACAAAATTCCTCCTTTATCCTCCGCTGTGCTTTTCTATATAACTTTGAAAAAAAGTATAAGCTTTGATCATGTTGATATCCATTTCATAAGAAGTAATCATTAACCATGCTAATTTTCTTGCAGAGAACTCCACTAAACTCATCCAGGCTATTACCTGGCATCGGTCCACATTGTCTAAGCCTCCATCATGCAAGAGTCTTGTGGCATCGAGTTCAAAAAGTTCTTCAGCATGGACAGAATATAGGAATGATCTTTTTGATGAATATGGAGGAATGGATTCAGGAAGCCATTCACTAACACTAGGAAGACTTTATGCATGGGAAAAGAAGCTTTATCAAGAGGTTAAGGTAAACCATCAAGAATGAATATTGTTTTTGCAGTGTTAATGATTTATAGTAGCAGATAATAACTTGGGCTTCCTCTTTTCAAGTTGGTGATTAGTTATGGATTCTAAGGAAATAAAGAAAAAAGATAACCATGTTGCTATAGGTTCATGTAAAGCTACCTTACTACACTTCCACTTTTTATTACCTTCCTGGTATTAATAACTAGTCCGGAAAATGACACTGCAATATCGAGAACTAGTTCTATATAGGACCTTCTGTTGGATTAATATTTGAGTAAAATGAGTTCTGAGCATAAAAAAATGTACTCCAAATAAAAGAACACTTGCTTGATCTGCCAGGTTGTGAATAAAATTGAACTAGTTAAACCATGTATGTAATAATGGTGTTGAAAGACACTTCTAACTGGTGATGCTACAAGGAACTCTTGGTTCCAAATTCAAATGTTAGAATGTTGGCATCTACTCAGCATATGCATGTGTCATTTAATTCTGCTCCAGATAAAACCGTGAAAGATTCAAAAAGAGATGGCTAGCCTTTTCTTTTTATTTTCTTGTTTGGGCATTTGACATGTTAACTTACAATAGGCTGGAGACAGCACACGGAAAATATATGAGAGAAAATGTTGTCGACTGAGAAACCAGGATGTGAAGGGATATGATGAGCTTGCTACGGACAAAACCAGAGCTGCTGTAAAGGATTTATATGCCAGAATCTTGATTGCAATTCAAAGTGCTGAATCTATCTCAAAGAGAATTCGGAAAGTAAGAGATGAAGAACTGCAGCCTCAAATTGTTGAACTGTTAAAAGGGTAGGTAAAATTCTTCAAAAACCAGTCAGACTGCCTTGTTAATTTTCTTCTGCAATTCCCTAGGATTTTGACTCGACATTTCTTTGTGCAGCCTGACACGAACCTGGAAAGTTATGCTTGAATCCCATGAAACCCAAAACAAAATTCTTTTTGAAGTGAAATCTTTTGCCTGCCCCACATATGGAAAATTCTGCAATGATTCTCATCGACTTGCTACTCTTCAGCTCGAGGCTGAGCTTCAAAATTGGCGTGCTTGCTTTACAGAGTATGTTGCGGCTCAAAGAGCATACATTCAAGCTCTTCATGGTTGGCTAACCAAGTTCCTGGTCCCTGAGGTTGAATTCCATTCCAGAGGAAGGAGTTCCGCTGCACCATGTGGAGCCGATGGGCCTCCACTTCTTATAATATGTTATAATTGGTTAACATTCATGGAAGAGTTGCCAGATAAGGCAGTCATCTTTTCATTGAAAAGCTTTTTGAAGGATGTAGGGGCGCTGTGGGCTCAGCAAGGGGAGGAACAACAACAGAAGAGGAAAGTTGATGGCATGGCTAAAGAGCTTGACAGAAGGACCATGGCATTCCAGAAGGCAGAAACCAGGTTCCTGCAGTCCAAGCTTACGGAATATAAATCCGAGCCAGAGATGGAACAGCGGAATGAGTATCTGATTGAGAAGGAGGGTCAGTTGGATATGTTCAGAAAGAGGTTGGAAATAGAAAGGGAGAAACACCAAAATTACATGCAAGAAACACAAAGAATCACATTAAATGGATTTCGGACAGGATTTTCAACTGTTTTTGAGTCATTAATTGAATTCTCAAAGGCTTCTTTAAAGATGTACAATGACCTTGTCACTCGAAGTGAAAATGCTGAAAAGGAGGGGAACATATCCTATATAGAGGGCTCGCAAGTTGAAGAAAATGGCAGCAGATGACAAACAAGCAAAGAAAAGGTTTGAGGATCTTAAGTTAATGGTTTATGTTGTCTTCTTGTATATTATTACATCTTGCCCAAGCAGCTCGCTGTGGCACATTTATTTATGTTTCCAGGTTGTTTTCGCTCTGATGAATTGCTAATTGTTTATTATCACCAGATGTCTAAGCGCTGTTGAAGAATATTTTCGCAAGATCTTTAAATTTTCAGTTTACTATTCTTTTTCGCTAGGACTGATTAAGTGAGAGGGTGCTTTCTTTGAGCAACGAATCTCATGCATATCTATTTTCAAAGAAATTACTCAGTGTTTTGTGATAAATAACAATGTGATATATTGATAGAATGTTAGTATTTTGCATCCTTGTACATGAGAACATTTTGGTTTCTACAATTCAATTCAGAAGACATCGAACACGTATTGATCTATTATTTATACTTTGCCGGTTAAAACACAATTTCTGCTCACATTTGTTGGGAGTATGAAAACGACTCTCAATACAAAAGGGGTACGAACTCATGCCAAACTTTTGTGTAAAGTTCAGGATGATGTAAATGTTATCATGCCACGTTCCGGCACTGGTTCTGACAACCACAGCACCCTGCTGTAGAAAGAGGAGGTTACTACTCTGGAGTCTGGACACTGCCACAGCATAAATATTATAGCTGAGATTGCTAAAGACGATAAAACTCCAAAACACGAACAGGTTTCCCTTTGAGGCAGTCCAGACACACAAGCACAAGAATTGTCTTCAGCATTTCACTATCTACTTTGTCAGTAAAATTTTTCTTTTGGGTTTCATTTCACTCTGCCACCATCTACCATAATTCCACAGGGCTTGGATGCAATAAGAAAGAAGTGGGCTCATTGCTACAATGCATTAGCAAAAACAAAAGAAAATTTTCATGTTCGAACATAATTTTTGATCAGATTTTCAGAGGGATTGAAGTTTCACTATCTTCTATTAGTAGTTTTGTACATGCAATGATACCCATCCTAAAAAAGCTTGGTTATGATCATGCAAATGAATAATTACAGGTTGTACAATTTAAATTACAAAAACATCCTCTTATTCCTACCTTAGATACAGAGAGACCAAGAATTGAGAGAAGAGTATAAACTCACTAACTACAGTACCCGGTGAGTTTATTCCAACAAATGGGACAATGTCTACCTGCAACCAGTTTTCAACAGCTGATCCCACCACTGCACCAGCAACAAGCCCCCCTATAGTTATTAATGTAGCCTTACCTGCAAATAAAAGAAAAGGAAAAGACTGAAGATATTTTGATCCAAACTGAAGTTTAAACAAATTTGAAATTTGCACATGTATGCAGTCTAAATTATTGGTATGCTTTCGCATAAAGGGAAATAAAATCCCAATAGTGAACTTCCTTTTGCTTTAAAGGACTTCAATAGCAAAGCCTCATTTTTACTTAAGGAAAAATGTAAAGAAGTTAACTCAAAGAGAGAAATGAACCAAAAATTCTGGCAAATCACTAGACAGGGAAGCAGAACCAGAGTCGCAATACTGGATGATTATGTAACCACTAGAAATCTTCCTGTGTGCATATGATAGAAGGACATTCAGAAATTTTCTAGTAATAAATTTTCACTAGCAAACCCCAGATAAACTGCTGAATAAAACTAAATGACATTAAAACAACAGCTAGTTCGATCTAAACTATAGCAACATTTGTAGTAAAATTGCCTGCATCATATGTACATTTCACCATCATATACAATGTTTTCACTCATTAGCAAGAAGCAGCCCCCGCCAACCCAAGAGGGTTTTTCTGCTCTTCTCTCTTCCCCCTTCTTTCCTTCTTTGGTTAAGATTAAAAAACAACCTAAATAGCAACTGCTGGACTTTCATATTTGACAAAAGTAACATACGATTAAAGTTCTATTGCAATTTTCAAGCAATACAATCTATATGCAAGAAAACTCATTACCTAACTTCACGTTCTTTCTGGTCATGAAATACAAGGAAGCTCCAAAGCTACTAGCTAAGATAAACCCAGGAACCTCAGGTCCAGTGTAAGGAATCACAGAGGATGTAGAAGCTCCATTCACGTAAGTCAGAACCATAAGAGCTCCATACACTCCAGCCTGTATGCCCAAGTCACCCGTAGACGGTGTTCCAACTGAAACTGGCAAATTTTTCACAGTTGTTTGCACCCACTGAGGCATTGATCCCACCCCAGGAGGATTAACTGGTTTAACGTCTGCATATCGAATGCTTCTGTCCATGACTTTTCCTGCTCGTCGTTGAGTTAAGCTCTGCATAAGCAACATGTCATATGCAGCCTCAACCTAAAACACAATCCACAACCATACAAGAGTCAATTTTCTCACTGGACAAAGTAAACAATTGTAATAGCAAAGAAAACAGACAGTTAACAATTTATTCAAAAACAATCACCTACGGGTCTTATATCTAGAGGATCTTCTTAGTTAAGTACGAACTAGGACAGATGAGCCGCCATAAGCGACATAATTCCATTTCATTGAACATTATAAAAGACTTGTTTAATCCAAAAACTAGAAAATGCCCACCAGGCACCATCCTAACATATAAAACAGTAACAAGTGGGAAATTACATGCTACAAGGAACAATTATTAGACATTGACACACCAAAATCAAATCCAGCTAATGGATTACAAAGTAAAAAATAACATCCATATTTGAAAACAGAAATAAATGTCAAAATTTACAAATCATATATAACAGATTACAGAAGCTAACAAGTTCAAGAAACTTTCAATATGCCCATGCAATTCAATACCCAGGAGCCAAAATTCAAAATTTCTAACTAAATTCACTAATATAAAAAAATCATTATCCAAAACCTCAAATTTTACTTAAAACACTAAAATTCAATACATATAAATAACTCCAACACCCAGAAGCAAAATTATCAACATGTACACAATAAGGCTCAATATTTATCACCCAAATCTTCTAAATTCCCTAAATTTTCAAAATTGAAAAAAGAAGCAGCAATGAATCAACCTGGGCAATAGCTTCCTGGTCATCCTTAATAGAGGCAACAATCGAATTCTTGGCGCGAAGAATATCATCAAAAGAAGCACTTTCGGAGACTCCGAGGAGCTTGAACGCGTTCTCAACAGACATCTCGAACGGAGCCGAGTCATCAGCTCGTGAACCGGCTTGAGCGGCCAATGTTCGCCGGGTGTGGACAATTTTTGCGACTCTCCACGGCTCAGATTTTGAGGGTTTTAAGCAAGGGTGGGGATGGTTAGGGACGTGGGCCAGCAGTCCAGGGATAGGGGAGCCGGGAGAGAGACGGTTAGGCCGGACGGAGAGCGTGGCTGCAGCCATTTTGGAACACAAATGAGAAACTTTGATATTTTTCTTTTTTTTTTTCTAATTTTTGGACAATAATGTAAGGTGAATTTAATCAGACATGAAAGCTTCTTCTTGGGTCGGGAATACGTTTTCTTTTGGTGGGGACCGTTTGATTGTCTGACAAATTGATTGTCGTAATTTTTATAACTAACCTTTTTTGGTTTTAAAGTAATCTTCTGTTTTTTCACTGCTCTTAAAAATAATTTAAAATTTTAGTAAAATAAAAAATAATTTCATATAAACATAAATTATAATATAATAATTTTCGTATTCATAAAATTGCCAATAATTTTCATATAGTTTACAGTTCATAGTGGCGTGGAAGCAAGAAACAGTGAGCCATGCCAAGGAAAAAAAATCTTTGCTGATATACACCGTGGCTTAAGGGAAAAAGAAGAAACGTTATAATCACAGCAAAAATCGAAAACTTGTGGCTAAGAGAGTAAGCACTGTGTACACGTCTCTATTTTCAGGACAGTCACTTAACCAAACAAAAGAGAGAGAAGGAAAAGTAATCAGGCAGTTGAAAAGGGTTACCTGTTAAGACATAGAGGAACAGCATCGATAGAAACATGTTGGCTATGAGTAGATGGTTCACGCTGACACCTTTTATATCAAACAGGTATAGTAAGAGAGATGGGTTTTGTTGCAGAGCTGATTCTGTTCAAACCCATGCCAATGGCGGAGGAGACAACAACAGTAAAAACAACGACAAGAAGAAGAAAGTTGTTGTAGTTGGGTCGGGTTGGGCTGGTCTCGGTGCTGCTCACCATCTCTGCAATCAGGTTTCTGACTATATTACTTATAGGAGGGGAGTCTTGTCTTTATTTGAACAACTTTCAGTTTAGGTGAAATGAGTTGCTGGGGATTTTGTTTCAGGGTTTTGATGTTACTATTCTTGATGGTGGTGATGGTCTTGGCAGTCCAGATAATGTCGGTATCCAAGGTAAATTATTCCAAAATCAACTTTTATTTTGGTGGTCTTCTGCCATTATCAATTATACAATGTAAGCAAATGACAAAAATCTGTACTCTAAATTACTTTTTATTTGGAGATAAACTGCTATTGCAAGGTAAAAACGATAAAGAAACCATAAAAGTAGCGGTTTTTCCTTTGATAACAGCGGCTGCAAATGAATGTTGATGTTGAGTTTATTACTATGAACATTTTTGCACATGAATCCTCTTATCTAGGGCTATATTATGGCTAAGTTAGCAGTAGTGCAAATGTTATACATAAACCAAAATTTTCTTGTCTCTAACGTTTGAGGACCTAGCAGATATAAGAAGTATAGCATCTGATCAAAATACTTCCCTTAAATTTACTTCTTTAATGTGCATTAGTATGTTTTATGTTGCTTCTCAGTCCTCAACAAAAAATTCTGTTAGATTCTTCGATTGATGATTGAAGCCTGATCTCCTGTTTGAACCTTTTTTTTTTCCTTCTTATGTTTTGGGGTTAGGGTTTTGGTATCCCTATAAAAATATATTTAGCCTTGTTGATGAGTTGGGTATCAAGCCCTTCACTAGCTGGACAAGATCTGCACAGTATGCAGGAGAAGGATTGGAGGTATTACTGTTAGTTTGCTATGTCAGTTTCTTTGCTGAACAAACAAGTCATTCCAAGCACGAAAGATGTTTCTTGCATTGGAAAAACCTTGTTGGAGAAATAAATAATTATGAAGCTCCAATAAAGATGCTTTTGGTTATCTAAACAGATTCGGGATCATTCTGCAGGTTGAATTTCCAGTATACCAGGAACTTCCTCAATTGCCAACTCCATTGGGAACCTTATACTACACTCAAGTATGTTCTTAATTGCATCCTCATGTTTTATTTGGTAGTCTTTAAAGTCAATAGTGTTGTTGATTAACGTTTGTAAATTGTACCATTATTTGCAGTTTGTCCGGCTTCCTTTGGTGGATAGATTAACATCACTTCCTCTGATGGCTGCAGGCAAGTAGCACGACTCATTGTCTTTCAAAAAAGTAATGATGCTTTTCTAATGAGTGGCAACTACCTGTTACTTTATTTTGCTAATAACAATTCTTTGCTTTTGCATGTTGATTATTTTTTGTGTTCGGGGTTGTACCTGGACATTTTAAATAAACTTTTGTTATGGCAATCTTTCTTTGCTTTCTATTTATTTCATGTCATCAGCTCAGCTGTTCCTTCTGTTTGCAGTAATTGACTTTGACAACACTGATGTTGCCTGGAAGAAATATGATTCAAGTAAGGATTTTCTTGCAGTAGTATAATCCAGCATTCATTGATTAGTTGTTACTTCCATTGATGAATGAAAGATGAACTTTTCAAGTGCCTTATTCAGAGGTTTAACTGGTAGTTACTGCAAGGGAGCTTTTTAAACAGTTTGGATGCTCGGAGAGGCTCTATCAGGATGTTATTGGTCCATTACTTCAAGTGGGTTTCTTTGCTCCAGCTGAGCAATGTAGTGCTGCGGCAACTCTAGGAATGCTATATTATTTAATTCTTGCCCACCAGGTTTGATTATTTAAATTCCTCTCTAGAAATGTTTTAACATCTCTAAAAGGATTCAAATTACTATGTCTCATGTGTGTTTAACCCCAGTATTGGTGAAATAACTCTATCAGAAACAGTAGCGGATGAGGCATCCTCCAATTTGATAATTAGTAACTTTTGTATAATATTACTGAATCCTTAAGCTAAGTCAGCCAAAAATTTACTATTCTCATTTCTGACATGCTTGTCTCTGTTTGCTTCATTTAGCAGACTATTTTCAGCAAAACTCCCATCCTTGTCACATTTAGTTGAAAAGATACCTGGTTTTTGCTGAGATTCATACATTTGTATTGTAATTTATATCCAACTCTCAGGTCCTACTCAAATCTTCCGTCCTCAACCTAGCCATCTGAAGATATCTCCCTTCCTTTTGCATTCTCATCTGCTCTTTACTCAAATTGACACTGTAAAGTTTTATTTTATGGTATAGAAACATTTTGATGTAGTATTTTGTCGGGGGACCACTAAGGAAAAGATTTTTGAGCCATGGGTGGAGTCTCTGGAGGCTAAAGGTTGTGAAATGCTGGAGGATAAAAAGGTGACAGATTTCACCTTCAATGGGGAAACAGGTTGTATAACTGAAGTGGTTTGTGACAAGGAGACCTATAGTGCTGATGCAGTTATCTTGGCTGTTGGGATTGCCACACTTCAAGAAATTATCAAGAACAGGTTTGCTGTTCTGGACCTTACTTACAAAGGATTCATTTTCCTACAACATATGCTGTAAATTTGAAACTGATGCTCCTAGATTGAGTTTAATTTAGCCTTTCAATAAAGTTGAAAGCAAGAATGTCCTAGTTTCAATTTTCCATCTTAACTAGATGGTCATCCAGGCTTTTTTATTAAATAGACTAGGTTTTTCTCTAGACCTTTAGTAGAGTTTTAGAGCTTCAGTTGACTTCTGTTTTCTGCTATACTGTTTAACTGGCAGTTGAGTCCTGTTTAGTGCAGCATTATGTACACGGGAAGAGTTTCTGAAAGTTTTGAACTTGGCTGGAATAGATGTGGTTACCATCAAGCTGCAGCTGGATAGGAAGGTCCATGCACATATCTTCTTTTCCTTATTCTTCTTTCTTTATTCTCTATCTTCTTTCCCATCTTTGTTCATCATCTAATCGCCTAAAATTGGTTGCAGAAGGGTGATAGTGAATTTTGTAACAACTATCTTGTGCATTTCTTTAGTTGATTTCCTTGTTTTCTTAATTTTCCTCTTTTTGTTCTATTATTTTGACTTAAAACTGGTCGTCTGCTCAGGTGGTATATCCATATATGCACTTATCTGGTATGTGCTTGCAATATGTTCTAGAGACATATGACTGGGATTTACTGAATCAAGCAAATAATTTAGCTAATCCATGGTCCTTCAATTTATAATCACAAAATATTTCGGCAAAAAGAATGTTCCGAGTCATTCTATTATATCGGCACCTGTGTATAAAAAAAAAATCATTCTGCATCCTTTTGCTTTGACAGAGTGCTACAGCTGATATTATATATTGGTTATACCAGGTTGCCATCCCAAATCCAAGCAATGCTTGTGCTGGATTTGATGATTTATTTGGGTGGACCTTCTTTGACTTGAACGCAATCCACGACGAGCATAAAGAGAATCCAACAACCGTAGTAGAAGCTGATTTTGTAAGTCTTGCAGTGGAATGTGGATTTTATTTTTGTCATTGGAAGGAAAGAATTTTGAAATTTTGCTTCTTTATTTGTTCTACTTTATCTTGTCATGCAGTATCATGCCAATGAGCTGCTGCCTTTGAAGGATGAGCTTGTGATTGAAAAAGTTATTTCATATTTGTCAAAGTGCATCAAGGACATTGAGAATGCTAATGTGGTGGACAAAGAAATTGGACGGTTTCCAAAAAGATTGACTCATTTCTTTCCAGGTGAGCTCCTAACATCCTGTTATGATCAGTAAATCTAAAGAAACAGATCATGTCTTTGCATCATGATCTTGTTAGTTTCAGGCAAGACATTTTTCAAGATGTTACCTCAGCCTAATCCAAATTGAATGGTAACATTGTGTATATGAAGGGAACAAGGTTGTATGTTTTGTCAAAGAATTTATAATTTCATAATCATAGGTTAAAAGTTAATCTTGCAAGATGTATCATCTATGAGGATGTATATATGTAAGAAAAACCATGAATCAACTCGTTCTGCATTGTCTTTCACTATTTTCAGACCCTTTTAAAAGTATTCTACTATATATTTATATACTTTTGGATTAAATTAAGAATTAAATCTTTGTTTTCTTGCTTGTTTAAAAGGTTCATATAAACACATGATGCGCGGATCTACATCTTTCCCTAATTTGTTTATGGCAGGAGACTGGATAATAACCCGACATGGTTCTTGGTCGCAGGTTGCTTTGCTGTTCTCAAATTGCATATTGTTTTACAGGAGATTTTGATAGCATCATGTAATTGGTCTGAACATGTTTTATTTTATTTCCTCGCCTAATAGGAGAAATCTTATGTCACCGGACTTGAAGCCGCAAACCGAGTGGTGGATTATCTGGAAGAAGGGAGCTTTGCCAAAGTCATTCCAGTCGAGGAAGATGAGCCTCACATTGAAGCACTTCGCAGCCTAAATAGAAGACTTAACGAGATTATCAGCCAAGTTCCATTGTCTAGTTATTTTCTTCAATGAATCTAATACAAATAATGTAAATAAATTCACATATCCATACAGAGGAATATATCTATGAATATGGTGATCATGTAAGGCTTAAAATAATTATCACCAACTTTCTATATGAAATCATGTTTAGGAAACAATTTCCTTTTGATTCACGGATTAATATACAAGTTTACAAGGATATTCGTATTCGATGAAGCAGGAATGGATCCATTAAAGAAATCATTCAATAATCCTTTAAAGTTAAAAAGATGATCAAGAACGCTTACACTGAATATCAGCCTGCTTTTGATATTCTTACCACCAGCGGCAGGACAACTGAATCAAGGTTCTTAGGATAGGGAGTCCACAACCCAAATCCACCTCTACTCTCTTTCATACTACTGCCACTTCCCTTAAACTCATTCAAATTTTTTACCCATTCTACTTTAGAAGAATGCTCCCGAGTATGCGGGTGCAAGATAAAAAGTGAATTGTACTCGCAATTTCGAAACATAAAGAACTTAAACACGTCCCTTAACCTGTATACAACGTAGCCAAAGCTAAGCTGGTCTCTTGGTGTGAAGAGATTGACCTCATTGAACCACAAGCAGTTAAACAAGTTATTCAGTGCAGTATGTTCCCTTATAATTACGGCTCCCTCAGGCACATCTGCATTTGGTTTTAGTGTTAGTAACATGAAAAAAATTGCATCAACAGAACTATAACAAGAATATTAAGCATCCTTCATCAACTTATTGGAAGGGCATGCACTTCACCACTTAAAAGGGGCAATACTTCTATATTTCATATGAGAATAATATGTCTCCTCCCATACCGCTAATAGTATTTTTCTTCAAACTCCATGGCTCCATTCCCTCATGGTAATATATCTTCATGTGGAGATCGATAAGAGGTCTGGCATATCGCTTTCTCCGCTTGTTTGCATCAGCCTCCTCATATATACTCCTATGATGTTTGTGCTGAGCAATAGCATAAGTATGCTTATCACGCCATAAGTATCTGCACATGGAAAATAATCATATAATCTAACCGATTCTGCATCAAGATAATAATTCAAGCTTCATATAGCTAGGAAAAAATAAATCAATAAGTCCTAACCAGTAAGGTTCGTGGTCGAATATTTGCACTCAAACAGGTGAAATTTATATTATATCAAATGTTCATGATGCACACTTTAATAAATCTAAAGTAATTATATTTCCTCTCATTCATTCACAGGGAAAATATATGTAAGCTGCAAAGTTCTTAATAATTCAACAACATGAGAATATATCTATTTATAAATATCAATGTTCATTATGCATGCTTTAATAAATCAAAAGAGATTGTCTTTCCTCTAATTCATCAAAGGGGAAAAAAAGGGCAAAAGCAAAATTCTTAACAATTCAATAACATGTGAAAGTACCTTTCAAGAATGAGCAATGGATCAACTATCAGCTCCATTTTACCATCAATCCAAATGCTGTACTGTGCTTGAGGGAATAACCTGTGGGTTAAAATCTTGGGAATCTTCCCATTCCTCCTAGGCTCATCATAAGCTGGATGCTTCAAAGGGATAAGACGCCATATTCCCACCCACATCCCCTTATCACTATCCTTCCTGATGGCCACATTTTTTTCAACAAATTTGAGAGATACTTCATCAACAACCATCAGAAAACAGAAGAGCTTCTTAGAACGAATACTTATATTTGATGGCTGATGAGGTACATCATATCCATCAAAAATTCCAGATGCAACCACAAACCTACATTTCTTGATGTATTCCATATCTACAGGATTCATGTCAGCACCACCATTTCGCAGAAATCCACAGTGCACCTGATGGGCAAAATTTAGTACATAATAAAATTACTTAATTTTATTTTCAGCCATCTAAAAGAAGTAAGGGAAGGTG
Organism: Durio zibethinus; assembly: GCF_002303985.1. The sequence goes on along the minus strand of NW_019167915.1, from coordinate 2,262,804 downwards.
AGGGCAGAGGCAAGAGTGAGAAAAATTTTCATCCCCAAAAGATATGAAAACTAACAACTAAATATAGGAAAAAACCTTGTTTTTTCCCAAGGGCCTGGACCATTTTTTGACTTAGTTTTGATACCTATATGAATAAGTGAAGGGGATTAAAAGTAAATAAAATAAGTTCTACCTTCATGCTTGGCTTCAATTTAAAACTCTCTTCTCTTTGCAGCCAGCTTTGATTACCACCAAATAATGGGATGGACTGAGTTCCATTGTTAACCAAATCCTCCTCCTCAATATAGGTTAGATCTTTAACAATTACATCTGGGGTTCTTCCCTCTGGAATAACTATTTTCTCAGGGTCAGCAGCTACCGGAATTGGACAACCTATTTGATTAAATTACAATCAATATCACTCATATAAAAACAGAGAGATCGGCATTTTGAAAAAGAAGAATCTGCATGATCTTACGATGTTCTGATTTTGGAGCAAATCCAAGCAAGTCCATTGCGATAAATACCTTGCCCTCTTTGTTGCAAATAGCTGCATGAGGAGGGAACAATATATCGTCTCAAACCAATGACAAAATATGGTTACAATTTGTGAACCAAAAATTTTAGATTGCACAGGACTTTTGCACTAAGCATGGATGTAACCTTGATAAATGATAAACCATGACTACATCAAGAATTAGTGGAGCACACAGAAGCAGGAAGCAAAAGCAATTTCTTAGTCGTTTAGAAACCTCCCTAATACAGAAAAGAACCCCACCAATCCTTTTTCCTTGTATTTATCTGATTAATTATTAACAAATGCAAAAGATAAAACAATAATACAATAAGAATAAGTAACATCCATGACAAAAAAGTATGGAAAGTACCTGAAAAGAAAGAAAATGAAGACTGGCAAGACCAAACATGAAACAATAATACCATAAGAATAAGTAACATCCATAGAATGCCTGCTACAAGAACCAACCGAATAAAGCCCTGCTTCCACAGAATCTTCATTGGATTATCTTGTTGCAACCTCACTGAAGAAAATAAACCACCTCCATCATCTGCATCAAAACAATCCGTGAAATTACATCACGTCAAGCAATACCAAAACCATAATCCATGAAATGAAGCAGGTACCATATATAAATTACCCTTTATTTTAAAGAACACAAAGATATACTATTATACAACATAAAACAATGCCATAATCATAACCCAAATTTTCAGTACATAGATGGATGTGGAAAACTTTATAGATGCTGGTTACCTTTAGCAAATGGACGTTGATTATTTCGGTCTCCTCTACGGCTAAACCGAAAAGAAACAGGCCGTTGAAGCTCATTCTCCATTATTACCCCACTTTCACCTCATCACCAATCGAAAACTTCAAAAAGCTCTGCAAAAAGATTAAAAGTAAACAGAGAAAGTTACTAATCAAATACCCTTGAATTAAAGCCACACAAAAATCGAAACTTTAAGGAAATGTATAACAAAAAAGGATCCCACGAAGGCATAAAACAAAACAAAACAAAGATTTTAGGGTGGCAACAGTGTACGTAACAAAAATATTAATACCGACCCATGTCCGAGAAATTCATAGATCAGATCAATAATGGAACAGAAAAACTAGTTAAAAACGAGAGTAAGAAATCACTTACGGTTTGAGCTGTCGGAGACAATGGTTAGCGCCGTTTACAACCTTAGATAAATCAGTAGAAAAAGGAAAATACAGGCAAAACAAAAAGGTTGATGTTCTTATTCAGACTCAAAGCTGAGAAGACAAACCAAGAAAAAAAAACCCAAACAATTAATGCTGTTTAAATTCAATGTTCATTGGTCGTGATTAAAAATCTGAAAGAAACAAAGCTACCGACGTCGTTTCTATCCCATGAAGCGGAGAGGGCAAGTTCACGAGAGAAAAAAAGAGTGGAGGTCGGCGCTTGCCTTGTTTCAACTTGAAGCAATTTGGGTTTTGAGCTTTATGAGTTCAATTTAAATTGGGTTAACGTAAAAGCCTCAAATGGCTCAAATCTTGGGCCCATGACTAGCCCCATTTCAGTACAACCCCTATTTTCTTCGACTAAAAAAACAATAAAAAATAGAACTTTAAAAGTCCTTTCAGGAACTGCAATCCCTAACCCTAAACCCTTAACCGACCTTAATTCATTGATAATTCAGTTAAATTCTCTTCAAATTTTCTCAATTCCCTTAAATTGCTGATTGGTTTCTCTTGAATTAGAATCAGCCATGGACGTTGATCATTATAGCGTACTGGGCTTACCTTCCGGCGAGGAAGGAGCCAATTTAACCCCAAAAGAAATCACCAAAGCTTACAGAGAAAAAGCCCGCGATCTTCACCCTGATAAACGCAAAGACGATCCAAACGCCCATGAAAACTTCATAAAGCTCAAAACTTCCTACGAAATTCTCGTCGACGAAAAAGCCCGAAAGCTCTTCGATGATCTCCTCCGCGTGAAACGTGACCAGCAACGCCGTTTTGCTCAGCAAGATTCGAAACGGCGGAAAATGATGTCGGATTTGGAAGATAGAGAGCGTGCCTCGTTTGCTCCGGATCCAAGTGTGAAGGCTAGAGAGGAAGAGGAGAGAATTGCAAGGAAATTGAAGGAGGAAATTGCGAGGATACGTGCAATGCACGCGAATAAAGGAGCGCGTACGGGGACAGGCTCGGGTTCGGGCTTGGATCAAGACAAGGTGGGGAGAGAAGGGAATAATGGAGGCGGGGGCGGTGTGGGGTTGGATAAAGAGAAGGTTTTGAAGGTTTCTTGGGAGAAAATTGGGGAGGATTATACGGCAGAGAAGTTAAGGGAATTTTTTCCAAGTTTGGGGAAGTCGAGGACATCGTAGTCAAAAGTTCCAAGAAAAAAGGGTCTGCTCTTGTTGTCATGGCTACTAAAGAAGCAGCTGTAGGTTATGTTCTTTTGTGTGAATTTATCTTTTCTTTTGTTTTATTTTCTTAAACTTCTTTTTTTTTCTCCTTTGCAGGTTGCTGCTACAGGGAGTGTTAGTGGGAATCTATCCAATCCATTGCTAGCTGTGCCTCTCAAACCAGCCTTTGCCGCAGAGTTTCTAGGTCCCCAGAAGGCCGAGGAAACTGATCGATGCAGTAATTTGGTCGGGGCTGGTTACCAAGCTTTTGAAGATGCTGTTTTGCTGAAACTGAAAAAGGTATGGCCTTGCTGCCATATATTCGTTCTGTGTTTTTAGGAGATTAGAGATTGATTTCTTAATACGGCAATTCATTTTCCTCTTATCAAATAATAGTTTATACTTTTGGTTCACATGCATATATCGTATAACAGATTACGTGAACAAAATGTTAAGTCTGATGACTAGAGATGTTCCTTTAGAGCATTTATTTAACTAAATGATGAATCTGTAACTTGATGCTTGCCATTGTTGAGTGAGGATGGGTGCTCTTGCTGTTCTGGTGCACTTTCTATATTTAGTTTTATCTGCTAAGAGATCTGGATTTAGCAACTTCTTATGAGACTTTAATGTATCATTTATCTGTTGGGCAACTAATAAAGGATTCCATAGTAACTGAAATATCATCATGGAGAATTTTAAGGACAGCTGATGTAAATAGTGTTGTGAGAGAAACAAACTAATAACATGAATTCCTAGAAATGAAGAATTTCCACATGCTTATATTCTCCTGAAATTCATTGCTCACTGATCTCAGTTCTTTTTAATTTTCTTCCATTCTTGGTGTAGTTTGTTTCCCTTGACTGTTTACTTTTGTTAGTCGCATCTTCAGTTGTGGAGTCCTGAATGGAGTTTGAAATAGGCATTAGCAATTAAATCTATTTTCACCAAGTCTATTTTTTCCACCGTAAGTATTAGCATATATGGGAAAGAAAGCTATGCATTATAGACCTTTTAAAATCTTTTATGGATAGCAATTGGGTGATGTAGCTGTTGCACCTGATCAAGATGTGGTTCTGATCAATTGCATCTGCGAAGGATTAGTATTAGTGTTTCTGATATACATGTAATTTGAATTCTGAACAGGCTGCCGAGAAACAACAAAAATGATAATTCAACAGATTCGAAAATGCATCATCAGTGGCATATGATCCTCCCAAATATTTCTGTAAAGGTATTACCTGAAACATGATCCATGTGTTCTCATTTTATTTTCATTTGTGAATAAGGGAGGGTTAGTGTTTATGTTCATTAGCGATTGGCAATCATATTTCAGCTACATTTGGAAATCCCTGCAAAGGTTTTGATCCACATGACAATGGGGCTTCGATGGGAGCACAGCCATTCCTAGGGGCTCTCTGGGATTCCCTTCCCTGATTCAATGTTCACTTTTATACCATCTGATTTGGTCTAATGATTTGGCACTAGAACCAATAGATTACAGCCTGGATAATTGCATTGTAGAAAAATGTTCCAATGGCTTCATGTTTCAAACATTATGCTAAATTCATCTATTATAAAAAATTTAAGTAGTTCAATTGTTATATGGTTAATTGTTATGCGTATCTTTTTAGTGCGAAGGATTTGGCATTGGAATTTGTATAACTGTTAAAACTCTTTAAACTCCAAACTTCTATGATCAGCACGTGTTTTTCTTTTATCGACCTCCATTCCAATATCTATTTCTAAGTGAATTTCTGGCAACTAGTTTCAATGCTATAAAGCCAGTTAAATCAATGACAACCACTCCAGACAACATAAATTTTAAATCCAATCATATACATAAGTTATTTAGCCAGATGTTCAGATCTAATCTTCATGATACATTTTATACATTTAAATTAACTACCGTATAGTTTTTTTTTTTTTTTGTCAATTGATGCTTAAGTATACATGTTTCAAATCATACTTGATTATTGAAATTGGTATTTCCTTTTATTTTCCTTTTATAACAATAAAGTACAACCTATAAATATATAAATTTTCTTTGAACATATTCTGTTTATTGGTTCATTATCTAATGACAAAAAATTAAGAAATATCACCAACAAGTGATTAATTCAATAGATTAAAGTTGTTTTTTTCGACGAAAAGATCTTGAGTTTGAGTTTTATTAGTGGTTATTTGATGAGATCATTTCGAATACACTGTTTTAATCTGTCAGGTACAACACAATTTGCTCTAACTTGAGAGGTTGAGAAATCTATTTAACTCTAGATTTTTTTTTATAAAAAAAAAGAAAAAAAATATAATAGATTGAAATTAAAAAGGAAAAAAACTATTAATTAAGAAATATAACAGATTGAAATTTAAAAAAAAGAACTATTAATTATAATGATTTGATGATTTGGTATGCTTAATTACCTGATAAAATTATTGGATGTGGATCAGGTGAAGGGCTTGAATCTAAGGGTGGATTTGGAAGTCATTGTGGTCACGTTTCAACGCAATTACATTGGTTTTTTGTGCAATCGTGTTGTAGCAAAACATTTGGATAACAAACTGTGGTGCGATTGATGCAAAAAATTCATACTGGAACCCATTTTCACACCGAATACTGCTCCCTTCAATGAAAGTTTTTTTCTCACTTCAGCTCTTGTTTTCAATATTATCCCAACTTTTTTAATTTTACCCTTAAAATTATAATAATGGACAAATATATCTTTACACTTACATATATATTTATTTAAGGACAAATATATTATTATTATTATTTTTAATAAATTTATGATTTGATAAAAAAAATAATTTTATTAATTATTAATTATTTATTAAATTTATAAATATAAAATATATTTTAAAATTTATTAATACAAGTTTAATTTAATATCTTTAATAATAAATTTTTTATTTTTATTATACTTTATTTCATTGTTATCATTATATTTATATCCAAATATATATTTTATTATTTATTTTAATATTATTATTATAAAAATTAATTTTATTATTATTATTTTTTAATTTATCAAAATTAATCTTATCGTTCATTTAAATAAACGCTAGGTCTAATACGTGTGTACGTGAATGCGGCCTACAGTGCCCTTCCAAAAAATAGCTTTGACAAAAGACGATGGCACACTCCTTTCGTTCCTTGCCCATTTTGGTAGATGCTCGTTATTTGCATACATGATATGGAGATTGGGCTACCTCACAATTCCAGTAAGAACTTGTGGGTTAGGAATTAAGAGTTGTAGATTAATATAAATTTTTACAAATCGTTGGTGATTTTTTTTTTTTTTAATTTTTGTTTATTTATGTTTGTTTATTTAGGTTTAATAAATAATTTTAAATAATATTTTAATATTTATTTAATAAATGAATTAAATAAGAGCACAAATAGATTTAATTCTTTCTATGTTCACACAAATTTATTTAATTTTGTAAACAAATTTGATAAAAAAGTTTGATTATAATTTATTTAAGACATTACTTTAAGTTTTAATATATTTTATCAATTTACAAATAGTTTTATAAATTTTATATCATTAAAAATTACACATCAAATAAATTAAAAATAATTTTTAATATTTTAAAAATATTATTATAAAATACCTTTTTACGTACTTAAAATTGAGTAGTAACTTTAAACCTAAAAATTTAAAAGAATAGAAAATTTGTTTCCATATTAATCCCACATCGGTACAACAGTTAAGACAAGGGGTAGGAAAAGTCTTTAAATAAGCCCTCCCTTTCACCTTCTCGTGTATAAATGAAGTAATAATATGAAAACAGCTGGTTGATTGTTCATTTGTAAGAGTAGCTACAGCCAAATCTACATCTCTTTTGAGGTTCTTTTGGATTTTATGTTGGGCACTACCGATTGATTTTTAAGTGGCGTTTTTAAGTATTTATTATGTTTATGTTGTGGGCCATTCCGACCATATCTAGGCAGCCGCAAAAGCAATAATCAGAATTCAACGTTGATTTGCAAATCCAAACTGAAATCTCTACGGTGATTATACTAACTTATTTACCAAGTTATACAAAATGATAAAAAATCTTCCTTCTCTTTGATTATGTCAGCTTATTCCCCAAGTTATCCTAAGAAAAAATTATTTTTTTGTATCAATGACCTAAAGCACATGGATGGTGCTATCATTGATTGGAATTTCTCATATTATTGTTGATAAGCTTCCTTTGTCTTTATTCAATATAAAATCTTGGTTTTGTAATGCTTTTACATGGTTTAAGCCATTAAATTTTGGAGAAGTCAATTAAATCTATGGAACCATGTGGTAATTTACTGCCAAAGCTATTTTAAAACATTCAACATTAGTTACATGATGCTAGCATGGCATAAAATCACAAGGGGAGATCTAATATTCGTTCCCTATTTTTTCTAGTGAGATCAACTAGATGATTCCTTGTCCCACTAGAACTAGATTTCCCTACATGTAAACAACCTTTGTTGGTAAAACAAGGTTCTCGATCTCACTAAGGGATCGCCTTCAAATCGTACCAGGTAGAGGTTGTCAACAAGTTCTACTTAATTTTTTTTCCTAGTTACTGTCTTCTCTTCTTCATGCCTGTTGCTTATATACAAAGTTTCCCTGATGCGGTATCCTTCATATTCTAGGATATTTAAAACCTGTTTCAATTGTTCTAGGTGCTTTTATCACTTATAAATAGCAATGCATTCCTGGTGATTGTCAGTGGGCCAATTTACATGTATTAATGTAATGATTGTTTTTGATGTTGGTAGTCTTAAGGCATTATAAGGAACAAACTGTAAATTAAGAGTTTTTTTATTGTCTCACCTCTTCATTTGTCCCACCTGTTTCAACTTTTTTTCATTGTCTCACCTCCACATTTGTCACATAATCTGTGTTAAATATGTCAGAAGCGTTGGAGGTGTGGTTGCTCCTGTGCCTCTGCCTCTGTGTGCTATTATGTTGTTGCCATCACTTTCTTAAACCTTTCTGTTTAAATGTAGATTTTTATTTTTATTTTATTTTTGCATTTAGGGCCGGAGAGGAATGAAAGCCATACATGGATAAATACCTTCAGGGTTTGTTTGTCCCTGCCAAACCGTGCAGGCGATAGTGTTATAGCATCTTTTCCACTATGGATTATTCAAAGCCTAGTTAGTTTTTGGGGCATTTGAGTGGGCTTTCATTAGGAAACCAGACCTTAATTGGTTTGTGTGAAATCCATCCTAATAATTGGAAAAGTAAAGTTTCCCAATCATATTTGAATACAACATGTTTTTGCATTCAACTCGTTAAAATTTCTCTGCCGTACTCATAATTATCCTATAAGTACATGCGTCTCTGAACCATCCAGTCATACTTTGTCAGTCGAAATTTACAGTCCAAAAATTCCCCTTTTATTTAGCATACTGAAATAATATAAGTGGTATATTTCATCCCGATTTTGAAACACTTTGCAAATTGGCTTTGGATTAGATTCAGTAATAAGTGAATGTATTTCATGCTCAAAAGACTGGATTGGTGGCTTTCCTCTTCCCTCAAATTTATGAAGAGGCAAAGGTTTAAGCTGGCCGGCAATCACCAACCATAGGAAGAAAAGGATTTTAGCCTTTGATGAATGCTTTTTTAACTTCTTTCATGGTGAGCAAAATCAAACTCTCAAGCTTACCATTCCATTTTAATTCATGCCAAAGGTAACAGCAGCTATGCGGCAGTAAATTAAGCATGACTAGCTCCCATAGCTTGATAAGCATCTAAAAGAATTCAATGCATATAGAAGACATGAATGCTCAGAGTTACGTTCACATTTCAGACGTAATGGAAAATGGAAAAAAGGAAATTGCAATTTCATAATGATGTTTCATTACGCTACTGATAGGGGGAATGAAAATCATGGAGGTCAGCATTCATGGAGAATTTGAACCATCTTTTCTTCTCTGAATATCTTAAACAAGGCTCAAGAACAAGCCCGACTATTGCAGCTGCCATGCTAATCACCATTACTTTGAGAGAAGCAAAAGCTAAAACCACAAGAATTAATAGGGTTGGGGGGATACACATTAGAATTGCTCCAGCTGTGCCAACAGGTATCTTGAATGGCCTTGATTCTGCTGGATGGTCTATCCTTAGCTTCACAAATGCTATAAACTCCATGATCATTCCGAAACAGTATAAGAAGTTTTCTGCTGCTACTATTTCTTGAAAGCTCAACCATGACAGTAGTAAAACACCAGATGCAGAGAATAAAATCCCAACCAGAGGGGTTCCATAGCGAGACCTCTTAGCAAAGAGCTCAGGAAGCATTCCTCGAGATGCCATTCCCTCAAGCTGGAAGGAATCGCTACTCATCTCAGCAAGAAACATTCCCATGTTTGATAGAGCAGCTGCTGCTTGAATCCATGTTAGCAGCCAGACACCTCCAAGCATTTTAGCAATATCTGAGAAATATCCATCAGTCCATAGCTGGCGATCAAGTGGAATAGCCCCAGTACCAATCAAAAGGGGGAAAAAGTATCCAAAAACAACTAAGATAACAGCATAAAATAGAGCTTTTGGAAGAGTTTTACTTGGATTTTCTACCTCTCCTGCAAGAGTGCTAACAGAGTCCCAATAATTTAGATTCCAAAAGAGAGTATTTAAGTATAAACCCCAGTCTATATATCCAAGGTCTGCCACAAGCCACCTTGAAGGCTTCAGTTTGGGAATTGCCACAATTCCCATAAAAATAAAAGGGAGAAGTGAAAACACCCCCAGTAATATGGCAACCCAACCCACTATGGTTAAACCTCTGTAGCTCATATAAGTGAGAGCTAGGGTCAAAACCAACACTGCTATTGTCCTTGGCAGACCTCCTTCCAAAACTGGGATAGCTGATTTCAGGTAATCCAGAAATAAAACTGGGTACAAAGCATTATCAATAACCCCACTCAACCATTTCATCCAGCCTTGTTGGAAACCCCAATAAGGGCCCAAAGCTGATGACACCCAGACAACATAACCGCCATTCTCGGGGAACATTGTACCTAATTCTGCTGTTATTAACGCCTCTGGGATACTCCATATGAACGGAACCAGCAAAAATCCAAGAAGAGCTAAAAGGGGACCAGCTGCCTGGACACTATCTTCAACACCAAAAGGCCCCCCAGAGACCTCATAGAAGATCAAGAACACAAGAGGTATAATAGAAACCTTTTGATACTTATCTATCTTGGGGGAAGAAAGCTCTCCCAATTCCACATACTCAACGGTGATTGGCTCCACCATCTCAGCCTGGGTTTGCCTGGTTAATAAGTTTCTCTGTTTCTGCAAGCAACATTCAAATCTAAACACATGGTCTGCGAAAATGTGGTACTTATTGGTTCAGATAATGATAGAATTACAATGATGGCATTAAAAAAAAATCTAAGAAATCGCATCTAATCGTGTTACATAATTCAAGACAAACACAAGTAATAAACAATGGAAGCAACAAACAGTTTTAACATAAGAATAATATGCCTACATTCATAAAGTAAAAGACCATGTCTGTTCCAAGCAGGCATGTTTCCAACTAATTAAGCAAAGATTTCAACACAAAATTATCCTTGAATATAACACAACTCAAAATATCAAATGTAAAGTGCTTTCCACAATCCCATTTCTGACATAAAAATCCCATATTAAACCAATGTCATTTAAGAAATTCCGAATTTCATAAACCAAATAAAAATTCCACTCGCACCCACAAGATTGAATTAATCAGGAAAGCCCAAAACCACCCTTGAAATTATGAAAATAACAAAAAAAAGGTTACCTTTATATATCAAAGAACCCAGAAGTCCAAGAATTATGAAATCAGAAAGCGCAAGACAATGAAACTAACCATGAAAAAAGAAGGGGTTGAAACTGCATTGGGTTTTTTCTGGGCAGTTTATAAGAGTCCAGCTAAGCAGCAGTGAATGTGTCAGCATGAAAGAAACGTGAAAAAAACATTTAGCCCACCACCTGTCCTCTCCTTTTGTACGTGTCTTTCTCGATTTTCACCAGAGACAAGTCACCGAAGGGAAGCTAGTACAAGCCCGGCCAGATCTCAACAAAAGCATGTCTGGGTTTTGAAGAAACGATCTGATCTGACGGTTCTCCTGATGTCAAACAAACTATAAGATCAAGAATATGGGATGCATCGTATTCCTGTTTCATTTTCCTGATTTGTTTTGGACAAAGCAAAGAATTCCATGACCGGTTTGTTTCTACGTTTCTCCTTAAAATGAGTCAATAACAACCTGTTGAATTGAGAGCTCTAATTACTGGACTGTTGCTTGCTTCCATCTGTGGATTTAGAATGGGCTTTAGGTTGATTTTAGAGCTCTAATTACTGGACTGTTGCTTGCTTCCATCTGTGGATTTAGAATGGGCTTTAGTGGTAACTTTTTGGGTACAAAAATTGGGCTCATATTGTCTGATAAGGTTTTGCTAAAAATGCTTGCAAGTTGGAAGACTTAAAAAAAATGATAAAACAAATAATTTTTGGTTGCTTCCTTATTATTGCTTGAATGTCAATTTCTTTTTGATAATTATCATTTTAATGAATATCCACTTCGAAATCTTTGGTGGAATATATATATATATATATTACCAATTTCAAGATAAACTCTTCCAAGAATGGATAAACACGAATTGACATCACACACGTTTTTCATTCATGAGGAACCAATGCCTTCCTTCAGAAAATTTAAATCTTACATATGATTCTAAAATTTATTTTTCGCTCTTAGATAAGATTCTAAAGTTTTTCTTTATCGCGCTATGAGAATTTTGAATTAATACTTATATATATTAAAAAAAAAAAAGAAAAATATTGATGAATTCAATATTATTTTTGGGTATTAACTTTAAGTAAATATAAAAAAAATCGTAGGATTTATCAATTTTATTTATAAAAATAAATTTTTAAAAATTTTTTTATTTTAAAATTTTAAAGGGTGTGTACTTTTTTCATTTTTTTTTATTTTTCAATTTTTGAAGATTTGTAAAGAAAATTTTAAGGATATTTAAAATTTTTTTCTTTAATTTTTTTTAATTTTTAATATTTGAGATGTCTATGTAGAAAAACATTATCAAAATTAATAATTTTATTATCTATAAATTTTGAGTTTTTGACTCACTGATTAAGAACTACCGGGAAATAAGGAAAGAAGAGATTCCCTAAAATCTTGATTTGAGATTGGAATATCAATATCTTTCTCTTAATATTGGCTTTGCTTCATGCTGAATCTGAACCTATATGGCAAGATTTTGATCGCTTAAAATTATGTTGATTAATAATATTGAGTTTGCTTAAAATTCCAGATTTGACTTTGGTACTTATTTAGAAATTCATTCTGCCTGGTTTTGAATAGAAAACAAAAAAAAAAAAAAGTAAATGAAGAAGAACAAACAAATGCAGAATCCGAAACTACCCATTGCCAGTTCAGTGACAGTGCACCAAGTTGTAATTCCAACATGTTCTGATTTTCCTCTAAGCGCATAATTATATGACCAAAGGCAAACGTTTTCAATTTACTCGATTAATTAAATAATTTAAAATAAGATACGATGATAAAATATAAATATAATATAATTTAAAATTTTAATAATTATTATATATAAATTTAATAAAATAAAAATATATTTTATATTATTATATTAATATAAATTATGATATATAATTTTTATATAAAATATAATATAAATTTATAAATTTTAATATTTTATACTATATGAAGAATCACCGTATCTATTTTTATATGAAATTTCCTTCATTCTCTACTGATAATTCACAAACAAACTTTGTGCCATTCACAGAAAGTTGCACACCAAAAAAAAAAAAAAGAAAAAAAAAACCATTGGTTTTTTCTTTGAATTTGTTCAATCTTAAATCTATAGTATTAAATATTAAGTATTATATATATATAATCATCCAGTTAAACCACCAAGCAACAAAGCTTAAGCCAAAAAATTTAGTCCTCCAAATATAGTAATTAGCAATTATTATATCAATTAGAAAATAAATCCTTTTATTTCATTATTGATTCATGGATGCTGATTCATAATTGAAGACTCAAACCCAAACACAAACACAAACACAAACACAAACAAAGAAGCCAACCTAAATCTTGATCATGCTTTATCTTCGATAAACTCTCATTCACCAACTTTTCTTTTACACAACAGCTTCGGTTCGTCTCAGGTTTCAGACATAGAGATGACCACGTCAGTTTCTTATACGAGTTTGAAAGACTTGTTGCCTACATCACCGCCAGCGATCACTTCACCAACACATAATTCGAGTTGGCATGAAATTCCCATAAAAAATCCGCTTGTTAAGCATGCTGCGTTGGCTTATTTGCACATGTCGAGTCCCCCGGAGGTTGGAGAAAAGGGTTTGTTTGGGAGGCTTAAAGAAAGGTGTTGCGGTGAATGTGGGTGCTTTTTGTGGCTATATGATTTCGTTTGGAGGAACGTCAAGGAGGCGGTTTGGGAAAGGATAGAAGAGATTGATGATGATTTTTATGACGATGATGAAGACAAAGTTGACTGAAACTGAGATGGCAACTCGTTTCTTTTTTCTCTAACTCAGGGGAGGTTGTGGTTTGACCGGTGGATAGTGGTTCAATTTGTAAATATAGATTTTTTTTTTTGGGTTTTTCATTAAAGAAATTTTTTTTGGCTTTTTGCATGTGCAAGTACAGAAAAAAAAGTATTGCAAGGTTCAAATATTCAACAGTTCAACCTACTTGATTGGAGGAGATTCAAGTTGTCATGTTCTTGTGCAGCTAATTAGTATATAATTTTAGATTTCTTATTTTTTCTTTAAGTTACATTAAGTAATTTAATTAATTTGCAGTAAACCATTCTTAGCATATATTATTATAAATGTGTTACGTGAGTTTCGTTATGTTCTTTGACATTCCATCTGTCATTATAAAAGCATCAATTTTGTTCTTAATTACATGCACATAGATCAGGTGAACTACATATGCAGCAATCTTGACCAATGAAGTGGAATGGGGAGTTTATATAGCTCATTAACCCAAAGTTTCTTGTGGTGGATAATCTGAAATATCACTCTTAGAATTCTCCAGTTTAGAATCTTTACCATGTTGGGGAGGAAGGTTTGATGGTTGGCCAAGATTTGTTTTCTCACATGTTTGATTAAATGCTTTGTCCCAAATACATTTAAGTCGATGCCACCAATTCATCTATGACTAGCACATTTTCATAACACAAGAATGACAAACTTTTCTTAACAAAGTGCGAGGAACAGTATGCCTGTCTACACGCATGTTTGGACAGAGTCAAAAGGTGCTTGACTTGATTTATTAGCTTTTAATTTTCAGTTCTTTTTGTTATCCAAAATGTTGCACGTCACGAAAGGGTAGGAAAGTTCACCAAAACTTCGAGGAGCTTAGGTGTTTGTCTGTAAACAAAATTGTTTCTTTAATATCTAATCTGTTTTTTTTCAAATGTAATTGATGGAAGTGAATGAGTAGGTGGAAAATGGGGATGTAATCATCTTTCTACGCGTAATCAACACTTTTTTTCTTTACTTTTGCATTTAATTAGTTCTTTGTCGGATTTTCATGTTTTAAATGTTCTGTCTTTCTAACACCTGTCAGTCAAATGGGAAGGTGAAACGAAATTCGTAATGAGAAAGTCTGAACGTGGGATGTTTCAACCAAATCATGTCGGTAAAAGTGGAAAAGGAAATTCTCAAGATACATTTACCAGAAGTCAGTATACGATTTGTTAGAGAAACTGAGTTGACAAAGATGACAAACTCTGTGACACTGTTTTTTTTAGGAGGGCAACATTTAAGTGGCACCAACAAGGCTACAACACGAACTGATGAAGTCTTGGAATGTAGATTTGTAGCAAGAAAAGTCTAGAAAAATTGTAAAATCTTATTGCTATCATTTTGATATATACAATGTCTCTGTTCATTTGTACAATACATATAGGAGGTCTTGTACAATACATATAGGAGGTTTGTTTACAATTGTAATTCTAGCTAAGATTGGTACAGAACAGCAGCTATCACCAATAATCTCCACAAGAGCAATTTCCATCTTGAAAGTGGTGAAATACCTTGCAGTCTCCGACTACTATCTCTCTTTTAGTAATCTTTGATATCTTCTTTGCAACATTGTGGCAATCCTCGCAAATTCTAATGCTTTTTCTAATAACAACAGGGGACCCTAACTTTGTGGAGATCAATCCAAAAGAGATGGCCAATCTTACACTATGATTCTCGGGTGAGTTTGGTCTTTTCCTTGTCAAATCTTTTCTTCTCAACTTGGTAATGCTACGAGCATAAACATCTTGCTCTTCCCCAGTCATTCTCAAGATGACGTCCATCACATCCTTGATCATGTTCATTTGGGCATTTGACCCGTCTAGATCAATAAATCTGTGAATTTTATAGTCTGTCTCAATCGTGCTACATCCTGTTGTTTTTGCTAGGCCTTCCCTAATCATAAGACTTTTGATCCTGTCTACATCTCCCCACCTCCCAGCTTCAGCATACATATTAGAAAGCAAGATGTAACACCCTGTATTATCATGCTCTAGTGATAAAGCATGCTTGGCTGCAACTTCTGCTAATTCTATGTCATTGCTCTTTCTACTTGCGGCTAGTAGAGAACCCCATATCCTGGCGGTTGGTACAAGGGGCATTTCTTCAATAAAATGTTTAGCTAGATCAAGGTTCCTTGTTCGACCAATAAGATCAAGCATACAACCGAAGTGCTCTATTCCTGGATCAATACCATAGTCTTTTTTCATTGAATTAAAGTATTCCCACCCTTCATCAACCATGCCAGAAATGCTGCAAGCTGATAATAGGGAAACAAAAGTGCTCTTGTTCGGCTCAATACCATTTTCTATCATTTCAAGGAACAACTGAATGGAACTTCCCCCAAACCCATGAATGGCATAAGCCATAATGATTGCGTTCCATGAGACAACATCTTTACAAAACATGCCATCAAAACATCTCCTTGCAGTCTGGAGATCTCCACACTTGGCATACAAGTAAGTGATTGAATTCAAGATGATGGTATTAGAACTAAGCCCCAGTTTTATAATAAAAGCATGGATTTGCCTACCCTCAGTCAAGGAGGTTAATTCAGCATATGCTGGTAGGACACTTGCAATTGTTATTGCATCGGGTTTAAAAGATTCATACAAAATGAGCTGGAAAAGTTCCAAGGCTTCTGTGTACTGTTCATTCTGTACATTAGCAGCCATCATTGCATTCCATGATGCCAAGTTCTTCTCATTGATTCCTGCAAAGACATGTTCAGCCAATTTCAACTTCCCACACCTTCCATACAAGTCAACCAGAGCGGTCTCCAACACTAGATGAGGGAGAAACCCTTTTCTGATTGCACTAGCATGAATAGACTTACCCATCAAGAGTGCTCCCATATGTGCACAAGATGGAAGTAAGTTTATCATTGTAATGGCATCTGGCCTCAACTTACCAACCTCTTGCATCTTCTTAACACAAGAGAATGACTCATAGAAACAACCATTAAAAACATACCCAGCAATCATAGCATTCCAAGCAACAATGTTTTTGTGAACAATCCTGGTGAATACCCTCTCCGCATAATCCACATTACCACATTTCCCATACATATCAATCATTGATGTCTCAACCATAAGATCGATTTCAAATCCACTTCTAATAACCTGACAATGAATCTCTTTCCCATTTCTTCCACAACCCTCAATTGAACAAGCTCCGAGACCACTAATAAAACTGAACGCATCTGGTCTTATTCCTTCCAAAACCATTTCCCGCAACAAACACAATGAACTCAAGCCATCACCAATTAATTGGTACCCAGAAACCATAGAATTCCAAGAAACCAAGTCTCTCACAGGCATCTCCTTGAAAATTTTCTTACCCGATTCAACACACCCAAGTTTCATATACATAGAAACAAGAGAGTTGCAAATATAAACATCTAAATCTAACCCAACCTTAACCAATTTTGCATGAACTTTTCCCCTTCTTTCAAACACAATAACCCTGCACAGGCTTTGATCACAAAGGGGTACGTATATTTGTCAGCTCTAACTCCTTCGAACTCCATTCTGTGAGAAAAATAAATTGCCTCATCAAACAACCCATTATTGACAAACCCCTTAATCATGAGAGTCCACGTGTAGGTTTCTGAGTGGTTCATTTCTTCAAACAAGTAGACTGCATTTTTCATCGACCCAGAATCAATAAAAGCCTGGAGAGCACGCGTGAGGGTCGGATTGTTTGGTCGAATCAAGGCTTCTGATGTTTCAGATTGATTGCCACGTATGCGCTTTGGTTTTGAAAATCTTGGCTTGGTCATAGCATGAGGGTTTTGGTTTGTCTTCCTCGTTTCAAATTGGTTTCGGGAAACGATTTTGGCTGCCTGGGAATTGTGGAAGCAGTTATGAGCTAGTAGTGTTGCAGCCATTTTCAGGTTGATTTCAGTTTTCAAGAGAAGATATCCAATAGAAATCGAGGGCTTTTCTCTTTCGACTTCTGGGCGGGCGGCATACACTGACCATTAATCCTTTTAAACAGAGAGCGGCATTTTGATTTTGCATAATTGAGGCTTTATTTTCGTATCATTTTATTAGTAATTTATTATCAAAACGGCAGCGTTTTTCAAAAGTAAAAAGAAATTGCAATTTATTGTGGAAGACTACAAATTTGTGTATTACTGGCAAGTTTTTTATTTATCATTTCTTTTTTTTTATATAAGATTTTCTTTTAATATGATTTTTTTTAATTTTACGTAAATTGAGTTTTTATAGTATTAATTAAAAGAGGTAAAAACTAAAACTTCATTAATAATTATTTATAAATTAAATATTTTCTTATTATATTTTATAATTACAATTCAAATATATATATATATATATATTAATAACACACATTTAAAAATGCATATTAGTAATAATTGGATTTAATTATCTAATGTTTATTTATGTTTTTCATTATTTGGATAAAAATATAAAACTTAAAAAAAGAGTTTTCGTTTAAAAAATGGGTCGGGTTTTGGTTCATTCAAGGTTTGAGCCCGATTTATACAACAAAATTTTTAATTATATAATATAATAATATATTATATTTATATTTATATATTATGCAATTTATACTTTACAAAAGATAAATAAATATAATATTGCATTGTAAATCATATAAATTATGTTGAATTATTCATGTTTTAAAATTTAATAAAAAATATAATTACATAAGATTAAATAAATACATAACATGCTTTTATTTTTTAATTTGTTTAAAAAAATAATTTAGAAAGATTTAGATTGTAACATTATAAATTTAAATGAATTTAAATAAAATTTGATGCGCAAATTATTAAATCGGGCCAAACTTAAACATATGCATATATATATATAATATTGATATAACATCTAAACTCGAAGTCTCAGTTCACGATAAGTTTTATTTAATCCGTTTAATTTTTTATGTTTATATTTGTAGCAAACTAAAATTATTTGTGTTATATGCGGAAACAAAGACAAATCAATCGTTCAAAGGGAAAACAAGAATCTAATCAATACGGTAGTTACATCAGAAATTTCTAAAACTCTTCGGCTAAAATGAAAAAAAAACCCTAAATCCTTCTAGGGTTCCTTGCTTGGAAATAAAAAATTGTCAAAGATCATCATTTCTGTTTTGACGGTAAGTTCTTCTTCCAATATTCTTGTTAGTCTTCCACTTAATAAAGTAAAATATACATATTTTTACATGTTCCATAATGATTTTACGGATGGAAATGAATTTTATAGTCACAGTCATTCGAAATAAACAAGTCCTATTGTTATTTGTTCTACGACGTAACAGTTTCTTTTTTTTTTTTATCATTATTTTTTGCTTTTCAGTAATCTGATTTTCCCCTCTTTAGAGCCTGTAAAATCGAAGAAACTCATCAGGAATGGCAGCAAGTGAAGAAAGAATGGCACGAGCATGTGCGGCAATGGAAAGTTTGTATGGCACTCCAGCAAAAGCAGTGAGGAACGCGGTAAAGCAACTTTTGAAAGTTTACAATAACAAATGGGATTTTATTGAGGATAATAATTACAATGTTGTTTTCGAGTATGTACAAGAGGATATAAAAGATCAGGAAGATAAGGTATCCCTTGATTAATTTCATTAATTTTAAAATAAAACTAGCTGTTGATTTCATCGTTAGTTTCATTGAAACATGAGGTTTTAATATTTTCATGTTTATGATCAGAATGCAAAATTGAAGAGGATTGAATCTGATGATGAGATAGATATCCTGGGTTTAAGAAATTATGGGACTTCCGGTAGTAAAGCAAAAGGACTTAACAATCTTCAGATTCAAGTTTATGATCAAAATGTAAAAGTAAAGGACCAGGTTATTGAGTTATGCTCTGATGATGATGAGGGACCAGATATTCCACCGAAAAGGGGATGGAGGGAGATAAAAGAGGAGTCTGTTCAACCATATCCCTGTAAAAGACCAAAGACATCTAACTCTGGGACAGCCAAGGATAAAGAAAAAGAAGCAGATGATCTTCAGATTCAGGTTTATGATCAGAGTGGAAAATTCAGGAACAATATTGAGTCCTGGTTTAGATCTGATGATGAGCAAGAAGAGGTTCCAATGAAAAGGAACGAAACCAGGAATTTAACACAAAGGCGAGCACTCTTAACTGATATTGTTTCTTCTAAGAATGAGCTCACATTGTATGAAGAGGACCAGAGACAGCCATTCCTTGAATCTATATCATCAGATAATGAGACTCCTATTGCTGTTAACCATCAAGGTATTCTTCTATTTCCAAATAGCTAGGCAGCTATATTTGTAACTGATTTCAATAGCAATGATCCATATATATCTTTCAATCACTCAGCAAGAACATTTTCAAAGACATTTTCTTCATTCGTTTCAGTGGTGTATTTGAATTTGGTCATTTACATATACATGTTAAGATAATTACAGTATGTAGTATTTGTAAATACTTCAATAGTTTTCATGATGATCCTTTAATTAGTTTGGCCTAGTGCTCTTCCTTTTTGATACGTTCTTGTCTTGTTTCCATTCAATACATTTGTAAAACTGCTACTTTTGCAGATTGTCCAGAAACTTTACCTGGATTTGTTTCTTCTAGTGGAAAAAATACTAATAGTAAGTTGGAGGGGTCTATTTTGGAGTCTAAAATTCTAGATTTGAGGGGTGAATGTTCTCATAATTCTGAAACATCACAGTTTGATATTGTTTCATCTGACAATGGAGCCGTCAAAATCTCCTTGCTATACAACTCTTCTAGAAAAGCCAATTTGGACAGACCAAATCTGAAAGCAGTTACAAAGAGAGTAGAGAATAAATACCGAAAATTCTATGGAATCACAGATCCAGATTTCTCTGTGATGAAGCTGATGGAAGATATTTGCAAATGCTTTTCGGAAATAGCAGGAGGTAATAAAGGGGGTAGTGAACGGGTAACACAAATTTCCAGTACATATAACAATTCTGGCGGACAAGATAATGTAAACACCAAAGATGCCTGCCAAGACAGCTCTAGCATGCAGCCAAGCCATACAAATGAATCTGCTCTGACTTCAAATACATTTGATAAAGAAACCCAAATCTCCCAAGTGGTAACTCTTGATGTTCCAAGTCACGTTAATGGCTGCATTGACAGACACACTAGGAATTTTTGTTTTGTAACTGAAATGGAGACAAAAGTCATTATCAATAAGGCTTCAAACTCAAGCAGATTGAAGGCTGTTATGAAGCATCGGAATCATCTGTCAGACATAACCCGTGGTGAGGAAAATGTGCAAATTCCCTTGTTAAATGACAATGGTGCCAAGGAATTGCCAAAATTCTTTTACATTTCTAAGAACGTAGCATTCAAAGATGCCTATGTGACTTTTTCACTAGCTCGAATATCTGATGAGAACTGTTGTTCACAATGTATTGGGGATTGTCTGTCATCAGAGCTCCCTTGTGCATGCGCTGGTGAAACTCGTGGGGAGTTTGCTTACACACCAGGAGGATTGGTAAAAGAAACGTTTCTAGATGAAGCCATAACTATGTCACAGAAACCGAAAAAACATCACTTTTATTATTGTCAATATTGCCCATTGGAGAACAACACATTAGAAAAGTACAAAAGAAAGAGGTCATGCAAGGGTCACCTGATGAGAAAGTTTATTAAAGAATGCTGGAACAAGTGCGGATGCAACAAGAAATGTGGAAATCGGGTTGTTCAACGGGGCATAACAGCTACATTGCAGGTTGATTTCTTGACTCGGTTATTTTATCATTAGAATATGCCTATTTTTACTAGCAATTTGCTGTGTGATTTAGGTGTTTAGCACCCCCGAAGGAAAGGGTTGGGGGCTTCGATCTGTCCATGCATTGAAGAAAGGAACATTCGTTTGTGAGTACGTTGGGGAGATTGTAACCAATCAAGAACTACATTTGCGAAATAAAAAGAGAAGTGGTAAGGAAGAGCATACGTATCCGGTGTTATTGGATGCAGATTGGGGTTCCGAACGTGTTTTGAAGGATGAAGAAGCTCTTTGTCTGGATGCGACAAAGTACGGAAATTGTGCCAGATTTATCAATCATAGGTAATTTATACATTCATATCTATTCATTTCTGGTTTATATATATATATATATATATATATATATATATCTATTTCATTCATATTTTCATTTCTTTCCACATTTCTAATTCATTTGACTTTGGCTAATATTTTCGTGACATATACATGTGACAGGTGCGTTGATGCCAATTTGGTGGAGATCCCTGTGGAGATTGAGACTCCCGATCATCACTATTATCATGTGTGATTTTAGTAATTAAATTTAACTTTTCCTTTTTAACCAATCTTGCACTTCTTAAAAATAAGTAAATGGTTTATAAGCTCATATATATTTCTCTTTCTGAATGACAAACAGCTTGCTTTTTTCACGACTAGAAATGTTGAACCTATGGAAGAATTGACTTGGGTAAAGTATTTTTTTCTCTTTGATTTTTATTATAATACAAAATATTGTATAGTACTTTTACTTAACAATTATTTTTGATTAATTGCAGGACTATGGTATCCAGTTTGATGACAAAAATCATCCTATTAGAGCATTTAATTGCACGTGTGGAAGTAAATTTTGCCGTGACCAAGAAAATTTTTAATGATATTAGTCTTTTTTAAATTCCTTTTCTATTCAATTTTAGATGATATGATTAACTTATCATAGGAATAAGCCTTATTTAGATTTTGAAATTCTAACTTTACAAAAAGAAAAAATTTAATTTTGTTCTTGTAATTTTTTCTATTTTATATACACTCATATAATTAATATACAAATTTTCAAAATTTTATTATAACTCATAAAAATTTTAATACTGTCCACTTAAATCTGATTTAAGTGCAAACCAAAAGCAGCATTAATGAGGCTTAATTAGATTTTAAAGCACATCTTTAGCAGTTTGTAGAAAATTACAAAAAAGAAAAAAAAAAAAGCAGTGTTACTGCAAAGTTCCAAGGAAATAAGCTACAGGAATGTCAATCAAATGTACAAGAAAATGTTTCACAATCATTAAAACATTTCAAAAAAGAAAAAATTACATCATTTTCTTGTAAAATTTTTTAGCTTCATGTTAAAGTTATGCATGTTTTACACCAACAGGTTCAGGAATTTGCAGAGTTTTAGATCAAATCATCATTCCTCAGGAATGCTTTGAAGCTCAGTACTCCAAGAATGCTGACTCTTGTTTATTGCATTGGACCTCATAAGATATTTTCTTCGCAGAAGATTTAAACGTTCTTCAACAGAAAGAGATGGTGACTGGTTTGCACTAATCCTACCACCATTAATGATTTCCAGCATTTGCTTCAAATCATGCTTCCTTACTACAATCTTCATCTTCACAACTCCATCCTCATTGATGTGAGAGACAACACCTCCATTATTAACCTGTGCAATGGCTTCTAATAACAAATTGCTTCTCAAAGCTTTCTGATTTCGGCCTCTTAACTGTTTGAATTCTCTCTTTGGCGATGATGCTTTTCCTTCCATTTTTCACTGTCTATACTTTTTTCTTTATCTGTTTCTGTTTCAATGGAGTGATATTTCGCTTCCAATACCTCTGGCATTTATATATCTTCCATCGAAACTTTCACATCAATGCCAGGTTGGCTAATGAATAATTAAAAAAGGGTTTAAGTTGCAACTGAAAGAACTTAGAAAAAGGAAAAAAAAATGCTTAGTAGTTGATCATATTGGTAGAGTACCAAAAATGTCCGATGATCTCTAATCCAATGCATGTGCCATTTCATATAAAAGTCAAAAGAACCAATAATGTATTTGCATTGAGCCTTACCTCATTTGTCAAACAGACTCGTTTTCTTGTAAAATGAAACAAACCCAAGAATTCCTTTTTAATTCTACCATTCTTCATTAATTTATTCAAAGCTTTGTTAATAAACGTAGATCAGATAGGCAACCGCTCAACCGATTTTCTCATGCAAAAAAACCCTTGTTGTTGAGCTGGAATGATCAACTCGTTTACGTGATAATTTTGAAGAATCAGTAGTCTGATACAACATTCTTTGAGAGAGAAAAAAAAGGGTGACAGTGTTTGAGAGAATGCATAAGGTGGGTGAGCACATTTCAAAGCAATTCAGATGCAGTCTAAATGCAAATTGTCAAATCGTTGAGCTGTGAATAGCTGTCTTTGTGATCAATCATTCTTGTCTCAGCTAACTCCAATTCTGATTTCCTACCTGAGTGTTTAATCAATGTATTTATATACTTAAAAGATGCACCAACCCCTATTTATGCTTTAAAATATTAGGCAAATGCCTTCTTTTGTGGTAATAGCATTAGATGATCACCAATATAGGTTTCATTTCAAGTATATATTATTGGCTCCTCATCAAAAACCATTATTCGCCCTTAATTAAGTCACCAAGTACAACTCAATGAAGTCATGGTTTAATAGCAATGAAGAGGTTCTAAATCATGAGATTTTAGGATTAAGTTACATGGTGTATGAATTTAATTATTTAATTATATTTTAATTCGTTAGTTAATTATTCAGTAATATATTATATATGAACATAATAGTTGATTATGTATTTATAATTTTTTTAAAAATTGCTAAATATAAGAAACTTTAGCTTAAATGATAGATAATTTAGTATTTATCAAAAATGATAGATGGTTTAATTGTGATTATGACACATAGGAAGTTTGGGTTTTAGTAGTAATAAGGTTGTAAAAAAAAAACTAAAAAAATTATAACGGTAGCTTTTTTATAATTAAAATTATTAAAAATTATCATATATTAAAAAAATGTGTTCTTAATTGGATTCTAAGCAGTGATATATAAATCTCATAAACATCAAGAGTTTCTAATGCAACCATAACTCATTGAACAATAAATCAGAATAAGTTATCAATTTTATTTGGAATTCTAGCGTTGAATTTGAGATTTGGGGATTTTTTCTATGTAATTAATAGTCCATGCTAGGTTTTTGCAATTTTTTTTTCTGTTTTTTCGGTGGTCAAACTCAAAAGAAAGACGAAAAGAACGCAGCCGGACAACTCAGCCCAACCCTAGTTGCTCGATCGATCACCGTCAAAGCCCAACCCCATTTGAATTTGTGTCTCCGCTTCCCCACTCTTATTGCACTCTTATTTTGTTGAAATGACAATTTGAAAAATATGATCCCATAATTATTCATTGAATTCAATATTTGAATGTATAGTAGGTGCACAATTTTATCCATGATCAATTAAAAAATAATGAAACTTATCCATGATCTGTATCAAATTTTATCTCCATCAATTATTTTCTTGAATGATAGTAAATGTAAATTTTTTTTTTGGTAAAAAAAGTTATTCTAGTTCAAAACAATTGAATTTAAAAATAAAATTATTATGAATTCAAATTTTAATTAAGTTAATTTATACATTTATTTTTTAAAAAATGACATTTATTTTATATAAATATATAAAAGCCAAAACTTTTGATAAAAAAAATTTTCAAATGTGGATAGTTTATATTATTGACATGTAGATGATATTGAAAATCGTCATGTGTCTTGTATTTTATTTTATTTCAATTATTTTAAAAAATTAAATTATTTATATTTATTTTATATTATTATTTATATTAAATCACTCCTAATTAAATTTATATTCAAAGTAATAAAACATTAATTAGGATCATCATAGAATAATTTTATGTCCTTTTTTTTTCAATTACAATATTTAACTCTTAAATTACATTTGTTGTCATTATATATAGATCCGTAAATTTATAGTTAGACTTAACAAATGAATGGAATCGTTACCAATCTTTTTTAACTATGTGTGATTGGTCACCTATGGATTCTATCCTCTTAAGGAGCTCCTAAGTTTAATTAAGGGTTACTAAAAGAATAAGTTCAGAATTTTTGTTAGTTTTATTTTTTTGTTGAAAATATATCTAATTATTCCATTATTTTGGACAAATTAGAAATATTTTCTTGTTTTGAATTTCTAATTGTTTCACCATTTAGGCTTATTTAGAAATTCTTTTTAATTAATTTTTTTTGGAAAGAAAATAATATAAAAATTATTTTTATTGAAATTTTATCTAAATTATTCCACAATTTGAGACAAATTTAAAGAAAATTTCTCACCTAGAGATTTCTTAAAAATTTACCATTTGAAATTTCTAAGAATCTCATTATTGAGTAATTATCACATATTTTCAACCAAAATTTTATTTGGAAAAGAATACAATTACTTGTATTGAAATTTTATCTAAATTATTTCATCATTTGGGATAAATTTAGATAAAATTTCTCACCTAAAAATTTTATAAAAATTTATCATTTGAAATTTTAATAAATTTCATCATTGGATAATTAATATTTATTTTCAAAATTTATTATTTTTATTTTTTTCCTAAATTTAATCATAAAAAATTACTAACAAGAAAAAAAAAACTAAGAAAAATACTAAAAAATAAAATAAAATAAATAAATAAATACCAAAGAAAAACAAAAAAAAAAAAGCTAAGCTGGCGGCTGGATCGGCTCGGCTATAAACACAGAAAGTGGCTAGAAGGCATGGCTCAGCTCAGTGACGAGATTAGGCTGGGACGAGGGTCACAGAAGCGGGTTGACGTGCCGGTTGAGTCACCGGCTAGAAAACGAGCGGATCTTGAGATTTACTTAGATGTAAAATGACGTCATTTTCAATGGGTATATAAGGCTAATTCTTAGCTTTTTCAGCAGAATTCTTTTTCCCCTTCTCTTTATTCCCCCTTCTTTTCTCTCTTTCTCTCTATACCTTAATGAACTCCGATTGAATCTTTCATCGGATTCTGAAGAATGTCATCAGAATCTGGGTTGGATCATTGGACAATTATTGAAAAATTTAAATTTCGTCGAAATCTTCATCGAATTTTGAAACCTACCAAAAAGTTCAACTGGTGTAAAAAAACTTGACAAAAATTCAACCGGCCTGAAAATTTTCGTTGGAATCTAAAAATTTTCCAAAAAAAAATCTGCCAAAAATTCAAAAAAAAATTCTTAAAATTTTTAAATTGTTTCTGCTCTCATAAACACCTTTTTTGGCTTTTGTTTTCTGTATTTTTTGTGTGTATGATCTGTGTTTTTGTGTGTTCCTGCCTCTGATCGGTATGGGTATTTATAACCTATGATCAGAAAAGTTTCTGATCAATCATAAATCTCACTTTTAATTGAATTTTCTCCTTATCCCTGAACCTAATGAGATTAAAACCAATTGTGATTCTACCAGTATCTCATACACGGCATAATCTTCTTTTTTTATTATTTTTATATTTTTTTAGCTATTATCCAATTATAAAAAATAAAATAAAAATCAGAATAAGAATAAAAACAAACAATTAGGCCTGACTTCTTAAATCCCATTGAGTTAGGCCTAATGGGTTGAGGTCCACACTTTATTGAACGAGGCCTAATGGGCTTAGATTTGGACCAATTAGGGTGTTTACAATTACCCCTCTTTACGCATTTCTTGTGCAACAAGAATTGTGCAAAGACGTAGACACCCTGCATATGATTATCCCAACATATTCATTTTTTTTTAAATAAACAAAGCTCATCTAAATAGAGGCAATAGAATTTCGAAAAAATAAATTGCTCTTTTAAATATAGGCAACACAACTTTGAAGAATAAATTGGTCCTCTAAATAGAGGCAACAGAACTTTGAAAAAATAAATTGTTCCTCTAAATAGAGGCAACCTAACTTTGAAAAAATAAATTGCTCCTCTAAATAGAGGAACAAAACTTTGAAAAAATAAATCACTCATCTAAATAGAGCCACCATAACTTTGAAAAAATAAATTACTCCTCTAAATAGAGGTAATAAATTACTTCTATAAATAAAGGCAATAACGACTTTGAAAACATAAATCGTTCCATTAAATAGAGGCAACCATAACTTTAAAAAATAAATTGCTCTTCTAAATAGAGGCAACCATAACTTTGGAAACATAAATTGCTCCTCTAAATAGAGGCAAGCATAACTTTGAAAAATAAAATACTCCTTTAAATAGAGGCAACCACAACTTTAGAAAAAATAAAATGCTCATTGACAATCACATCCAAAAGAGTTATGGATCAAATCTGATGAAATTTGTAATGAAAACTCAAAGATTCACAATTGAGTTCAAAAATCAAAGGTTTAAATTCGTAAAAACCTTTCATCTTCACAAGAATTTACTGAAATTTGATTATCAAAATTTTAGTTTCACCAAAATTTGATTCGTAAAATTTCAGATGTGCAAGAATTCAGATCTGTAAGATTTTAAAATTTGTATTTGCAACTTGCAAGACTCGCATCCAACATTTAAACATTCTTATTTGAACTTTAGAGATCATATATAAAAGTTTAAAGCTTTTCATTCGAGTTCAAAGCTTTTCATTCGAGTTCAAAGATTCACATTTGATAAATCTGAGGGTTTAACATCTCAAAGATTCTTGTTTGAAATTCAAAGATTTGCATTTGAGAACTTAAAAATTTTTATCAAAAGATTCATAATTTTTTTTTAAAGGACTCAAAATTTTGCATGTAATGAATGTTATGATCAATGATGCAAATGCTTTTTTAATGATGCAAATACAACAATCTAGATTTTCACAATGCCATATTCTTAACCATGATTCAAATGTCTATTACATAATGCAAATGCATATCTAAACCAAAGTTTCAAATAGTCTCCAAACAATAATGCAAACGTTCTACATGTAATGTGTATGTCAATGTCATGAAATTCTAATCAAAACGCGGTAATATGGTTCTCAAGACTCCACCTTCTCACATTTTCTCCTTGTTCAATTTTTCAACACTTTAGAATAAGTTTCATCAACTGATCATCATTTGACCACCATTTATAGGCTTCTCAGCACTAATAAATTTTAGAATAAATTCCGTCCACCATCACTGGGTCACTACTCATAGGTAGAGGTGTAAATGATACATTAGTACTCGCAAGTTACTCGGGTTCGATTCGAAAAAAACTCGAATTCGATTCGATTATTGTCGAGTCGAGCTCGAGCTCGAGTAGCTCGACTTATCGATCGAGCCGAATTCGAGTATTCTTATATCTGACTCGAGTAGCTCGCGAGCCTAATCGAGCTTTTATATTTAAATATATTTTTTTAATTAATAAAATATTTTGAATCCGAGTTCGAGTTCAAGTTCGAGCATGAATAATCGAACTCTTATCGAGTATAAGAATCGAGCTTATTTTTACATATTAATCGAGCTTAATCGAGCAAGCTCGAGTAGCTCAAATTCGATCACGAATCGAGCTCGAACTTGAAAAATAAAACTCGATTGAGCTCGAACCGATTATCAGAGCCATTCAAAATCGAATTTCAGTCGTCGGCTATCGTTTATAGCCTACTCATAGGATGTCTCAGTATTAGCCATTCCAAAATAAATTTCGTCGTCCAATCACTAGGTCACCACTTATAGTTTCTTAGCCCTAACCATTTCAAAACAAACTTCGTCCATTGATCCATATAATTTTCATCATTCAATCATCAGACTATGTCGATTAATTCATCCCCATATTCATCATTTGGTCATACCATTTTTTTCAAATTATCTCTTATTTAGGTTTCTACCATCTCTTTATTTTCTCTTATCATCTTGGATTTCTTTTCAAAGAAATACAAGATTCTTTTATGCTCATTGTCATTCATTCATCATTACTCCAAATCATGACAAATATAATGCACTCATACATCTTCTCAATTTATTCTGGGGATGCAATAATAAAAGAACACAAGTTGAATTGAGGGAAAGACAATCAATGAGGAACGAGTTTGGTATCAAAAAAAATGGGAAAAAAAACAAATTTAATGCATGTCATTGGAGAATCGTATATCAAACAATGAATATTTAGACAATTCTAAACATTAATCCAGGATTTTTTTCAAAAACTTATTCAATTGACTATCAAAATCATTTTGAGCTCATCAAACCTTGCTCCAGCCTTAGAAGATCTTCAGATATCTTTGATCTTTCATATATGTAAACTGTCAACTCAGAGATTTTCTACCCAAATCGCCCTTTTGGATTTTCAATTTGAGTATTCTTTTTCTCTCCTTTCTATTTTTTTTCTCTTTCTTTTTTTTTTAACCTTTTTTTTTCATTTTTTTCATTTTTTTTCTTTCTTTTTCTTTCTTTTTTTCTTTTTTTTCTCTTTTTTTCCTTCCTTTATTCATTCATCCATCTTTCACATCAATCTTTAGAGCAACCAAGCATGATTCTGTCATTTCATCATGAGCATGTTTTAGCTCAACATATGACCATTCAATTCGAGTATTCACATTTGATCCAAATGAACGTTTTAAAGGTTATAATGTAGGCCATGGTGAAAGGTCATGAAAGAAATGGATATAATAAGCTCAAAATATGAATTAAAAGGGTTCAAAACTAAAGGATCATCACTTGATGCGACTTGACATTTTGCTCCATTATTTCATTGCTTTTTCTTTTTTCACATTCACCTCACTCCTTATAAAAGGATTCATATTACTTTGACCCAAATTATGTGTGATATTTTTCTTTGCTCACTTTTTTTCTTCTTACTTTTTTTTAGATCTTTTATGATCTTTAGGCTTTTTTCTTTCTAAAAAATTATCCTTTAGTGTGAAGAGTGATCTTTGGTCGGGGATTTTTAGAAAAAAAAATCATAATAGGCTCAAAAGGGTAGCAAAGAATGATTTTTCAAATGGTGAAAGAAAGATGATAATTTTTTATCTCAAATATGAATACTTTCCTTGAACATCATCTATTGAACCAAAAAAAACTCATGGATCTCTATAAAGAACTGTATATTTTTAAGACATATCTATTTCACATCATATTGCTTCTTTTACTCAAATAGTCTTTTCAAATCAATATGGATGAGTTCTCAAAATTAAATCTCAAAATTATTGTTATTATTATTTAAACATTTATCATCTGAAATTTGAGAATGGAAATGAAAAGTATGAAAGGTAACAAAGTATGAAACCATGGTTGAATGAAAGAGAAAATGTAATGAAATGCATTATCCTTACTTTTTATTAAAATGATAACAGATGAAATCTTATTGTAAAAACAAAAAAAATCTTGACATTACTCTAAAAGAAATCTTAAAATAACAAGCAACTCTCAATCACCCTTAACATCATTATTCAAAATTATGCCCCTATGCAATCAGGTAAAGGATTGGCATCTTGCCCCTTGATTCACTGTAACTCTTTAGGCTTTTTTGGATCAACGTGTTCTTGATTCTCACTTAGAGCATTGACACTATGATTAGTAATCAATTACCACTAACATTAGGTGTTGTTGCTCATTATTGATCAAAACTTATCATTTCATCCTTGATTAATTGTTGTATCTTATGCTTTAGAGCAGTACAATTCTCAATGAAATGGTTAACAATTTCATAGTGATAGTTACAGTGGGTTGTAAGATCATACCATTTGGGATAAGGTGACTTGAGTAGCTCAACATTACTAGGAGCAATCAAGTGGTTATTGTAGAGCTCTCGATATAACTCTGTATAAGTCATGAGAATTGGATCAAATATAGATTTTTTTCGAGTAATTCGTTACTCTCGTGAACCAGTTGCTAGACTAACAGGATGAATTTGAGGTTTTACGAGAGGTTGAATGTTAAGTCTATATATGAGAGCTTGGGGGCTTAAAACAGACTGGTATGTTAATGACTAAGATAGTTATAGTATAGGTTGGTATAGGTAAGATGGGGTATTGTTCATAGCAGGATAGTATGAGGAATAACCTTATGGTGGATAGGATTATATCTCTTGAATTGTCTATCAAAGCTCAAACTTGATCTTCGACCTCTTTCTTTTCAGGTATCTTCTTAGTTTTGCCTTTTTTTAACTTGTCATTTTTAATGGTATTTTTTATGATTTTGCCTGAGATCACTATATCAATGAAGTTTTTTATTGCATTATCTATCATCTTTTCATAATAAAGAGATTTTAAAGTATTGATGAATAATATTGTAGTCTCCTTCTCAGTTAGAAGAGGCTATACCTGAGAAGCTACATCATTCCACTTCTAGGCATATTCCTTAAATGATTCATTTATCTTTTTTTTTATGTTTTGGAAAGACAAGCAATTAGGGGCTAAGTCTATGATATGTTGATACTAACTGATGAAATCGAGAGTCATATCACTCCAAGAGCAAATATAGATCCTATCTAACTGGACATACCACCTAACAGCAGAGCTTGTAAGGCTATTTTGAAATACAAGCATCAATAGTTTTTCATTATTAGCATGAACTACTATTTTTTTACAATACATGATAATGTGGATCTTCAAACACTTTGTATCATCATACTTCTCAAACTCTTGCACCTTGAACTTCAAAGAAATAATCACATCTAGGACTAAACATAGTCCAGTAGTATTTACAGAATCATAAAAATCAACTTCTTTCACTGCTCATAATCTCTCTTCTAGTATATTAATCTTCTAGTCAACTTTTGAGTCTCTTAGTGACTCATTCTCTTTTTATTTTAACGTTTATTCTCCTTTGGATCGTCCAAATTAAGAATCTAAACTAGTTCTACTGCTTTTTCTGTAAAGATAAAAATTACATAACTCTGATATTGACCAAGGTTTGAAGCTGATGGTATTTCATGGTATGTGTGCCCTATTGGATAAGTGAACTGCTGTGGTAGTGGACCTTATGTGGATTGAGCTTGAGACGACCTAAAACTAAAAGGGTACAGTGGATCATCCACCTCTTGTGATGAATGGTCTTATTGGCTAGTACTTTTTTCTATACATTTTTCCTTGTTTAATTTGTTCAAAGCCTCTAAAATCCTATTCAACTCCCCTTTTAGCTTTCTTGAACCTTCTTTATCCTTTCAAGATAATTAAAATTTTTTTATTTTATTTGTCTAGCTTGGGCTCTTATGTTATATTGGTGAATTGATTGTGTGAGATTCTTGGTTGATGAAACTATCCTTGAACCTTGATACCACAAATATGATCAGAAATGATATGCTTTATGGTATGTTTGTGCATGAATAGAATGTGGATCTTTATGGATGAAATGAGAATGATGCAAATGATAATGTTAAAACATGATAATCAAAATGATACATAGAATATTATGATGTAGATGCACAAAATCAGACAAATAACATGGTTAATTTCATGGATGAAATGAAAGTGAAGTAGATGCATAATGTTACATATGATAATAAAAATGATGCACAAAGTCAGACAATCAAAGTGGTTAGCAAGTCGTAAATTGTTTCTTCTTGTGTCCTAACTTTAAGTTACATCTATCAATAGGTATGAATGTCTTTATCATGAATCTGGCCTCTTAGGGGTGATCTATATGCAGGGTTAGATGATTTTGACTACTAAAGGTTCTCAAATTATTTCTTATATCATTGTCTATTACAAACTAGTAAGGCAGTCTAATCCTCAATCATTATAGGCTATCAACGAATATGATTCAATTTGAGTGGGAGTATTTCGCTAGCGATTACGAATATTATCATCTCACGATAGTGTAAGTACTTTATCTCTCCCTAAGAAGGATAGAGCTCGAGTATAGAGCTCATGTAATACAAATGCATGTAATAGTGTATGTGAAAAAACATATAGGTTTCATGCCCCAAAAATAAAATACAAGAAAAAAAATGTTACTAAACAAATAATTACAATTTAAAACTATTAGATTAAAGGATAGGATAAATTTAAAATGTTATGCCTTGACTTTCTATAGCATCTCCAATGAAGTTGCCAAATTATCATTACATATAGATCCATAAATCTATAGCTAGACTTAACAAATGAATGGAATCGTCACCAATCTTTTTTAACTAGGCGTGATTGGCCATCTATGGAATCTATTCTCTTAAAGAGCTCTTAAGCTTGACTAAGGGTCCTTAAAAGAATAAGTTCAGGTCTACTAACCAGAATAGGGTTCGGGAGTTCGATTACATGTGAAAAAGGTTATAGCACCCACATGCCCATCCGAAGAATAGTACCATATTATTTTAAATTGATCATAGGATATTGGTTCAATGGTTTTAAATTTTTATGTTAAATTTTGAAAATAATTTTTAAGATTTTCCATTAATCTAGTAGAACTTTTAAAAATATTTTCTCACCTGAAAAGTATTTAAGGATCCTGTTTGTTTCCTTGAAGAGGCTCTGTCGTCAAAAAAAATTTTGTTAGTTTTATTTTTTTATTGAAAATATATCTAATTATTCCATCATTGTGGCCAAATTAGAAATATTTTATTGTTTTGAATTTTTAAATTTTTTCACCATTTAGGCCTATTTAGAAGTTCTTTTTAATTAATTTTTTTCTTGGAAAGAAAATAATATGACAATTATTTTTATTGAAATTTCATCTAAATTATTTCACCATTTGGGACAAATTTAGAAAAATTTTTCACCTAAAAACTTCTTAAGAATTTACCATTTGAAATTTTTAAAAATCTTATCCTTAGATAATTATCATATTTTTTCAATCAAAACTTTATTTGGAAAAAAATACAATTACTTGTATTAAAATTTTATCTAAATTATTCCACCATTTGAGATAAATTTAGACAAAATTTCTCACTTAAGAATTTTATAAAAATTTACCATTTAAATTTTTATAAATTTCATCATTAGATAATTAATATTTATTCTCAAATTTTATTATTTATTATTTTTATTTTTTCCTATATTTAATCATGAAAAAAATACTAAGAAGAAAAAAAGTACTAAGAAAAATACTAAAAAACTAAATAAAATAAATTAAAAAATACCAAAAAAAAAAAACGGCTCGACTGGCAGCTAGATCGGCTCAGCTGCAGACATAGGAAATGGCTAGAAGGCGTGGCTCGAGGGTATGGCTCAGCTAAGCTTAATGAAAAGATTCAGCTAGGACGCGAGTCACAGAAGTAGGTTGACGCGTCGGTCAGGTCGCTCGCTAGAAAACACGTGGATCCTGAAATTTACTTAGATGTAAAAGAACGTCATTTTTAATGGGTATACAAGGCTAATTCTCAACATTTTTAACAGAATTCTTTTTTTTCTCTCTCTCTCTTCCCCTTTTTTCTGTCTTTCTCTTTCTACCAGGATAAACTCCGATTGAATCCTTCATCGGATTTTGAAAAACATCATCGAAATCTAGGTTGGGTCATCGGACAATCATCGAAAAATTTAAACTTCATCGAAATCTTTATCGGATTATGGAAATCTGTCGAAAAGTTCAACCAATGTCAAAAAATTTATCAAAAAATTCAACCGACGTCGAAAAATTTTGCTATAATCTTGAAATTTTTCAAAAAAAATTTACCAAAAATTCAAAAAAAAATTCTTAAAATTTCCAAATTGCTTCTACTCTCCTAAACACCTTTTTTGGCTTCTGTTTTTTGTATTTTTCATGTATGTGATCTGTGTTTTCGTGTGTTCCTACCTTTGATCAATATGGGTATTTATAACCTATGATCAGAAAATTTTCTAATCAATCCTAAATCCCACTTTTAACTGAATTTTTACCTTATCCCTAAACCTGAGTAGATTAAAACCAATTGTGATTCTGCCAATATCCCATACACAGCAAAATCTTTTTTTTTATTATTTTTATATTTTTTAGCTATTATCCAATTATAAAAAATAAAATAAAAATAAGAATAAGAATAAAAACAAAACAATGCTAAAAAAATAAAAAATAAACAATTCGGCCTGACTTCTTGGACCCCATTAAGTCAGGGCCAATGGGCTGAAGCCCACATCCTATTGAACCAAGCCCAATGGGCTTGGGCTCAGACCAATTAGGGTGTCTACATTTGTGTAAAAGAAAATTTCACTTTTCAATTTTTTAATCTAAGGTCTATTTATTTGCTTCACCTTTTAAGTTATGTATACACGTTTAATATATATATATATATATATATATTAATTTTAAAATGATTAAAAGAATATCAAATTAATTAAAATTAATTTTGAAATATATAAAATAAAATAAATTTCATTATCATTATTACACTAATTTCAAAATTCTTACATTAAATTTAAATAACATATTACACTAATATCAAATAAAATGAATTTTATTACCATTATTATGCTAATTTCAAATAAAATGAATTTTAATTGTCAAGCATAAATTATTCTAAATTTAAAATAATGTTACTAATATTGATTTTATTCTTAAATTCATTTTAGTCACTTACATATTCAAAAGTTACAAATCATCTCATAATTATTTTTAAGATCTATCTTATAAATAATGGTTTTTTGGAGATGCTTGAGAAATAAATTGCATCCATACAATAGTTTTTCCTATTGTCTTGATATCCTTTTGTCTACAGTAAACCTAGCTTAGGGTTTTTTTCTTTTTATTTGTGATGTTATATATAGATGGATTAGATATACAAATTATTTTACGTTTGGTTTTGTATTATTTTAGGAACTACTTTATTTTTTTCTTTTGTGTTAAAATCTTTTAAATTAATTTTTCATTATAATTGTATAATAATTTATTTTTTGAACGAAAATCATTTTGAAAAGAAATTTTAAAATTAAGCAAAGTTTCTTGAAAATTTAATGTTTTGGATTTCTTTTTAAGTTTTGGCTATTACTATTAGTTTTATTATAGTTTAAATTATACATATATTTTTATACTTTTTTTTTTTAGTTTTTGTTTTGATACCGATTTATATACCAAATTTCCATTATACTTTATCATGAATAAAAGAGCAAGCTAGGTAATAAATTATAAAAAAGTGATCACTTATCACTTATCCTATCTAATGTATCAAATAAACATTTTATTTTTTATTTTTTATATGAAATGAATTGATTTATTTTTTTCCTTAGTGATATGACTTTTTTTTGTTAGTCATTTGATATTATGTTTGTTATTTTGATATTATCACTTTCATGATTTTACTTTAAGTTGAGCTAATTACTATTCAAGTAAATGAAAACTTATAGAAGTAGCATTTTAGTTTCAAAATTTTGATACATATAATAAGATAAGTATTATAGCTATTTTCACCAAATAATTAAAAATATAATTTTTTATTCAATATTTTACTATACTATTGTTTTACAAAATTTTAGAGGTGTGAAATTTTTTAAACATTTAGAATAAGTTGATTTTCTTATAATTTAAAAAGATATATGGTATCATTCTTATTTTTA
Source organism: Durio zibethinus (assembly GCF_002303985.1). The sequence continues at coordinate 2,226,173 of NW_019167915.1, read as the reverse complement.
AAAAATTAAATCCAAATGTGAACTTTTAGTACCTTTAATATATTGAAATGTACCTTCAATAAAGGAGAGTTAAGTGTACATAATTAAATTATTAGGTTTATATATATTGAGCCTAATAAATTTAAATTTTATGAGAATATTAATAACATATTTTATCATTACAAAATAATTTTTTGTCAAAATTATAAATATAACAATCTTAAATAAAACAGGCTGATTTTTTTTATAAATAATACTATAATTTTTAAATAGTAGTATATATATTAAAAAATTATCTAATTTTGTAATTGATCTATCTTTTTTACATGCGATAATTTAATTTAGTATTATATATATTTTGATTATCACATATCCAAATTGATCTACTTGATAACATTTTATTTTTAATGATATTATAAATTTTGGTTTGAATTTGGTAAAAGTTTTTAATTATTAGCCCAAAAAAATATATAAATGAAAATTTAATTACAAATTCAAATTAAAAAGGAATTTGCTACTCATATATTCAAATATTTGTTTGCATAATCATCTCTCAATCAAAAATTTCATTGATTCTATTTTTATTGCCTTTTATTTTAAGGTGTTTATAGATTAAATGAGCATTATTACTAATTTGAATCTCTTTTGTGTAATTACGTCTAATCTGTTGTTATTATTAGTCAACTATTAGTATTTAAATTTTCATTTTACTTTATTTAAAAATTATTATAAATTAAAATTATGTATGGGTTTAAATCTAGTTAAATTTAAAATTTAAATCTAAATATTTATAAATTTTTTATTTTTAAATTATGATTTTTTTAAAAAATATGAAGCTACTATATCTATAATCGTTGGCAAAGAATAAAATTATTTACATTAAGATCATATTTGATTCATAAAATAATGGATAGAATAAGATGATAATTATTTTATATTATATTTTGTTTGTTTTTTAAAAAAAGTGATAGGATTATAAAGAAGATTAATCATCTTTTTGGTATACGATGATTTCATCTTCTCAAAGTAAAAAAAATTATTTTTAAATATATGAGACTAAATTTACATATTCTATTATACTTTTAAAAATTATATTAATAATTTAAATTATATAAATTTTTAAAAAATAATTTTAATTAATAAATAAATTATTTTATTTTATTTTGTACATAATATTATTTTATTTTATCATAATTCTATATATTAAATACATCCTAATCGTATAAAATATACTCTGATGTATTTGCCTTGTTTATGGTAAGTATTCACTCAGTTTACTTCTACATTAAGAAAAGCGTCCAATAATGAAAAGGACAAAAGGCACTGTGAAGTGTGAATCCAACTTCGGAAACGTGGATTCCGCTCGATCTATTATCTAAAACCAGGCGTGGCCTCGTGGGCGTACGATATGGACAAAGGTCACAAAGGCCAAGAAAAAAAAGTTTAGTGCCCAATTGTAGCCCGAAGAATAAGTGAATACCACGTGGAGCCTTTTCCTAGCTTTTCTTTGGGTTGATCGTTGTGATGGTTTTTAAATTACGACAAAATATTTAATATAATATTTAAATAATAAATTTATCATTTAATATGATATTTAAAAATTATTTATGCATCATTTTTTATTATTTAAATTTAATTATATTATAAATAAATATCACATTAATTAATAATTAATAATTTAAATATTATAATAAATATTTTAAAATTTAAATATTATATTAAATATTTATTATAATTCAAAACCATTTATAACATTTTTTTTTTCCCATATCTTGGGAGACTATACAAAATATATAACCGACCAACGGAAGAGATGCTGTTAAAGAAGGACCATGTTTTTGTGCCGATGCTTATTGATTTACTTGAAGCAGTTGATATCAATATTCATTTTTTTTAATTGGAAATATTCAGGCCCTATGAATAAATTAATGACAGAATATCTTTTAACATGCGTAATGTAATTTTTATGCTCATGTTTTGATAAAAATCAGCTTGAGAGATGGATTTAAATTATGAGATTTTTTTATCTATTTATCTATGCATTTTTTTATGAAATACATGAAAAATAATTTTTTTCTTAAAATTTTATAAATATAAATATTTTTATAATTATTTTCAAAATCCATCTTATAAATAATGGTATTTTGGGATGCTTGAGAAATAAAATGCATCCCTGCAATATTTTTTCTTATTGTCTGGATATCCTTCTGTATACAGTAAACTTAGCTTAGGTTTTCTTTCTTTTGTGTTTGTGATGTTATATATATATATATATATATATATATATATATATATGGATTAGATATATAAATTATTTTATGTTTGGTTTTCTATTATTTTAGGTACTCTTTTATTTATTTTTTCTTTTGTGTTAAGATTTTTTAGATTAATTTTTCATCACAATTGTATAATAATTTATTTTTTGAAAAAAAAATCATTTTGAAAGTAAATTTTAAAATTAAGCAAAGTTTTTTGAAAATTTAATATCTTGAATTTCTTTTTTTTTTTTTTTAGTTTTTGTTATAATATAGATTTATATATCAAAATTTTCATTATACTTTATTATGAATAAAAGAGCAAATTAGGTGATAAATTATAAAAAAAAGTGATCACTTATCACCTATCTTATCGTATGTATCAAATAAACATTTTATTTTTTATTTTTTGCTTGTAGTGAATTGATTTATTTCTTTCTTAGTGATATGACTTTTTCTTGTTTCTCATCTGACATTAAGTTTGTTGTTTTGATATTATCACTTTCATGATTTAACTTGAAGTGAAGCTAACTTATAGAAGTAGAATTTTAGTTTCAATTTTTGGATACATATAATAAGATAAGTATTATGGTTATTTTCACCAAATAATTCAAAAATATAAATTTTTATTCAACATTTTACTATACTATTTTTTCTTTACAAAATTTTTATTGGTGTGAAATTTTTTTTAAAACATTTAGAATAAGTTGATTTTCTTATAATTTAAGAAGATATATAGTATCATTATTATTTAAGAAAAGTTAAATCCAAATGTGAACTTTTAGTACCTTTAATATATTGAAATGTATGGTTACTAAAAAAGAGTTAAGTGTACATAATTAAATTATTAGGTTTATATATATGGAGGCTATGGAGGCTGAGAAATTTAGTTTTTATAATATTAATAACATTTTATATCATTAAAAAATATTTTTTGTCAAAATTATAAATATAACATTTCTTAAAATAAAACACGCTAATGTTTTTTTTTTATAAATAATATTCTAATTTTTAAATAGTAGTATATATATTAAAAAAATTATCTAATTTTGTAATTAATCTATCTTTTTTACATGCGATAGTCTAATTTAGTATTACATGTATTTTGATTATCACATATCCAAATGGATTTACTTAATAATATTTTATTTTCAATGATATTATAAATTTCGGTTTGAATTTGGTAAAAGTTTTTAATTATTAGCCCAACAAAATATATAAATGACAATTCAATTACAAATTCAACTAAAAAAAATTTGCTACTCATATAGTCAAATATTTGTATACATAATAATCTCTTAATCAAAATTTTCATTGATTCTATTTTTATTGTCTTTTATTTTAAGGTGTTTATAGATTAAATGAGCATTATTACTAATTTGAATCTTTTTTTATGTAATTACTTCTAATCTATTGTTATTATTAGTCAACTATTAGTATTTAAATTTTTATTTACTTTATTTAAAAATTATTATAAATTAAAATTATCATGTGCATTGCACAAACTTAAATTTAGTTAAATTTAAAATTTAAATCTCAATATTTATAATTTTTTAAAAAATATAGAGCTACTATATATATAATCATTGATAAAGAATAAAATTATCACATTAAAATTATGATTGGTACACAGGATGATAGATAAAATAAGATAATAATTATTTTATATTATATTTTATTAATATCTAAAGAAAGTGATAATATTATAAAGAAAATTAATCATGCTTTTAATATAAGATGATTCAATCCTATCAAAGTAAAAAAAATTATTTTTATCTTTTAAAATTATATTAATAATTTAAATTATACAAAATTTAAAAAAAGATAATTTTGATTAATCAATAAATTATTTAATTTAATTTTATACATAATATTATATTATTTTATTTTATCATAATTTTATATATTAAATACATCCTAATCGTATAAAATATAAACTCTGATACATTTGCCTTGTTTTATAGTAAGTATTCACTCAGTTTTCTTCTACTTTAAGAAAAGCGTCCATTAACGAAAAGGACAAAAAACACTGTGAAGTGTGAATCCAACTTTGGAAACATGGATTCCACTCGATCTATTATCTTAAACCAGGCGTGGTCTCGTGGGCGTACGATATGGACAAAGGTCACAAAGCCCAAGAAAAAAAACTTTAGTGCTTGCTAGAACCAATTGTACAGCCCGAAGAATAAGTGAATAGCACATGGAGCCTTTTCCTAGCTTTTCTTTGGGTTGATCGTTGTGATGGTTTTTAAATTATGACAAAATATTTAATATAATATTTAAATAATAAATTTATTAATTAATATGATATTTAAAAATTATTTATACATAATTTATTATTATTATTTAAATTTAATTATATTATAAATAAATATCACATTAATTAATAATTTATAATTTAAATATTATAATAAATATTATATTAAATATTTATTATAATTCAAAAACCATTTATAACATTAATTTTTTCCCATATCTGGGGAGACTATACAAAATATATAACCGACCAACAGAAGAGATAGATGCTGTTAAAGAAGGACCATGTTTTTGTGCCGAGGCTTATTGATTTACTTCAAGCAGTTGATATCAATATTCATTCTTTTATTGGAAATATTCGGGTCTTATGAATAAATTAATGACAGAATATCTTTTAACATGCGTTAAAAATGTAATTTTTGTGCTGATATTTTGATAAAATCAGCTTGAGAGATGAATTTAAATAATTATGAGATTTTTTAATCTATTTATCGATGCATTTTTTTTTTACAAAATACATGAAAAATAAATTAATATCATATGTTTAGTAAGGTACAACTTTTTTGGTTTCGCTTTTCATTTTTCAATTTATCTTAAGTTCAGCCGACAGATGATATTACAGCCGAAAAAGATAAATTGGAATCCGCCAAGGTACAATCTGAATGATAATCTGTAACTCCTCAGACCCCAAAAAAGAAGGTAATTTACCAAACCAACTTCACTTTCTAAACATCCATTAAAGGGTTTCTGAATTAAGATATATTTTTTTATATAAAAGGGTTTCCCTTTGATATAAATCTAAACCAAACATTTTGTACAACCAAGTAAACATCCATTAAAGCCTTTTTTTTTTTTTTTTTTTTTTAGCATTAGAGGTATTTAGGTTTGACAAAAGCTTCAGCCTCGTTATCATCCATTTATTTATGATTTAGATTTTAATTCATTTATAGCCTAGATTAAAGGTGAGTAAATGTATAATTGATTGAGTTCAAGTCGATATAGTATTGAGTTTAAGTTTGAATTCAATTTTAAATTTGAGACTTAAAATTCAATTCAAATTTGATCAAGTTTCATTTTTTTTAGCTTGAGTTTGACTCTAAATGATTATTGAGCTACTTGAACTCGTTCGATTAAATTTGATTAACAGATAAAAATAAGCTTGATTATTATATTCGATAAAAATTTGATTATTTGTATTCGAATTTGAACTAAAGTTTGAGATATTTTATCAATTAAAATAATTAAAATATATTAAAATATAAAAACTTAATTAAGTTCACGAACTACTTGAGTTGAGTATAATAATATTCGAACTTAACTTTATCGATAAGTCAAATTATTTGAGTTCAGCTCAATTCAATAATAATTGAATCGAATTCGAATTTGAATTCGAATTTTATTATAGTAGAATCCAAATAGCTTGAAAATTGTGAGTATTAATGTATTATTTATATATGGAGTAAGGCTAAGATGAATTTTATCTTCAAAATTAAAACTTCAAAAAGACCCAAAAAAAAAAAAAAGAAAAAAAGAATTGGTTTGAAAACTCATGAATTAATGTAAGTGGTTTATATTGTCATTCTATTATATTTAATAAATTTGAGATTCAAATTTTAAAATTTATATTCATTTTTATATCCTCAAATTATGATTTCATTTGTAAAAAAAAAAAAAAAAAATTGTCCATTTTCCAATTTTCTCTCATGGATGCTAACGTATTACTCCACCAATATTCTTTCAATAAGCTTTTCAATTCTTTTAGAATCGTTCATAAATTTTAAAAACTCTACTAATAATGAATAAGATAATTTCTTTTTAAAATTATTAAATTATTCTTGATTAATGATTTTAATGGAGTCATTTGGTCCCAACCAAGATTTTTTTGAGCTTAGGTTATGTCTTATATTATACATGAATGTCACACTACTACTACTACTAATACAAATACTGAAACCAAAACATATCTTAGGGAAATAAAATTTTGCAATTTCGGCTATTAATTATGTCACCATGTGCATGAAATCATGTCAAATGCTGGTTAATAAAGCCAATTTGACAAAAAGAAAAAAAATCTCATATTTAGCAGTTTCAGCTTATCTCTACATGAACATAATTACAAGCTAAGCATTTGTCTATTTTTTCCTCTTCTTTGTCATTTTCAGAAGAAAATCAAAGGGAAAAAAAAATCTACTTGAATCCCTCTCTCTTATCTTTAACCCATACAGCATTTACTATATTAAGAGAAAAGGCTTTCAGAGTTCCTGGCGTTACTCAGCAATATCTAGGAGTTGCTTTTTCATTCGGAGAGAAAAAGAAGAGAGAGAGAGAGAGAGAGAGAGAGAGAAAGATGGAGAAGAAGTTAAAAGGTTTGAGCCATCTGTTCGTGACGGTTTTCCTGTCAGGTTTTGCAAGCTTCATTGTGGTTCCGGCCATTACCGACGTTACCATGTTCGCCCTTTGCCCTGGTACTGATGAATGCTCCCTCGCCATTTACGTCTCTGGTTTCCAACAAGCTGTACGTTTTTCTTCCTTCCTTCTACCATTTAATATCCTCTTCATATTTATCCCTGAAAATTCTTGGAAGTTGCACTCCTTGTCTTTTTCTTCTCAAAAACCGAAAATCAAACAAAAAACAAAAAGAAAAACAGGTTCATCCTTCATAGTTCTACAGTTACACTCGAACATGTCGGTGTGCTTCCCAATATACGTGTACGGTGTGCCTACTTCATAACGATTACCTGAAATTCAGCGCCCGGGATTCCTTAAAACTATTACAAGAATGTCAATTGAGTCGCTAGATTCTGATTTATCCAAAAAAGATCTTGTATCAAATCTAATCATTTTTAATGAATTTTATTAAAATAATAATAATAATAATAACATGATTATTGTGTTAGCTAGCAGCTTCTATATTAGTTTTCAAAATGTTGAGCTTTGGAGAAATAAAAGAAAAAAGCACTTTCATTTTTTCCTTTCCCCCTTCTTTCTTTACTCTTTGCTGAACAGCTCCTTTCCCTTCTTTTTAGATTTTTGTTTTCCTACTACCTTGTGGTGTTGCTGTTACCATAGTCCCTTTCTTTACCCAACATTCTTTTTCTGCTTCCTCTTACTTCTTTTAATCGATTTAAATGAATTGATAGTTTACGTGACAGCCACATATTTTTTTTTTTTTTGAAGGTTAAAGTGACTTAGTACACTTATTAAACTCGATTAATTTGTTGGGACAAATTAAATTTCAATCATCCAATTGAAATTTTTGTAATAGTTGAATGATTAATGATAAAATTTACTCAATTTTCATGTTTTTTAGTATTATTTTGAATGGATAAATTCGAAAATACTTAAGAACCACTTTTTTTTTTCGAATTAGCAAGGAATATTGTTTCTCATAATCAGTACTCTATGTAAAATTCAACTTTTTTTTTTCATTTTTGCCTTTCCCTCCTTTGAATCTTTTACTTTTTACCTCATTTTCTTGCTGTAAATTTCAGTATCTTTCAATTTTTATTTATGATAGGGATAGTACATGTGGAAACAAGGTTTTTTTTTTTAGTTGAGTGACCATGTGGATCACCATCTTACCTACTGTTCAAACCTACTAATATTGGGTGCCTTTTTTTTGTTGGAAATTTCCACGAAATTAATGCTAAGTTGTCCCTTCCAAGCAAGCAGATTCCCATTTTGCATGGTGCCATTTTGGATAATTGTAATGTACAAGCGATTTCTACATGTCTCATACATATCATATATGCACACATCACCATCGCACAAACTTTTTTTTATCACTCCATTATGCCATTGTTGCGTGACATATTGGAAAGAAGGCAAAACCTAATTATGAGATGGAAGCAACTTGCTACAGTGTCGACAAAGGGTCATAATAACATGTCAATTTCAACTTGTCCCTTGCAATTTAACTTTCAGACAAATTTTCAGCACAGAGTTCTCAAAACTTTTGTAAGGTAAAAAAAAAGGAAAAAAAGCTTAGATTTTCTTTCATTGTAGTCTATTCTTCGATTTGGATAGAATACCAGCAGCTTCACCGCACTTTGTCTGTCGATTTCAGGATAGCTACAATAATCTTATAAATATATCAGTAATTATTTGTTTTAACTAATGAGTTTTTGGATCTATTAAAAAACCCATTTTCATTGTCGAGAAATTCATAGTAAAAATATCAGGAATCTTAAATATAATACCAAAGAATCTAAGTTAAATACATATGTCTGGTGTGATTGGTGCAGGTCATAGGACTAGGAACCGCCTTGATGATGCCACTTATTGGGAATCTGTCCGATCAGTATGGAAGAAAAGCTCTGCTGACGTTACCTATGACTTTACCCATTATTCCCCTCGGTATGATATGAAACACAGATTTTACTGCTTTTCATCGGTGCTTCCAGGGTCCTATATTGGGCCAAACATATGATTAAAGCATGCTTGGGCTTTGTTCCAATTGGTGTGGCTTGACGGGTCACGTAATGGTTACTTTGCCGACCGAGTCTGACTAGTCATTTTCATGTATCTATAGATTCTACACCTTTGAATTTGGCTGTGTGAGAAAAATGTTGGCAGATTTTTCAAAGGATGCCATTTTGGCATGTCGTTTTGCAAGTTGTTTGCCTGTTAGGTTCACTATTTTAGCCCGCATCAGCCAATTACTTTAACTTCTCTGTGCTTTTTTACTTTTTTTTTTTTTTCTCTTTTTTCCTTGCTTTTTGCATCCAATTTCACTGCACCTTTGCTTACCACGCGCACATAAGGAACCAATTTCCTTGGACCAACTACTTTTTCGTATGAGTGGTCACATCTTGATGTTAGTCGGTTGCCTAAAAACGCTAGCAAAGTTAAGGTTTTGTATGGGTTGAGAAAATATTTTTTAATTTTTTTAAAAATTATTTATTAAATGAAAATAAAAATTATTTTTAAAAAATATAAAATAGGAAAATAAATAAAATATTTAATAATAATATTATTAATGGTATTTAATTATAAATGTAATATATTTGTTAATTAATGATACTAAAAAATGTTTAAACATAATAACTCACAAAAATAATAATAATATAAATCTTTTGTTTTCACAATTAAAAATATTTTTTTAATTTCATATTTCAAAATATTTTTATTTTCATTTTTAAAATTATTTTTTATTTTCAATTACCAAATGCGTTTTCATTCATATTTTTTATTTTTCAAAAAAATAAAAATAAAAAATAATTATATTTTCTTAAACTAAACATTACCTATGATTCCTGGTTTTTGTTTTACATTAAAACAATGCAAAAGTTTATATATGTCTTAAGTTATATGACGATCTTCTTGCAGCTATATTGGCATGCAGCAGAACAACCAATTATTTTTATGCCTACTATGCCCTCAGGACTCTCACTGCCATGGTCTGTGAAGGCAGCATTAACTGCCTTGCTCTTGCTTATTTGGTAATAACCCTGAATCATCCTTAATTGCTTTGTGATTTTGGCAGATACGCACGCATTCACAAGCTTGAACTTGATTTAGAATTATATTATTAATGATGGAGCTTCATATAAGATGTCAAACAGGCTAATGTTTAACAGATTTTAGATATTAGTAACGTTTTATTTCAATCCATTGTCAAGCACAAACAAAATGATTTCAGGAAAAGATAACAATTTGCATTAGATTATCAAACACAACAATGTTTGGCTTCACCATATTGCTGTTGTTTACATTTTGATCTGATGCTGAAATTGTGGTCTTTCCTTTGCAGGCAGACAACATTTCAGATGGCCAACGGGCATCTGCATTTGGAATTCTTTCAGGCATAAGCTCAGCTGCATTTGTCTGTGCAACCTTAGCAGCTCGTTTCCTCTCCACTGGTTCCACATTTCAGGTTTTTCCTTAAGCCTTCTCTAGAATCTATAGGTAGTACCTTTGCTTTTTGTTGCATCTCAAAGCATTTGCTTCAAGTATTGTTTTTTTAAATCCTTCCAGGTAGCTACATTTGTATCAATGCTTGCAGTAGTGTACATGAGAATATTCCTTGAGGAAAGTATACCCGATCAAGTTGATGGTATGACACAACCAATCTTGAAAGAAGGGGAAGACGTCATTCAAAAGGATGTTAATGCACCTGAAAGGACAACAGTATTCAAGAAAATTCCATCCTTGGGGGATATTATTTGCTTGTTGAAGAGCAGGTAAGGCTTCCTATATATAGTATTTTTCTAGCACTTTGGTGTTCAATTAAGGTCATTTATGGTAAAGTTAATGTAAAAAACTTGAGTTGCACTCATGAAACCGCCAGCCCTGCCTAACCTTTTTGAATGGAAATTTTCAGAAAAATTGAATAAATAAACTGCTTGTGATAAATTATACTATCTATAGCACTTTATATATTCAAGAAGAATCTTCAGATGTTCTTTTCCCTCGAATTTTTGCTAAATGAAAGAAAGCTTAGAAAGTGAGTAATGAATGATTATTGAGAAGTTTATTTCAGCAGAATTAATTTTTCCATCAACTGAAATAGAAAGGATATCTGAGTTCCTCCCTGGTAAAGTTACAGAGATTAGGCCGTGCTAGGATTCATGATTTGATGGTCATATTTTTATATCTGAATCAGAGTGAAAATAATAATCATGAAACCCTGGGAATATTCATCCATCCCAGAACTAGTAAAGTAAGCTATGAACTTAAAAGAGTGAATACATAATTTGTTTGGATAGGCCTAAAATTCACACAATAATATGATGTACTTGTATTATTGATATTATTAATGTTTGAAATGACTAATAAAGTTTTAATTTCAGTCCATCATTTTCCCAAGCTGCAGTTGTTGCTTTCTTCAATAGTCTTGCAGAGGGTGGGATGATATCTTCATCAATGGTACGATCTTTACCAAAATGAAACTTGAGATAAGATCTTTTTTTTCTTATCTCATGATCCAAACGTGCATAGCTGCAAACTATTCTTCAAAACTTTTCTTTTTTCCAGAAATGGCAGCTAGTTTCTTGTAACTGATAAGCAGTTTATGAAGCAGAATATATGTCATTAAAGTTTTACAGATTTATCAAAAAAGTTATGTTTTGGAAAGTGATTGTTTAATAAATTGATCAAAACTTTGTTCAAATTTATGCTTGTGTATCTCTCATCCCTGAGTACTAATTTGTGATCAAACAGTTCAAAGTCTCTTACATGGAAATTTTTTCTACCATGCAGTACTATTTGAAGGCGCGGTTCCACTTTAACAAGAATCAGTTTGCTGATTTGATGCTAATTGCTGGAATTGTAGCAACCATTTCACAGGTATATGTACTTGGTATAAATATTGTTGTTGGTACATTTGTCATACTATTAGATTCTCTCATTTTCTTTTGTTTTCCCCGATTTCCATTTCATATATATTTTGAGTTCGTAACAATCTAGATTTAATTTACGTGTTTGTTCTTGCGTGCTTCTGAATCCTGCAGTTGTTTATCATGCCCTTATTAGTATCTCCCATAGGAGACGGACGGTTGCTTTCAATAGGACTCTTAGTCACCTTTGTAAATGTAAGAGTTGTGTTCATTTTTCACCTTGCTCAACCTTTTTTATTGCTCCCTCTGATTTTATTTCCTTGCAAGTTGATGACATTGTAACCATTTGTCGGGAAGACAAGCCACTGATGAATTTGTACATCGTGCTCTGCAGGCCATTCTTTACAGCATAGCCTGGTCAGCTTGGGTAATTTCTTCATCACAATTGCTAGTTTCATTTTAATTCCTGTTGAGATAACCTCAAATTGTGTGACCCCGATTTTTAAAACAAGGAGACATGGAAACCACCTTGAGGAAATAGAAATCAGCATATCAGATAAATTGGAAAAGTAAAGTTGGATATCAATCGAGTTCGCTTGTATTTCATATTTGCAAATAATGTTTTTACACCAAAAATCAATCCACTTATCAGTATTTATAACTCATTCCTTCAAATGATTAGATATTTGCTTCTGAGTAAGAATTTAAGCAAAAGACGTGTTCATTCAGGTCCCGTATGCAGCTACTGCATTGTCTATTGTGATGGTCTTTGCGCCACCATCTGTAAGTTCTTTTACTTCCATGTCATTGCAAGATTTGTTCTATTACCTGAAAGACTACGTTTGTTGATTGAATCTTATGAATTATACAGTTACGCAGTATTGTATCAAAACAAACTGGCGCTAGAGAGCAGGTAATTGTAGCAAATTAGATCTCCAGTGTTGTTCCTCTCTCCTATTTCAATCCACTTCTTCATGCATAATTTTAACTGGTACAAACACAATATATCAGGGGAAGGCTCAAGGATGCATCTCAGGCGTGAGTTCCTTGGCTAACATCATTGCTCCATTAATTTTTAGTCCTCTGACAGGTGTGTAAAGACTGGTATTTTCTTCCCTTTTCCCAAAAATTTACAACATTTACTGGAAAATGTCGATTAACCACCTCTCCTTCTATTCACCCAGCATTGTTCCTGTCTGAAGAGGCACCATTTCATTTCCCTGGCTTTAGCATCATGTGCATTGCGATCACATTGGTACGAACTTTTATTTACACCACCATATCTTATATATTTAGACTGCAGCACGTACATATACCAATAGAAATGCCTTCACCTACAAGTCACTGTCTGTGACATTGCTAAAAACCCTTAACTGGTTATAAATTCTGCATTCAGCAGAGTAGCCTAAATCAGCTGTCTTTAAGAACCCCAAAGCCAATAGGTTATGGAGATTCGAAACTTCCAACAGAACAAAAGCTGTTATTTCAACTAAGAATGATCCAACCCTTCTATTCATAGAGCACAGAACTTTGCATTTGACATTAGTAGAAAATCACCAGAGCAGCATGATCCTGCTGATCATTGTTATCTATAGCTTGCAGATTCATTCCTTATGTAACTAAAACAACTTTGTTTTTTGTTTGACAGATGATAGCCTTCGTTCAGAGTTTGACGATTAGGAGTGCTCCTTCAACTTCAAGTGACAAAAACAGCAGTAACGCCATGGAGGTTTAGTTACGAGGGTGTTTTGAATGATACACACTAATTATCGAAGGTGAAAGTCTCTTCCCTTCATTATCGATGGAGCATTTCATGGAAAGTTCCATTTATGCAAGACAGAAGAAAGCTATTGAAAGATATTGTTACAATTAAATTCACTCAGTCTCTAAATATGTAGCAAAACTGATATGACGTTGGTCACTCAGATTAGTTCACCCATGGAAGGCAAGATTAACTATGAGACATAGACAGATGTGGGTTTTCTCGGTGAAACAATTCTCACAAACCTACCAAATTATTACTCCTAAATGCATCTATAATTTCATTTGGATGATGTCTCTAGTCTTGACTAATGTGCAATTCAAGTACTTCAGTGTCACAAAGTAAATTGCAGGTCAATTTGCAGATTAAGATATTATCGTCTACCAGTTTGAATACATTAGGAAGAGGAACAAGAAAAAGTATGCTCATAAGAATATTAGAATCTAACTTTTTAAATTTAGAAATGCATTTATTATTGAATTAAATCTTTTAATTTGTTTAATTGAGGGCTCGTGAGAAACAGAAAGAGATTCACTTTCAAAAAAATACTCTCTCAAGTATCTACTTGCAACATTACAGTGTCTTAATATGTTCTGATTTGAGGAAAACTTCAAACAAATTTTTCGTCAAGGAAACAAGGAATAAATACATGTTTCTAAATTTTGAAACACTATGTTCTCATGTTTCAGAAGATGACAAGTTTAAAACGACAAAACCATAGACAAACTAGTAAAGCAATTTCAATTTAAATGGATTGAGCAGCACGTATTTGACAGTCCAGAATTCACAAACATTGCTGTGTAAGGAAGAAATGCAGGACGGGATGGAGCAGATTCTAATTGAAGTCCCGGTCGCAGCCATGTCCTGAGCTTTCCCAAGGTTCCAAGCAGTCACATTTGAATAGAAAATGTAAGCTTTATGATCCAAAGAAGCAAGCCCTGTAACAATTAACAATGAATCGTGACAGGGAGTTTCTTTCTTGAGCAAGGCATACAAGTTGTGTAATATTTGATGACAAACTTTCTCATTTGATCCATCAAGGGTGCCCAAGATGTTACTGAGCACCAGATTGCAAAGCTCGAAAATTGTACCATTCCAGGCTATAAATTGTAGGTCCATTCTAAAATTTGACAAGATGATAAAGCACAGATTGTCAAGCTGATCAACCGATCAGATCAAAGAAAATAAGAGTTGAATTTAAACACCAACTGCCATCATAATTTCTGCAGCGGATTCCAGAAGAGTTTCTATTATCTGGGGATCTTCAGTTGCTGCCAGAGCATGTTTAACCATATCCAGGAAGTTTTCCTCACCATTCTGACATGATGATAAAATAAAAAATAAAAAAAACACTCAATATTGGATCTTTAAGGAAAGAACTAATCTGAGTTCAGAATGCAGCTAACCCACGCTGTTCTCAATTTAAGCAGAACATAATGAGAGCCATGTCAAAGCATCATTCGAATAGCTCCCACACAGGCAAGCTGAACCTCTTCGTCTTTGAAAGACTCATCATAAAGATTGAAGATAAACAAAATCAAAATTGTAACCACTTTCCAAACTGCGGGTGTTGGGCGGATGCATGATTTTAGAATTTGGCTCATCATCGGGCAAAATAATCTAGTATCATTCTGTTTCTCATGTTTGATATCTAGAAATAATTTGCAGAAACAATTTTCTATGCCAACAACACCATGGTAAGATCCATATACGCTTGATAAAAATACAAGACAGTAAGAAATCACTTTCTTGACCTTTTTATGCTTATCTTTCTCCAAGAACCTGCTTATTCAAAGGGTGGAAGATATAGGCAAATGAATTCAAGTTAGGAAGCTTCACGATGATAATTTTATCCATAAGATAAGACACCATTTCCTCTTCACCACCCCCCTCCCAGAAAAATATATTAGTATAGAATACTTTATCCACATTCTTAGTAGTCAAAACAAATCACAGAACATGAGACCCTCATTCTCCTCAACAGATAGGCAGGCATCTCAAATTAACAGACAAAAGGAAACGTTAACATGAACCATTTGGATAAACCGGCCATAATTGACATTCATTAGTTTCAAATTATTCAAATTTTACAGCATCATCCAATTACTGACAGTATGATCACAACACAAGCCCACATAATTTGCTAATTACAACAACAAACGGTCATGCCATAAAATATGATAGACTCCATAATTAAACTGTTAAATGAAGTACATTTTTTGAATGAGGAAAACTATTTACGTAGCATAATCACTAACCCATCTAATTGAAATTAAAGCTTAAATAGATTGCACTGAGTTACATGAACTAGTAAAGAGAAGCGGAGGAATTATCAGAAACTATATCTGCAAAGAAGACTTGTAAAATTATGTCTTAATTTTCATATAAATACCTGTCTCAATATATAAATTTGATTTTCAGTGATGCGTTTTTTGTTGAACTCATAGCATGAGATACATGAGGCTTACTCAGCGAGAGTGAAAGTGAAACACTCAGGAGCTATTTTCTTCATTTAGAAACTTAGGAAAACACATGAAAGCTTTTAGTAGAGCATATTCCTAACAAGTCAAGTTTTTATAACGTTAATTAAATCCACTGCCTTATCTTGTATAAGCAGCATACTATAAATTTCTTCCAGGTAATGGAAAATCAAGCATGATTGAACTCCCTTGCTTTGCCTGCATGACATGAACCAAAGTAAATGATAGTGAAACCAAGAAAATGAGTAAGCTAACAAGTAATTTGCATATCTTTGCTTAACTGCTCACAAATCCAAGTCTGCATCTGCCAAAAGTTGCAGAGTGGCATAGTCTGATGATATCTACGGAAGGCAAAGGAAAGCAGGCTAAGAGCCATTAACACAACATCTGGTCTTAAAGCTTCATGTTTGAAACTAGGAAAGTTTAAAGTTTCAACAATAAAAGAATTGACTCATGCATTGAGTACACATATCCTTCTTCTCTTTCATAAGAAACTGCATCAGTAAGTTCAATACCCCTGGAACATTAGTGTTTGCAAACTTAATCTCTCCATCTACCTTTTGGCGCTTGATCTTGAAAGGATCAATATCAACAATATGTCTTCTTTCCAACCTTTGGGTTTGCCATTGATTTATCATTCAAGGTTGATAAACCCATGATCTGTTGTCCCTACTCCAACATGGGGACCACGAGTAGAGAGAGCAACTTGAAGGCAATCAATCAACAAAATGCGTGGTTCTGGACAACAAAGTACATAAATAAGATATTCATGCATCCATATATGAGGGGGACAAGTTCTTGAAATCCGTATACATGCAGTGCAAAATGCAATCTGGAAATGCAAGATAAGGTTATAATCCCAATAATTAGAAGTCATTCTTTGGGTTATAATTTTATAATTATTTCACATGGTTCCTACATATTTGAATAGTGCCCTGTTTTTGGAACCTTTTTTTCTTCAATCACAAAATTCAAGCAAAAAGAGAATCAAGAATCAGAATGCACACCTGAATATATGGAGTCCCTCTTTGTCCTCACTTAACATGTTGGATATAGATTGGATTAAATTCTCAGTGGGAACATTGTCATAACTCATCACTGATCCATGACACATGCAAAGTCAAAACATGCCTTCCAAAAAATATAAATTGTTAGCTACTGTGACAAAAGGATATTAGAAACCATTTGAACAAACTAACTGAACTAAGCGATAAAAATTGCATTCAAGAAGCTCATTATTAAATATAAATATAACCCACCATAAGCAAATCACATCTCCATTACATAAAAGAGCATGCAACACAAACAAATGATGTATTGATGAGCCCTTCCGCAAATAACGTCCCTTCAGTTAAGCATTGCTGAGAAGCTTTATGGTCCAAGTTGCAAAAGGTTGCCATCTGTTTCTACCCAAGAGGTTAATCAAGATGCCAGGGCCATCAATGGGCTTATTGCTTGTTGGGATATCACAGAGACAGGTTGAAGCACTTAAATTTCCAGAAAAGGAGGATGGAAACACCTTAACCCAGTGGGCTCTGCAAGGCTTGAGTTTTCCACAGAGAGGGATCCTATAAACAAAATTTCTGGAATGAATACAAAGGCGTGTTAGTTTTGTTTTATGTTTTTAGATGCATTATGATCAGAATGCCAAATAACCGAGCCGCCATAGATAAGAACAAACATAAATAATAAACTTAAGATCACTCAGTTACATAAGGAAGCAGTGAAACCATAATCATATCAATAGAAATCCCCACAAACTTCTCCTTTTATCTTCAATGACACACATGGCATCAATGAAAAGCATTCAGTATGCATCTGGAGATCCAGAACAAAGCAAGGAAAGAAGTAGTCCAATTGTATAAAAAATTACTCCATGCCGTGAGCTGAAATGTGATAGATAATTCTTGAAAGTAACATAAAGCCTTGAAATGTGCAATAAAAAAAACTAACAGAACCTAAACACAATCTAAAAGAGACATTGCCAATAAAAAAAGAAAAAGCTTTAAACAACGGAAAGCTATTAAATCACAAACCAAAATGCAGGTTCGGCGAAAAAAGGGCAATATCAGAAGAATCACGGGCTGAACAGCACTGGCTTTGCCATGGGGAAGAAGTCCAGGAAAATTCCTTGCTATGTGAGAAATGAGCTTCAACACAGCTAGACTTCTTGGGAAGAAGTGTAACATCAACCATAATAACTACTAACAGTGATGAGAAAAGCCAAAAATAAAAACAAAAATGAAAATAGCTTTTATACGTAAATGGTTGTTTTCTTGGGAAAAAAAGAAATAGAGAATAAGTGGAAAGAGCTGCGATCAAATTTTTTTCTTGAATCTTTTAATTTTTCATCACATTCAAGTTTTTTGTGTTTTCAACAATGAAAACCAAGAGAACCCATATTTCGTGAAAACCCTAAAGAAGGAAACAACAAAGGAAGAAAAGAAAGAGTACCAAAGAAGAGGAATAACATAGACGTGAAGAAGATTGGGAAGAACAGAAAGAAATCTTGAAACTCAAGAAAACCCATATTTCATGAAAACCTGAAAAAAACCCAACAGAAATAAAGAAGGAAGAAAAGAAAAGAGTACTAGAAGAAGAAGAGGGAATAACATAGACGTGAAGAAGATCGGAAAGAACAGCACGAAATCTGGTCTCTAACGCACATTGTGACCGTTGTAGTGTGGAGAAGCGGAGGAAGTTGCAGTTCACTCGCTAGGCTTTACCGCTTATATTTATTTTTTAAACGCACCGCCTTTCCCATTTTTTGGGCCGAGTTTCACCGCCTAAAACCCGGTTTTTGCTTATTCTTTTCTTATGCCCAGATCATGGGCCGAATGTCCTGAATTGCGCCCTAAACTACCGGTGGTGAATTCAAGGATCATGGGGCCAACGTTTGGGTTTTATGTTTTCTTTCCCTTTCTACCCTTTAAAAATTAAAAATGTTCTCTTATTAAAAAATTTTTAAAATATGTTAATTGAAATGTCTATGGACTACCACATATGTAAGAAATAGCTATACCAAAATAAATTTAAAAATAATAGTAATTTTATATTTAATTAAATATTTACCTTATTCAAGTTAAACATAATTTTAGTAAAAGATTAATTCAATAAAATTTCATCTCCAATATCTGGAAAACATTGTTAAACACTAATATATAATATATATCCTTAAATAATAGTTTAGATGGCATATACACCGATTAATCTTTTAAAAATTACGAATTTAAAAGAATATAAATGTGTAATTTTTTTTTTCATATGAATTGAGTAGATAAAAATGTTAAGAATTAGGTATATCAAGAATTAAAAACACTAAAAGACTAGGAAGGAGAAATCATTAAGATGTATAAAATGTAAAACCGAAAATCCTTTTTGTTGTTTTAACATATGTGTTCCTCTAACCTAAAAGGTGCAAAAAGGATCCCTTTATTACAAAAATATTACTCCTATTATACAAAAAAAAAAAAAAAATGTAGTACCCAAAAAGCAGTTGTTGAATCACCATCCGGATTGCCAAATTATGACAGAAGAAATTAATCACGTCGTTGAGGGTTGCCAACGTTCTTGAAGAAAATCCCTTGTTCATATTGTATGAAGACTATAACAAAGAATGAAGGGAGAAAAGAAACCTCCCAAAATAATCAGAACAACAATCATATCCTGGTCAAGAAAGAAAAAAAAAATAAAACCAATTTCATTGTTTCCTCAGTTAGATGAACTTTCCGGAGTAGCCCAACTAGAGGGAATGCGACTAGAGTTAGGGATGGAGCAGACATTTATGTCGATTGGCACTAAACGGAATTGCATGTCAAGTTCTTTAAATATGTTCACCATTTCTTCTGCCAATCGAGCTCTCCTTTCCCACCTCTCTGCGATGTCCTGGTAGTTAATTTTATGAGTCAACCACACCGCCATTCTCAACCTGTTCCATGTGTCAAGTTCCTTTAATATAATCATTGGCTCAGAGCACCAATGCTCCTTGCGGTTCTCAATATAACTGCAACAACATTCATGACAAAACAAATGTGGTCATTGAATAAATCCAGATGTTTTTCACATTTTGTACTATAAATCGATAATACTACAAATTAGTACTTACCCTATTATTCTTTGTTTCATGGCAGCAATCTTTTCTACTGGAGTAGCCATGTCGATATAGAAATCAATTGCATCTCCCATATCTGGACTACGATAATAGTTGCCAATGGGCTTCGTTGAAAGAACATTGTTCGGAAATATCATCTTCATGTTGTCGTATCTCAAGAAGACTGTAGTAAGAATGTTCATCTCTTCCACCACGCACTAAAGCATGTCCAGAAACAAGTTACTTTAGTTGACATGAAATGCAAACATGAACAAATGAAAGAGACACCATAATTCAAAGATAATTTTTCTATGTACCTGCATCCCATCTATCTCACACCTATCCCCAACATCATAAGGGTGAATAATGAATAAGAAGATTATAGATTCAAATATTGTCTTGCAAGTATTCCCAAAGATGAAGGCCAATAGGACCAGCTGGGAGCTTAAGAGTGCGATAATCCTGGAGGTGGCAATTTCCAGAATCACAAGCCAGACGACAAATATGATGGTGCCAACAACGAAGTTTACCATATGATGAAGCTTGTTCACAGCCGTCTTTGTATCATTTAGTGTCAAGGCAAGAGCTCTTCGCTCTCTATAAGCATTCAACTGAAACAATAGGTAATATATATACATATGGATTGAGTTGGAAGAATGAAGATCAATTGGTATATACTATAACACTATTGTTTTTCATATGAAGATTTTTTTCTAGTTCGATTCTTAGTTCTTACCACCCAGTTCTTCATGGATGATTTGCTAATCCTCTTCTTCTCAAAAACACCTTCAAAGGTACTCATTGTTCTCAAAGCCTCATCTTCTCGCATAAATCGCATCAAATCCTCCAAGTAGATAAACCTATCAACCAAAACGAGTTACAAAACTAATTGGAACTCATACATGCCCAGAATTACTAAGCATACAACTCTGAAATAGCAAATAGTAATTCTAGCTAACCAATACTCACTTTGAACCCCGCTGAGCCACATTGTGGAAAATTTTCTTTGCAGAAGCCGTTGCCTCATGTTCACTTCTAATCTTTTTTATCGAATTATCCTCAGTAGGTTGCTCCATTATCTGCTCATCCAATGTGGACAATGTCCCATGTCGGACCATCTTCATCAACCTCTTCATATTCCAAGCTGAAATATTCTTGTGGTTGAGTTTGTGCAAGTGCTCTAATCCAATCTTATTATCACCCTTCTTCGAAAATATCCGAGATAAATTTTGAGTCTTTAATCTGGTAAATCTTTTTTGTAACCTTCCACTCCGTGGTGGTGGAAAGGCATCTGCCCGAAGATCCGAAGGCACAGTAGCCCCAGCATTCTGCAATCTACTGATCTCAGCTGCAGTCCTTTCATATTCTTCTTCAGTTCTTTGGACTTCAATTAGTGGAGGACCAGATAGTGTTTCAATCACATATTGAGTGAATAATGTCTCTTGAATTCTATCAAAATAAGTACTAACATGAAAAGATGAAGCCATCACTTTCACTATTAATGTCTTGATCAACCACAACAATGTACCAATCAAAAGACATATTAGAATTTTGGTAACATATTCAAGTAATCTACTTCTATTTACCCTCTCAACTTTACTGTCAATCAAGAAATGCCAAGCCAAAAGCACAAGGGCTAACCAGCAGCAATTTTGCACTGGTTTTCTTACCCCATAAACAAAATACAAAATCCTTTTCCTCAAAATAAAATTCATCTCAATGAAAAACACAATCAACCTAATCCCCCATCCAGACACCAACCTACCACATATCAAGACCAAGATCAATACTAACCATTTCCACAACTTAAGCTCCCACACATCCAGTTTCCTCAAAGTAGGAATTGCTAAACTACAAATCAACGCAGAAACAATCAAAATCAGACTCACCCATTGAAGTAAAGTCAATGCATTAAGATTAGCTCTTCTAAATTCATCGGGTACATCTTCATCTGCAAAAGGGTCATCTTCCTCTTCAAAATCTGAACTCTTCCCCAACAATCCAGACCATATCGGACCCGATTTTTGTAACAGGCCAGACATCATCTGCACCTCCTCTGGTGACCTGTCTATAAGCCTTGACTTAGTGCTCCTCATTCTTGATAGCAAACCTGACTTTCCTACAAGGGATATAGCAGTACTGTCATGAGACGCGTCTGATTCACGTCTCGCAACATCATCGCTGCGTTCACTTCTTCCTTCTTGTTGTTGTGTTTCGTACCTCATGGGGCCAGTCACGTTAACCTGAAAACTTGGAACTCCTGTTTCGAAAGAAACCCTTCTAGAATCTCTAGAAGTGACCGACTGATCCTGTTTAAGGTCATCCATATCTAAGTCCATGTCTAACGCAATCTCATTGCTGTTGGTTCGTTTGCCCAAAAACTGACCCTTCATCTTCGAAGGTGATGATTCCTCAACGGCTTGCCATCGTTTCTTGTAATCAAAACCGTCATTGCCATCTTTTTTCTGTCCTTTATCACTCCAAAATTCGTAGCTAGATTGCCTAAAACTATTGTTTTTGTTTTTGTTGTTGTTGTTGTTGTTGTTGTTGACGGGGTCTGAATCTTTGCCCGTGCGGGATTCTGCAGATTCAACGGTGACAGGAAATTTTCTGGGATCATTGGGATCACGATCCATGATGCGTTGTTCGTCTTCGTGATCAAAAAGGATAGGAAGCTCTTCGTTCCTGGGGCTATTGCTGCCCCTACTGCTTACTTTTACGTGCTTGGAGGAGTCTGGGGATTTGAAAGATTTCAATCTCCATGTCGACATTGATTAATCAAGGCATTGCTCAAAATTTTTGATTCTTGACGAGGGAGGTAGGTATCTCGCGTTCGGCTGCTAAGATATTATTGGTTGGCTTCATCTTTACTGGGATTTTTTCGAAATTGGAAATTTGTTGCGGAGAATATGGAGAAGAGTAAAAGGTGGCGTTGAAGACGAGAGATAGAGAGAGAGAGAGAGAGAGAGAGAGAGAGAGAGAGAGAGAGAGAAATGCATGGCTACGTCATGAAAGCTAATTGTGAGAAAGACAAATAGGAATTTATGTTTAATTTTAATTATCCCATATTTTAGTCCATTTGAGAGCTTCATAATATCAGATGCCTTTTATCGTTAGACTAATTAAGCTCTCAAATCAACCCTTGGTCTTATTTGAATTCATTTAAAACGTAAATGTTCCATTTTTTTCTCTCAAATAAAAAATTATTTTGTTATAAAATATTTTTAAAGAGTATTTTATTTATAATTTTTTTACTAAAATTTTACAATTGTTCAATTATAATTAAAAATTACGTAATATATTTTAATAAGTCCTACTTAATTTTAAATTTTGATTAATTAATTGTAATTCTATTATTGTAAATAATATTCTCTCTTTTTAAGTTAATTTCCAAAATTATCATATTAAAATATATTTTTAATACATCAAAATTATCATATTAATTATTAACTGTCACATTTAATTAAAAGATATTATTATAGATAATATATTAGTTTTAAAGAGTGTTCAGTTTGAAGATTTTCTTTAACAAAAACCCATAATATATAAGTACATATATTTCATTTTTAGTTTGTAATATCTATAGTGCCATCTTTTCTCCATTTAAAAGAGTCAAATTCAAATTTTTATCTTGCAAATAAAAAATTATTTTGTTAAGACACTCTTCAAAATTATCATATTAAAAAATATTTTTTAAAAAATGTTATATTTGAATCACTATTAATTATCAACTACTACATAGATATTAGATAATATATTAGCTTTAAAAAGTGTTTGAAGACATTCCTTAACAAAAGTCAATAACACATAAAATATTATATATATATATATATATATATATCAATATATCATTTTCAGTTTTATAATATCTCAATAATAAAATTAAGGATACTGGCATCATTTAAAAAACTTTAATGAACAATGGCATGCGTTGGCTATTGTTAATTGAGAGAGAATCGGAATTAGTGTTCTTATTGCTTAAAATGGAAGTATGACAAAAAAAGAAATCAATTAAAATGAAAAATTAGATTTTATTGCCGAGATAAAAGAGAAAAACAAAAGCAGACCGATAAATAAAGGAAGAAACTAGGAAATGAAAAAAAAAAAAAAAAAAAAAAAAAAAAAACCCGATCATAACTTGATCATTGAAAAAAAAAATACAACACAGTGCTGAAAGACCAACATAGTTAAAAGCCTATGTTCAGGTTATAAACATCACTGTATAACACGTCTAGTTTAGTGGTGGCCTCTTCTAAGGACAGACAAAAGGCCTCCGGAAGATTTCTCTTTACGCCTATCCTCACCTTCATCCCCTACCTGTTTTTCAAACCTATCCTCAGTTAAATTTTTATATAGATCATATTCATCTTCGCTATTTGTATTCACAAAATGAAAGCTGTGTTAAGATGGTGCTTCAGAAAAGGGAATAGAAAAAGAAAGTGAATTAACTATTAAGTACAGGTCACCAATCCAATGACTCGAGGCAACCATATTAAATTTTAATCATGTGTATACATATATGTGTGTATTTATATGAATTGGGTCATTGAAAGTATGTTAATAAATCATATATGTGTGCGGGTGTGTGTGCACGCAAAAAGGTAAAGGGAAAGTATGTTCGCAAATCATACATGAAAAAACAAGGTTATGTGCACAGAATGAAAACAAACCTCCCTGGCAATCAGCTGCAAAATCTCTATAATTTCAGAAAAATCAGGTCTTAGTGTCGGATCTTTTTGCCAGCATCTCTCAAGCAGTTCAGCAAGCTTCGGGTTAGTGTGCTTTGGAATTGTAGGACGTAGACCCTAGAAACATTGTCAATGAAAAATGTGATTACCATGACGTGAAGTAATATTGGTCTAAGCACTATAAAAGTGATATTCCTCCAATGGCTTTATCATTATCATGATCCTTTTTTCTTGCTTTCTTGTAGGCCGGTAGGGAGGGAAGAAAATTTTTTTCTAAAACTTTTCAGCATTTGATCTATTACCACGATTAAATTAAGAAACACAGATGACGTACCTTTTGAACCACTCCAACAGCAGCTTGTAATGGGGTTAAGTATTCATATGGAAGCTGAAAATGAAAATAAAAGGCAAGGTAACGATGGGAACGGACCAACCAAAACAAACCAGCAGATATCTTCATACATGCATAACGTGAACATATCGATAAAAAGATAGTGACTGAGCAGTATGTACCTTTCCAGTCAATAACTCCCACAATACAATTCCAAAACTGAAAACATCGGCCTTGTGATCATATGGCTTGTGTTCGATAACCTTCAATGCAAAAGAACTGTTGTAAGAAAATGATGAGATGGACAACCAATTAGAGGGGAATAATAATCTCAACTCATATGGATTAATGCTATTACTCATTTATATAAAGAAGAAAATAAAAGCAACAATGAATACAGAGAGCAAACTGATCAAGCTACAAACCTCTTTCCTTTCTACTCATAATAAAGAAATAGTAAGTGAAGACTATAACAAAAAGGCAAATAAACCAATACCTGAACGTTACTTAGAAAATTTTAATTGCCTTTTCAAAAAAGAAAATTTTAATTGCCTTTTCAAAATCTCTCATATCAGGAGAACAATTAAATCCAAATCACTTTTCAAGAAAAAGACACATTGCATCTGATGCCGTATCATCCATCGTTCTCATTCTTCTTATTTTATAATTCATGAGACACCCAAAGGGAAGTTAGGAATATTCATGGAACAGTAGCAGCTTCGCATTAAGAGCTCACCTCAGGAGCCATCCATCTATATGTTCCAGTTTCAGCTGTCATAACTCCAGATTGAGCTTTCACTCTAGCGACCCCAAAATCAGCGACCTTAACCACCTATAATGCAAAAGCATGTAATACAATTTTTCAAGATAGTAAACATAGGGTGAAAGCATTAAATTTGACTTTGATCACATTGAATTATACAGCATAATCATGTTTATAGGAGAGAAAATGCATTAAATTTGACTTTGATCACAATGAATTATACAGCATAACCATGTTTATAGGAGAAAATTTATTATCAAGCAAGACTTCACCAAAGGACTAAGGACAAGCTTAAGTTAGTTGAAAGTATAAGCTTAAGCAACTTTAAGCATCTTACATCATTTTCATCCATTAGAAGATTCGCAGCCTTCAAATCCCTGTGGATTATATTATTTTGGTGCAAGTAGTTCATTCCTTTGGAAACATCTATTGCAACTTTAAGCAAGGATGGAAGCTTGAAAACACCTCTCTGTTTATGAAGATAGTCATACACACTTCCACCAGACATAAATTCTGCCGAGAGAAAAGACGGGAGAAGGCAAAAAAGACAGAGAACGAAAACCAACATTAATATTTTCTTTCATGTAGCAAAGAATAATCAAGAGAGCGAAAGAACAATAATCTTTTAAATCTCACTTTCATAATAAAGTATCAACAAGTACCAGTTATAATACACAACCCTGGAGGCTTGGTACATGCACCAATAAACTGTACAACATTTTTATGCCGAACTTTCCTGCAAATTTTGAAGCAAATTGTTGATTAAAGGAAGAGATTATTCCTAGAACTAATGCAGTCATCCAAAATAAGCATTCTATTTTGATAAATTATTAAAAATCACTGCATTTTCATGATGAAAGAAAGGCGTAAAAGTTAGAACACTGATCAAGGACATCAAAATCCAAAGTAAATACTTCCTAAATGCACGTGTATGCCACTGGTATTCTCTTTATAAAATACATAGACGTATACAAATTCTAGAAGCATAAACACCTCAATTACAGAAGCCAAATATTATCAGCTGATCAGCAATCTAACAGAGCCTATAGGACATTCAAACAGCAAACAAAGGTATCTTTGACTTCAATTTATAATATTCTGCAAAATGATGATAAGTTTGTAAAAACCACACAACGTAACACCTTTTTTTTTGGGGGGGGGGGGAGGGGGGCGCAAAAGTTATAATCAGTAGTAAATCCATATATTTCTTCACAAACCTCATGATAAAAACTTCCTGGGTAAACTCTTTCTGCATATCAGTATTTATACGCTCTGGCTCGAGGACCTTAATAGCCACTTCCTGACTACAGTAAGTACCCTTATACCTGAAACAGGTTAAAAAGGGCAATTATATTAAAGCTCAAAAAAAAGAAGCTCAATAAGAGAGTAATTAATTCACTTACAGATCCCCATATGACCCAGATGCAATTTTGTTCTCGAACTTCAAGTGTCTAGGATCAATTTCCCAAACATCAGTCCCGTCATTAGGAATTGCCACATAATTCTGATCACCCTTGGTCCCCATTTCCTCGTACTCCCTCGTAGGAGAAAAGGAATGTTGCTTCAGCCAAGTTTGCTTCTGCAAAAATCACATTGAAAGAAAAGTCTCATTGGAGCTGCTCATAATGTAAAAACAATCTTTCAGATAACAAATTCTAACTCTCACATTAAAATTTTCTATTTCTCTATAAACATTACATTTCAGTATATACACGTTATCTAGAATTGAACATCAGAAAGACAAGAGCACGGAACACATCCGAAGAGTTTATGCAGATCACATGACACAAATGAACCAATTAGCATTCAAAGCCTATTAACCTAAACCATGGAAAGGGGAGGGAACGGGGGAGGGGGAAGGCAGGGCTCAAGAAGGGCTTAGTTTCATAATGTTAGGGTTGTAGTATGAATTACCTTCCGTCACCAAGCCTGCCATTATTAAACAAGTTAAAACTAGTTGACCGTTCACCACATGAACCTTCAGTGAAGAACAACAGAAGGGTCTAATGATGCATGGAAATTAACAATGTATCATGATATCATAAAATGTGAAATATGTCAAGTAACAGAATGGCATATTTACAGCTGATCAATTTTGTAAGTATTATCATGCAATGCTCCAGTTGAAAAGCTAGAGAAAGTTGTCAAAGGCAAACAGCTAAAATAAATTTACCAAATTACTCTCAATAAACCAGTACGTTAACAAAATATGGCAAGATAAAAATTATTAGCACACTCAGTGAACTTGACAACTCTCCAGCTTAAGCTTGGCAACTCTCCTCAATTAGTTAGTCATTAGCCCAAGAAATCAGAAGTTGTGTAGCTCCTGGGGTCTGAATTAAGTGAACTTGTTTGTTCTTTTTTGTAATCTGTACAGACTATTTGTAGCATGAGCAACTAGTTTTTTCTAGCAAGTTTATTTTGCTTCTTTTGTATGAATAAAACAACATTTATCCAAAAAGATAAGCAGACTGAGTGCAAGTGAATTTAAGCTTTGCTGATAGGACTAACACCACGGCATTCAATATTAATCACTAGTGTTGTTGGAATGAAAACACCTCGGAAAAAAGAAAACAAGAGATCTTTCACATATAATACCCTAGATAACATTCAAAGTATCATAATTAAGGAACTTGCACATACTTAAAACTGCAGTAGGGAATTACCTCAACATTTAAGACTTCCTTTTCCAAAGCAACTTTAAGCTGCTCTGTTTCCTGACAATTCAATATCACAAGTCTGTCAAGCAAGTTCTAAACAAATTATATTTTTTTCTGATAGATCAACGCTTAAACCATTTCGGTACAGCAATAAGCACTCATCTAGTTCTATAAAGGAAAGTTTAATGTGAGTCCAAGAAAAGAAATACCCTCTAAATTAACGAATAAAAGAATTCATAAGTTGAGGAAACATACAGCTTATATAAATTTTTTTTTTTTAGAAATCAAAAGAGCAGTTATATTGACAGATAAAAATAAAATATTGAAAAACCAATCATGAGAGCTTTTTTTATTTGAGTTAAATAGCATTGTAGAAAACAATTATATCCGTAGATATAGAAGTAAGGTATTAAAAGTACCTCATAAGGCCAACCATCAACAACAAAAACATCTAAGGAGTATCCATCGACTGTGGAAAATGCATGTGCTTCCTGGATGTTCAGCCCAATCTCCGCAAGCAATGCCGTCAACTGCAAGTATTGCATGGGTATGACCCAACAGAATGAGAAGCAATATTGCACGGTCAAATATTTAAAAAGATGTGCATTTCACATAGCAGCTCAAGGACTCTTTGGAGTTATTCAAGCCTGGGTAACAATAAAATAATAGTTCTTTTTATAGGCAAAAAGACTAGCCGGATAACAATATGCGCTGCCAGTTGATTGAATCAAAAGCTCAGATGGAATTTAAGATGCATTGTTTATCATTAATTTTATTCCAAAATAAACCAAGAATATAACAATCCGAGTTCTTAAAGCAACAACTTCAAGATAACAAGATGATAAAAAAAATTTACCCTTATAATTTGAAAAAACAAACCTATCATATACCTGACTGAGAAGTTTTGGTTTGTCTTCTGTTGAAAATGTAATTTCATGCATGGGCCTGCAGCAGCATCAATTAGAAAAGAATATAAATTTCACCGTCCAAATGGATAGTAAGTATTTACAAACCTTCACCAAAAATGACACAAGTATCAGTCGATGAACAGTAATGCAGATGGACAAAAGCAGAATATGACTATAAATGTCATAACACGAATATGC
This sequence comes from Durio zibethinus, assembly GCF_002303985.1. The sequence continues at coordinate 2,196,526 of NW_019167915.1, read as the reverse complement.
AGAAAGACACTTTAAACTGAAGTCAACAAAAGATAGCAGGAGAGGAAGCATGGCTCTGAGGAAAGAAAAGTTAACTTCTACAATAGCTTTTCAATTAATGCACTCAAATATTTAAAGAACCACTATATAATATTCAAAAATGATAAGATGATCAAGTCCAAAAACCTAAACTACCACTAACTTAACCAAAATCTTAGTCCAAAATCTTAGTTGAGACAATCACCCCTTGCCTAATGACATTTTAAGACATAAATATATACCGGGAGAAAAGTGAATTGGCATGTACGGAACTATCTCCATCTTGATATTGAGATTTATTTTCTTCAAGGGCAAGGACTTCAAGATTGGGCGATGAGCCAAAGGCAGGTGGTGGAAGTATGCTGTCAATTGAAAAAGCCAGCTAGAATTGTTAGCATCATTAAGAACATCAGTCAAAGTGCAAAATAAACAGCAAAAGCAAACCTTTGTCTGCTAGAGTGTCTCGGAGAACTTTGAGCAGAGTCCTCACACAGGGAGTTTGAAAGAGTAGAATCAACTAAACTCCCACCAGAAATAGATTGGACCTACACAAGCAGGTAACCATCATGATACATTTGACTATAAACAAAGTTCAGAACAAACTATCAGAACATTTGTAAACAATCAAGAGCAGGGACCTATGGGTCTCGACATTTAAATGACACATCAATTTAAATTCAGAACTTGAACGTTTAGAAGAAACCAACATAATTAGATCTTAAAATTTCTTTATCCATATTTGTCTATTTCATGTATAACACGTATAAAACACAAAAATTCTCTTATTGCAATTCATGTTGACTCGACAAGAACAAAATATATTTTTTGGTTATTGTTAAACCCTTATACAGTTTTTGTTAAAATTTTAAAATATGTTACTTTCATATTTTTTTATATTATTTTTGTATTATGTAATCATATTATGTTTAACATTGTTATGTCTATGCATTATGCTCACATGAATACCTATGAGATGGGTTCAAAAGCAATATCAAATAGAAAAAACATATGAAAAAGTTATCCATTGGATAGTGAGAAAGACAAATGCATTTTAAAATAACATTGAACTGCATAAGAAATTAAATTACATGGCTAGGCTTTACAAAGCGAGAAAAAGGAGTGACAAATATGTTTGGAAATCATTTAAATTGAACTACTTATAGTGTCGATTACGCACATTATATCAAATAGAATCATTTTACAATCAGTTAGCTTCATAACCTCATTGATAGTTTATGGCCCGAATAAGAAAGCATGCATGACAGGATGATAGTAGTAACAACTGCGATCCTCAACTAAATAATTGGTGTTTGTTGACAACGATAATTTAATGCTATGCACTCCTTTTCAGAAAGGTCTAAAAGGGTCAATTAATTTACAGTTGGGATAAATAGTCAAAATGAGCCTACCAATGCCAAAAAGCAATCAAACATTATGATGTTGAAAAACATTCTAAGTTTCAAGTATCTTTCTATATCTTTCCACCATTTCGATGAAAAGAAGAGATAACACATAAATTGACCTCCATGATGATGAAGTATACAGACACAAACTGAAAGAATAAGTCAGCTTCAGCCAACTAAATTCGAGACAAAGCCAAGATAAACTGGACTAGGTGTTTTGTAAGTGACAACTACAGGCAACAAGAACCTTTAAACTAGCCTACAGAGTTTTGGGCAAATCCAGTCAACTTCAAAGTCCAAATCACTTATGAATGAAAAAAGATGCATGTACTTTTGCACGCATATTCAAACGTCAAAGACAAAGCAATCTAACCAACTGAATGTAGTTGCATGATTGTACAATGCAAAGAACAACTTTTATTTTGCAGCATCATATAATATTATTTAACTTTCAAATTTCCTCGGACGTATAACCCTTGCATATGTAGGTCATATTTAGTGTATTTGATGATAAATGAGATAAAATGATAATTATTTTTTATTATATTTAATTTGTATCTAAAAATTATAAAATTATAAGAAAAATTAATCATTTTCTTGATATAAAATGACTTCATCCTTTCAAAATAGGGAGCATTATTTTTAATCCATAAAATTAAACTTATATATCTTATTATACTTTTAAAAATTATATTAATAATTTAAATTATATAAAATTTTAAAAAAATAATTTTGATCAATAAATAAATTATATTATCATAATCTTTACACACATCAAACGTAAAATAAAATAATATTATTTAATATAATTTTATTCATAATATTATTTTATCTTATCTTTATCATAATTTTATTTCCCAAAAACATTTATAATTTATTTATGCATTCAACGACGAATGGTTCTAATATCTAAAAATGTTAGACGGTGAGCAGTGGGGGCTAGCAACTTTCAATTTCCAAAATCTGATGAGGTAATGGTACATCACATCACATGACTCGTGACAGTAAACTATAAACCTCCTATTTTCTAAGAAAGACAAAGAAATTAATGTTTAGCAATACCATTTTTTTTTCACCTTTACGAAAACACAGAGCAAATCGTAATGCTTAGTTGTGAAATGCAACAAAAAAAAAAAAAAGCAAGTCACCTGCACGAGACGAACTTCCATTGCCGATCTGTTGGCAGGATCGTGAGCCAAATGCAGTAACCTCTTGTGCATAAGAACATCGTCTGCTCTTTCCACTTTCACATCCAACGCATAGCTGCAATGTATAAATTCACGCTTAATTAAAACAACTATATATTAATTCAACAAAAATAGGAATATTCAATTTCTCGAGAATAAAAAGAAAAAATTAAAAAAAAAATCAAATCTGCTTCACTCTACTTGTTTCTGATCTTATCGGCAGCAAGCCAAACATTAAAAATAGAATAAAAAATTAAAAAAAGTAATAGTACGAAACTAATCCACTAATAAAAGCAACAACAAATCCTTAAGGAAGAAAAATGCATATTAAGCGCTACCGATGTAACCATAATATTTAAGCCAAACAGTTCCTTAACTTCAAACTCTATATATTCAGCGAAACACAAAATTCAAACAGAATAAAACTCCGTATCTGAGCTTCAGTATCTCGATCAAAAAAACCTTCATAATCACAAAACGATTATTACAACAGAAATAGATATAAGAAATAAATACGTAAAATACGTTACTAGCAATTTTTTTTTGTCTTTTATGCATGTAGTAAATTTAGGATAAAAAATGTATTAAATGATATACCGAGTAGGGAGACGATTGAAGTGAGTCCAAAGTTCGTCTTCAAAGCCAGGCCGATTAGCCTCTTCTTTGTCGGAATCTCGAAGCCGCCGGAGCACCTCGTTGTACACGTCGAGCTTTTGCCGCTGTTGCCGGGTCTGCAACGACGACTTATCATTCGCTTTGCTCCCGAAACTCTCGTTACCCTCCATCACCATCGAAAAAAAGAAAACATACAAAAGCAGCAAAGAAAGGGGAAGAGAAAAATAAAAGCCCAACAGCAAGGCAAGGCAAGGAAAGGCGAGAATGTGATGATCTTTTTGCTTTTCGTTTACGTCGATTGAGTTTATATGGAAACACAGATTTAAGAAAAGGACAAGAAGCCAATTTTTTTTTTTTTTTGGGTTCCGCTAGAGTTAACCGGTGTAGTGCGCACCTATGAATCAGGGCGATGTGGGATTATACCATAAGCATAAACCTTTTTACCTATTCTATTGGTTTCTTCTAAATTTTAATTATAAAATTAATTAATAGATAAGATAAGAATACTTTGGGTAACGCCCAAGTATTGCTGGTGGGAGATTAAACAGCTTTTTGTATCAGTTTACTGATTGAGTGGAGTTTTTTAGGGTTTTGACTTTGGTCAAAGCAAGTGAGGTGTAAAGGGTGAAGGCACATCAGATATGATAAAGCAGCGAAGCATGGAGTTAATTTTGGTAAATAATTGTAATAAGGAAATATATTTAATTAATAATAATCCCTACGAATCAGTAACACCAAAAAAAAATTCACCAAACTCTCTGCCCGATAAGTTTTGACTGTTTCATTTTTAACACTCTGCATTCCGACTCGTATCAAAAGAAGCTCCAAAATGGCATATTCCGGGTGACCCCGCTGATTTGGATAAGCTCTCCATTTGGAAGACAAGCTCCAAAGTGGCATATTCCGTGTGACCCCGCTGATTTGGATAAGCTCTCCATTTGGAAAGACAATGGATTTTTGCTTAATGCTCCATTCAAATGGTCCAGATTCCAGTTAACGGAAGATGGCGCCGACCGTACGTTTTTGTTCATCAACGGGAAGGAAAATACTGGACAATGTGAGCAGAATAATTTGCTCGGAACAGTGGTCAATTTGTATAGTCACCTTTGATTTTCGCTTGGATAGAGTTTTTTTTATTTAAAACTATTAATCTTAATTATTGAAATTAAAATTTTAACATTTTATCAACAAATTACATTATTGTTGATAGAATAAAAATCTTTATTAAGAAAAAAAAAACACAAAATATAACCAAGATTGGTATTAATTTTTTTTCCCTTACACATAAAGTTTTAATTAATGTAAATTCTAAGATAAATATTATTTGGTCTCTCAAATTATAATAAGAAATGTTATACTTTAAAATTAATATCAGCAAAATTACCATTTAAAAAACGAATAAAATTATCAACAAAATTAATTTTTTATCGGTGATTATGCATAAATTATTTTTATTTTAAACACAATTAAGGCGCAAAAAATATTAGTTCACATGAAATGTGTGAGAAACTTTGCATAGAAAGAGAAATATTGAAAATGTTTGAGACACAAGGGAAAAAGGTTTTCTTTTGTTGGCGTTGATGGTGACTCATCAAGTTGAGAATGAACGTGAATGATAAAAACATGATACAAATAATAATCCATGAAAATGTAGACATGGATACCGTCAAATATACAGCAGCCTTTAGTTTGTTTTCATTATTTCATGCAGTTATTAAGGTCCACCTAAGGGATTTATTTCATAGTAAATGTTAATTAGTATTGATAACATTAAAGGGCATTTTTAAAGGTCTCGTTTAATGTATGTATTTCATGTATATGCTGTGATTTACTATAATGGTTAATTTAAAATATAGTAGTAATTTAAAAATATATTAGACTTTGGTATCTAAATTCCACTTGAAAACCATGTTCTTCAATTATACCATTTATTATTTATTAACAAAATTACTCCACACAATTAATGTAATTTTATTTCATTTTTCACTTGTTTAAACCCATTTTCAAATTCTCAATCAAAAACTTAGGTTCCGTTTGATTTGAGAAAATTTTTTTATTTTTTATTTTTTAAAAAATATATTTGACAAGCAAAAATAAGAATTATATTTTAAAAATGCAAGAATAAAATATAAATAAAATATTTAATGATATTATAATTATTATCATCTAATTATAAATATAATATATATTTATTAATTAATAACATTAAAAAGTGTTCAAATATGGTAACTTGTAAAACATAAAAAAAAAAAAAGTAATGTACATCCATTGCTTTCATAATTAAATTTTTTTTTTTTTTGTTTTCATATTTCAACCCATTTTTATTTTAGTTTTTTAAATATTTTTTTTCATTTTTAATTATCAAACACATTTTCACTCATTTTTTTATTTTCTAAAAAAATGAAAACAAAAAATAATTTTATTTTCTAAAACCAAACACTACCTTAATCTCTTTTTAAAAGTAAATAAATAGGCATCACCCAAATTCTATATACATTTGGCAACTCTTTATCAAGATAAAAATGCAAATCGTGAAACATATTACAATAAATTAGTCAATTAAGAGCTGAAAGAAAGTCAATTAAACTCAATTAATAAAATCTTACAACTAGCTAAAACGATAAGGGCTTAATAAATGTTAAAATCATTTTTTATTTTTAATCTATTTTTATTTATTTAATTCACTTGAAAAAAAATTATGTATTTAAATTTTTAAAATTTTAATTTTTAAAGCTCTAATCAGCATACATATCATCTAAATTAATTTTCAATTAGTATAATTTACATTTTTTTATCTAAGATTTTTTATAATTAATATATACTAAAGCTACCTTCACAAAATCTTTGTTTATGATTAAGTTAAGCAGTAACCAATAAGCGGAGGCCCTGACTCGGGGGATGTGGAAATAAATGTATAATTTTAAATTTGCAGATAGATTATCACATGGTATGAGAAGAGGCGACGTGATGTCGCGCGCAGACGTGGCTCGAGGAGAGAGGAGGATGGGGGAGTTGACCTGGACAAGTAGGCAGATCATCCACATCTGGGGAAGGAATGATCCGAGTTTGGTTGGATTTGGTGACCTGGTGTTGACAGACATGAAGGAAATGGTTGACGTGGCAAAGTGGCCTTTGGGGGTCACCAAAGGTTAGGGGCGAGGTTAACGAGGTGGAATGGAACTGCCAGCTAAGCGGCGAATGGTAGCCGCTGGAATATCCGGTTTTATGATAACATAGGAAAAGAAAAAAAATGTTTAAATGACAGTAACAAATGTTATCCAAATAAGAGATTTCATTTTCTTGGATTTTTTTTTTCCTTAAGGAGATGGGATTATGGGAAATAATGGGGCGGTGACAAAAACTTGAACACGTGGACCCAGTTTATCAGATAAAGCTACTTGTAGATAAGTATGGGAATTAGGCGATTAGGGGAAAGAAATCCAAGATGATGGCCTGAGAGCCTAACATAACACAAATGCTTACGAAAAGAATTTCATTATTAATTTTGACTAAGGACTGAGCTCTAGCCTTTTGCCATAAAAATGACGTTGCTGTAATTCCTGGTTTAGTATAAGCGAAGTTTGTTCAAGGTTTAATTGAATAGCGTTTTAGATGTACCACCAAAAAAAATCGAGTAGATAAATGATTCGTATCTAAAAAAGCATAATGCGAGTTTGGTTATGATTAATTAAACAAGTAACTATTTATCTTAAAAGTATATATAAAAATTAATAATGTAATATTTAAAAAATCATTGACATGACCATTTCATATAACAAATTAAAAAAAAAAAAAAACCGTGTTAATTTGGAAGCCCACTTCTAGCCGTCGATAGTCGGTAACGTCAATTAAAGATCATACGGTTTTAAAAACTTTGCTTGTCAGTCGAAAAAAAAAAAAACATTAAAAACTTACACCAAGGTATTGGATTTACATATTTTACAACTTACAAGTACTATTATAATTAGAATTAAACCCGTATTTCACTATATGAGATAATTTTTTAATTTTTTTAATTTATATTTTAAATACAAAAGAAATGAAATTTTTATGTTAATTTTTACAAGATGATAATGTATACACAAATATAAATGTATTTATTTTATAATATAAATTATAACTTAATAATATATAAATATACTTTTTTATTAAATTAATGGATTAAATAATATTTTTATTAATATAATACATATATAAATATAATTTAATAAATAATAAAATATATTCTTTTATATATCTCAATGAGAATTAAGACAAAACACTCTAAATTCGATTTCGACTTAACTTAAAGTGTTATAAAAATCAAAATTTAATCAAATACCAATTCTTTTTAAAAAAAAAAAAAACCTACATTGATTGGATTGTTACGAACCAAAACCCATAAGATATAAGTTGTTTTATCATTTCTATATCCATTGAATTTTCTTTACAAAATTTATCTAATAAATAAACTTACAAAAAATTACAAAAAATAAAAAAGCTAAATAAGATGGCATGTGAATTTATTAAATAAAATATTAAATAATATTTTTAATAAATAAATATAAAATTAAATAAATAATAAAATATTTATTTATATATATCAAAACTAAGATGTAACACCTAAAGTTTTATTCTAAATCAAGTTTGATTTAAAAAAAAACACAACTCAATTATTCCAAATTAAAAGAAAGTGTACCAATTAAATTGAGGTAAATCAAAACTCATCAAATACAAATTATTTTGTTACATCTATTTCAATTAATTAATTTATTACAAAATTTATTTAATAAAATAATAAAAAACCAAAAAAATCAAAAGCTTAGAAGAAAAAAGAAAAAGAAATAAAAATATATTTGATTCAATCTCGATTTTTAAAAAATACACTAATATTGAATTGATACGAATAAAAAATAATCGAATGTGGATTGCTTGATCATCCTTACTTTTATTTTTTTTTCAAAATTTATTTAATAAAAATAATTAATTAATTAATAAACAAAAAAATAAGTCAAACAAAAATAAAATAAAAAATAAAGAATAAAGGAAGGAAAGGGTGCCCGTGGACACCTTTTCCTTCCTCTATTCTCTACAAATTACGTATTAGATGATACAATGATTGATTACGACATTCGAACCTTTGACTCAATTGTTACTGCATGATCTTTTTATCTTATATTCGAAAAGTAAAATTTGAAACTCCCATTTAAGGCTTTATTTTGAAGCCCGTTGGAAATGCTCTCACCATTCTCATTACATCAGAAGGTACATTTTATGAATGAATCTTTTAGGCTCGAGTGATGCTGTGAGAACATTCCCATTGGACTGGCAAATACAACCTAAGATGGGCCAACGCCCGGTGGGAAGTTTGGCAGAATAAAGCAATTCCAATGTTTGAAGAATATACATAAAAAGATATAGAAATCTCAAAGATTTTGTTTACTGTTGCTGATCCATTAGTATTAAAACCCTAGATGGTGTAATGTTATTAGGCTCGTGGTCCAGTCTTCTCCAAACATGGAGGAATTCCAAAAATCAGCCTGCTTTATCTGTCCTCTGTAATTTGTGTAGATAAAAGAGGAATATTATGAGAATTGGGATGTAAACGAATTAAACATGAACAAATTTTATTATTTTTGTGATTTATTTGTTTAATATCGAAAGAATGCACTTGATATTGGAAGTCAACCCCATGCTTTGTTTTCTTTAATAGAGGTATTGAGCTCCTCCAATGGCTTCCAGGGACATGTATCCCAGGCAACGTAGTTTGACAAGAGGAATGGACCACAAGAAAATGGATTCCGATTAAATGGGAATGGCCCACCAAATTTTTTACCCACCTCATCACTAAGGCCCACAACAGTTTTTACCTAGATTCATGAACTTGATTGAATCTCAATTAGTTGAGGATTAAATGGATAAGACTTGAAAACCAAATCAATGTTTGTACTTTCTGGAGACATTTCCGAACTACTGCTAATGCAACCGGTTAGAAGAGTCCTATCTTGAGCTGAGGCTAGAATTTCACTGGTTCACGTTCAATTTCATCATTTCAGGTAGGAAATAAAGTCGGAATGTCGTGGTACATCAGAACCAACTCCTTGATGTCCAACGAATATCATTAACGCATAGAAAGGTAGATAACATCAGTTTCTGTGGCCATCACATTGTAGCAAATGACAGCAAAACTGACAGCATTCATGGGAATGGGATGGAAGCCTAGAATTCAGGACCTCCGCGGAAACATTAGCAGCCATGACACATTCATCAGCCCTGGGAAGTTGGAATGGACGTTCCTGTGGCAATATTCAATGTCACACTTGAATTTCTAGATGTGAAAAAAGAAAAAGGAAATTCTATAACTTGAAATACATGGCATCTTTATGATTCATGATTCCATTTGCTATATGCTTATCATCAAGCAAAACCAATGAGGTCAGGTTATCCAAGAGACCAAAAATTGCTTGACACAAATATAGTTCTCTGAATCCTTTAACTGCTGGTCCGATTCAAAGAGAACTTGCTGCATTTTGAAAACTAGCACGGAAGCAAAAATTACAAATAACATAACCACAGTAACATATGTCCGGCAAATGTTTATAATGAGCTAACAGCGCATCCACCAGTAGCTAGTTACAGTACAGAGTAAATATACATACAGGAATTATTCGAACAGCACATCTGCATCATCATCAGCATCCTCCATCTCTTCCTCACCACTCTCACCCTCTCCTTCCTGAAGCCACTGTTCAAGTTCATCCAACTCCTCATAGTTGTGCACGTATGAACCATCTAAGTTGTTCAACGGGTCAGTCCCTAGTTCCTCACCACAGCAGGCAACATGCATGAATGGTCTATTCCTAGCTAAAGCATCTACAATGTCTCTATTTACACTCCCCGTCACACCTAGCCATCTCAATCTTGGAAAATAAGGTTTCTTCAACCACCGGAATGAAAGTTGTGTAATGCCACCACAGTTGTAAAGATCCAACAATCGCAAACTACTACCATGCCCTCTGTCACCATCAACCCGCATTGAGGCTAGTGCCATGACTGAAGTGTCACCTATGAGTGGACAATGTCGCATTCGGAGTTCAGAAATTGGAACCTGACTTTTTGCAAGAGCTAAAACTCCGTTATCAGAGAGATTAGGAAGATTAGATAGGTCCAGCTCTTGCAACTCCAGTTTAGAAGAGCCATTAAATAGAACAGATAAACATTTATCTGTAAGTTTCTTGCATCCTCTAACAGATAATGAAACCAATGAGCTAAAAACGCCATATCGTAAGTTTGCAATTCCTACATCGGTTATATCAGAGCCATCCAACAGTAACGTCTTCAATTCACAGAGAGAGCCGATAGCTGGTAGGGCTTCATCCCCAAGATTTTTGCAGCTTCTCAAGTCAAGAACTTTGAGACCTATGTTGCAGACCAAACTCCTGATGGCCTGGTTGGTTAGAAGATTACACCATCTCAAGCTAACATGAGTCAAAGAAAGGGAAGTTGCAGCAATGTCATGAAAAACCAGATCAGTCAACTGGGATCCATGGGACACCTTAAGCTTGTACAGGTTTGAGCAAGAATGCAAAATTGTCTTAAACCCTGTATCTGTAACACGACAAAAGCCACCAAGGCAAATGCTTTCGATGTTCTCACACTCGTCAGCCATAAGTAGGACCCCAAGATCATTAACTCGCTTAAAGTAAGTAATGAGGAACTCCTGGCTCCTGACAAGAGAAAGATGTTTCAATCTCCCATGGTGATTGATTTGTTGAAGGCCAGAGTTGGTAAGATCAAATGTAACTCTTGGTTCTATGAGGGGTGCATCTCGAAGTTCCAAGTGTGTCAATAAGACGAGACCTTTTGAGATTGTACCGACCATAGTATCTGTAATATAATCTACAAAAAGCGATAATTTGTGGATGCCAGGCAATATAGATGGTCGAACTTGATTTAGGCACTGATGTGGTCCAACATTGGGGCTAAGCAGTTCAGTCACTGTGACCGAAGATACGTAGCCAACCTCAAGAGAAGTGAGCTTTTCTGAAGCTAAAGCCCAAATCCGAGCAACGTTATGACGAAGAAATAGTGATATGTCAAACATCAGACTAATTGCCTGACACAGAATTGAAAAGAAAAAGGAATGCATATTAGGTGGCATGTGGTTAGATCACTCCAAAATGACACAGATGTAGTTTATGCATGAAAAACATACATCAGGAACTAGAAAAATATACATCCAAAAGTCTGCCACTATTCTGGGTTAATTTTGCACATGAAACATATACAGTTTGCTATAATGCCAATAAGCAATTAATTTTCAGAATGGTCAACAAGAAAGCAAATGTACCCATTCCAGTAAATTTAGGAACTAGATGACTATCAGACTTCAAATATGGTAACCAGCAAGTAAAGTTTCAACACAAGTGATACAAGTTCATGTCATAGAAAGGCTACTTTGGCATTTCCATTCATTCACAAAAGTGGTGCAGTATAACTGAGAGGAAGTGAGAAAAGAAAGAGAAATAGAAGCTTAGAGTTTTTACAACAGTGCATTCCGATCTGGTTTTAGGGTTTGGTTGTGTACACACCATCAAGATAGTGGGATGCGGGAACTATATGGGATCCTGGGCGAAGTGATTTTTGTAGCGAGGGTTATCCATAACTTGGAAAGAGTGTGAAGTACTTCTTCAAAAGGCCAAGCAGTTGTTGCCCTAGCTCTTAGTCCAAGGCTAACCCTTGAAAGGGGCTAAAACTGACTTTAATGTTCAGGCATACAGCATCATCAAAGAAATCAAAAGTAGATATCCAGAAACTAGAAACTAGAAACTCTAGGTCTTTGGAAAATATATCAAGTCCTCTCCTTTGAACAATGTATTACAATACTGGGGGCTAGTCCAGTCTAAAGTTAATTGCTAACTGCTTATATTTTTATGTGTAACGTATCAACAAAATTTCCTTTAATCTTTCACTAATCTTTCACATCTTTTTTTCATTCATTACTTTCACAAACAAACCAACAAGTAAATTGCTAACTTTTTCCATCTTTATGTTTAATGTATTAACAAAATTTTCCCTTAATTTTTCACTAATCTTTTACACCTCCTCATTCATTACTTTAACAAATAAGCCTCACTTCTAATTGGGTGCAACCACTGAGTAGTTCCTTCAGATCAGAAGTATGTATTGCCCGACCGCTTTTCTCAGCCACTGAACCCAAGTAGAGAGACCTGAATGAAAGTTAACATATAAAGCTAATGAAAACATCTATTGTAACTGGTAACAGAATTAGCATCATAAATCTAACATCAACCTTTCCACAACAAAGCAAATATCTAACACAGCAAAAGTATCTTCACAAACACCATGAAATGATATATGCAATTGTAATTCAAAAAATATATACCTTACGTCCTTGCATCGTGATCCAATTTCAGAGAGTAGTTTTCCACTAAAATCTGCACAATTGCGTAAGCAAAGTTCCTGTAAAGAAGGTCGAAGTAATAGCTCAACGGATGAATCATTAAGTTGACAACAATCAAGCTTTAAGCTTTTAAGGTAAGGATTTGGTGGCAACAGTGGTTTGATCAATTCCATAGATGGCGAAATGTCCTGTCCAAGGATCAAAATACATCAATTCAAAGTAAAAAAAAAAAAGACTATTTCGATTCAATTTTAAACTCCAAAAATCACATCAAGATCATGAGTTCAGATTTTCATTTGTTCATGGAGGATCAGGGAACCAAAGTAATAAAAAGTTAATACATTTCTTCAGTTAAAAACCCAAATCAGCAAAAAAAAAAAAAAAAGGGAATTGGACTTTTTCTTGTTAACTTTCCGCAGCATCCAAATCAAACGTCAACATTTCTTTTATCAAGTAAAAAGAAAGCAACAACAAAACAGCTAAAGATCCAAAATTTAATACAAACAAAGGATAATTATACTTACAAGGATATGGAAATTGGGAAGAAAAGAGAGGATATGAGAAGCACAGGAATTGCAATTTCTGCATGTGACAGCCAATGAGCAGATTGAAGAGATATCCAGCTTCGTCATGATGGTAGCCAAAAGGGCCATAGGCAGCTGATCCAGGCTCTCCACGTTCCCACTCGCCATCCCTTTTCTTTCAGTTTACTTGCTGTTTCATTCGTTTCCGGAGATTTTTTACTAAGAATTAGATCTGGCTATTTGAGTATTTGCCATTTTCTTCATTTTGTTAGGACAGGAGGGAGATAGAACAAGTGGAGTTTCTCGAAAACTACGGCGCATTTATGGGCTTGTTTTGCGGGCTCTTACACTTTAGAGAAAACCCAATCTTAAGATTCAATTATTGGTTTGATTAGACCAGTCTAACGTGGCTACAGTGAACCATTCCTTCTTGTATTTACATTCTCAGTTTGATTAAACTTGCCGAGCGTTATTACACGATACCGAGTTTTTTGTACACAGACAACGGAAAAGAATAAATTCAGGCCCTTCATGACAACAATAGCTCGTGTAATAATCAGAATTAGACGTCTGACAGGTTTAGGACCCAAACAGATCATCAAATGGATAAAAGTTGGAGGACAAACAAGAGAGACACCTTGAAGGACAGATTGTTTTCTTTGGTTGTCAACGTCTGATTTGCAGCATTTTTGCCGCCCAAAAGATCTAGTAGCAGAGGCCATGGTGTTGATGAAAAAACTAAATGAACTGCCAAAAGGCCAGAATGAAGCACACCTCAGGGCATGAGACATGAGAGCTAAGTGCAAATAAAGCACCCATAGTGCCCCAAAATATCAAGATGCTACTCATTTTCTCCAGACTATGCGGATGATGTATTTTAGCAAATTTTGAGATATCCACTAATGTTTAACCAGATCAATTATCAATCATCAACATGAGTTCACCATCATTAAGAGCCTCATCAATTGCATAATGCAGAAAACAGCATCATTAATTCAAGTCAACTACATTGAAGCCTCTATCAACAGCATAATCTATGAAGCTATACAGTGGTGACACCCTGTCACCATACTTGTCAAACCCATTCAATTCGTTCTTCGCCTTGGTCCGAAGCTCCTCTATCACCTCCATCGCCTTCTCAACCCCATACAAACTCACATAACTTTTACCTTTCTTTTGATTCTTCTCAGTTTCCTCCTTTTCCGTCAAATTTGCCTCCATAACATCATTCACCACTTCATATAATACACCAACAGCTGTCCCATACCTCCTCAACCCTTCTATCTCATCATCTTCAGCACCAGCCAATAATCCCCCACACACTGCAGAGCACTCGCTCATTTCACCGAATTTTTTCTCATGAATATAATCAACAGAATTTGGGCCACCCTTAAGGTCTAGGAACTGCCCAGCAGCCATGCCAGCAGATCCCACAGTGCGGGCAATCTCAGCAATCACACGCAAGAGGCGGGCCTCAGGAACAAGTTCAGTAGGTGTGTGCGAGACAATATGGCGGAACCCAAGAGGGAAGAGTGCATCACCAGCAAGGATTGCCATGTCAACACCATAGATTTTATGGTTTGAGGGTAGGCCTCTGCGTTCTGGATCATCATCCATGCAGGGAAGGTCATCATGAATTAGCGAAGCAGCATGAACCTGTGAAAAAGAGTCATTCAGTAATAAATTGCAGCTATCTTGATGCAGTTTCTATAAAGTTATTAAAATATTAAGCCGTCTGGGACCGTTTGTAAACAGTAAACTACTTACAGACAATGTAAATTTCACTTTAAACAAAAGAACTTTGACACAACAAATCAAAGACGTCTCTTTGATTAAAGGGCTTCAACCTTGACATACAGATTGATTATTGTGGCGGCCATCATTCATATTTGGACATTCAGTTGCCTTGTGAAAGAAAATATTACATATTAAAACAAACTAGAACAATGAGTTTTTTTCTTGTATTTCTCTTAACTTAGGTAAGGTTCTTTCCTCAGTTTAGGTAATGATAGTGTAAATGCAATCCTAACAGTCTCAAGGAAAGACTACTCGTCCCAATTCAAAGTTAAGCTTTAATTCTGGTTAAAAAATGACCAATCCAATTCCATTTGTTTATGAATTGTGATCAAGGTTGAATTCAGCGAACCGCAAATTATAAGAGTATGATGCACAATAAGTTGGGCACAAATCAAACCTGATTCTCTAAAAATTAGAAGGCATAAAAAAATAACTGCACCTACTATAGTTCCACCAAGGGCAGGTTCTAAAAAAAATTGAACAAAATCCAACCAAAGTTTTGTAACATATTTCATAGATGGATAGTTAAGCAGTGTTTACTGAAAGGGAATTAGATCATATCAACAGAAACTTCTAACTAAAGAAACAGAGGAAATTGGTTAAAAGGAAAAGACTGGGACCAACCATTTCAAGAGCACAAGCAGTAGGAAAAGCAGCGAGTCGGTTACCACCAAAGAGTTCATAGGCAGCCACACACATAACAGGAGGGGCTCGCTTAGCACCCCTTGCAAGAACAGAGTACCTCATAGCTTCATAGATCCGCTCCGGGTACTTGACTGGGATTGCTTCTTCAAGCTTCTGATTGATTTCTGCAATAAGGGTAGTCCAGTAAGTCTTTAAATCGAACTGGGTCAACTTTGGTTGACTTGAAACTGATAAAGATGGTGAAGAAAGGCAGCGAGTTGGGAAGTGAAAATTCTGGGGTTTGTTGGGAAGGTAGAGGATCGGCCCTGATGTTAGCACCGTTGAAAAGGCCATCTTTTTTGTTCTCTTGTTTGCTTGTCTTTCGTTCTCCGCATGAATTAATTTGAGATTTTATGATCGAAACTCGAAAATGAACAGAGGGAAGCGACGGATAGGCTGAATGGAGAACGTAAAAAAAAAGATGAGATTTTTTGTGAAAAAAAAAATCCAGAAATCATTTCTGCCACGTCATCATAAACAGTTGATGTGGGTACCACTTTCCCATCAAAGCCCAATTGTGTACTCAAAAAAGTTTTTGGAAATACCATTGAAGAAGCCCATTAAGTGTTTGATCAAGAAACAATCTCGAACTGTCGCAAACGTAGTTGGTATCCACATCCAAACTGTTTCGATAAAACAAGATATGGATCGATAGGCCCTTTTAACCAAGGTTATCCGAAAGCCATCGTCTGTCAGAAAGAAGATCAGGCATCATCCATGTTTGCTCGATCCATAAACTAGCTCACAAATCATACCATGTGACCTCGACAGACTCACTGCCCCCATCAATCATTACCTTCGAGTCATTGTCTATTATGCCAGTTCCTTAATTACTTTGCAGTTAGCAGTAAGGATAACAATTGCCAGTTTTCTTAACTGAGCTTGTGTTTCAGGTTTCTTTCATCCAAATTGGGTTTGTTTTGGAAGACGGAAGGTCATTACATGAAGATTGAAGTGAACAAGAGGGAACAAACAGTGCAAGCCAAATTACTAAACAGAGAGCAAACATCTTTCACTCAACAGGTTCTAACGTTTGTAGCAGATGAACCATTATTTACCACAAAAGAAAGTAGGCAATGTGGAGAGCTATAGATTTTCTAAGGATAAGCTTCAATGACAGATTGCACTGCCTGAATGGGTTCTAACGTTTGTAGCAGATGAACCATTATTTACCACAAAAGAAAGTAGGCAATGTGGAGAGCTATAGATTTTCTAAGGATAAGCTTCAATGACAGATTGCACTGCCTGAATGGATTTTACATTGAACCTAGTAAATCCTGCATCTCCAAGAACATAGCTCCATTCCTTTAAGGTCCTCTCTTTGCCTTTGTTAGTATGTGCCATCATCACCATGTCTAGCATCAACCTGACAAAATCTAGCTTGTCACCTTTATCTTCTTCAAGCACGACTTCAACAATTATAACCTTTCCTTTGTCTTGGGGAATAGCTTCTCTGCATTTTTTGAGGATTTTTATGCATTCGTCATCGTCCCAATCATGCAAAACCCACTGCAGTTCGCAAAAATATAGATCTATCATACTAAATTGCTATACGTTTTCTTTTGTCGACCATGCATGTAAAAAATAATG
Organism: Durio zibethinus; assembly: GCF_002303985.1. Next base: position 2,179,305 of record NW_019167915.1, on the reverse strand, counting down.
TATGCTGAATTGAAGGAACCAAGTTCAGGCGGAGACCAGATCATACTAACCATAAGGAAAGCTGCATCTGCCTTTGGGACACACTCGAACATGTCTCCTCCTACGTTTTCAATGCCATCAAATTTTGATGCAACAGCCACAACATGAGGAAGATCAAAATTTATGCCTTGAATCCAAGGGATGCCTTGACCAACATACTCAAAGCAGTCCCATTACCGCCACCAACATCAACCAAACTTCCAAGCCCATCAAAAATTTCAGGACATGCTTCAATTACGGCTGGCACCGCCACTCTAGCATCGCGAGCCATTGCTTCATCTATGAGTTTGCTATAACCAGGGTTCGCCTCAGCGTAGCTCCATACGTCCTTCCCATTTGCTGCCTCAAATGGTGAATTCCCGCTGCAAAGGACACGAGCACTTAGACTATGCCATGGTGCTAACATAGGTGGGCTGCTCTCTAGCAGAATAAAAACCGCCATGCTCTTTTCGCCGCGTCTAATCAAACTACGAGACAAAGGTGTTAATGTGAAGCCGACGGAGTCTTGGCTTATGGGCTCCTCCTTGAATATTTGGTAGTAGAACAGGAACCTCATAATGCGGTAAAGACGAGATGGTTCACATCCGAGGGCAGTCTTTAGCTCGGAGAGTGTCATGGGGCTTCCATGGTTTTCAATAGCATCAGCAATCCCAAGCTCAATTGCACATTTAACTACTGCAATATTAGCATATCCGAATACATAATTCCAAATATGTACTTCTGCTAGAGCATCTTCTTCCACTCCTCTCACTTTTACATCTCCATCTCCTCTCTTTGAAAACTTAGTACTCTACTCAAATCTTGATAGAGAATAATGGTTTTGTTGAAGCTCCATAAATAGGAGCAAAGGGATACCAATTTGGGGATTTTGAAGGTAATCAATGCAGCTTTTCATTAGGATCTTAATTAGATCCTATGACTACTTACTTTATATATATATATATATATATATATATATATATATAAAGAATTGGATAAGATTGTCCAGATTTTTTATTGTTTTTTGGCAAGCTGCCGACAGGTTGCATCGCCAGATTAATTTGCCATGCTCGGGATTCAAGTTGGGATCACTGTGGGTTACCCTACAAACTGTCTTTTGCTTATGGCTCTTTCCCATTTTGATTCTTTGCAGGGTCAAGTTTACGTAGTAATGGTCAATAAATTGATTATAAACTTTCATATTAATCATGCATTTTGCTTTATATACTATAATTTTTCGATTTTCCTGTTTCTTTTTCTCATCCCCTCCAATAGCACTACTTTGGGACCGAAAGGTACGTGTTGGTTCGGTGCATTCCACACTAGTATTTCGTCTCATTAAGGAAAAAATTAGGTTATTCCTCGATTGATTAACCATTTGTGTATGTCTGACTAATTATGGATCATTATTTTGCTAGCACCTTTCCATTTGGAAAATGACTCAGGATTTATCATTAGATTAATACATATACATTTCATAGGTATCTTGTTTTTTTTAGATAAAAAAGTCAGTGATCCAAAAAAAAAAATTTATAAATTTTGAAATTTAAACTTCAAACTCACTAAATACTATCTTTTAAAAATAACTGTATAAACTAACTTAACTAATATTGAGATTTTAGTCATCTTTCTATTTGATCTATCTTTATTTACTATTACTACCATTTAGGTTATTAGTATTTGTTTAGATACTAATTAGTATCTATTTATAGCCTTTGGTTGGTCATAATTGTTGGTGAGTAGAAGTGATGTAAGATGCTTATTCTCAATAAATATTCTAGGCCTTATTTCACTCGAAACTTACTTCTATTCTCAAGGACATGGCCTCCATGAATCAAGCACAATATGTGAGGGGTGCATCCAATTAATCCGTAATTGGCATTCATAACTGTGTTTTGTTCATATATACAAATTGTCTAGGTCAAAACTCACAACTATCCTTTCAGACAAGAGTACTTCAGTTTCTCAACTTCTTTCAAAAGAGAGGGATTTCCCTCACAAGCTTCCTTGAGTTTTTCCAGCCTCTCCTCTAAATTGCTCCTCTGCAGTGACAAACCTTCCTTTTTCTCAGCCATTGGAACTGTGGATGGCTTGGTATATTGAATGAACTCCAGCATCATTCCCTGTAATTAGATTCCAAAAGATAAACACATAAATAATGAAATTCAATAAACACTAATAAAACAACAAGAATATCCTTCTTGGTCAATTAAATAATACTCCAAATTATCATTTAAACTGTAATCTACACTATGAAATAGTGGCTGACTATACCATGGAGGTTCGGACAAACCTCTGTATACAGTATGCAATGTGTTTAATATTATTTTAGATCCTGTTTACTGAGTTATAGCATAATGAATGCCTCTGTAATGCTTATCATGCAGAATTGCTAGAAATAATTTGAAGCTATAAGGTAATTGAGCATACATGTTTTAATATTTCACATGACTTATTGAACCAATGCCAAGTTTCGATAACCTTTCACAAAAAAACTGCATACCTCATGCTGCTTCTTCCTGGAGTAGTCTCGCAGTAGAGACTTCACAAGCTTATTCCGTAGCAACGGCTTGTCATTTTTATGAGAGATAAAAACAAAAGATGAAAGGTGATGCAGAACTAATGTGAATGCAATTGATCCTCGAGTTTTAGCTTTGTCAAGGGCACCAGAAACCCATGACTTTGCGTAAGTCTCCAAAATTGCTTCATTATCCTGTACAGAACCACAATTTCAGGCATTCTCATAATGAATAACTTGCAAGTAATCTCCTCCGCTAAAATGCTAATCAGATGGAAACAGTAGTATGCAGCTCTATTCTATTTAAAAAGTTGCAAAGAACTAAAAATAAAAAAACTCCTCTTGGAAAAGAAACCAGAGGTCTTGTTTTCTCAAATTATAACACAAACAAAACGGAGTTCGCTTCTCAGTTAATAACACAGGAGTTGGGGTCAGAGTTTAAACTTTAAGACATTTCATTATTTCTATTTCTCCATGTTATTTAAAATTTTTAAATAAGCCAATATTAAATTTACAATGTTATCTTTTCACATTGCAGCCAAATTGGGGGTTCACTATGATTAAATATCAGATATTTCATGTGAAGTGCATTCAATCATATTACCATACACTGCAAATTGCTATGGACTCTAATAAAAAAGTAACAGTTAGTAGACAGTACCTCAACAGGTTCAAGGTATCCTTCAGCCTCTCCCAGGGATTTCTGCAGTGGTGGAAGAAGTTGAAGAACACGCGAATTAGATAACGCATTCCAGGCAGCAAGTCGCACGGGAGCTTCAACACAACGGTGTAAATATACTGTAACTTGCCGACCATAGATCAAATCACCAAAAGATACAGCAGCATACTGCTCAACTAGAGTATCAATAAATGTTGAGTAACTTTCATGAATCTCTGATTGAAACCTCAGAAATTCTACATCATATTTCTTTCCAGTTTCTGGTAGTAAATTGATAGACATATTTGAAATGGTTTCAGGTCTTCCCTTAGACCTTGTCTCATTGAGAAGCTGTCCATAAAGCTCTTGCAAAGACTCATAAACATCCCTACTCTTCTCCTCTTCAAGCACAGCCATTCCAATGAGTAATATGATGGATAATGAATGCAGTTTCCAGATTAATGGAACACTTTGAACAGGCAAGGAAACACCTGCGGACAAGAAAGTGGACATGGCTTCCAAACCTAAAAGGAAAAACATTCCAGCTCTAGCAACTTCAAGTACATCATGAGGGTCCTGCATAAGATTTTGTATATCAGAGACCCTTCCAAGACCAGCATGTTTGCTATCACAAAGGGTTGCTATTGGACTGAGAAACCAGTGCGTGGGAAGCGGTAGTCTCTGGTGAGCCCATTCCATTATCAATGAAGTGCAGCCACGATCTTGACTCATCATATTTGACATGTCCAGGTCCTCTGGTATGGTTTCCAGAGAAACACTACCCCTTGATGTTCTATCACCACTCAACGCTTTTGATCTTTTCTTACCAGACAACCATCTATTTCTGAAGTGAGAAGCTAATATCTTACCGAAGAGCACATAGTCATCTTCTTTATATTCCCACCTATATAATTTTATCCTCCCATTATCCTGGATAAAACGCTGAATACAGAGATCAAGGTACCTCAGCACAGGTACTTGAAGCATAACATCCAACGCTTTCTCCACAATAACCTTGTCTCTTGGTCCGGCAATTAAACATAATCCTAAAGCAGAATGGATCATTTCCTTGGTAAGGGTCCTCTCTTCATCTGCGGGTAACAATTCTATAGAGATAATCTGGAAGATCTCAAGCAGTTGACTAAGCAACCATGCATCTGTTTGTGCCAATAAAACAGTTTTTGACCAAAATCCTCCACCAGAGGCACCCCAGCCAAGCCCCACCCCAGGAGTAGGGCCTCCTCTACCAAAAATCTCAACTGACTGCACAAACTGCCACTCAGATGCAACTAACTTTGAGAAAATATTGAACACGCATCTCAATTCAAACAAAGATTCCATCAGTATCCCCCCTGCAAGTATGTTCTCTTCTTGTGAGGAAGTGCATACTTCGCAAGGTTTACATATCCCAGCCTTAGCTAGCTGGATCAAATTGTTTATGGATAAAAAAACCTGGAAGAAGCCATGAAGGCAACATACAGAAGCTAATGATGTTTCAAATTCACTTTGCAGCCTCAAAGAGCAGAGTTGCTCAACAAAAGAACTACCTCCAGCCAGGTTAGTTCCATATTCTGCAATGTTCATGCAGGTAAAGCTCAAAAACCCATTTCTTATAATTTCAAGTCCAACCTTAGGAACAAAATCTGGCAACCATGGCATATGACAACCATCTTCTTGCAAGCCGATGGTGTCCTCAGGGATCACTTTTTCAAGCACTCTGGAAAGCATGTGCATAACAGCTGCGTATACCCACAATAAGGGAGAGAAAGATTTATTGTGGCAAACAGAGTTTCCCTTCATTCCATCCTGAGAATCAATCAATCTAGACTTCAATGATATCCACTTCACTGCTAAATCAACCATCGGACCAACATGGCTCCAAGAGCAGATCTCCAGATTATCATCAGCTCCCTCAGGTATTCTATCACTTTGGAACTTGTGTGAATAAAAATTTGGAAGTGTTCTGGCCAAAGATTCTAGAACAAGGTATGCCTCCTCAGAGATGGAAGCATATTCACTTAAAACATTGTTCTCTACCAGTTTTTCAATTGTAGGAGGATTCAACCACAAGCACAAGGCAGGAAAAATATTGGAGAAGTATGACACACAATACCCATTCTGAATGCAGACCTTCCAAAAACGTAGTTGTTCAACCGTTAAGGCAGATGAAAGTTTACAGTTTTCTCTTCCCAACTTCAACCATTGTTCAAGAGAGGAAGGATTTTGATACAACTGCCATGTCATAGCGTGGAAAATTCCATTCTCTATGAACTCTCCACAGTTCTTCCAGTCAGATTGTGCCAGCACCTTTTTAATGAAAAAAGAACAGCAGCATAAATTCTTTATGTTAAATGGTAGGAAAATAGACGAATCAAATAGGAACTAGGAACATCACACATTTTTTTTTTCAATTTTATTCTAACATAATGAAGTGGCTCAGCCAGCCTCACTACCCCAAAAACAAATGAATAAAAGCTTACCTTCAAAAGGCAAACAGATTTTATCTTAGAGGGATAAACCTCCAAATTGTTATTTGCAGTAAATCGGTGAACAACAGTTTGAACTAGTCTTTGGCACTTCATTATTGCATTTGCACACATTGGGGAATGCCTTGCTATTGCAATTAGTACTGAAATCATGCATTCTTCCAAAGGTGCCGTTGGTTCTATCTGAAAACATGAGTAAAATACATATCAGAAATATTCCACAAAGCAAGTATTGAGCTTGCCGGGAGAGACACTATGGCTACTATTATGTTGGAGTCAAAACAACTAAAATATAAACTTATCAAATTAACATAGAGATAATTCTTCAACTTACTAATTTCCAGAGTCTTGTGCAAGTACTCAAAAACAGAAAAAGTGAATATATAAATCTGCAGGAGAGAAAGTACAGGCTAGCACGAGAGTCTAGATTATTATTCATTTCTATTCACACATCCCACAAAATGTCAATGGTTGACACTAGATAACAAGTTTATTAAATTTGCATGAATATAAGCAGAAACTTGACGGCAGGTATGTCAAAGCTTTGCCAATCAGATATTGGAATGGATGTATTCAACAAAATGCTGCTCACCTCCAAAAGATATCGAATCCTTGGAAGGATTCCCATCCTAACCAAACCGGCAGCAAAATCTTGTCCAGCAACAACAATATCATCCTGAATTGTATGCTTCCCTTCAGTCTCATCTTCCACAATATGATCACCATAAAGAAGAATATTTGAAGGTTTAGCACTATATTTCCAAAATCCACCATGCAGGAAACCAACATCAATCGCTGGTTTAGTTCGAAATATAGGAGCAGTATAAGTATCCTTCACATCAATTGCTGTTTTCTGAGAGTACATAACATTTATCAAACTCAACATTACATATAGACATACATAAATAGAAAAGATAGAAATCTACCTCAAAGAGATCAAAGAAGTTCCCATTTAAATCACAGCTCAATATGCACTGAATAACTTTGGCACTTGCTAAAACGACAGAATTGTGGTTATCATCAAGAGACATCCTACAAATTTCAAATTATTCAATTAAGGGTATAGTCTACGGAAGACAACTAATTTTAATGAATCAAATTCTAAATTTTAACAGGAAAGCCTTAATGGTATTTAGAAGAGACAAAAAAAAGATCTTTTAACCTTAATGATAAGATTAGCTCAGGTTCTGGGCCCAATGCAAAAGCCCAAACAGCTTCCCAGTCAACAGTGCTGTCAACTTTGTTATTACTGGCCAGAGTGGAGCCAACTGGATTGAGATAAATATTATGTAATGCCTTATCAAGCACAGATGCAAGGAGATGCAGTGCAAGGGCCCGTTGTCCTGGAATCTGAATTCCACAAAATCAGTAAATAACAGGAGATCAATAAAGTTATATCAAAGATATACAGCCGCAATATTTAATATTAGAAATACACAATCTAATGTGTATCTCTGCAACATCTAGTGGCATTCACATTAAAGATCTAAAATGGAACTACAGATCATCCAATCAACTAATAAATAAAATATAAACTAACCGTGCTTCTTGTGAGTGTAACTGATTCTTTAATTGTATAACCCGCTGCGCCTGGATCCCCCTCTGTCCGTAAAAAGTCGCGTTCAGCAACATTATCACCACCTGCAATACAGTAATAAAAGGAAAAACCATAACAATATTAAATTTAGTCATCCACTGTTCCTTGTATGGCAAGTATCCTTTGCACATCTATTCCCTAGACAGCCAAAGAATACAGACACTTGATGGAAAAATGTTGGTAAATCAACCTTAGAAAGCTTATGAAGAAAGTAACAAGAAGATCAACATTCTACCATAGACCTATAGGACATAATTTTCAATAAAGACGTTTGCATATATATCTAAAAATAACTAAGCAAATGAACATAACTACATAAGAATAATTATGATTTGGCCTTACTTGTCTCTGGTATCTGGACAAAATCATTTTCAACAACAGTCCCATCCAAGGAAAATCTTAATTCCCTAACAGCCTCAACTCTCTGGCTCCAAGCATTCCACAAACTGCCACTCACAGGGTCTACATTCTGCTCCATGCCATTGTCAAGGCCACGCGTTGTAATATTTGAGCTAGTTGTCACCATCTTGGAATTATTGCTCTCTGTGTTTGGAGTGTTTATAGCATTGCTTGACTCATTCTCATGTCTAATGCCCAGTTCAATGTTAGCAGCCAGATCTGAATTTGAGTCCTTTTGCTTCTTTAATTTCTTTTGGCCTCGTTTCTTCAGTAAGTTTAGCAAAGCAGGATCCATCTTCTCCATTATCTCAGCCTGTGCTTGTGCAATTTCTTCAGGTGACATATTTTTTAATCGGGCACGATTCTCAACATCAATTTCACTCTCAAGAGACATGGACCCTTGTTCATTTCCTATGTTGTGGAATTGTGTTAGCACAGTGGTTCGTGTAGAATCTATCTTCCCCATTCTCCCAAATTGCACTTTGGCACTATCATTATGGAACATTCTTTTTGCACTGACCTGATCATCTATGGCCATTGATCCTGGTTCTCTACTGAAGTTATCTGAGTCAGCATCTTTAATATTCTCTTGCAGGTGGAATTGAAGTGAGTCATCTAAGTCCATTTCAGTGACTGAACTAACACTCAATTCACTCCTCATGGCTTCTTCAGTTTTAGTCGAAGGCCTATGGGCATTTAAATGTGATTCTACATCTACATCCATGGAAGCTACATCTGCATGTGCACCCAAGGAGTCACTCAACATGCTTTTCTTGCCTACATTTTCCATTGCTTCTCCATCCATCATTTGTCTTTCAGTTTTCCCTATGTGTGATTTGTTTGCTTCCCTTCCCTTACTCTTGGAAAAATCATCACTCTGCATTGGCTCTCTCCAAAGGCTAAGATCCAAAACCGTTTTCTCTTTCCTCCGTACTGGTTTAGCGAAAACCGATACAGGATCAAGGTTAGCAAATCCACTTTCATCTTCATCATCTTCTTCGTCTTCTTCAACAATATTTCTATTGCTTCTTGGAGTCCAATGCTGTGTAAAAAATCCAAGTATCAGTTTAAGCAACTTCTGATTTGAACATAATCAAACTCAACAACAAAACAAACCCGATTAATTAATTCAGTCAACAATTACAAGAGTAAGGGAGATAAAACCAAAAAGGAACATCTTTAATGCTAGTATTAGTTGATCACCACATCCCAAACCCGTTTCTGTACTAACCCATCTTTAATGCTTTATTATAGGCTCTAAACATATAGTATTGCCTTACTCCTTCAAGCAATAACCTTACCCAAATTTGCAGTAATCAACAACAATTAAGTACCAAAATAGCTGAACTTCCCTAAGTGTAAGCTGCACAGCTCCCCTTTCTAATCATAAGTACGGTGATCTATGTATCCCAAAAGAAACAATACATAAATGCATAAAAGTTGTTCATATTCATATATCTTATAAAGGTTCAAAATTTTCTGGATTTAAGTAACTTGAAAAGAACAGCAAACAAAAAAAAAAAAATTAAAACAGAGAACCAAGTAATTGCTGAAGATGAAACAGAGTGAACTTGGTGGTGGTTACAGGTCCATGGGAGCGGTGGCGTGCAACAGGGAAAGGAAGAACTGACGGCTGAGGCGGTTGAATGGGCTTGGTAATATTATTGTTTGATGAAACAATTCCCTTTTCGATTATGCTTCCAACTAAGCTTGAAGCATCGTCTCCATTGATCGAACAGCTTCCAAATACCTTCAAAGACGCAGCTTTCCATTCATTTATTTTGCCTTTATTGCCGCTTTGTTGCTTCTGCTTCCTCTCCATATGTTCCAGGGTACTCGGGAGGTTCTGTTCTTCAGGTTTTTCAATCTCGACTCCGAATTAGAAAATTAAAAATAGTTGCTTTGACCCAAAGGAGAGAACTTTCTAACTGGACTTGGCCCAAACCAAAAAGCCCATTGGAGGATACCTTCTCCTCTTCTTTTATATACAATGCTTCCTGCCCGGCACGTGGTTCTGTTTCTTTTCCATCACTGTCCCTTGAAAATCGGCGATGGCGGATTGGACCCAACTTCCCCAGGAACTCCTAGACCTTATTTCCAAACGTCTAGACACCTCCTACGATGTCATCCGTTTCCGTTCCGTTTGTTCCACGTGGCGGTCCTCCGTTACAACCCCCAAACGCCACCGCTTAGCTCCTCGTTTCCCGGTCCTTCCCGATGAGGGTGGCATGGTGAATACCTCCTTCGGGTTTTCCCTCTCAAAACGCACCGTATTCCTCCTTCAATCACCCGAAACCAATATCGAAACGGACACTTTGACCTCCTGGGTAATCAAAATTGAAGAAGATGTGCCAAAAAACAGAATTCAGCTGTTGAATCCTCTCTCAAGGTCCGGTTTCGATTCTCTCCCTGATAATTTTCCCAAATCTTTGAACTTGTTGGAATTTAGAGTTTTTGAATTGGGTGAAGAATACGTGCTTCATTATTTAAATCACCTTAGTTATCTAGGTGATGTGGGAAACTTGTACATGGAAAAAGTTGTTTTATCTTGTTTAGATAATAATGCTAATGATTTTGTTTTACTTACAATTCATGTTTCTGGGAAATTAGCAATGTTTAAATCTATTGATAAGAAATGGACTATAATTCAAGACATGCCTTCTCCTTATGATGATGTGATATTGCATGAAGGGAATTTTTATGCTGTTGATAATACTGGTAGGACAGTGCTTGTGGCATTGGATTTTGAGATAAGTGTGGTTGGGATGCCCGTGTTTGGTGGAGACAAGAAGTTTTTGGTTGAGTCCAAGGGTGAGTTATTGTTGGTTGATATGTATTTGAGCATTGAAGCCGAGGAGGGTTCGTGTTCATGGGCAGGTTTAGGGTTTGTTGAGGAGTATTTTGAGAATCTTGCTTTTTATATGAATGAAAGGACAGTTAGGTTTAAGGTTTTTAAGTTGGATGAAGTTGGTAAGGAGTGGGTTGATGTTAAGAGTTTGAACGGCCGTGTGTTGTTTTTGGGTGATGATTGTACCTTCTCTGCCTCAGCAGAAGATTTGTCTGTGTGTAGAGGGAACTGCATAATTTTTGCGGATAATTGCTTTTATTCACTTGGGGTAGAAGATGGATCATCGGAGCGTTGTGATGTAGGTGTGTTTGATTTGGAAAACGGTTCTATAGGACCATTACAGAAGTTTCCTCAATTTTCCAAGGTGTTCTGGCCACCACCTCGTTGGATTTCCTCAACAACATTGGATGTAAGTATTTTGCATTTCATTTTTGAAATTTTGGTTGAGTTTTTATTTAATTTCAATTCCCTATGCTATTGCAATTTGAATGAAGATTCTTTAAGCATTGAATTATGAGGAATCATGGAAAGAACATGCACAAAATCATGACCAACTCCTTGAAAATGTTCTTGAATCTCATGTTCTGTTATGTGTGTACCTTTCTATAAAGTTATAGACAGACATTCAACTATCGATATACTGTCAAAAACAGAGGAAAGCACAGACCTGATGGTGTGGCCTTGTTAGTTTGAAACTGTGTCTTTAAATGGTCACCATTGATGCTATGTATCTAATGTGAACTTACTGAAAAGGCCAAAGTGAAGTCTTCATGTCAGATAACTCTTGAGTAGCTGGACTTAAATAGAACGTGGATTTCTTTCATATGTCTCCCAAGACATAGGCTCTAGCACTGTTCTAACGGGCTAAGATTTTTTACTTTGATTTTTAGTAGCAATTTGAATTTGGATCTAAAATTATTGTCGTATACACTCTGTCCATGAGGTTGCCACCAAATGGTCAATTCAGAAATGTACTTTTTCATGTTTGTTTATCGCATTGACTATGAATGAGGATATTTGCCTCTTCTGACTACCTGCAGTGAATTTGTACTATTTACCATGATTTTCTTGCAATTCATTCTTATGTAACAGCATGTTAGAAGCTGATCCGGTGGATGCAACAGGCACAAAAAAACATCGGAGAATCGGCCTAGCACATACTGTACTTCTGCTTCATGGTTGAATTCTATATTCCTGGTTATCTACCTACGGTTGCTTTTCATATACACCATTGTCATTTGATGTCTCTGGCTGCTCAATCAGAGCACATCTAACCAAAAATCTGTGTTCATTTGGATTTGGTTATTTGTGGGGCAACAGAAGCAACTACCATGACAAGGAAAGCTTTTGATCAGTAGGGAGTTTCCAGTTCTAACTAAAACATTTAAGATGAATACTTTCACCTGCCAATAGTGACTTGGCAGTTTTCCATTTCCTTGCATATTTTTCTTTTCTTTTTCATCTTTGAGCATGTAGTATGAATTTAATGTCCTTTCCTTTCAGGATAAAGATTTAGTAGGGTGTATCTTTTTCCCTTCGTATTCTTTAATTTTAATTGTTTATCCTGTCAAATTACAAATACATGTGTACAGATTTTGTGCCAGTGGTGATTTAATGCATAAGAATTTAAATAATTGATATCTTAGTGTAAGCAGCAGCTGAATGTGAAAATATATCAGTAGATAAAAATAATTCTGTAGTCTGTATATGAATATCATTGTAGATGTTCACCATTATTTTCTTGAAAACTGTTGTCCTTCTTTCTTTTTTTAAAAAATATTAAGTATTAGTATGACAAAATTTTATTCTCAAAAAAAAAAAAAAAAAAAAAAAAGCAAAGAGATAATTATTTATTTATTTCTTTCTTTTTTATTCTGACAATGGGTACCTTCTAGATGGTGTTTTGCATTCTCCTACTTGACTAAGTGGGATTATGATATTCTAAAATTAAGTTGGGATATTTGTAAATTATTTATTATTAATGTAATGCTTAATTTAATTAATTCATTAATTGTTTTTATTATAATTTTTAACTTTAATTTACTTTTTATGAGTTAATTTTAATCTATTAATTTAATTTTTTTAATACCATGTATTAAAATCGATTTTAAATTTAAATTTAAATGTTAAAATTTGACTTAATAAATAAATATGTAGCAAAATTAATTAATTAATGTGTATTTTTATGTTATATGGGTTGTCATGAAATATAATCTATATGGATATAAAAATAATAATATTCAAATAAGCTTTCAAACTTTATTAAAAAATAAAGATAAGTTCATGATCTTTTATTGAAAAAAATTAAAGTTATAAAATTTTGTTTTATAGTAATTATAATCATGACGATATATAATATTGAATTTTTTGTTAATTTTTTAATTAAATGATTTATTTTGTAAAAAAATTATTTAAATTTATTTGAATGAATTGAATGATTAATATTTAAAAAAATGTTTTAAAAATTCTTTCAATTAGATATTATTATCTATTTTTAAGATTTAATAAGTATAATTACATTGAAATAAAAGTTAATAATTTTAATTACATGCAATAAAAAATTGAGGAACTATTTGTATATTTGAGTGAAATTTGGTGGTTTATTTGAGTATATGATGTGACTATAGAACGGTACGCTACGTGTTACCGTCACCGTTGCTAATCCTACAACACTTTATTAAATGCAAAAGAAGATCGGTCTAATTGCAAAAGACTGGCAACTCCAGCTCATTGCAGATCGTGTGCAAAAATTTTCAAACCCCATGGCAGATTGGTCTGGACTCCAACCGGAGCTTCTGGCTTTAATAGCCAAACGCCTTGAAACCCGGTTTGATGTTCTCCGCTTCCGATCTGTCTGCTCTTCATGGCGTTCCTCTTTCCCACCAAAACTTTACCCTTTGCCCAAATGTCTCCCATCAAAAACCAGAGGTGGATGTGAAATCTCAATCTGTGATATTACCAGGAACACTTTTTTCCTTGTTAGATTGTCTGGGTCTGGGACTCACAACAATCAAGCAGCCCCTGGTTGCTGGTTGGTCAAAATCAAAGATGGTGCGCACTTTGTGAACATGCGACTGCTAAATCCACTTACAGACTCTGAATTGAGGCCTCTTCCATTAAAATTTCCCAAGGTATTGGATTTAGCGAACTTTCAGGTCATTGAATTGGGTCATGAATATATTGGTCGATATGGTGTAGTTATTTATCGTCCTTTCGAGGAACTATCTCGTCACTACAGAGAGAAAGTAGCATTCATTCGGTCTGGTATCAATAGTGATTATGTTGTTATGCTTGCCTTATTTCGTTACTCTGTCCAGTGCTTGGGTTTTCTGAGATCGGAAGAAAAGGAATGTAATCAATGGACTTTACTTGAAAACGTGGATGGTGTTCAGGATATTGTTTCCTTCAATGGCAAGTTCTATGCCATAGAGCAAAAAGGAAGAACTATAATCGTTGACATATCTTTAAATGTTAGTTCCCTAGAACCTGTTGGTTCTCCCACTAGCAGAAAGTTCTTGGTCCAGTCTGGTGATAATTTGCTGGCTGTTGAAATGCTTTTTCTTACAAGTTCATATTCTGATGCTGAAAGCCTTCCGAATTTCGGTATCTCTGTAGGTCATAAGGTGGTTGGTTTTAGAATTTTCAGGATGAATGAAGAAGAGCAGAAGTGGGATGAGATGGAAAGTTTGGGGGATCAAATCTTGTTTCTAGGTTTGCGTCAAGCAACTTCTGCATCAGCTTCTGAATTTTGTTGGGGTAGAGGAAACCTCATTTTCTATTCGGCTGATCTCTCCTACCATCCACTGTATTGTCATCCTGAAGATCGACATATATTTGTGTTTGATTTAGAAACTGCCACTGCTAGTCCTTTAAAGAATTGCCCTGCCTACCGTAACTTGTTCTGGCCACCTCCTGAGTGGGTAACTTCAGCTACTACAAGAGAATTTGGAGGCAAATCTCCTTAAAGAGTGACTGTCACACGACAATAAGTCGGCAGCAAGCGTCCCTCTCCAAGTTCAAAGTGCAGCTTCAAATTGTGTTGTTTCTATCTTGTACTTCCATGTCCTTTCTGTTAATGCTACATTTTCAATTTTCAGTTGGCTTGATGACAGATTGATGGCATTGGTATATGTTTGTTTAGTTCATTGTCATGAGTAACTCCTGTTGTCTTACCTGTTTGCTCTTGGCTAGTTAGAAATAAGTACCTTTTCCGAGCCACCTATTGTTTTGCTCCGAGCAACTTGCCCGTTTGAATGACGGCTGGTGGTCAAGTGCACTCTGTTGATCAATAAAACTGCCTATGAAAATGCGACCCAAAAGGTAGGACAATAGAATATGAACAGCATTAATAGCAATCCGATTATAGCATAATCTTCTTCCCTTGCCTTACACTATTTGAAGTTAAATCTATATACTTAAAAAATCAAAACTTTGAGACTAATAATCCTAATGCTATAAAAATATACTTAACCTGTCAGCCACCCAACGAAACTATGCAACTTCTTTTTCTACCATTTTATAGTACATTAAATCAGATAGGGTCATGGATATTTGATTTCAGTCTCTCTCAGGAGCATTTTCAGAAACTCTTCTTGCGCTGAGGCTCCCTGTATATGACCACACCCTCTCAAACTCAGCCGCATATGGTTTTTCGAATTTCCAATCAGATTCCTCCTTAAGACCGTTTCTCTTCAAAGAGGAAGGTGCCCTTCCAGGGCTTGCAGTGAGTGGAGTTGAAGAACAGAAGGTTGGTGTTGCAAAAGGAGAGGCATAAGGAGTGTGCTGCATTGAGAAGGGACTTGGAGACATTCGCTTCTGGATTGGGAGACCACTCAAACCACTCCTGCTGAAGAGGGAGATTGTTTCTGCCGCCGCACAGCGCCTGATAGCATCATCAACATAAAGGACATCATCTATTCTTGCCATAATGTTGAAGGCCAAACTCTCCATCACCCTTGAGTAGCTTTCAAGAATTGATTGCCCAACATCCTGCAATTAAAGATAATAAAAGGGGGCTATTTCAGTGTAACTTACTAAGTTCTTCTCTATAAAACAAGAAGAAGGATGCAAACCAAAAACATCGTGGGAACCACTGCATACACAATGTACCAACTAGTAGAGGAGATTCCCCTTCCACTTTATGAGAGATTACCAAAACAAGAAAATGTTAATTGTAAATCGCTCATTATATGCCCCATTACCCCATTAAAAAGCTGTGGTCCCAAGAGGGTTGATGGTACACATTTATAAAGATACAAGAAGGAAACATAAGTTGGTTTTATCCTCACTAACCAAGGAGCTCCCAAATCACATTTATTAGGCCACATGGTTTGGCAGACACATGCTGGAATAATTATCTGATGTAGTGGACAATATAGATAATTCATACTTCTGTTTTATTATTTTTTTTTTTTCCATAAAGAATTGGTGCAAAATACCTTATTATATTGAATTTTGTTCATATCCAATGCTGTCTGTGGAAGACCAGGAAAACGAAGCCTCAAGTTATGTAAGAGGGTCTCAGCTCTCTGCGCCAGAAAATTATTCTTTTCACTGTCAGCAACGAGGGCCTTGACCTTTCCACCCCATGATGAGCGCTTAACTTTGATGTGATTCATGTATGTTTTCTGATCTTTCTGCTTCCAAACATGTACTGCTGCCTCAATCCTATTAGCTATTTCCAGAGTGTGATGTTCTGTTGACAGATCAAGGCAATCAAGGAGACATTCTGGAGAGAATTGATCAGCTGTTATGTAGCGGTAGATGATATCTCCTAGACAAGCTTTTCCATTCTGATGGCAATCAGACATCAAATGGCAAGGAAATTTTGTTAAAAATTCAATCAAATGTCAGAAAAAGTAATGCTCAAAAAAAGTTGGTTCACAATAACTGTCAGAGAGTCAATTTTCAAGAATTATTCAATGCTACATCAAAATGCACCTGTCATTTTGTCGTTCAATGGGAGAAACCTAATAATGTATGTCCATTCCCTTCAAAAGCTATTCTTAACTTTTCAATCCTACTTTGATCACCTTACTTAACAACAGGTTTCTTGATTGAGATGCTCATTAGAAAATTATGAGTCCCCAAATTGACAGATCAACGTTGAGTGTCAACCATTAACATTCAAAAATTGTTAGCAAATGAACAGAACCAATGCATGATAGCTATGTGGCTTTCAGCAAGACTGCAGAAATGTCATTATTTGAGAAACACAGTCACATACCTTTGGTAAGGTCTCCAAGTATGCAGTAGGTATCTCCATCTCCGCGAGTACACTGCTATTAATGGCCATGGCTGCCTTCAGTATTTGGTTTGTGGAATCCTTACATTGCTGCAACTTCTTCCTTGCATCCTCTGACAAACCATTTGGTGGCACTTTTGGACATGGCAACCACCACTTCTCTTCCTGCCTAATCGAGGGCCTCCCTCCAGAAACAGATAATGGGTAAGCATCACAGTCACCACCATCACCCACAACTATCCCCCGATCAACATACCAAAACTCTGTCTCACGAAACCCATCAAGCATGGTAATCAACATTGCATCAAGCTTCTTGAGGGCAGGAAGGTTTATATACAAATCTGAGCGTGGCCTTGTCGTCATGACTTCATATGTGCTTCCTCCAGGGAATTGTTGTATTGATGGTACAAGTTCAACAATTGAATCGCTCACACACAGGAGCCACTCCATTTCTCTTCTCCACATTGCCTTCTTCTGTGGTGCTAATGGCTCTAACCTCCACAGCTCACCAAAGACAGTTGCTGCCATTACAAACAAAAAGTACCATTTAGTTTAAAACAAAATTTATAGAATACATAAAACTACGTAGTACAAGAAATTATATGCAAAATCACACCAACCAGAGAGATTTGTGATGGCATTC
Organism: Durio zibethinus; assembly: GCF_002303985.1. The sequence continues at coordinate 2,161,894 of NW_019167915.1, read as the reverse complement.
GAAATGGCAAGTGCAGTACACACTCCTTTCCCACCTCCAGACATGTCTTCTCCTAAAAGGAGCTTTGCAAATCTCTCCTTCATCATCTCAACTTCTACAAAACATTGAAAACATTACGGAAATCAGTGAAATGAAAAATAAAAATAACCAATGTAGGGAAATACTAACTATGTTGTAAAAGCTGCAATTTTTTTCTTTATTTCGCCTCCATACTGTCATTTTTTTGCAATTATGAGGCACAGGAAAGATCATAATTATATTTGTTGCTATAAATAGAAACAAGAAAAATCATTTCACTCAGATATATACTCAGCGTAAATCTTCCTCTTGTGTAAGTCTATAATTAACGAAGATTTCGCAAGCAAAAATACCAAAATAAACAAAGAAATGGGAAATACCGGACAAATCGGTGTCCCGTTTCTCAGGAGTCTCATCGTCCCAAATCACGACATCTTTCCCTCCAATCACCGGCAACATCAACGGCCAGTGAAAACCGAACCTTCCAGCAGCCTGTAACCTCGGAGATGAGGTCATCGAACTCGAACAGCCTTCCCCATCGAACCGCCGACACGAAAAGCTACTACAACTCTCCGACTCACTGACATCAGCACTCAAATTATAACTCCCACACCGCTCACTCTGCTGATCAGAGCCATCATCAGAAGATACACTCCCCATGATCTTTACTCACAAGATCCAACGGCTAAAAAAAAAAAAATGGCTCAGCCGCACATTTGCTAACAATGAGAAGAAAATTTTGGCTCTCGCTTTGGTTAGAGAAATAAAGTGAAAGAGATAAGAGAAATCTTTCACATTCTCTGATATGTATCCCTTTATTTCACCTTTCTCTCTCTATAAGCACTGAAACTTTTTCTTTGGTTTTCTCTCTGTAAGATTGTTAATGTGTGTGCTTAGTACTGTTACTGTTACTGATGATTTTTTTTTTTTTGCAAAAGCAAAAGAGACAGCGTTTGACAGTTGCTTGTCTTTCCGTCACAGTTTACCTTACCACCCGATACCTACCTTTTCCTTGGGACCCCTCAGTATTTCCCTTTTTTTTTCTGTTTCTCCATTGCCACCGTGGCATTTTTAATTATGTGGCTAAATTTCTTCCTAAATGGCATACAAATATTTTTATAAAAAATATAAAAAAAACTAAATGTCTCTTATTTCATTTTTATTCTAATATTTTTTATTTTCTATAATTTTTTAATTAAATTTGTATCACTTGACTCATAATACCTATTAAATTAGACAGTTTAATATTAGTTTGGATAAAAATGTTTGTTTTATTAGATTTAAATGTGGTAGGGAGATTTTCAAAATTTTTCTATCAAAAAGCAAGTGGAATGATCTATAAAATAAGTTTTTACATAAAAATATTTATATATAATAATTATTGTATGTCGGTATATATCTTTTTTATTTAAATTAGTCATGTAATGTTATTTATTATCAAAATTATTAATAAATTTGTTAAAATAAATATTTGTTAGTTAATTATAAAATATAATATAATAATTAATTAATTTTTCAAAAATATAATTTTATGATATAATTTAAATTTAAAAACAAAGGCAGATGTGTAATAATTATTTTACACGATTCTTTTTCAGTTCACACCTCACCGTTTGTTACCCGTTGCTCTTCTTGCCACGTTGGTTTACGAAGATGCCATGGCTGGATTACTCCTTTGCACGGCGCGAATTTTGCTTCCGTGGAAGGGATGGTGTGGAGCCCCGTTGCTGATTTGGAGGGAATGGGGAGTGAAACGGAGTAACGGACCAAACGGCGGTTAGCTTTTTTGCCGGGGGGAGTGAAGTTTAGAAAGCGGTAGTTTACATTTAAAAATAACATGAGCTCGCATCCCTACGGCACTGGTTTGATTGGGAAATTAATCGGGTTTAAATTTTATCTTTGTCAGTGAGAAGTGCAATTCATGTGGCTTTGGAAGTTTGGGGCGGGATCGTTCGATGCAATCTTAGCCGTTGAAAGGAGAGTGGGACCCACGCGGCATTTAACGGTCGGGATGTGGAAAGAATCTTTAGCGGCCAAAAGCCTGACATTGTGTGGAAGAGAAGTAATCGATGTCGGATATCGTTACGTCTACAACCGATACCACGTTTTTCAAATTTGGACACGCCACACATCAGCAGTTGATATCAACCAAAAGCAAACTTGTTTAACACGTGTCACTCTACACTTCGTTGATTTCCTCGAAGGAGATTTACCTTTGCGTCATTAAAATCTTATAAATTTTGACCGGCGGTCAAAATCAGGTCGATGGTTGAGATGAGAGCCGTTGACGTAGGACCCATGTGCATGTTATTTTGATTAAAAGTAGGGTGGAATTATATTGTCCCTGACGGACTGAGGACCACATTGATTGCGATGGAGTTTCATGCACGTGATTCAGTTGATGCTTAAAAAACATCATAGGTCGGCTGGTCGGGTACTATATGAATTTGATCTTTGATTACAGTGCTAAGGTTAATAAGGTGCGGTTTCGTTTGTTTGTTTTTTAGATCAGGAAAAGATAATAAAAGGCTAAGGCTAGTGTAGTTGGTAAATTAAGAGCTCTATTTATTTTTCCGTTATAATTCGACTTTATAAAATTTTGTACGTATCATATTATAATAGAATGATAGAATTTTAAAATCACTTATAAAAATTAAAATTTTAATTTAATTAATTTAAGTAATAATATTTAATAAATTTTTAATTTTAATACTTGTTTTATTTTTAAATTATGATATTTTATTAAAAATTTATTTTAAAAAATCTTAATAATTGAAACACTTGATCGTATTAACAACATAAAAATACAACAAAAAATGTTGGTTTTAATTTAATTAATTTCATAGGAATAGTTGATATTTGATAAGGGATCTTGGATGGACGGTCATTTATTTTATGTATGTATGATGGTTGACCAAGTGACTTTTATTAATGGGTAATTAATTAACAATTAATTTGTTAATTGAGATTGGAATGTGGAGTTAATAGTACCACTGATTACGAAAAAAGTTAGTAAATCCCAAAGACATGTGTTGGGATGATAAATAAATGTGTTTTCCTAATTAATAAAAAGTATGAACAATCAATTAAAGCCAAAAGCACTACAGCAAAGCTGCTTTAAATTTTGTTTTTGTATGAGTATATTTAAAAAACATTTTTAAAAAATATTACATACGAAACAAATTTGCTTCCTCCACAAAGACACTAACCGGAAGGAACAGCCCTAATAATTTACTTTACCGTTACACCTGTAAGCTTTATGTTTTATTTGCTATAATTACATATTAAAATGTTTATGAATTTAATTGGGTTGGATTAAGTTTGGTTGATATTTTAAAAGTTTTTATTCAATATTCAATTCGAAAAAATTTATTAATAAGTGATTGATTTAATCGATTAAAGTTCATTTTCTTTAATGATGAGATATTAGATCGAAGTTTTATCGATGATTACTTGTTGAAGTCATCTCGAATGTACGATTTAAAATCATCAATTTTAAATTATTATTTATAATATATCTTACTCTAATATGAAATACTGAATAATTTATTTACTTTAAATTTTTTTCTTACCATAATTTGTTTTTAATATTTTAAGATATTAAAGTACGAACTTAAAAATCCCTACCTAAAATTTAGCCGTGGAGAGGTATCCACGCACGTCTTTTTTTGGAAAACTTTACTTTTTCTGCATCAGTAGCTGCCAAAGTTAAGCAATAGAGGAAGAAGAATAATGAGCAAATAATGGATGATAGAAGAGAAACCAAAGGGGGGCGGGTGCAAAAGTGAAGAAATGGTTAATGGGTGAAAAAGTGGAGTTAGATATTGAAAATATTGAAGAAGATAGGTGCCACATTAAATATGGCAGTTAGTTTGTTCTCATACCAATTTAGTTTGGTAGCTTCTCTATGAATGGTTCATGCTATATCTATATCTATATAATATATAAGTATTTTATTTGTTTAAAATTATTATTCAAATATTCATCCGAACCCGAAATTTAATTCAAATTTATTTATGTAATCATTTTAAAAAAATAATATTAATAAATTTAAAATTTGAATCATAATATTATAGGTGTTTTATTATGTAAAGAAAATTTTATGCAAATTTGGTACGATTCAAAGTTGAAAACCATGCCAAAGTTCTCTAATTTAAATCTCCATATATTTTTATTTTATAGTAAAAAATAAAAAAACTCAATGCTAGAAAAAATTAAATGAGATTTTGGTTGAAATCTTAGATTTATTTTTTTCAAAGGAAAAAAAAAAAGGCGAAAGGCTAGTGGGTTAAGGTCTGCAAACCCATAAAAGCCCAAGAGGTTTTTCCACTAGTTGGGTCTAATTTGGAATAGACTGGGCTTGAAATGACCATATTAATCATGCGTTTATTTTATTTAATTTTAATATTACAAAAATTTAAAATAAATTAATAATAATAAATGGAGAAAAAGAAACTAAAAATGTGTCAAATCAGAAGCTGGATCTGAATTGTTGCCGCTCTTTTTTGATAATCGGTGTCCGGCAAAGCAAAATCAACATTTCTCTAGAATATTCTCACTTCTCAAATCTTTTTTTTTAAAGTAATTTTTACAGATTAATTAATTTATCAACAAATCAAAAAAAGGAAAAAAAAAAAACCTTAAGTCAGGCCCAAATCGACTACAAGATGCCGAAGAAGATGGGCGTAAATAGCAAAGCCGAGGCGGCGCGTGCGCGCAAAAGCGCGACTGAAGCAGATCGGAAAGAGCGGGAAGCCAGGGAGAAAGAAGAGCAGTACTGGCGCGAAGCCGAGGGTCCCAAATCCAAGGCTACCAAGAAACGCGAGGAAGACGCCGAGAAGCGAGCTGAAGCCGCGGCTCGCCGTGCGGAGGCGCGTCGTCAAGCCGAGATGGAGGAGAAAGAGATCGATAAAGCGACGAAGAAACCGGATAAGAAGGCGAACCGCGTGTCGATTCCGGTGCCGAAGGTGACGGAAGTGGAGCTGAGGAAGAGGAGGGAGGAGGAGCAAACGGAGATGGCGAAGAAAGCGGAGGAGGCGAAGAAGAGGCAGAGTAGGACGGCGGCGGAAGAAGAGTATGAGAGGATGGTGTTAGTGACGAACACGAATAGGGATGATTCGATTATTGAAGCAAGGAGTGTGGAGGAGGCAATTGCGCAGATGTCTGTGGCGGATGATCTTCCGGCGGATCGCCACCCTGAGAGGCGGCTTAAGGCCTCCTTTAAGGTACGTTACACTCACCACCTTCTTGGGTTGCTGAATTTCAATTACTCTCGTGATTAGATTTATAGGATAGTATATTTTAGTTCCTTAATCTTCACCTCACTGCGCGGCATTTTATGAATGAATGTAGGCATTTGAAGAAGCTGAGCTTCCCAGGCTTAAAGAAGAGAAGCCGGGTCTTACTCATACTCAATACAAGGATATGCTATGGAAATTATGGAAGAAATCTCCGGACAATCCTCTAAACCAGGCAAGTTTATAGCCAATTTTGAACCAAGGCCTTGTTCATCCCCTCTGTTAACATGAAATAATCTGATGGGTTTATTAGGTTAGGTTTTGTTGTCAAATGTCAACCAATGAATGATTGCTAGTGTTCGTGCTGCCTAACATAATTTTTGTTTTGGATGTGCAGATTGCTGAGTGATCACTGCTAAATTTTCCTGAGGCTAGAATAGCAGGCGAGTTTTGCTTGGAACATATTGTATGCAAAGATGCATTTCTGGTTTATAAACTTGTGTTGGTTTTTGGCCTATTATATGTGTAGTGTTTGCCTAGTGCTTAAAACTAAATAAAACTTGATTGAGTTAATAATAATTATTATTTATTATTACTCTGTTGAAGATCCCACCTCTTTTGTTTAGTTGCTTTAACTATGGTTTGTTTGCCTTCTTTTCTTTTTCCCTTTGTTAAGAGCCAGAAAAGATTGTTTAGTTACTTGGCATAGATTGTGCACATTACTGATTAAGTTGCAAAAATAAGATACATCCCCTTAAGGTTTACCTGTCTCTCCTTGTGGATCAACTAAGATTTGATACATGATATGCATGTGTGACTAAAATCACTTTAGGCTTGCCTCTATGTTATCTACTGCAATCCAAAGTTTTAAGTCATTATTATGTGACTAGACTGATTGTTTTTGCTTATTTACATAGAAGTCTACTAGCGGTAAGAATCTAGTGGAAAATAAAGGCTTTTGTGGAGGATGGATTAGCAAATGCAAATTGTTGCAATGACTGTAAAGGTCTGAGGACGCTTGCCTCTTAGTGATACTTCTCAAGCAGCTTTGGTCAACGTGACTGGATAATTGGAATGCTTATCAATTTTATGGGATTCCTCTTTCTGATTTTCCATGAAAAAATGTGGTAATTCTTGGATGCCAAGTTTTATTAAATTTACTGAATGGCACATTTTAAAGGTTTTTGGCCTCTTTGAACTCTGGATTGAACAAGAAATGTTGATCCAGTAAGTGTATGAAGGTATTTTTCTTGCGGTGTATCCATTGGATCCTCATTCATCTATTTAAATCTTGTTAAATGTAGTATTGTGGTTAAATGCTGTACACGATAAAGGATGTGCAGCTTTTTGGCATAGGCTTATTTGAGGATGCTTTTCTGGAAATACCATTCAATTCTCTCGATCAAAGAATATGATGTGCGTATCATTGTTCCAGTAGGGCCAGCCAAGTCCACTAGTGGTTGAACAACCCACATCACCACTTAATGTGCATTAATTTGTTTCATTTAATGACCATACCATAACATAAGCTCTTAGTTGAATGGTAATTTCTTACTTCTGATTTGGTACCTTGACGGAAAAGTTGTTACAGGTTCCTGTCATAAGGATGAGCTAAACAATAAATTTCCTTGCTCAATCTTTTGGTGTTATATGAGAATGAATTTTACTTGATATTTCAGATAAGAACATCACCTCAACGATTGTTTACAAACTTAGAAATTTCCTCCTCTTAAGGATATCATGGATTTGATGCCCAGGTGGTATGAAACATTATCTCACTTCTGCGTATATTCTTTCCATTCAAATTATGTCACATAATAACATTATTAGGAAACGTCAATTATTTATTATACATTATATATGATAATTAAATGATGAAAACTTTTTTTAAGAGATTAATTAGTGATTTTCGTAATATAAATAGTTGATTTTTTTTTTAATTATGTGATCATGTGATATAATTTGAATAAAAAGATACATATTTGACGTTGAGATACTGTTTCATAACACCCTTTCTCTGCATGGTCTTAACAATTTTTGCTTTTTTTTTTTATTTTTTTATTCTCGAAACCATCTTCTCTTTAAAAGATTTGTTTTGCTTTCATTTAATTACAATACCTAAATGTATATCCAAAGACTTGTTAAAGATGTAGATATGCAGCTCAGCGGAGGCAAATATTGCTATTGTTCGTTCATAAAACTTGGCTTGTCTATTATCTCCATCATTGACGTTTGTATATGGATGCCTTGACCCTTGATAATAATACTTGTGTACGCAGCGTAGCATTGAATTTCCTGCCCACCGTTCACCCAAATACGGCTTAAACAAATTATCATGATGATCAATAAGCCTGTCGGGTGTCCTAGATCTCAAAGATTTTGGCCCAGTCTTATATCCAAAGATTTTCCAAAGACTATAATTGAAAGGGAAACAGTCCAATCATATCTTTTATTAAACTGAGTGGAATCTAAACAATGAATAGCTAATCCCATCGGGATGGAGCCCACATTTTATTAACATTGTATTGGATTATAGACTTTGCAACAAAAATATAGGCTCTCTTTAAAGAATTGTTATTGTTGGAGACTAGATTCATGTTCATGAAGTGGGTTTGCAACTTTGAAGTACATTGCGTTACCAATCTGTAATTCTCTTTCGAGAAATGTAAAGTGTGGTTTACCTTTATACATGGAACTATGAAAGTGGTGTTCAAGCACTACTAGTCAAAGTTGAACCCCCCTCTGGTGCTTCCGCGTCGGCATTTCAGATCTTGTTGTAACTACTTACCTAACTGTAGTAAGTGCATTAGCCAATTGGGACAATATGTACGTAAATAGATTTAAAGCAGTGTCCTGTTCTGTTCCAGTAATAGGACAAATTCCTAAACCCTAAAATCTGCAAGAAATTTGTCAAAAGATACTCCCTTATGAAATGGAATGGTGCCTGACGATCGTAAGATATCTTCTTGATCATGTGTGGGAATGCAAGGATCAATTGCAGAATTATGTCATACTTGAGTGGCAGGACAGTGAAGAACAAAACTATAATAGTTGGCCTCAAATCCGATAACTGCAGCCGGGAAATGCTACTCCAGTTACTCGGTCTCTTTGTCAAGTCAGGAGACAATGTGTTAGCAGTGCATGTCCAAGAAAGGAATGATGCTTTTGACCCTAACACTTTTCACATCCATGAAGATCTCTGTAAATCCAAGCAGGTAAGGGATTCTGATTCTACACCAATTTAGTGAATCTGAAAGACATTACAGAACAGGACTGATTTATCTATTAGCTGGTATACTCATTGCTTGCCAATGCAGGTTGATTTTCTTGTTAAAATTTGCACCGGAAACTCCTATATCTCTGTGTTATCTCATCAAGTTCGAGAAACTTATGCAACAACCCTTGCAATTGGATGCAACCTGTCAGGGTAATGAATCTGATAACTAAGAAGACTGCTTATGTAATTGTATATCTATCTGTCTGATAGTTCTATGGTTATCTTTTCCTGTAGGCCAAAGTATTCAACTGTAAGCACTTGTCTCAAATGTTTACCTCCCACCTGTACCCTTCTCGTGATGGACGATGCAGGAAGAATCCTAATCCGAAGGCAGGGAACTTCCCAGCAAGGTTCTGCAGATGTAACTCTTCAATCTTATACATCATCTTCCCAGATGAACTCTGTGGTTGATCAATCAACAACCTCCCGTCAGTTACATAAGTCCTTGACCATACCATTGCCTTCAACATCTCCGTCAATGTGTCAAATTGAGAGTGAAGGACAGTACATTCTCAAGAAAACAGTTCCTCAACATCAGCTTAAAAAGTCATTTACAATGCCATCTTCTGCATCATCATCTACATCGCAAACTGGTAGTGGACGACAGCAGAGGCTTAAGAAAAATGTCAATGAAAGGCGGTTTCACAAAATGGCATTCCTAGAAGCAGAGAGATCCTGCAGGCGTTTTAGATCGGAAGAGCTGAGTGTTGCCACGGATAATTTCAGCCCTGCCATGGTGATTGGAAAGGGAGGAAATACTTTGGTGTATCGAGCTAAACTAGAGAATGGTCAAGCTGCAGCCGTGAAAGTCCTCAAAAACACACATTGGTCTGCAAAGGATCTTCTCCGAGAAGTTGAGATGTTGACCAGCATAAAGCACGAGAACATAGTTGAGATAATTGGGTACTGTGATAGCAAAGAGTTGCAAGCAGTCGTTTATAATCTTCTAAACGGAAGCTTGAAACAATGTTTAAAACAACTCAAGTGGCCTGAGAGGATGGGTATTGCAATCGGTTTAGCCAAGGCTCTGGAGTACCTTCATCATTGTTGTGACCTTCCCATCATTCACAGAAACGTGAAACCATCTAACATACTTCTCTCTGATAATTGCCAACCACAAGTAAGTTCTACACCAACGTTCGAATGTCTGTAATGCTTATGTTAATCTCTTTCAAGTCTGCCCAGGACAACTACTATAAGATATAGTTTCTCTTCTCTATGGCGCCTTTTGTCAGTAGGATTTTCCATGCTAGATACATTCTTCTGTTAATTATTTTACTGGGAAAAAGACACTACCATTACGACATGTTAAGTCTGCTACAATAGATACACAGCACAACCAGAAGAAACTAAAGCAAAGGTAAAGAAGCTGCACTAAATCACCAAATAAAACAATTAGATCCTAAACGACTCTGATTAATATCCCATTAGCAATGCGAATCTGTTTCTTAAGGACCCTCAATTTGAATTCTCCTATCTTTTTGTTCCTAAAACACAATATTATGAAGACTGTATAATAATCTTAGTGGGAGAATGAAGATTGATCAAAATGGAACTGTTTGAGAACGTTAGTTTTGAGACTGCAACAAAATTTGTAGGATCAACTAATTCTGTAACTTCTTTTGTTAACCCATTTATTGAGACAAATAATTTGGCCAAAGAAGAATAATTTGTGGGCTTAACACAACCAACATTAAATTCTTAAATCTAAGGTATCTGCTAATATATCTGCATCTGCCTCCGAATAGTTCTAAAGTGAATTCACTTTTCATGCTCGCAATTTATTTTGGATTTCATCATTTTGTTTTAGCTCTCAGATTTTGGAGCAGCAATAGTGCGTAATCAATCTTATCAAGTTCCAGCAAACACAAAGCCAATTGACATTGTTAGGACCTTTGGATACTTGGCACCGGAGTACATGGTGTGTGGAAAGATTGATGAAAAGATAGATGTTTATTCTTATGGAGTTGTGCTCCTGGAACTTATTACAGGGAAAGAGGCTATTCAAATAAACCAGACAAATCATGAAAGCTTGGTACTTTGGGTAATCTATTGACACATTAAGCCTGAAATTAAGTTTTTGTATCTCAAAGCTTCAAGTATTCTGTCCAACTCTCTTGCAGGCAAGATCTTTACTCCGCTTTGGCCTATGTGAGCGTCTAGTTGATCCTTTCTTGGGCAACAATTACAAAAAGGAAGAGTTGGAAGTAATGATGTTTATAGCACGCCTCTGCCTTATGCATTCATCTTCTCAAAGGCCAACAATAAAAACGGTGAATTTTTTTTTCTTTTGTCACTTCAATGAAATTGCTTTTTGACTCACTTCTGGGACATTGTGTATCATCTTCGGGTTCCACCATAATCGATTATTTTTCTTGCTTTCTCACTAACAGTGACCATGTCATAACTGAATAAGACCCTAGAGGCTAGAACAATATGTCCATTCCTTTTGATTGAACAACCACTCTAAAGCAGCTACTTTACTTTTTCTTCCTACAAGTAGTAGAGAGTTATATAATAGGAGGCATTAAGTAAATGTTTAAAACTTGAATTCAGATTTCAAATAGCTACAACAGTATAGAAAATGTTCCGATCAATGAGGATCATGTTGTTTCTATATTTGGACAGATATTAAGGTTATTTGAGGACTCAGAGTACTGGCTAGTGATGCAAAGGGAGAAAGATCAACTTCTAAATGGGTTTGGTTCCATAGGTGAAACAGATTTGTGGAGACAATATGAGTTGTCAAGTTCTGGAACCATGGCATTGGATGATACCTAGACAAGTAGTAAAATTTTTGGGCTTTTTTCAGGAGAGAACTGGGTCTGCTGATGTGAAATAGAAGACTATCCAACCAGATTTGATCCCTTCTTACCTATTAACCATGTAAATATATCAAATATTGGTCAGAATGAGCTATTTCCACCATAGTGTCTATGACTTCATATATGTAGCAATATAGAATCTATTGTAATTTATTTCTTTAGCTGTTATCCAAGTTTGGTTCTTCTATAATCTTCTACATTGTTTCTCTTCCAGCTTTGTGCACTAAAATATTTTGTTTGTTGGAAGCAGTTTCTTATATCTATGAATTCAAGTTAGAATTGGCGGAATGCCTATTTTTGAGATACCAGATTGTTTTTGGTAAAAACAATTTCAATAATACATTTATCAAGTATACAAAAACTGTATTCATGGCGATTTGAGCAAAGATTAGCTGTGTGAGTACAAAAGGATTCTTCTGCATTCAGTGTGCCGTTTGAAAAACAAATGCAAATAGGAAGGGCCAGAATTGGCCTGAATGAAAGAAATTAAAAGTCGAGTAAGCTTTACACACATTGTTTATAACAGAAACTGAACCTTATAATCTTTACTCAGCAAAAGAATGTTTAATTGAATGCATTTATTGGCAATTCTATAGTTACAAACCAAATAGAAATTCTGTTGAAAAAGAACCGAGACCTTAATGCTGTGGTCATTTTATACTTGTAATGGTTAATTCAGAACAATTTCGGCTGCAAATTTTTCAGAGAGGTATTGTGCTTTTTCCTATGGCTCTGCCACAAAGCAGAGCATTCTTTGGAATGGGATATTCATCCCTGACTGACTTCACAGGTGTATATACTCTCAAGTAAAATTGTTGTCCAAGATATTGCCGTGCCCAATATTCAGTTCTCACATTCCACATTCCAACATTATCAAGAGCCATGTAAATAGCAGTCCATGATCTAGGATATACCTGCAACACCAATCATCATTTTAGATTTTTGTTGGCATTTGAAGTCGAACACTGATAACTGAAATTAAGAGTTCATAACTCTACCAATGGATCACATTGGCCATTAGCTATCAGCCATAATTTTAGTAATTTTTAAAAGTGATGGTCCAAAATAAATCTATAAGTTTCTAACCTGTGTGGTGGAGCGTGAAATTGCATCATTTAAATTGTATTGTTTACGACTATCCGGAGTCCACAATCCTCCATCCATGCTGCCATATAAAAGTAGTGTAAGTTACAGGGAAAAAAAAACTTGGATTTGCATCAGAGAACAAAATTTTGACTTGGTTATTATGTAAGTTCTTACCCGACAACCCAAAAGGCATATCCATCAATATGCCAGCTCTGGACAATGCTTTCATGGTTCTCAAATACAATTTCAACAAAGGCTCGATAGTCAGCACCCATGACCGATGTGTCAAGGTACATGTTTTTACCGGTTGGATTAACTGAGATGCTTCCAACTCGAAAAACACCTTCAATATTGAAGTAGTCAGCTAGCTTAAGAGGTGTATCAGCTGGTACAAAAGATACACTGTTAACAGCATATCTTTGCTTTCCATTGACTTGATCTGCTGAGCTTGCTAGCTTGATTGTTCTGGTAATGTTAATGAGACCGTAGTGGTATGATCCCTGTGGATTTGGCCTTGGTCCACTTGCTGTTAGGTTAGTCCTGAAATGCCCCAAAATGAAATGAATTTGACTGTTCAAATATACGAGTAAGGATATTGTAACGAATAAAGATATCCGAAAATTTATAAAAAAATAATTAAATAATTTTACTTATATATATATTAAAAAAAAAAAAAGGTTGAAGTAAGAAAAGCGAAAAGGATGGTGCATTTAGAAGAACTCTATTATAAATGGATCCAAGTTTTCACCTAATGGATCGGGCCTGATTAAGAGACCAATCGATCTGGTACGTTGGTCCACCAGGAATGGGGCCTGAAACTGCCTTGTTTGAGTTACTGTAATGAAGAGTGGCAGTGGTGGTAAGGATCTTGTTGGTGAAACGGGTTGAGGCCACAACGTAGAAGTCCTGAGCAGCTTGATCCATGGTAACCAGCACAGAGTAGGACTGACCCACATGAACATCAAGTGATTCATAGATGGTCTGGACCGTGTGGGTTCCCTCTACTTCAACCAGCGTCATTTTGTGACCTTGAATGCGGAAATTGAGTGTATTTTGAAGCCCAACATTTGATATCCTAAACCTGTAAGTTTTGCCTGTGGTGCACCAAACAATACCCATTGTTATCATATCGCAAAAGCAAATTGAAGTTCAACTGTCCAAGTAAGCCCTAAATTTACTCCAGAAAATGGTTAAATTTAGCAGAAACTGTACCTTGTTCAACTGTGAAGTATGCATCATTAGGCCCATGACCATTGATCAGAATACCATCAGGGAAAGGAAGCTTATGACCACCATCTAGCTTTGCTTTCAATTGCTGAAATAATTAGTATAAGAAACAATTTGTTAAATTACATCAAATTACTCTCGTAATTACCATATAAATAAAGAATAAAATGTTTTTATAATAAATTGTTTATTTACCCTGTGGTCAGTCTTGAACCAATCTCCAATAAGAACGGTTAAATCACCAGCAGGGTCCGGGAAAGGGACAGGAATTCTGGGCCTACTGAGGATTTTGATGCCTCCAAAGCCGCCAGCAGCCTTGTGGAAAGAAAGAGATGGGAAGTAGTAAAAGCTGCCGATTTGATCTTTCACCTGCAAAATGTAAGTGAAGTTCTTGCCCGGAGGAATTGGGCATGTAGTGCCATAAACTCCATCCTCGAATGAGTTTTTCCTTTGCTGCACACCATTCCTGTTTTTTAATTGCCAATTGAAACCCAATATTAGTTCCATAATAATAAAAAGGAATTTCTAACATAGTATATAACCTCGTGTAAGAGTGGCCAACCAATCACATTTCATGTTGAAAAACAAACTAAAGTCAAAGGTGAGGTCTTAATAGCAACTTACTGCCAACTTATAGGTGCTGAATTCAATTTTGTACTTTATATCCTAAAATGAATAGGCATCACCATCAAAAGCTGGAATGCTGCTGTTTGGATTTGATATTCAAGAGGAAGTTTTAAGTATTTCTCATAAAAAAATTGTTATATATATATTTTATGCAAGATTTACACACCAATTGTTTCTTAAATATATCTCCTTTTATGCTGCAACAGCAAATAAGAAATAACCATAGTCATTAAATACGTATAGAATTTTGTGATCAGTTCTAAGCTGCCTAATGCCTAGTATACTATAATGGATATCTCCAGAAAAAATGTATCTCATGGAATGGGAATTCCTTTTTAGAAGAAAAAAGCATAATATACTCGTCGGAGTATCTCACCATGATAGAAGAAAAGGTTCATCCAAATTGTTGTAGACATTGATGATGAGATTGTCATTGGTTACAGAATAGAGATCAGGCCCTGGAAATTGCCCATTAATAAGAATTCCCTGTCAAATACAAATAAAACGTATCTTTCAGATGATAGCTAAAACCAGATGTGGAATAGAGAAGAAATCAATAAAAAAACTGATAGCATAATATAGCAATTTACTAACCTGCTGGCGAACCCCAAGTGGGGAAATATCACCATAAGTAACATTCCAGTTGAAGAACCTGTAAGGATCCTCAGCCTGAACAACAACAACAACAGCAAGAACCAATAGGGTGACACTTCTTTGCAAAAAACTGGATCCTGTAAGCATCATTTTTATGGTCCTGATTCCTGATGGAGAAGAAGAGAATTGGATATGATTTTACGGCAGTGTCTGAAGATATAGAAGGTCTACGAAGCTAGACAGACGGGGTTCTTTAAACCTACAACGAACAGGTTACAACCTTTTCAGGACAGGAGACTTCAATGTGGTCTATAGTAACTGATACGTGACTTATTTAGAGTGCACTGCAAATAGGGAACCCCAAAAAGGCCAAACCCCAAAAAATGAACAAATGAATGAATAAAAATAATAAACCCAACCCCAAAAAAGAAGAAGAAAAGAAAAAGAGGAGATTTGAAAGAAGATTTGAGTGATTTCGTGCGGGTTGGAGAAGTGAATCATGATTTTATAGTGTGCTTAGCAGGGGGCCGTAGTGAATGCGGCTATTGACCCACCAAATATGTCCCGAATTTTTTGTTTTCATTAATAAACTGTCCACTAAGAATCCGACACGTAACTTACATTCCAATGTAGTGACGAAAATATCCTTGTTAGGGTGGAAGTAGGTGATCAGGATGAAAGGGAACCGCGTGGGGGGCTTAAATTCACAGATGCGTGAGCTGGGGTTGGAATCCCCGTGATTTCTGACGCCACACACGGCATTTCCATGCGGGTTAATTGCTTTGGTGTGGACCTAACAAGCCCACCTCAGGAAGATCAACGGCTTATATTGCTATATAACTTTGGACCCACTGTAATGGACGGAGGAGATGGATGATGATTAGCATTTTGTTTTATGGAAATAATTGTACGCGGAGAATGTAATGAAATGGGATTTCTGAGACATTCTTCAACATACATTTGCGCCCATCATTGGGCTGTCGACAGAATGATGACAGTGAGGTTTTCATATTTGTGGTTGGTAGTCAAACATACCCATTCATATCATGCTGTATAGGGATGATTTTTTATTTTATTTGAGGCTTGATTTTTGTACTTATTTGACTATTCAAAGCAATGAACTAATAGAAATAAAAATTTAATTTAATTAGATTATGCATAGTTGTGTTCCTTACCGATCAGATTTGGGTTGAATTTATATTTATATTAATAAATTATATATTTATTTTAATTTTGATATTTTTAGCTTTAAAATTTTTTTAAATTTGACTCAAATTGATGAAATAAATTTTAAATTCGTTTATTAAATTTAATTTATATAATAATAAATTTTAAACAATTATTTTTTAAAAAATATATGTTTATTGGAGTCGGAGCCAGGGGCTTTAATTTCTTTATTCAAGTTTTAGTCCAAAGTTTAAATAAATTTAAAAATTATGCTTAAATTCATTAAATAGATTTTAATTTTTATTCAAAATCTCTTAAAATTTGAACGATCTTCCAATTTAGACAAAGAGTTTGACTCTTGATTATATCTAATTATATAATTATTTTTAAAAAATAATATTTAATAAAATTAAAATTTAAAATTTAGTATTTAAATTTTTTTTTTATTCTTAGATTTTTTTTAAAAGTAAAGAAGTAAGTATCAAGCAAAAGATGCATCCATAAGCATTAGTATATGTTATATTGGGGGACTAATTTCTATGTGTAATTAGTAATAAAAAGACAGACAATTTGGATCTTAGTCAAAAAGTGTTATAATTATATATATATATATATATATATATTGATTTGGCTGAAAGAGCAAGAAAATCATGCACTAGCTATGAACCATAAGGTTGAGACGTGTTATAATTGTGATAAAGCCTTTCACGCAACATTGTTGTCACACTCCTATCTTTTTATATCCCTTCAAGCAAGTCTCTGTAAAATAATTTTAGGAAGTAAGACTATGTTTGGAGGAGGGTAAAATCGGGGTGCTTTAATATTGAAAAATGACATGAAAATGATATAACTATTATTTTAAAAAATTTATTTCCAAATAAATAACTGAATAAGACTGGTTTTTAGGGCGTGATTGAAGAGACGAGTTTGCCAGTTGGAAAATCTATCCATTTTAGCTGCTGAGCTGTGTTGTTGTTGTTGCGAGAAAGAATTGCATTCGAGGAAGCATCACTGAATTTTCAAACCATTACTAGTCAGAAGTGATTTCTTTTAATATACTTTAAAAAAAGCATTTGCAGCCAAATTTTTCAGCCTGAAATCAAGGATAATCAGCTCAAAATAGAACACCGAAAAGAACTATACTATTGTATTAATTTTATTAAGCTGAACATTGAAGTGATCTAAAAGAGGCAATGCCCTAGTTTAATGCAAAAGTCCACAGTTGGATTAGCCTCAATTGTGATCAATGGAATTTGTCATCATTGCACTGCTTTACAAAAAGAAACGAAAGAACAACGATGGTAACAATCTCCATTTTCACATGCTGAAGGGGGTAAAAGGAGACTGACTTGTAACTTGTAAATGAAGTTTGGTCATATGTCAATTAGTGTCGTTTAATTGATTTCCTTTTGTTTTGTCTTTTATGAAATTATGGTTCATGAAATTGGAAGGACGTTGGAATTGTGAATTCTAGTCTGAATTGCCTGTTGGACTACTGTTCATTTGTGATTTCTGGAACCTGTGTGATGGCCGAAAGAGATCTAAGCAGGCCAATAGTTTTAGCCTAGCCTTTTGGCAACCCAATTAGGTAAAGAGAAATTGGGTGAGCGATAATGGGAAATTGGCCCATCATTTGATGCATTATGGGATATTGTCTTGTTATTCCACAAAGTTGTTACTAGAACAATTTTCGTGGACCAAATCAAAGCCAATTAATCGCAATAGGCAACACCAATATTATTGTCCTAAAGAAAATGGATGGCGTTTCTTTTCCCAAAATCATCCCTTCTCAAGATTACACCCAACAACATGCCAATGGCCCAATGCCACTTAACTTCGCTTTTCTAAACTCTATGAACTCAATTCCCCCACACCACGGACAATCTCAAACATGGAAACTCTCTTGTTAAACCAAACTCCATCTCGCCTTGATCTTGACCCAAAACCATAAGTCCCGCTTTCTATTACTCCCCAAGCCCTCCAAGCACTTCCCACGACAACAAGTCACGTCAAACCCAACAGAAGTTTTGCTCTCTTCGCTGTCCAAAATCAATAAAACAACTTCCAAGAAACAGGGAACTCACTCCAAGCAAATAATATTAAAGATGAAGCGGATGAATCCGATGGTGAAGTCAGCAAAATCATCGGTAGCAGAGCTCTCCCAGGTGGGGAAGGTATGGAATACTTGATCGAGTGGAAAGACGGTCACGCCCCTTCATGGGTTCCACAAGATTTCATAGCCAAAGATGTGGTGGCAGAACACGAAACCCCATGGTGGACAGAGGCTAAGAAAGCTGACGACAAGGCTTTGGCTGAACTTTTAGCAGCTGAGGAAGATTGGCGTGACGTCAATGCCGTAGACCCGGATGGCAGAACTGCCCTTCTCTTTGTTTCAGGTCTTGGGTCCGAGCCATGTGTTAGGATCTTAGCTGAAGCTGGAGCTGATATTGATCATCGTGATAATGCTGGTGGGTTAACGGCTCTTCATATGGCAGCTCGGTATGTGAAACCTGGTTTAGCTAAATTATTGTTGGATCTCGGGGCGGATCCTGAAGTGGAAGATGACAGGGGTTTCACACCATTAGCTTTAGCTAAGGATATTTTAAAGGTGACCCCCAAAGGGAACCCAATGCAATTTGGGAGAAGATTGGGCTTGAAAGTGTAATCAGGATTTTAGAGGACTCAATAGTTGAGTATGCTGAGGTGCATGAGATATTGGAGAAGAGAGGTAAAGGTGAAAACTTGGAATACTTGGTAAGATGGAAAGATGGTAGTGATAATGAGTGGGTTAAAGCAAGGTTTGTAGCTGAGGATTTGGTGAGGGACTTTGAGGCAGGGTTAGAGTATGCTGTGGCTGATAGAGTTGAGGGGAAAAGAATGGGGGACGATGGCAAGTATGAATATCTTGTTAAATGGACTGAAATGAAGGAGGCAACTTGGGAGACTGAGAAGAATGTTGATCCTGATTTGATAAAAGCGTTTGAAGCAGGACAGATTGAGGGGAATGGTGCTGTCAAGAACAAAGCAAGTATGGATGGCTCAGGACAGATTGATCATGGAAATGGGGCTGTGAGAACCAATCAAGCGTAGATGGTTCATAAATCTCATCCTATTAGAATTTTTGTAATGTAATTTTCATTTCTTAATGAGGCTTATGTTGATTGAAAGTGGTATAAGGGACGTCAACTGGTCGGGACCAACCGCCCAAGCAAGGTCAGCTTGAATCTTGTGGAGCTTGAAGTTTAAAGAGTTAAGTTTTGGGCTAGCTATATAGGCTTCTATTTTATTCTTTTTTAAATGATTATTTTTGCCCAAGCTTGAATTTATAGATCTTAACCCAAGTTTGGGCCAATTCAGTTGGATTTGCAGGTTTATGAGTTTTTCTTTTATTTATTCTTAACTTATTCTTAAATCTTAATCCTTATGCTTATCTAACATATATGTTTAAATCCCTTCAAATTTACAATCGTCAAGAATCTGATCAATCAAGATGTCAATTTCTTAAATTTAAATCTTCATATATATATATATATATAATAGCAAACAATTTTTTTAATTTTTATTTAATAAAAACATTATCATTAATTACGAGATGAAAATAAACAAAAAATTGACTTTGAAAAGGTAAATGAAGTAGACTATTTTTTTTTAATAAATGGAGGATTGATGTAACTAATTGCTTGCTTGTATGGTATATTTGTATGCTAGTTTAGTAGCTTTTTCTTTAACAAAAGAAAATAATTTCATGGTGGGTCCAAATCATAGAGGAAAACAGTATACCTAAAGATGTCGTAACGGTTCTCGGCGTTGATTGATGACTGATCATTGACTTATGACCGTTGATTCTATCTTGAGTGGGCCAACAATGTTACACAGCAAGTAAACCCAGCATGCGGTTTTCTTTCCCTATATTTCTTCCATAGACAAAAATGGAGCAATTTCCGTGTCTCGTGATTCCATAGACGAAACGGAAGGACTGTGTGTCCCTTCTTCGTTGCCTCTCTGTCACTTCCTTTCTTTGCATCAGTTTCCTTTCTCATCCATCACTAATAAACAAACCCATAAATTTATTCTTCTTCTTCTTTGTTTCGAAGTGTTGGACCCAAAAAATGCATGCAAAAACTGATTCAGAAGGAACGAGTATTGATGCGTCATGGCCACCAAGGTCACCACGAAGGCCTGTATACTATGTGCAGAGCCCTTCGAATCATGACGTTGAGAAGATGTCTTATGGGTCAAGCCCCACGGCTTCACCAACCCACCATTATTACCATTGCTCCCCTATTCACCATTCCAGGGAGTCTTCTACGTCAAGGTTCTCGGCTTCTCTTAAAAACCCAAGGAGTCTTGCTGCTTGGAAGCATGTTCGGATTGGTCATGGCGATGATGACGACGACGACGACGATGATGAATTGGAAGGTCGTGATGGACGCAAGGCTAATAACGTCAGGCTTTATCTTTGCCTGGTCTTCTTGTTTTTCGTGCTGTTTACGGTCTTTTCTTTAATCTTGTGGGGTGCTAGCAGGAGTTATAAGCCTGAAATCTTCGTCAAGGTTAGACCTTTTTTTGTGCAAATTGGTTCTTTCTTGAGTTGACTCAGTAGTCACCCGGCCCTTTTTAGTTGCTGGGCTGTTTCTGTGAACTCTCTGATCATAGTTGTTTTTACTTAAACTGTGTAGATCATGAACTTCTAATCTATTATTAGGAAAACATAGTTGGTACTTAGCACCTAGTATTGAATGGCGTTCCATAAATAGAAGGGATTTTCTTTGCATTGATGGAATATTAACCCCCTATTCGATGTGAGTCAACTCAGTGACTCAGTTCACGAGTTTTTTCGCTGAATGGGGGGCGTGGACATATATCTAGGGGCTAGGAATCTGGAATGGGCGCCGTTCTAATTGCTTAATCCCATAATTTCAGCTTCCTTTTTTTTTTTTTTTCAAATTGTTTAACTGTGATTTATACTACTAGTTAATTTAATCAAAGCACTACTGATAAACCTTTTTCTCTAAAATACGTGTGTTGGTTTGTAAGCAGCACATAGTCTTCGAGAACTTCCATTATCAGGCAGGAAATGATCAATCAGGGGTGCCAACAGATATGCTTTCACTAAATTCAACGGTCAAGATTTCTTACAGAAATCCAGCTACTTTCTTTGCCGTCCA
The DNA here is from genome assembly GCF_002303985.1 of Durio zibethinus. The sequence goes on along the minus strand of NW_019167915.1, from coordinate 2,140,668 downwards.
TGTCACCTCTACCCCTTGGGAGCTTCACTATTTCCAGCTCAAAATTGCCTCTGGACAGGTAAAAGTAAAACCTTTTTGTTTATCCTTGTTTATGGTATCAATTAGTAGTTAAAAATGGAGGGTTAAAAAGGGAGTTTGGGTTAGACCGGGGAAGGTAAGTATTTTTGGGTCAAAAGACTTTTTGGGTTAGCGGTTAGCAGCCTAGAGAAGTGGGAAAATTAGCAGAAGGCTTTGAATGCTATTGGGTGTCTTTATTAGAGCGCCTTGTAAAGGCTGCAAAGACTGCACCTAACATAATCCCAATGGTCCCCCACAGAGAAACCCATTGCTATTCGTTTGTTTAGTTATAAAAGGGACCGTCTGCTTGTATAGGACAGAAGTATGTTTGCTGCTTAGCTGTCTTCCAGGATTTGGAACAAACGTAGTTCGCACTTCACCCCTAGGATACGAAGGAATGTTCCAAAGTTTTAAACTGAGGTTTTTAACATTGTCCCTTGCCTGGTTTGATAAAAAGATGGTTGGCTTTTGGCTACTCAATTGGGCTTATACAGTCAGTTTTGTTTCTTAACCGAAGTGTTCAAGCATGTGCAAGATTTTAGCTGAAGATGAAAGGTGGTAATGGGATGATGATGAGTCAAAGCTGAAAACTGGTTAATCAATTATCTTAAAATTTTAAACTGATGGAAGGTGTTAATGTACAAATTTTGAGTTAGAAGCCTTGTCATGAAATATTTTCAGGCACTTGGCTTTACTTTCTTAAGACGCTGATGTTTATGATGATGTTTTGTTTATCTGATAAGCTTGTCATTAATGTACTAATGTAGATGAAGAAGTTCACTCAATCAAGAAAGAGTCAGCGGAAAGTGGTGACGATTGTGCAAGGGCATCAAGTTCCATTATATGGTGGAATACCAGTTCTTGTGAACACTAGAGAGCACCTGGACAGTGTAACAGTTCCTCTGAACCTGACATTTATGATGAGGTCAAGGGCTTATATTTTGGGCAGACTGGTAAAGACCAAGTTTTATGGGAAATTCAGATGCTCTGTCACTCTCAGAGGAGACAAACTTGGGAAGCCCCTTAATTTGACAGATTCATGTATAAATCAGTGAATTCTCGCTTTTTCTGTATTATGTATCTGACACGGTGAAGCTCTGAATAAATAGATCCTACTCTTGTGCAATTTAAATTTTCGATGTCTCTAAAGATTGAAAACAAGTTGAATTTGTTTCATGTCTGGTTAAATTTGATTTCTTAGGCTCCTCTTTTTGTGGTTTTTTCCATGTATCTTGTACTGATTGGTTAGATTTTCTTCTGTATATGGTGGATAAACATGAAAGCTGTTTTTGTTTAGCTTTTATCTGCTACTTGATCCTTGTGTGTCCTGTGATAAAGAGATTTCTGTTAGAATTTTTTATGGTAGGGAAGTGAAGCCTATGCCTGTAGAAAAGTATCTTTTCTACATGCAATTCTGAGCTTTGAATTAATGTTAGATGACACTTAACTACAGAATGTAGTTGTAAGTAAAGACAAAAAAAAATTTCTGGATTATGGCCAAATGACTGATGCAATGACAGAAAAACCATAGACTCCCAAGGTAGGGAGCTCAAGAACACAATGCAAGAACTAAGACAGCATGTGCCCATGATATAGTTTATTTGCAAGTTTAACTTCAATTTTCTTTGGCCTTATCCTCTTCAATCTTGTGTCCATGGCACCCAGGAATCTTCTCGTTGATCTTTTCCAGGATTCCTTTCTCCTTAGGCCCATCTTCAGCAGGATGCTCATTATAGGCACCGTCTTCGGCTTTCTTGTGCTGACCAGGGAGTTTCTCTTTTATCTTATCTAAAAGGCCTTTCTTCTCTGGATTCTTAGTTGGGATTGATGTGAATTCGAGTTCTGTTGCTTCTTTCCTTCAACAAAAAAAAAAAAAAAAACACTCACACACACACACACAAACGTTTTGAGTAAAGATCCTTAGCAAAATGCCAATATGATCCTGAAGAGAAATTACACTTGTAATTTAATAAAAATGTATGGTATGGTGATGGGATTTAGAAAGTAAGTTAGAGAGGCTTACTGAGCTAGAATTGCTATTTGAACGATGGAGTTTTTCCATGAGAGTAGGCTTCTATTCCTCCTTTGTGTTGTCTGGCTTGTGGGCATTTGCCATCACCACATCCTCATCTGCCTTCGTCATGAAATCGGACATACCTCGATCTGTTGTTTTCACTACCTTGTTGCGATCTCCCTCAGCATGATGACCTTCCATATCGTTGGGAATTTAGCAGAATAATATCAGTAATTAATATACGAGCTTTGAATAAACACTTTGTTGCTGAATGTCAAATTGTTGGTTTACATTGAGAAAATGATGTGGTATTTATAGGTGAAACCGAAACCAAAGGGAAATCCAATCTCAATTTAAGGTAACATGGCTTACAATTACACTTGCTTCGTTGTCGGCCCCCAGACGAAGACAACAGAGGTGGTCGCTGTGGACGGTCCACACTAATCGAGAGATGCCGCGTGTTTTCTGATGTGGTACGGCTTTAAGATGAGGTGTGATTGTTTATTGCATGTAAATTTATCTCGAGATGCATTTATTCTATTAATTAATTACAAGAAAGAGTATTTGAAGTAAGAGATTTTTTTTTAATATTTGAAGTTGTTAAAAATTAAATTTTGATTATTGAAATAAAAAATGTAACTTTTTATTGACAAATCATGTAATTGTTGTTATATTAAAAGAAATTTTTATTTGATAATGATAATGGTTTGAATTATATTAAATTAAATTAAATTTTTTTTATTTTTTATATTTCAATTTAAAATTTGATCTATTTGATATTAAATTAAATATAAAAATTGATCCATATTAAATCGAGCATTTTAAATCAATTTTCAATTTTTAAATTTTTTTTTTCATTCATACTTTTATATTAATATAATAACATTTTAGGATTAGATCTTTTGAAAATTTAATTATAAAAAGCAGCTGAGAATCTGTGATATGTGGTATGGTGAGATGGATGAATCCTTGCTCGGTAACAAAAACATTTGAACCTAGGATGCAATTTTGAAGTAGATGAGAATCAAAGAAGTCATGGGATAGTTGCGGGGTGTCAAGTTCTTCTCTCTTTTAGTACTAACTACGGAGCCAAGCAAAGTAACGATGTGCCTGTATTGTCTCTCTACCATTCAAACCTGGGACGTACATTATCCCCCCCCCCCCCCCCCCCAACCCCTTTCCGTGGGCCAAACGGCCCAATAAAAGGTTTCTGATTTTCAGTGAAGAATCCATGAAGGATTCAAAGCTTTCCTATTAGGCACACCGCACTGGAAACAAAACATAGCCAGAGAGAGCGTCTAGCAAAACCAACAACATCAGGTCCCAAATAATATCTGAGAAGCCCACGGGACCCAGCCCTCATAGTTGAACTTGAACAATCCAAAAGTAAGATGCAGGCAGGCATCAAAATCCAAAGCAGAGTGGCAACCATATAACCCAGTAATCTTCATGTTTTTCAGGCCGAAAAACATGGGTCTGTTCTGTTCCCCTTCATTATTTTATGCGATACATTTAATCATCAATCACCATGCGTATGTATACAAGCATGATTTATACAATAAATATTTAAGTTTTACACATATGAACGATTATTAAATATGTGTTTAAAAATTAATAGAAAAAAATTGAAACCCAAAAACATCAAATTGGGCCTTTATAGGTTCCTCCTGACATAATCATCAATGTGAACATTGGAAGCTTTTGACTAATGACATAAATTTCCAATGGCCTGTTCATGATTCGTGAATCAAAGTTTCAATTCAAAGTTTCTTTTTTTAATCCCAAGTTACTGTTAAACAAATTATTCAGTTTAACAGATGGAGAAAAGAAAAGACAGATACTAATCATTTTGTATCCCATAGCAACTACAATCTCGGTAATGCTTCTGGCACCCACTAAAAACCCCTTCTAGAATTCGGTGTTTAATGTTTCTAGAAGTATTAAATACAAAAATGATTGATATATCATACATTTTTTTTGTTAATTTGGTATTTTAAAAAAATAAAATTCTCATTTTATCAAATTTTCATTCTATTAAATATTTTGTTACTTCAGTCTAACACTATTAGTAAATTTACTTACTTTATATTAATATTCAATAAAATCATAAAATGTGGCATATATTTCCAGTTATCATTACATTATTTGTTTTTTACATCAACATTTAAAATAAAAAATAAAAAAAAATATTTTAATCTAAAATTAAAATAATAATAAATAAGAGAAAATAAAAAAGTTGGAAGGAGAGAAAAAAATAGTTTTTTTTTGCTCATGTTACAATAATTGATGTGATGATAATTAAATATTTATGATATGTGATATAGTTTTATTGTATATTTATATTAGGTCAATCACTTAACTGAGAGTAATAATATCAAATATTAAATTATTTGATAAAATAAAAATTGTACTTTTTTAAATATCAAACTAATAAAACATATATACATTCTAGAAATTAGCCCTTTCTAAAAGGTCAAAACAAGCCATTAGCTCTTTCTCAAATCAAAACCCATGCTAGAATTACATGCTTAAGGTTTCTAGAAGAATTAAATACAAAAATGACTGATACATCATTCATTTTTTTGTTAATTTGATATTTATAAAAATAAAATTCTCATTGTATTATTTAAATTTTCATTCAATCAAATATTTTGTTACTTTAATCTAACACCATTAATAAATTTAATTACTTTATATTAATATTCAATACAATCATGACACGCGATATAAATATTTAATTATTGTTATATAATTTATTTTTTATGTTAGTATTTAAATAAAAATTAAAAAAAATTTAATCTAAAACTAAAAAATAAATAAAAGAAAAGATTTGGGAGAGTGGAGAAAAAAATAAAATTTTAATTAACATGACAATAATTAATATATAATAATTAGGTATTTATGATATATGATATAATTTTATTATATATTCATATTATGTTTATCACTTAACTGATAATAATAATACAAAATATTAAATTATTTGTCAAAATAAAAATTATATTTCTTTAAATATCAAATTAATAATATATATATATATATATATATGTGTGTGTATCAATTTACGTGTGAGACATATTCTAGAAATTAACCCTTTCTAAAATGTCAAAACAAGCCATTAGCTCTTTGTCAAATCGCAAGCCTAATTCTTCGCCTTGCAATAACCGCATTGGCCCCGCAATTGGAATTCTCCGAATGCATGTGGCCTTGAAAAGGATGTATTATTTTGTTTAAAATATTTCATATTATCTCAGTCCATATTGTATCTTAAAATCATTACTCATCAAAGAGTATGATTGTATGAGCATGTGAAGTTAAAGGGTTTTTTTTTTTTTTTTTTGAGGGAATTATCTAAGAGTTTCAAGGATTATTTTTCTTGATGGGTAAGCTTGGTTCATTTTTCTTTTTCTTTTAATGAAGATGATTACAATCATGATGCAATTAAAGTTGAAATTCCAAACCTGTCCATCAAGGAACAAGGAAGCTTTTTTTAGTTTCAGTTTCTGGCTTTTCCCTGGAGACTTCCAGGATCCATGTCAAAATTTTTTGACAATTTCTCATGAACAAGAATCATAAAACTTTGAATTCGCATGTCTCCTTACTGGAGAATATAGGTCAGCTATCCAGGTCTCCATTTATTCACATAATCACTTATATTTTGGATTATGAGCAGGATATTGAGGAATTATTCTTTTTTTTTAGGTGACAACAACTTTCAATTAAAAAAGAAAAAGTGGACATGAAGAATTACTGAACACTGCTTTTTGCATCATATTCATGGTGGTTCATATGTCAGCATGACTTTCAAGCAGTGTAGATATGGAGATTTGGTTAGTCTAAGTGCACATTCTGGGGTCTGGACCTAAAGTTTTGACGGTCAATGGTGGTGATTTACGTGTAGCTGTTTTGGCATATTATTGAAGGGAGAATAAAACTCAGGAATTAAACTACTTCCAGAAGGCTGTGAAATTAACCATGCGAGGCCTGATTCTTTTCTCTCTTTGAATTTTTTTTTGTGATTTTGTCCTTTATATTCTTCTTGTCTACGTCGTGATTTTAGTGGGTATCGCACTGTGATGATCACTTTTTCTTGTCTGGTCGAGAAGCGTCAAAGACTTTACTTCCACGGATAATATCATTTTCATTTTTTTTTATTATAGATGATAAAATTCCTGATTCATGATCATTTTTCATTTCTGGGGTATGTTAAGATTCAGGGATCATCAATTACTTTGGATATGTTCCAGTCGTCAGATCATAATTCTCACGAAAACATTGTTTTCTCTGATTTATGTTAATGAAATGTAAATCTTATTGAAACTAATCTAACGGACAACGATTTCAATTTTTATATATACACAGCAAAAAAATTGATTAATTGGCTAAAAGAAGGATTTGATTAGGCTCGTTTAAGTTCATAAATATACACATGACTCGATCATTCTTGATCTGAGTGCTTTTTATTTCTTTTGTATCTGCCATTAAGGCCTGAAGAAGTTGGCATTTAAACCTTTGTCAGCTAAGTTCCATATAGCAGCAACTATTAACAAAATGCTCAGACCAATGCCAATGCAACCAAGTCCCAAGTTCAGACTCCACATGGCACTATTGGCCCGGGGTCTTTTGATTGAAATCCACATGAAACATGGATAAGCAAACGTCAAAGGTACTGCTGCCATTCCTCCAAGTAGAGGTGCCAAGCTTCCCAAGAAGGGAAAAGCCACTGCTATGAAGAATGTGAGTCCTCCAAAGAAAAGGCGTAATCCTACACGAACCCACCCTGGACTTCGCCTGTTTTTACTGGTGGCATAAATAAACTCGAAGTTGTCGAAAGAAGGCATTGCATAGATTTGGTATGAACCCAAGCAACTTATAATTATACATAAGTAGATTAGGCTTATCACAAACTTTGAAGTCTCTTTTCTGTGAAATTGTAAAAATGCAGTTAGAATCCCTCCATTTGCAGGTATCTGCAAGAAATGAAGAAAAGTACTGTTAGTAATATTAAAAAACCAAGAATTGCCAATTGCATATGTCAATGAACAATGAGATGGAAAGGATACATGCTTACATTGTTTCCATAAGCCCAAAATCCAAATATAGCAAGTGGAAAAAAACACATTGCTATTATTATATAGGACACCATTACTCCTCTCCACATAGACTTCCGAGATGGGTGCTTTGAATTGGAAGGCAACGTCCCCTGAATCAACAAGAACATTACCATAAGGAATTGGCAACACTTTTTCTCCAGTAGTTGCAGGAATTGATAGGACTTGGTTAGCTTTCTGTACTACATTTTCGAATGGTAATAGTTAATAAACATTAATTATTACCCCATTATCATTGCTGTTCATAGTTGTCAAGATAGCTTTCTACAATTGTATGTTTGATAATCATGATACTGGTTCAATCTAGTTTCCATGTTCAAGATTTTTTCAATGAACAGGACTAAAAGAATGTAAAGATTATTCACCTGTATCTCAAGAATAAGATTGTGGCCTCTGAATGCAAGCACAAGGATGCCAATGGCATTCAAGATGTTACCAAATCCAGTCATACCAGTTTTTGCATCATTTGGTATGCTGTAAGAAACACCATCAGGCCTACCCTTGCTGATTGAGAGAGCCCATATCATAGTACAGTACCCAATCGCAGTTATGGCACCAATTAGGGAGACTCTGGCTATTGATTTTAAAGTGGGTAACTGGCCAATGATAAGAGCTATGCAAGTAAAGAGGAGAAACCACTCTGTACCAGTCAATGACTTGGATTCACACATTGTTCCTTCTCCACATATGATCTTGAAAAGTTGTTCCATGGTCCTTCCTCCTGTGATAATAAGCAAAACACAAGAGCCTCCTGACAGATACATTACTGGGAAGATTGCCAGCAGCTTCCCAAGCTTTTGACCTGGGATAGGTTTAGAGTAGAAAATTTTTGGTCATTTCGGTACAATCAAGTTAGGTGAAATTTCAAAGACCATTGACTTGGGTTTCTTGTAATCACTAACCAAAGGCAAAAATTGACAGGCGGACAAATCTGCTGTAGCGAGTTCCAGGAACGGGTTCGTGAAGATTGACTAGAAGCCATATAGTGTAGAGTTGCCACATAAATGCCATGCACAAGCATATGATTCCCCATGCCCTACAGCAATTGAAAATTGTATCAAAATCTAAGCAACAAGAAATAAATAAATACATAAACCCTTTGCTTCAAAGTAATACTTTTAATTTTTTTTTGTTAAAAAAGGAAAAGCAATTCTATTATAAAAGAAGAAAAAATGGGCCAGAGTGGTTCAAATTTGAACGTTTCCACTTGCTCTGACGCTGTTGTCTTGGTTAAAACTTAGCCCCAAATAGCAGTATCAGCAAGACTAGAATATAATAGAAATTAGACGCCATTTAGGAGCTATCTTTTGACCCTTTTTTGGACAGGTTTTTGAAAGAAGACGAACAGGAATATTTTATATATGAATTTATTTTTTCCCATTTTTGGGCTTTAATTGGGGACTAATTTCTTGTATTAATTTTGTCCAAATAGAAATAGTAACATTAACAAGAGACTCTTCTAACTTTGAGTCTACTGTCAGGTCCACCTTAGCCGATTCTGAAACTTGGAAATTTTAAAAACAAAACAGTTTTGTGGCAAAAAAACGTTGTCATGTTGATCAAATAAGCAATTTCAATAACAACAGAAGAGAGAATAGGTAATAGTAGTTTGAAGAGTCGGATTCAGTAATTGCAAAACTTGCAAACTCACCATCCAAGAACTGCAAATGCCGCAGGAAGCAGAAGGACCTGATACCCAATCCCTGAACACAAAAGATGGAAAATTGCAGAGAATGTGCTGCCGTTTCTCGACTCGGTAATAGGCAGCCAGGATTCAAGTTCCCGAGGGTCGACGCCTTGACCATTAGAATCACACTTAGTAACTCCAGGCGTCGTCTCCTTGATGGAGGTGGATTTGATTGTGATGATTTGCAGTGGACTCGGCGTAGGTGGTAGGTAAAGTGGAAGCTCTTGCGTTGAATCATCTTCAATGGGTACTACTTCTCCCATGATTCTTGCTCCCCTTTGATTCAGTAACAAAACTCACAAATCTGTGAATAAAACGTTTGCTTTTGAGCTTATTTAACAAATTAACACTCTTGGATGTGTGAAAAATTACGCACTGCCTGACCTTGATACACCAAACCTGCCAAAATCAACTCCAAGTCCTATATTTCTATATCTCGTTTCATGAACGAATTTCATGACATCTCTCTTAAACTCCCATACTTATAGATCTATATATGGTGTGACGAACTGGAAAGGTCATGGCATGTGTCAAACTATTACATCATCAGTATTTATTAAAAAAAAAAATCCCATTTGGATTTTATTTAACCACCCAAAAATATAAATAAAGAAAAATATTATCCTTTGTCCCTTTAAATCGAAATATATAGTACTTCTTATAGATATAAACAAATAAAATTGTTTAATCATTTGTGAATAGATTTGATTTATATGTTTTTATTAAACTTAATACATTATCATGATAACATTTTAATATTTTTTAATTAAATAAACAAATCATAAATATTACAAAATTCATTTATATTAGATTTATTTATACTCATAATATTTCAAATATTATGGAAGATTCCATGTATATTCACATGAAGTCTTTGCCTGAAAGATACCCTCCATCGCTAGGAGGTCTTTACTAAACACGGTGGAGATGATATCATCAGGCTGATATAAGGTTGTGACGTTCACTGTTTTATTTAGTGAAAAGATTACGCATTGTTTTCTAGAGATGGCAACTTTCCAAACGGACCAGCTAATATATTTATATATTGTATATATATATGTTAATGGGACAACTGCTCAAAATGATTTTTTTTCTTTTTTTAATGAGAAAAAATGATTTCATTAATCCGTATAATATCTTTGAGGCTGACGAATCATTTTCAAGATCCTAGGGAATCTTTAATTAATAAACTATATTTTCCAAAATTGTTGAATTTAGCAACTCTTTATTAATTATTAGTAAATCAAATATCAAAATAAAATAAATTTCATGTGATTAACGTAATTGAGATTAATTTGAGACTGAGATATTTAATTTGTCCTTAATAGTATTGGTTGAGTTGATTTTTTTTAAAAAATGCAATTAATGCATTGTTTTTTTTCTTAAATTTTTAAAAAATAATGCATTAAATGCAAAAAATAAAATAACAATTAAATAATTCTAAATCCATGCTTATAATATCCGACCTAATATTTATAAAAAATAAAAAAAAAATTAAGCTGGGAGTATGGGATAAATCAATGATTTTGGTAAAGCCAAGATTAAAAGCAAAGTTGGTGACCGACACGTTAATTCTTTTTCTTCCCAAAACCTCAAAAAAAAAAAAAACTGTAAAACATGAAGAATTTTTGACACGTTATTCAGATGGCTAATTAAAGTAGGACGAATTTGAATAGAAGTGTTAAAATACAAATCAATTTTGTCTTCCTCAATTTAATAAAGTTTTTGACTAAAGCCCGTCAAGATTGAAAAAAGAAAGGACCCTAAGAATTTTTTTTCTCATAATTTTTCGACATTATTATTTTATTTTTCATTAAAAGATAAAATATTAATGAGATTTTAGCTTAATGATAAGAATTTTTTTTTAAATTTTTGAGATTTTAAGTTCAAGTCTATCATGTGTGGTCGTCGTGTGAATTTGATTTAATTTTATATAAAATGTATTCAATTATGTGTTGATTCGTTAATTTGTTTAATTTAATTTAGTAATTTTTATATAAATGTAATATTTATTATGATTATGATTATAATTTCTTTTTTTTTTTTTGATAAATACTATTGTAACTTCATCAAAGAATATAAATGGGTAAAATATTTTTATAATATTGCACACAAAGATCCACACTATAATCCTATATGTATTCATCAACATTTAACTAAATCCATACATGTTAACTTTGATATCAATTTTGTACACTTGAAAAGATAGGATTGATATTACTTGGACGCAAATAAACCAAAATATCATACTCCATTAAATTTCATTTTCGATCTATATTTTTGATAAAAAAAATTGAGAAGTAGGAAGAAAGAAAACGAAGCATATAAGCTAGACTTAATTGCAGTTGACTATTGGGAGCTAAATATGACGTTCTTGAACAAAAAGAAAAATTATAAGACAAACAAGTTTCATTAACACGTTAATTAACCCAAAGAACAAGTGAAATAAAAACTTTTACTAATGAGCTGTTAAAAGAAAATCTTGAATTCAAAGTTCAATCGAAATTAAAAAACCCAAGGTAAAAACTTTTGATAACGTGGTTTCTACTAATGAAAAAAGAAAGGTCGCATCTGGTTAGGTTTGAAAAGAAATGTAAGCTTCGTTTGACCATTGAATTAAACAAGTAAGGCATATATTAATCAATTGATTAAACAAATTGCTTAAGTAACGGGCTAGAATAAGAAAGAAGAATATTTGAACTAATTATTTAACTAATTAGGAAAGGTACTAATTAACTTAATTAATTAGCTGTCATGTGATTAAAAAAATGATTTCGTCCTACCCATTTGTCGTTCGTCATTTCTTTATTAAAAGATGTTTAATATTTTTATTTTTTGAAAAATTATTACTACTTTTTTTAAAAAAAATTTCATAATTAAATTTGAACCATCAATATATATATTTATATTATTGTTGTAACGATTTTGGAGTCATCCGACGAATTAAGAAATAAAATTAAAAAATAAAAAAAAAGAATCGTCATCAATTTTTTTTTGTTATTTGCGATTGATCACTTATTAAAACATATCTTTTTATTAAAATTTTAAAATTAATTAAAATTTATTAAAAGAATAATTTTGGAGTTTGTGAAATAGTTTAGATTCGAGAATCAATTATGTATGAGGAATGATTAGCACCATCACAACGTCTAATTACGTATTATCTAATAATCTTAATAAAAATATTTTTAATTTCAATGTTTAGCAAGTAATTTCCTTGACTTCTTTTATTTATTATAGTTTTGGTTTTTTCTTTCATCCTTATTCCATAGTTATTGTTCTATTGGAAAAAATAAATTAGAATCTTTTTATTGAAATAATTCTTAAAATGTTTTAGTATATTGATAATATTAAAAGAACTTTTTCTCACCTAAAGATTTCTTAAAATCTCATCTTCGAAAGCTCGAATTTATTTTTTGTAAAAACTATGTCGTGCATACAATACAAAATATTAATATATTGATACACAATTTATTTTCTTCTTTTAAAATTTTATTGATTTTATTGATTTTTTATTTAAATTTTTGAAGAAAAGAGGGATTTTTATTATGTTGAAGATTTTTTATAAATATTTTAATACATTGGTAATATTAAAAAAAAATCTTCTCACTTGTGGATTTTATAAAGCATCATTACTCGAAATATTTTTAGAATCAAGTCATCGAATAAAATTTTTTTTTTTTTATCATTTTATTTTTAACAAATTAGTTAATTTTTGTTTACTACTTTATAGCAAATTTTTTTTATTGTACTGAAAACTTTAATTTTTATTGTATAAAAAATTACTTCAATACGCTGGTAGTATTTAAAAAAAAATCTTCTCACATAGAGATTTCGTAGGTATCACTACTCAAAATATATTTGAATCTCATAATCGGATAAAAATTTTATTTTTCTTATATTTTTACTAATTTTTTATATTTTTTATTATTAATTTTGTTCATTCATTATTTTAAATTCCATATTTATTATTAGTAATTTGCTTATTATTATTATTATTATAATACTTATTTTTAGATATATTAAATTATAAATTAAAATACAAAAAATAATATAAAAATAGAATAAATGGAATAAACTATAACAATTAGAAAAAAAAACTAATTTTTTTATTGGTCAACGATGAGTCAACATTGGAATTAACGCCGGTGGTCCAATCTTGGTATGGAGTGATTCAACAGTTTAGATGATCGATTCAGCTGGATTGGTCAACAAAGGAGAAGGTCAGGTCACGGGTCGGGTGTACGGACCCCAAGTTGGATTCGGGGTGACGTACACTTGTTTTGCTTTTGGCAGCACTATAAAAGGCCAATTTTTTTTACTTCATTTTCTTTTATTCCCCTTTCTTTTACTTTCTCTTTCTCAGACTTTCTCTTTTTAAACCTCAATGATTGTCGCTACTCCCAAAAGCCAGTACCATTACACCGTGCCATCCATCAATCACTGTCACCATCCGTCGATCGTTGGTTGTCGAGAAAAACCAAAGTCACCAAAAATCTTCTTTCGACCCCCTAAACATTGATCTGAGCCTAGTTTTGCAAGAAATGACCTTGAATTGCGTAAATCGAGCCCTAAAGTTTTAGGCAAAATGAATTTTTTTGGTTTGATGCTGTGGTTCCCCGTTACCAAGGACTTTGATTTTTTTGTTAGTGTTTGTCTAATTCTTTTGGAGTTTTTAGGTTTTTTTTTTTTGAGTTTGGAAGTTTTTGTTGTTAATGATTGGATTCTAGATTTTTTTTAGTTATAGGGTTCCCTTTGGATGGATCCTGTGAGTTTTTTTTTTTTTTCATCCTCTATCTCTCTTGTTTTATATGGCTCTATAAATAGAGCCAAAAGAAGATTAAAATTCCATATTTTTTTAGATTTTTTTCTTTGTCTAGAATTAGGTTGATTATCAGGGTTGTTGTCCATGGTTGTTAGGGTGGCTGCTGGTAGCTATTAGGGTGGCTGCCCGTAGTTGCAAATCAGAAAAAAAGAAAAAAAAAGAAAATAAATAAATAATAATATTTAGATTAATAGATACTGGATAAAACAGGTATTGACTGCTACTTCTCTTTGCCTATTTCTGAGAATCAAGAATAAGTCAAAGATCAAAATATAACCATTTTATTCAGGTAAACACATATAAAAGATAAAACATTGAACACAAAGTTTTTCTCTTTTTTCTTTTTAAAAATTTGAAAGGTTCTTTTAAGCAAAAGCTTAATGAAAATAAATTGAACCATCGAAAAATAACTTTGAATATCACCATCGAAGGACAAATGATCTCGAATATCACCATCGAAAAGATGTGAATGACTTCAGATATCGCCATCGAAAAAAACTTGAATATCACTATCTAAAAAATGCAATTCAAGCTTTAACACTCAGATATTACCATCGAGAAGATACAAATTTTTAACTCTCGGATATCACCACTAAGAAGATGCAAATGACTTTTAATACTCGATATCATTATCGAGAAAATGCAAATGATTTTTAACACTCAAATATCACTACAAAAAAATATAAATGATTTTTAACACTTGAATATCACCATCGAAGGATAAATGATTTTTATTACTCGGATATCATCACCGAGAAAATGTAAATGATTTTTAACACTTAGATATCACCACCAATAAGATGTAAATCCAGTTTTAACACTCGAACAGCACCATCGAGATGATGCAAATGACTTCGAATATTGTTACCAAATGAAACTGCAAATGATTTTTAACACTTGGATATCACCACCAAAAAAATACAAATAATTTTTTAACACTTGGATATTACCACCGAAAAAATTAAAATAATTTCTAACATTTGGATATCACCACTGAAAAGATGTAATTCTAGCATTAACACTCGAACAGCACCATTGAAAGGATGCAAATGATTTCAAATATTACCATCGAAGGAAATTCAAATATCACCATTGAAAAAATGCAAATATAGAGAAAGAATGCAAATTCAAATTTTAAACTCAAATATCACCATTAAGTGATTTTGAAAATATCTTAGATATCACCACTAATAAAATGAAATTCAAGCTTTAACAGTTGAATATCACTATTGAGAAAATGTAATTGCAACTTTAACACTTGGATATCACTACCAAAAAGATGCAAATGACTTTTAATACTCAATATCATTACCGAAAAAATGCAAGTGATTTTTAACACTCGAATATCACTATTGAAAAAATGTATTTCCATACTTTAATACTTAGATATCACCACTGAATACTTTGAAAATAATTTATCACAATATTTTTCCTGACTGATGTCGATTTGGCTGAGTTAACAACTTTTCTGCTAGCTAGATTGGGCTTAAAACTCTCATTTTGTGCCATCTCATTGAAATTCCTAAAAATTCTTGATCTTTTGATTATGTTTTTTCCCTTTTTTTTTTCTTTTCTTCTTTAATGTTTCCAAAATTGGTGAACACCACTCTGATGCAAATGACTTTTCCTAAAATGATGATGCAAATGAAATGCAAATGTCTTTTACAAAAATGCCAATGCATACATTTTTATTAATGATTGACAAGCTAATGATGCAAATGCAAAGTCAAAATATTTAAATGCTGAATTTTTTTTTTCTTTAAAAAAACCAAGTCAAGATATGTAATTGCCCAAAATTTTCTTTTTTTAAACTTTTCACATTTTTTTTCTTTCGATCCTAAATCTTTCATCTCATTTCAATTCCAAATTCTTTCTTTGCTACTCATTTTTCATCAATTTCTGCTTTCTTTCTTCACAATTTGGATTTCTCGATTTTTCTTTTCATTTTTTCATCTTCAGATCAAATATGCATATAATTAACTTGAACTTAATGAAAGGGAATTAAGAAAACAAACCATCAAATTGTGGTAAAACTTAACTGATTAAACATACTTTTGAATTAAAAAGTGCTTCACATGGTGCCACTTATTTTCTTCAAAGTCTTTTTTTTATTCAAAATTTTATTTTCCTTCCCTAAAAACATTTTATTTTAATGACAAAATTCTCACAAAAAATTACCTTAGTCAACTTTTATGAAACAATGTGACTCTTAAGTCTTTAAAAAAATGGTGATCATTATTATGTATATGTTTAAACAAAATGACAATTCCATCTTTTCAAATGGCTTGGATGGTTAATTGTTAAATTGAGATCTACATTATCAAAATGGACCTTACGACTTGATGAAAAAATTGATTTTTTATCCAGGCTTAACAACAAATTTCTTTGGAAGGTTCTTTTATGGTTAAATTAGATTTGACACCCTTTTTAGTATCACAATATGGTATTTTAATAGATGTTAAGATCAATTGTGATAAATTCAAGATAATATTAAGAAAGGGTAAGATTTTCGATGATAATCCTTGCACACATCTCAATCATTAGTTGCAATGAGTTTTCCTGTTGCAATCTCATTCTCACTTTAAATTGCCCATTTTTGGGTTTTCACCCTAGAGCTTTATTCTTTTATTTTTTTTTTATGATTTCATCTAACACTTAAGTACTATTGAAAAATAATAGATAAAAATGAAGTTGGTTATAAAGATTCTACAAGGAATAAATTCTTCAGTTCAAGTATTCATGTTTGATTGAAATTGACTTTTCGAGGTATGTAACATAGGTCAGGGGGTTAATGAATAAATATGCCCAAAATGCCCAAAACATGTGTTTGAAGGTGATTAAACCAAGGATCATGTGAAGGACTTTTTTTTGGGTATTCAACCCTTTTATTTCTTCAATTATAACATTTAATCATCTCTTTTCTTCTTCCCTTTTTATGTCTTTTTTTGTTGTTTTTTTTTTTTTTTTAATATTGCTTCCACATTTGCTTTTTCTTGCATATTTCAACATTTGCTAGAATATGTTTAAAACTTCTAAAACTCAATTTATTTGACATTTGCTCTTACAACTTAAGGCATCCTTCCTTTGTTGTTGAAGCATGGTTTCATCAAATAAATCTTTCTTTATATTTTTTTTCTAATGTAGAGGGTGCTCCTCAATCAAGGTTTATTTAGAAAAAATTCATTAAGCTTAAAAGGGTAGCAAATGGATAATTATTTATTTGTGAAAGGATGAAAAAAGATGATAATTTGTCATCTAAAGTTTGGTCATTTGTGCTAAAGAGTATTCCTTGAAAAATAAAAAATTTATTCTTATCACCTCTCTTTTTTTTATCACTATTTGTTTTGTTTTGTTTGGTTTTTTTTTTTTGTCATTTGAATATTTAGAATGCATGATGTAATCATCAATATTTTTTATTTTTTTTCTTGTTTTCACAACTCATATTGGAACCAATCTTTGTTTTATCTTGATAAGTCAACAAAGTTCGTATGACAATAAAAATCATGTTGAATGGGTTTATTTAGGTTCCGATTGGGCACATTATCACAAAATTAGATAGTGGCATAAATTAGGTAATCTTGGGGCAATTGAAAATTATGTTTTTCTGTCAATGTCCCTAGATGAAAAAAATGGTGCATTTGTGTATTCATGGCTATCTAAATAACTTTTTGTTTGAAGCATAGCCTTGACACCTATCAAATCACTAACATTTAGATAAAAAAGCATCATATTTGTTTGATTTTCATGAAACTCAATTTTTTTTTATCATTTCAGTATTTGTTACCTTGACGAAAAGTATCACAAATTTCAAATTTGTATCCTTTAGAGTATTATTTTTTAAAAAAATTAAAACAAAAAGGGAAAAAAATTCTCTCAATTAGCATTCAAATTCTAACTTTCGTACAAGTCATGAAAAAAGTGAAAAATGAACAAAAGGGTCACACTTTTTATTTTGAATTAATTCACCTCTTTGCAACTCTGAACAAAATGTCCATCATTTTCCCATAAAAGCCACAAAACCATTGTCCAATTTCTTATCTATCTATTGTATCAAAATTATTTATTAATGCTCTAACACCCTGGGTTCACTTATTTTCCAATATATCAAAATAGAGAGCTTTCAGTGACATGATAATCCTTTTTATTTTTAAATGCTATTTTTTTTAATTTTAATAAAATCTCCATCCTTGTATTTTAGTGTGAGACAATTCTCTATCGAGTGGCTCTTATTTCTATTATGATAATCATATTTTGCATTAGGATCATCTCATTTTAGGTAAGTGAGTTAAATGGGTTCTAGACACACAAGCTCTAAAAGTTGATTTTGGATAAGTTTGGACAACAATTTTGCATAAGATATGGAAAAAAGGTTGACATAATTCTTTTTTTTTTGTTACTTTGATGTCTCTTTTTGTTATTCTCGAAGAGATTTGATTGATTGACTGGTTAGGGTATAGGTGCAAGTGTTTGAAGGTGAAAGCTTGGTTGAACCCCTAATTGGTTTGGATAAAGATTTGGTGAGACATTATTTATGGCAGGGTAGTTAGGGTGGTAAACTAGATAAGGATAATACAAGGCAAAACCATTATCTCTCTTTATGAGTTACAGTTTGTACATCTTCTTCTTTCTTAGATGCTATATTTTTTTTGTATCTTTGTCATCGAGTTTTCTACTTTTGATCATATTTTATATGATTTCTTAAGAAATTACCATGTCCGTAAAATTATTTGTGGCATTCCCAATCATCTGGTCATAATAAGGTGCTCGAAGAGTGTTAATAAACAAAATAATGATTTTTTTTTATAAGCGGTAGTTTAACTTGGGTGGTCATATTTATCCATCTTTGAACATATTCTTTAAAGTTCTCAGTAGCTTTTTTCTCTATATTTTACAATGACAAATAATCTAGGGTCAAAGTTACCATATGCTTATATTAGGTTACAAATGCCCTAAATAATTTATTCTATGAAGTGATGCGAGTTCTATTTAACTAAGCATACCATCTAGCAGTAGATCTTGTAAGACTATCTTGGAATACATAGATCAAGAGCTTATCATCACGAACATGGGCAGTCATTTTCTATAATACATAGTGATATGAGACATTGGGCATTTAGTCCCATTATACTTCTCGAATTTTGAGAGCTTAAATTGGGAGAAACAATCACATTTGGTATTAAACAAAGCTCTAGTGGATCCATAGATCCATAAAAATATATTCCCTCAATAACTCAAAGCCTTTATTTTATAATATCTCTTTTTGTAGGCATTTAAATTTTTTATTATTTCAAATGAACTTTCTTTCAATTTTTCTAGCTTTTCAAGATTGTTAGAGATTTGGATTGGATCAAATTTATCTTTAGGAATAGTGTATCCTTGAGACTATCCTTGTATGGCTATTAAAGATATTTCGAGTTGAGAATGTGCCCTAAAAAGTAAGTATTGTTATGATTGTATTTCTTGGGATACTTGGATTTGATATGAACCAAACCCAACAGGATTTGAGGAATATTCGATTCTTTAAACATGGGGTTCCTCCATTTTTCCATTTAAGTTTTTTAGCATTCCTATTATCTGGTTCATATATCCTCTCATTTCATCTTGAGCTTTATCAAATATCTCAATTCGACTATTTTGTTCTTACTCTATGGGTGTCAGATAAGTGGTAACCAGATTTATTTAAAACTTTTAAAGATCAAACCCTTACCACAAGTAAAAGTTAAGATGATGGGTAGCTACAAATTTATGCAAACAAACAAGATTTATATGAATTAATGGATAGATGTATGCGTTAAATGCTATCAGATAAAAAGCTTTTTTTTTTTAAATATAAAATCATTCTGACAACAAGAATTTTCAAATAACATTCCTAAACAATCTTAAAATCTATTACCACGTCCTATATTGTAACTTCAAGATCATGGTACTGCCATTGATAGGTTTTTCAACTGATACAATTAGGCAATGAACTTTCAGCAATCTTAAGCTCCATTTCATTTTTTAAACTTAATTAGTTAGTTTTGATTAAACCATGCACTTTGTGTTTGAAAGTGAGGTAGTTTTCTATTGAATGCCAGTATTCTCATAATGATAATCGCATCGAGCATCATCATTATACCACTTAGGATAAAAAGTTTTAGTGACTCTAGAGGAAATGATGTGATCAGATGATTTTTAAAGAGTTATGAAAATAGCTTACTGTAAATCATGAGGATTGGATCAATGGTGGCTTTCTCTCTTTTTTTACTTAATGATTTTTTAGGTTGAATAGTTATTTGTCTTATCATTATGGTCATGAAATAAAATTAAGTGTATTTGTTAGATGGTTTATTAAGAAACTTGGCTACTGAATGAACTAATAAGCACTAAGGTTTTGGGATGCACTGCTCGTAATTGGGAAATAGTATGGGTTTAGGCTGATTTGTGAGGGTCGAATGGGAGCAAGTTTTGTTTGGGCTGCCAAAAAGGATTATTGAGGGAAAATTGGATATGGATGTAGATTTTGGTATAAACTAATTTGTGGAGTCTAAATGAAGTTAGAATACCTTTTCTCTTTTGCCTTTTTTTTTACTTGGTCTTTCTTAAGCTATCAGATGTATTGGTAACACAAGTATTATGAGAAGCTTTTTGGATCTGATCGGTATTTGCTTGATGCATAAACAAATTAGGTGTGATGAGGCTTTTTGAGAATAGGTTGCTTCATATTTTTCCACCAACTTGCTAAGTCACATTTTTATTTCTCGTATGTTATGACAAAAATTTTCTTGGTTGAGTTCCAAGGCTTGTATTTGTGCTTCCAATTGATTCCCATGTCTTCTAAATTACTAATCTAGAAAAAGTAAAAGATTTCTATATTATACAATGACATGGTGAATGAATGAAATGCATGAAATGAATGAAAATAGATGAACAAACAAACAAACAAATAAATGCAAACCTATTGATGTTGACATGACTTATGTAAAAAGGGAGAAACAAACAAGAATAAAGTTAGCATATAATATGAATAATGAAATAGACAAAACAAGTTAGTGCATAACTTATTTAAAACAACAAGCATGTGACCTAAATTTGGGTTATTTCTACAAAAGGGAAAGATTTGGCTCTATCCTAAAGCTAGACCCCTAAAGTTCACTATATGCAAGGTTTAAGGTTTGATATAGGCTAAAAAGTTCTTAAATTATTCCTTACTATCATCCATACTGAACTAATAAGGCACTTTGATCTTCACCCATAATAAGCTTTAAACGAAAAGTATTTAATTTTAATAGAAGTATTTCGTTTGCCATTGTGAAGGTTACACCTTGCGAGAGTATAAGTACTTTACTTCCTCATATAAAGACAGAGCCTGAGTATATAGCTCATTCATGAAGTGCAATGTATCACCATGTGTGCAAAAGTTTCTTAATTTATTGAGAATAATATATACAGATAAATAAAATGCATGTGAAAAATTTTTTTTTTTAATTTGTTTTTGACTTTTGATTTTGGATTGGTTTTTTGTTTTTTAGTGAAATGGAATCAAAATCTAGGAACTTAAAATTAAATACCAATTAAGACTATTTAAAGCAAAATTGAGGATAACACGTAGTTAATTTTTGCCTAACTCTTGAAAAAGATACATCTCCAGTGGAGTCATCAAACTGTCATAATAATTTTAGAGTTGCTTGATGAATTACGAAACGAAATTAAAAAATGAAAAAAAGGAAGTCACCACCAATTTTTTTTGGTTAGGTGCGATTAGCCGCCTATTAATACGTATCATTTTAATAAAATTTTAAAATTAATTAAAATTTATTAAAAGAATAATTTTAGGATCTACGAAATAGTTTAAGTTTGAGAGTTAGTTATACGTGGAAAAATATTAGTACCCTCATAACATTTATTTAGAATGGTACCAATTAATTACATATTATCCATTAATCCTAACCAAAATAATCTTAATTTCGGTGTTTAGAAAGTAATTTCCTTAATTTCTTTTATTTATTGTAGTTTTGGTTTTTCCTTTTATTTTTTTTCCATATTTAAAGGAAAAAAATTAGAACCTTTTTATTGAAATAATTCTTAAAATGTTTCAATACGTTGATAACATTAAAAAAACTCTTTCTCAATTAGAAATTTCTTAGGCATTGCTTTTCGAAAATACCTTAGAATCTCATCATCGGAGACTTAAATTTACTTTCGTAAAAACTATGTCGTGCATACAATGCAAAATTCTAATATGTTGATGCACACATTTTTTTTTCTACTTTAGAAATTTTATTCATTTTTTAATTTTTATTTAAATTTTTGAAAAAAAAAGGATTTTTATCATGTTGAAGATTTTCTATAAATATTCTAATACACTGGTAATATTAAAAAAATATTTTCATTTAGGGATTTTGTAAAGCATCACTACTTGTAATACTTTTAGAATCCTATCATCAGATAAAATTTTTTTTCCTTATTTTTATATTTTTATTTTTAACAAATTAGTTAAAATTTATTTACTACTTTATAGCAAAAAATAAAATAAAATTTTTTATTGTATTGAAAACTTTTTATAAATACTCCAATATGTTAGTAATAATAAGAAAAAATAGATTTTTATCATGTTAAAGATTTTTTATAAATATTTCAGTACACTGATAATATTAAAAAAAATCTTTTTATTTAGGGATTTCGTAAAGTATCACTACTTGTAATACTTTTAGAATCCTATTATCGGATAAATTTTTTTTTCTTATTTTTATATTTTTATTTTTAACAAATTAGTTAAAATTTATTTACTACTTTATAGCAAAAAATTTTTTTTTTATTGTATTGAAAACTTTTTATAAATACTCCAATATAAGAAAAAAAGGATTTTTATCATGTTAAAGATTTTTTATAAATATTTCAATACACTGATAATATTAAAAAAAATCTTTTTATTTAGGGATATCTTAAAGCATCACTACTTGTAATACTTTTAGAATTTTGTCATCAGATAAAATTTTTTTCCTTATTTTTAGCTTTTTATTTTTAACAAATTAGTTAAAATTTATTTACTACTTTATAGCAAAAAAAAAAAAGAAAAATTTTTATTGTATAGAAAACTTTCTATAAATACTCCAATATGTTAGTAATAATAAGAAAAAAGAGATTTTTATCATGTTGAAGATTTTCTATAAATATTTCAATACATTGGTAATATTAAAAAAAAATTTCATTTAGAAATTTCGTAAAGCATCACTACTTGTAATACTTTTAGATTTTGTCATCAGATAATTTTTTTCCTTATTTTTATCTTTTTATTTTAACAAATTAGTTAAAATTTATTTACTACTTTATAGCAAAAAAAAAAAAATTTTTTTATTGTATTGAAAACTTTTTATAAAATACTCCAATATATTAGTAATATTTAAAAAAATTCTTACCTAGAGATTTTGTAGGTTTCACTACATGAAATACCTTTGAATCTTATCGTCAAATAAAAATTTCTTTTTCTTACATTTTTACTAATTTTTTATTATTTTTATTATTAATTTTGTTCATTCATTATTTTAAAATCCATATTTATTATTAGTATTTTGCTTTTTATCATTAATATACTTATTTTTACATATCTTAAATTATAAATTAAAATATAAAAAAATTAATGTAAAAATAAAATAAATGGAATAAATAATAAAAATTAAAAAAATAAAAAATATCAAATTTCGTTGGTTAACGGTGAGTCAACGCTGGTTAATGGCAAGTCAATACCAGAGTCAACGCCAGTGATCCAATCTCGATTTGGAGTGATTCAATGGTTTAGGAAACAGGTTTAGTGGTTCAGGTGACTGGTTTAGCTAGACTAGTCAATAGGGGAGAAGGTTGGGTAGTGAGGCGGGTGAACGGACCTCGCGTTGGATTCGATCGATGCGTGAAACTTTCGGGTCCTAAATGATGTTATTTTGCTTTTTGCAATACTATAAAAGGCTAAAAAAATTTTTAACTTCATTTTCTTTTTTCCCTCTTCTCTTTATTTTCTCCTTCTCTCAGACTTTCTCTCTTTAAACCCTAGGCAGCTGCCACTACTCCTAGAAGTCAGCTTTGGCAGGCCAAGCTGTCCGTCAGCTGTCGATTATTGAAAAAAATTAAAGTCACCAAAAATCTCTCGTCAACCCCATAAACACTGATCTGAGTTTAGTTTTGCAAGAAACGATATCGAATTACATAGATCAAGGCCCAAAGTTTTCGAGTAAAATGATTTTTTTTTTTTGTTTAGCGCTATGGTTCCTCATTGCTAGGGACTATGATTTTTTTGTTTGTATTTGTCTAGTTTTTTGGGGCTTTTTGAGTTTTTTTTTTTTTAATCTGACAATTTGTTTTTGGTTAAGGGCTGGACTTTAGATTTTTTTTTTTTTTGTTGTTGTAGGTTCCCTTTGTATGGATCCTATAAGTTTTTTTTTTTTTGTCCTCCCTTTCCCTTGTTTTTTTGGCTCTATAAATAGAGCCAAAAAAAAGATTAAAATCTCAAATTTTTTGAGATTTTCTTTTGTTGCATAGAATTAGGCTGGCTGTAAGGTGGTTGGTAGCATGACTATAAGCAATTGGTAGATCAAAAAGAAAAGAAAAAAAAGAAAAGAAAAAAAATATATTTAGATTAATAGATACCGATAAAATGTCTACCTACAATTATATAAAATTGGAATCTTTTGTCGAGTCTCATGAGTGGCTAAGAATGGGGAAATCTAATATTATCTCTCGTAGCCATTCAGCTGTTATAATATGAAAATCAAATTTGGTCCCCCTTTTTTTGATTTTGTAATTTTGGTCCCCAAATTTTGTATACCGTATGTAGTTTTTTAAAATGATTTTTTTAGTCTTTACCTTTTTTTTTTTGTTGGCCAAAATTTTTTTCAGAGTTGATAATTGTTTTTATTATTAATTTGTTTTCAACAATTTCGAATTACTTACGAAATAAAGTCCTTTTTTTTAATTATCCAATTTAGTTGCTCCTATTTACTAATATCAGCTAACAACCCTGTTTCTGCTTGCAAAGAGATTTCCAAGAAATTAAATATTAAAGACAACTAATTTTATCAATCATTACATGATTTATTGATAAAATATTAAAATTTTAATTATAGTAATCAGAGTTTAATCTTTACATATTCAAATATCAAAAATAAAAAAAGGAAAGATAGTTAATCTTCTAATAACAAATACACATTGAAATTCGAAATCATGGTTTTCAATCTTGGAGCAGTTTAATAGTGTTAAAAGTTTATATTTAATGTATTCACAATATATACCTAGTGTTAAATCGTTGCGGCATCTAATACATCTTCTAAGAAAGAGTTCAATTAAAACTTTGAAATCATGGTACCAAGAACATTTTATAATGGAATTAGAGGAAAAATTGTAAATGTAGTGATAATTAGGATCAACATTATTGGTTATGAAATAGGTTCGCACAAAAAATGTAAAGTAGGATCAACATAATTTACCCCAAGAATTTTATAATTTAGGTTTGAAGATAGGTGTGTGAAAAGAAGTGATTCGATCCATCAATCGGGTACAATTTGGTAGAATTGCATTGTAATTGGTGCATTCTTTGTCAAAAAAACGAGTTGATGCTCCTTTGAGTTGGAACAAGCTAGTGGCCACTACCCACTATTTGAGACTTAAATTGGAGTAATTTTCCGCAAGGTTGTCTCAATTTAAATTTCTTTTCAAAGGCATATTTAAATTTTACTAAGATCTGTGATATATTTTGATTCTGAAAATGGGTAATTTCTTCTCAGTTAAGTTAATATATATGGGGTAAATTTTATGGTCATTTGTATATGTTTCATATAATATCTTATCATATCAGAATAATAATAGAATAAAGTTATGATATTTAAAAGAAAATTATTGGTTAATCCAGAAGCTTTTTCACTTCCACTAAACTTGATCTTTCATCAAAAAAGAAAAAAAAATGAGTCACACTCACATCCAATTAATGAAATTATACTAAGAAAAGGAGCACTTTTCTTTCTTGTTCCATCATAGTTGGTTAATCCAGAAGCTTTTTCATAAGTGTGAAATGAAGTAGTGGAGGAAGCAATATGATGACTAAAATGGAAGCTTTAAATCATTTTTTATTCCCCATTTTGTTTTTTTTTTAATCTCTGTAAAATAAGTTTGTTGCTTTTGCATCTACAACCCATGTGATTTGTGCTGCATACTTATTTACTAATTGATAGTTGTTGAATTTAATGCACATCCTTTCCAAGAAATTATACTTCCAAGTGTCTCACACTGATCTTTTACCGTAGCTCCACATCACTTTACAGAAAATAAGAAAGGACATCACTGATATTCGTAGGTAATAATATATTAGCCTCCTTTCGAGCCTACTATTGTTAGTAGGGTTTTGCCGTTTACTCAACAGGTGAAATTAAGGTCAAATTTCGGGTAAAAATCTTAAGTTGAATAGTAGTATTTTTTTATATATAAAAAACTATTTAAAATTCAATCAATCACTTTGCATTAATTTTCATTATATTTATTTATTTATATATCATAAAGCTTACAAATTTGCTTTCCTCATTTTTCTTTGAACCATGAATTTCTTTGTTAAAAAAAAAGAGAATAAATCTCTAACACCAGTTTTCCTTGTAGAATTTGGAATGGTGTTTAATGAAAGAAGTGGACATGACCTGTGAGTAGTGTTGTACAGTTTCTTGAGTTGTAATTGTCATGGGTTTTCATGAATCATGGGATCAGACACGTATGCTTTCTGGGCTACAATTGTTGAAGAATGTTAACCACACTAAAAAAAGGGGGAGGGCTCAATGGATCTCTCTTTTGTCTCAGTGTCCTTCCAAAGTTCTTATCAATTTCCATTTTTATTTCCTTTTATTGTTTAGTGGGAAATATCTATTGTCAATAAATTCATTTCCAGTTTTGTTCAATTTCCCCCCTTCAAGCTAGACATTGACCTACAATAAATGCAAGACATATATTTACTTGTTTCTCTATCATCAACTACATTTAATTGTTGATCTCTACTCTGAAAGCAGACAAATATTTTATGAATTTATCAAAGTCATTCCCTGGTTTTAATTTCATTTCCTTTATGAAGTGACTCTTACTAATTCTCTGTTTTTGGAATTTTTTTGGCACAACAAAGGCTGTAAAGAAAATAGTTGCTAGGCTTTGCTTATAATTCAGCTCACTAGAACTTTTATTTATCAAAGGCCATAATTATAAATTACAGAATCAATTGTTAGATCCCATATTTTTCATGGATTAAGATGCTTTTTGTATATTCCTTAATTAGTTAGGCTAACTGACCTAATTTTAATTAGAGAGTTAACTAAGCCTAGCATTTGTTTACTTTCCATAAAAGGACAAATTATTACTTTGAAAATTAAAATAATGAAATAATAAAAAGTAAAAAGAAAAGGACTAGAACCTTTGTCTCGTTGTCTTGGGAATCCTAAAGGTTCTGATCACACTGTGTTCTTATTATTTAATGGTAATTAGAAACTTAACCAACCCACAACTCTCCTTTTATTGGGAAAAAAGTTTTATATTCAACACCAAATATTGTCTCAAACATAGGATTGTCAGCAACTGTTTCATTTTTGTTTACCATTATATACTCTTTTATGACCGTCCAAAGAAATTCTGAAATTAATTATTCAATTCTTCACCTAGAATTTCACATTCTTCATGCATGCGTAAGGCACCTAGATTATAAAATGTCTATCTGTTTTTTTTTTTTGTTTTTTTTTCCAATTTGATCGGCTGTGTTGGCTTTGATATTTCAAGCTGTCAATTAGCATGAACTTGATGATGCCAAGTGCCAAATTTCATGCTAGCGAGTGAGACATATCAAACTCGAGCACTAAAGAAAATGAAAATGGATTGATGTGTGTTTGTTTCAGTTCCACACCATTACTTTTCAATACTAGAATTTGTTTTTTATAGCTAAGAGCATGACATTCATTGATTCTAATTCAACAACTGGCGATGACCGGCGTATATGAACACTTCTTTTGAATATTTTTCTTTGTCAATTCCAAAGGGTTGATTTTAATTGAAGCACGTATAAGACCGTGAGTACCCATTTAGGACCAGGAGGGGTATAGGAAGTGTTCGGTCAAACTTGAAGCATATGGTCGTGTAAGATTGGGCTGCTCGTTAGCTCAGCCTGTTCTGCAGCAAGATTAATTGGCTAAGGCCCTACTTTGAGAAGAGAAGAAACGATTGTAGATGTGGAGATTTGATATTTAAACATATTAGATATTATTTTTTAAAAATAATTATATGAATTAATTAAATTAAATTTGAAGTTCAAACGGTCAAAACTTTTGAATATGTTTGATACTTTACGAACCAGGGAAACAGGGGTTTACCAGGAGGGCATGATATGATAAAATGAAAAAGGAAATCAAGATCTAGAGAATAAATTGATGCCAAATGCACTTCCTGGAATTTTTGTGGAAAACCAATTTCACCATTACAACAAAACGAATATATAATAGTAATCACACCTTCATACTAATTACTGAATTAATTACTGAGGATTGAAGAAGCTAAAATCAATCCCGGTATCAATAATAACATATAGTCCAGCCGCTGTCAAAACCCCACTTAGAGCCATCCCAAAGACACCTAACACCCAATTCAGCCACCATGTTGGGCTAAAAATTTTGGGTTTTTTAATCTTAAGCCACATGAAGCATGGATAAGATAAGGTGACGGGCAATGCTATCCCTCCAACTAGACCAGCCAAGCTTCCTAAGAAAGGGATTGCCACTGCCACAAAGAAGCATCCATAGCCGAACATAGACCGAAGAATAGCTCTGAACCACCATGGCAATGGCTTCTTCTTCTTCCTAACGTATAGGGATTCCATGTCGTCGAACGTTGGCATGCCATAGATTTGGAATGAGCTTAATGCGTTAATTATGACGAATAAACTTGTCAATCCTAGGATGAATTGTGGGGTGTCTTGGCCATGGAATGCGAATAAGGCTGTCAGCATGCCCCCATCTTTTGGAATCTGTCAATAGGCAAAACAATTTTTTTGTTAGTTTAATTCAGAAAGCATTTAATTTCTGTCAGAGAAATCAAATTAGAAGTGAAAAATATTTATTACCATTTGACCATAAGCCCAATAGCCTCCAATTGCAAGAGGGAACAAGCACATTGCTACTAGTGTATATGCAACCTTGACTCCCTTCCACATAGGCAACCGCGAGGGATGCTTCTCATCGGAGGGCATGGTTGCCTGCAACAAAACAAAATTTGCTTCAGAAATTTGGCCATTTTTAATTGTCGAGGGTCTAATAACGCAACCATCTTTTCTATCTCTTTCATAGGATTGAGACAAATCCCTTCTTAAGTGTCAAGTTTCAACATATTCATCGTATGTCAGATGTTCTACTGATCAACACTCAACATAAGTATTTTCAGGTCCAGAGTCAATGGCCAACATTTTGTTTTTCTAATTTTCTGTTTAGCATTGGTCAACATTTTTTAGCAACTGAGTATTTTATTTCCTTGGTGTAGAAATTCATGGCAATTGAAACTCTTAAGCATGCAAAGACTTGTTACATGTTGGGCTGCTTTTCGGGTTAGAAGTAAAAGAAAAAAAAAGCCTAATCGGTTATGATTCAAATGGCCAGCATCTAGAAGAATTTACAACACTTTTCAAACAAATGAAAAAAGACCGAAAATCAACAGGTTTTTTTTTTCTTTGCTAGTTCAAACAATTAAAGATAGTTGCCTAATTAAGCAAAATAGCGGACTCGTCGTAATTGTACAGTAGACTTGTGAAGACAAATTATTTTTGCCCGCGAACCAAATTTAGATAAACTATTTATTCTTAAGATTCTTTGAAAAAAAAAAAAAGTCCAGTCTTAAAATCAGACATAACAATTTTAAGCATAATAGGTATTATTATATAAACAGATTTGAAATAACACAAAATCTTAAAATTTTAATAAAAATTATATATGAATTTAATAAAAATTAAAACATATGTTTCATGTTTAATTATGGTAAAATGATAATTTTTATGTTTTATACGTATTTAATATGAAATAGACATATATGAATATAAATATTGTTAAGAGTATTAAAATTATTGACTTGATATGAATTCTATATTAATTTTATTTGTCAAGTTAATAATTATAAATACTTAATTTAACAATGAAAGAACTTAATTCTAATTTTTGTCCAAATTTAATTTCTAATCAAGATGAAGAAACATACATTAGCATAAGCAAAGTTACCTGAATCTCAAGTATGAGATTGTGGCCTCTGAAAGCAAAAGCAATGATCCCAAGTGCATTGAGAACATCAAAAATCCTAGTAACGTCAGCACTTCCTTTTTCCGGATCGTATGATACTCCTGGCATTCTTCCTTCAACAACTGAAACAACCCAAATAAGGGTGCAGTATCCAATAGCTGTGATGGCACCAATGAGTGAGACACCGGCTATTGAGTTCAAATTAGGAAGCTGAGATAGGAGGACGGCAGCAGAAGTGAATATTAAGTACCACTCCACGGTGGTTGGTGGCTCAGCGGTGCAAGTTCCACCACATACAATATCGAAGAACATCTTACAAGTTGAGCCCCCAATGATGATCAAGGCCACGCATGTTCCTCCTGATAGGTACATGATGGGGAAAAGAGCCAGCCATTTTGCTAACTTCTCACCTGAAATTCATGGATAACAATTTTCGAATCAAAATCATTGGCTAATCAAAGGGCAGTTTGGAAGAAAACTGAGAATGTTATGGCCTTATTGATATCAATTTCATTTAGTTTAGTAAGGGAAGTTTTATGATTGAGTTTTACCAAAAGTTACACTGCAAAGCTGCATGTATCTGCTGTAACGCATTCCAGTTTCGGAAGATTCATGGAGCTGCACGAGTAAGTATAGGGTGTAAAGCTGCCATATGAAGGCTATAGTCAAGTTTATGATTCCCCAAGTCCTGGAAAACAGCAAAAAAGGATAACCTGTTAGTTTGGCTGCTAATAAAACAAAGTCAACCTGATGCACCATGAAAGTTGAAAAGTGTCATTGATTAAATTACTTACCACCCAAGAATTGTGAAGGCAACAGGGAGCACAAGGGCTTGAATACCAATTCCTGAACAGAGAGTATGAAACGCAGCGTAATAGGCGTTTCCATTTCTCGACTCTGTGATTGGAAGCCAAGCATCATGAGGGTCAAGCCTAGTAAGCTGAAGAGCCCTTCTAATTGGACTTCCCAAAGGAGTAATAAAGCGTGGAGTTCTTATCCTTGGAGTTGAATTTTTAGGGGTTTTGTTTGCTGGTTGTATATGATCAACTGAGGAAAGAAGTGGTGATCGAGAAAGAGAGGGAGAGTGAAACTGCGAAGGAGGAGCTGATATCGGCGGTGTTGCTGCCGCAGAAGCCACTTTTGGCGTTACAGGGTTGGAGCCTATTTCATTAGCATCACCCATTTTTCTTTCCAATTAAGCTCTGTCCTTGAACTCTGTAAAATATTTTCTCTGTGTTAATTTCCCCCCTGTTCTCCCACAGCGCATGCACTTAAAATTTGCCTATATATAGACCTTGGATACAAGGCATGGATTGTGCTTTGTGGTTTGGTCTTAGATACGTAATATAAACAGACTTTAATATTTGTAACGTGAACAAGTTGATTTTAGAAAAAGGGTGCTAAAATTTCTGCTACTAGTAGTCATAAAGCCAGGTTAAAAGACTGTAGCTGGCCTGCCAGGCGGGCACACTTGTTTTTTCAACCATTGGCCTTTTGTAACTGATATTCTTTAGCACCAAAGGTCAGTGAAAGTAAAGTACCAAAATATTTTTGGTCAAGCATTACATATTCATTTACCAATCACTTAGAAATTTCTCTTATCCTTTTTGACTTGGAATTAGTTCTCAGCTAAGCATTGAAGAAAATAACTAGCATGTTCTGTTGCCTGGCCACTCTCACCAACCAAAAGCAGAATAGTAAAAGAAAATGAACATGCAAAGGTTAAGATGGAAAAGGATTGAGAAAGGAATCCGGATCTTAGATTAATTGATTCACATAATCATCTTTTAAGTATAACTTGTAGTATGTTTGAGATTCAAATAATAATATCTGCAGTCTCCTTCTTTATCTTTCAAAAAAAATCTATTGAGAAAGACAGTGCCGTAGTATTCCAGGTGTTAACTGCCTATAAACGGCAAGGATGCTCTGTAGTTACCTATGTATGACCAAAGAAATCTTCATTTCCTTTTTCATAAGGCTGCATATGATCTTGTTTTAAATATCTATAAACCTATCAGATATTTAGAGTTAATTCAATTAGCAGAGATTTATTTATGCAAATAGGCTTCTTTAAATTAATTGCAAATACAATAAATTATGGTACGTGATCTTGATTTCTTGTCAATGATTTTCACAATTTCTCTAGTTGTCATTTTTGAAACAAAATACTATAATGGTACTATATTCTTTTTTTTTCTAAGAAAGCAAAATTTATATAACAGTGTCAAAATCCCCTGTTTTGTAATCCAATAAAGTGGCTATATAAGACAGATGGAAGGTATGCCAATGAAATTGCTCAATTTTCTCGTTTGATAAATTGTTAATATTGAGTTAATCATCATAAGGGTTTATGTTTTGAGTTTGCTTGTTCAAAGGTTTGTTTGTTTCGTAATCCCATGCCTCCAACCTGCATAAAATTGTATATAAGATGCAGGTAAATTGCTTGGTGTAAGCTTGCTTCAATGACCACTTTTTTTTGTGTGTTTCTTTTCTCCCTTGAAATGGAAAATGCTATTCTTTGTTGATTTTATAATACATTGTCTCGTAAAAAAAAAGACACGAGCTAGGTATGAAACATTGTCTCATAAGAAAAAAAATTATAAAGTAAACACAATTGATTTTTTTTTTTATAATTAAGATTATCAAAATTAAATCTTGATTATTAAAGCTACCATTAAATCATGCGAATGAGACTATTACCAACACCATTGAATTTTTATGCATGCATGTAGAAAACAGAAAAAAAAACTTTGAATTCAAATTAGGTCTGCTGATGTAATAAGAGAACGAAAAACCTGTCTTGTTCCCACGCAACCAAACTGGACTGCTTAATTAGATTTTTGGGACATGAATAAAGTTAGATAAAACCAATAATTTTTTTTTATTTATTTTGAACCCTATGCGAACAAGCTAATTTTCTTAACGTGGGTAATTGATGACGATAGATAAAATTGTTGATAAAAATGAAAAAATGGGTTTTTTTTCCTTGTAAATTTGCAAAAATGAAAAACAAAGATTGAAAATCACAGGTCAATCTCGTCCAAACAATTAAAGAAGTCAGGAAACGAAAGCAAAAGTCTTAATACTTCTAGTAGCCTATTCCTATGGTCAAAGATTTTGCTTTTAGCATGATCATGAAGAGACAAAAGTACAATGAGTAATTATCTGTTGCTGCCGCCACAGTTTGAAACTATTATTACATATTTATACCATACTGTGGAGCAAGTAAAGGATATTTTTGAATGCAAGAACTGGAATCTAGATGAAATCAGGCTCTTATCCATTGGACACCCAGCTTTAAAAAATCGATTTGTTGAATCCATATTCCATGCTTCCCAAGTTGTTTTGCGTCTTGGGTTTTCTGAGAAATGGCCCAACGGAATCAAATATTATCAATTGCGCCGAGGATATAAAATTTGACAGGGAGAGGGTTTTATGTTTTGTTTTTCTTTTCCAAGTGAATAGTGTTGGTGAATTTGTTGTGAAGATACAAAGGATAATTGCCATGGCAGACAACTAAACACCAAACAGAATCCGGGAAACTCTTTCTGATATCTTAACGTACAATGGTGTTGGATGGTTTACAAAATTGAGGACAAATGTTTTTGCTTTAGAAACCCCATATGGGTAGCTGTTGGCTTGTTTCTTGCTGATAGAGATACGATGACGATGAGCAACGACCACTGGCTACAGACATAATCAATGCTTTCTCCACATCTTTACTTGCTTTCCTTTTGATTAACCCAATTACATATTCCATAAAAAACAATTAGAGAAATCTCACCAAATAAGTGACTCAATAAATACACTCTGAATTTGTTCCTAGAGAGCTTCAAACTCGATCTTCACCGTTCAGAATGTATAACTCTGAATCATAAACCTTCTGACAAGATTCCAACTCAATCGGACCACGGATCGACTTCCGTTTAACCAACTCTCCCTTCTCCTTTTTCTCTCTCTGCTTTTCTTGGCTCTTCTTCTTTCTCTGCTTGGTTGTCGACGCACACATAAAACAACCCCACCTCTTTTTTATTAAGTAGTTAGGGCTCTGTGTAAAATAAAAGATCAAGGCCCATGACCTTTACTTGGTCCAAAACCACTTACATGGAACTGGACCCATTTTCCTAACAAAAGGCTGCATCACCGGGCAAAGTCAGGTGTCCATTGCTTGGATGTCCAAGCTCTTCTTCTGCCAATTTAAACAACTCCATGACAATTTCGTTCTTCAGATATGCCAATGGAAGCACAAAACGCTTCTCATCAGCGCTATAGATCACAAAGTGACCCTTCTCGACCATTGATGGTGTGCTGCAACTGTTTGTGTCATCATCCCCATTGGTTCTCGAGAATGTGATTCTTTTTCTCTTAATTGCTGCCAAATTTTGCCATTTCCTGGCCAATTTGATAAGCTTCTTAGCGCTGATCATCTTGTTGCTTTTGTTAAACAAGGGAGACTACTTTAGGGCAAGAGAAGAAGAGAATTTAAAGATCTTTGGAAACTGAAAAGCTTGTGTTGTGCTGCACTGATGGAAACTGGAATTGGATGAATATATATACACACAAACGTCCCCAAAAGCAGTCCTTTGAAAGAAGCAATTCAATGTAGGGACTCCAGGGAAGCAAAACCATGTGGTTCGAAAATGTGAGGGATCACTTGGGAGGTGGCCAGTTGGGCATGTCTGGAAGGTAATGGAAGTGGTCCAATCTTTTTTTCAACTTCAAATTTATTTGGTTTTGGCAGAATTGGGCATGTGCAACACAAAGCATCCTAGTACCCACATGTCCTGGATATGTTACCTAACAAGAAAAAAATTGTGGTTCTAGTTTAGTAAACCCTGGATTGATGGGTTTTTTTTTTAATATATAAATTCTGAAACAGGATTTGCCCCCAAACTGAAACGTCTTTATCTCCAGGCTGTTATGCTTGTAGATTTCTCATATCATAATCTATTTCACATTCATCTGTCTGTTAATGCTTCCAAGAGATTGCTAACAGCAGAGGTCTTGATCGTCGTACTTTCTGTACGGTACGTCCTGCTCAATTAGTATACTCTATAAGTTACTCTTCCCTGTGCAAATTCAGCTGCTTTTACTAGATAAATATTAACATTGGTTAGACAAAAAACAAAAAAAAAACAAAAATCTAATTGCTGACTGAGATGGTATCGTTATGCAACTGAAATCTTACCCATCTCTGATTTTCACTGCTAGTTGGACAAGTCGAGTCATAAACAAAGTGACGATTCAAAATTTATGCCTTTTAACCTTTTGTCTTCTAAGCTCATCAAAATGGGTAAGGAGTAAAAAGGAGTTTAATTATCTCCTATTGAGAAAGAAAAGATATTATGCATATGGCAGATAAATATTTGTATTCAATTCCCGTATATTAATTAGTGTGCTCTCCTTCTCTAACACTACTTATAATTCTCACTTCAAAAAAAAAAAAAAAACTACTTATAATTCTATTCAGTCTTAGGAAATCCCAAATTATCTTAGTGGTTTAGTTCCAAATTAACTATCTGATCTCAGAAAGAAAAAGAATTCCAGACTATCTATCGAAAGATGACTAGATGAGGTGAGTCCAAGCCAATTTGGGAGCCGAACCACTTTGGTTTGATTTGATTTTTTCAAGGGTTTGTGTCTTGCCTGTTTGAAAACAAGACTAACCATTACATGAGGAAAAAGAAAGGGCTTATGAGGGACTCGATATAGTTTTATTTTTTTTTATTATATGACTAAGGATTCCAGTTTTGAATCTTATAAATTGTTTTTTCTTTTGTAAAGCTGTTTACTACCAGTATTAATTGAAATGATTGATGTAATATCGTAGATAAGAAGTAATTGCCCTGTCAAGACTCACGGCAACTAAATATTAGAAACAAAAATTCTGAAGTTTTCCAATATACTTTAATCTACAAAGGTGTGGATCAATTACACGGTGAGAAACAAAAGAAAAAAAAAATTGCTTCATAAGCTCCATATTGGTAACTGTTGACTTGTTTCTTGCTGATAAAGATATGATGATGAGCAACGACCACCGGCTACAGACAGGATCAATGCTTTCTCCACGTCTTGGTTTCCTTTTGATCAAAGCAATTACATATGCCATAAAGTTTGCATCACAAGGCAAGATGAGAAGCCCACTCCCTGGTAGTCCAAACGCTTCTTCTGCCAAGTTGAATAACTCCCTGACAATTTCGTTCTTGAGATATTCCAAAGGAAGTACAAAGCGCTTCTGATCCACACTATATACAGCGAAGTGACCCTTCTCGACCACTGATGATGTGCTGCAACAGTTTGTGTCAGCATCCTCTGTGCTTCTTGGTAATGCGATTCTTTTTCTCCTAATTGCAGCCATTTCTTGCTAACTTGATAAGCTTCTTAGCGCTGATCATCTTTGTTTAGTCTAAGTTTAGTTTTAGGTGTTAGAACTCTGATTTCTGAATGCAGTTGTTGTGCTGGATATGAGGCAGTGGAAATGGAATGAATATACAATCACGAGGCCAGAGACATATCCTTTAATGAATTAGTAGAATGCAGCTATTCATGGGAACAAAGCCATGTGATGGGCAGATATGAGGTGTAATAAGCAAGGTGGGCATGTTTGATTTTATTAGATGATTAGCTCAACAAGGTGGAGCAGAGAAGTGCATTCAGACACATCTTTATCTATCTGCCAAGTGGTTTAACAACCATATGGACCTGTATTGCAATTATATTGATTCATGATCAGTTGATCACAGATTCCAACAGACATTTAGGATCCTCTTTAGATGTGATTTATTGCTCTAAATATTAATAAGAAACCTTCTCTCAAGCCAATGGCTCTCTCAAATCCAATCAATTTCATGACCTTCCTGTTACTTATCCATGGGGACAATCTCTTCCATGTAGTTATCAATGAATATTTGAGGGATGCCAAACGATGTGACGGTAGCAGAGACAATCTCTTTCACTTTGCTATAGCACATGGAGTTTAAATGTAAAGAGGGCACGGTCCTTTTTGTTTTGCCAAGTTGTCTAGTTATCTTATATGAATAAACCTGATCCACGTGACCAAGGAGATTATTTCTGGAATATGGAATATATAGGATCACTGTAAGAGTGAAGATTTGCTGCCATTTACCTGTGATTATTACCATTTTTTTCTCTGAGGTGTAAAATAAAATTTTATCAGTCAGTCCATAACTAGCAAACAATCTAGGCTTATATAATAATTTTTAACATCCTACCTGAAATTAAAGTTCAAATTTCAACTTCTTTATTCTCCTTAGACTATTTCAAAATGTTCACAAAAAAGACTAGCTCCTATACTAAGGAGATGGTGGATATCTATTGGCCTCTGCATCTGTGTTATAGAAAAAATGTAAAGACCAACTAAGTTTTTGATCAATGATCTATAATCTTCCTATTTGCCCAATTTTTCATATCACCCCCGTGGAATTTGATGCATATTATATAGGATAGCTCTGAGTGTAGTTAACTTGAAGTCAAATGGCATTGGTCTTATTTAACTTTAATTAGAAGAAATGTATTGTTGAATTTGTTGGATGCCAGGCTATACCACATTTTGTGTAAAAGCAACAATAT
The DNA here is from genome assembly GCF_002303985.1 of Durio zibethinus. The sequence continues at coordinate 2,103,122 of NW_019167915.1, read as the reverse complement.
ATTAGGAAAGATTTTTAAGCTTAACCAATATTTAATTATGTTTCCTGGTAGAATCAGTGAAAAATAGCGTACCATTACAATTTACAAAATTTGACTACAATTTGCTTTAGCAGCTACAAATCAATGATGGTTGATTTCTTGATTCTTGGTGTAGATATGAAGATGATGAGCAATGGCCACTCGCTATGGACGTGAGCAGTGCTTTCTCGATATCTTCAGTCAGGTGCCGTTTGGTCAAAGAAATTACATACTGCAAAAAGACTGCATCACAGGGCTGTACTCTCTATCTTATCAATGTATGTATGCATGTCTTTCTGGCTATTCTGTTAAAGTTTCTTGCTGCTGATTATTCTGGCTTTATTCTCTATCTCATTAACGTATGTATATATGTCTTTGCTAAAGAACCCTGAAATGGTGTTCTAATTTCTGTTGATGGATGGAAGCAATCAATTTGTTACTTCACATCTATATAGGTACATACAGGATTGAGGAACGAAAAAGTTCCTTTACTCGAAATTTTCCTAGTGTCTAGAATTTTGATGCAAAGGTATGGCTAGTAATTACTATTTTTTAGGAGTCAAGAAAATTTCATGCATTGCATTGATATAAACTAAAGAGTCACAAGAATGATCAACAGCTGACATTTTTTGTAGGTTGGCTCCAACGTCTATAACTAACTATGATTCTTCAGATACAAAATAAGACCAATATCAGTAATATCTAAAATGGAAATTTGGAGGGTTATGCACTTTTTCATTCTCGATATGACACCGTCTGAGTTCCGTTGTACATGTACAAAGATGTTTAGTATAGTTAAATATATTACTAGAAAGATTTCTTTTGGGAATAAGACAATTGACAAGACAGAGGTAGAGTGGTCCTCCAATTGTAAATTTAGACTGTCCTTGGCGAGGCCAAAAGCTTTGGTCAAAACTATGTAACTAAGTGTGCAGGACAACAACAAGATATTCTAAATTTTACTTCCAACGGCCATAATGAAAACAAGAATCCACCAACTAATTGTTAATGACAAGGTTAGGACCTTGTGCTTTTCTTGTACTTGAATTTTTAATGCAAAAATACTGTAGTTAGTTATATCAGAATAGTTTTGATTTCAACGGATACTGGAAAAGGAAGATTCACAAAGAATGAAAAAGAAAAATGGGACGAAAAACAAAAGGTATGACCAAGTGGTTATGACATTTTGCCAGATTACAATATTGATTTGAATTATGACAAAGTTTTTCTTTTTTAAACCTTAACTTCCATAGTTGTGATCAGAGTTTGTTACACTGTGTATACCATCTCTTCTAAAGGAACAAGAAGAGTAGGAAATTTTCTTTTCTTTCTTTTTTTTTGTCCTGAACTGTATCATATCACTGAAGTCCATTTGCTATGTAAAAAACAATTGTATCTGCAGCACCCCTCCTACAGGCAGTATCACCATGCTGCCAAACCTATCAAGAAGAAACTACAGAGTTTAATCATGGTGCAAAATTAAAGCGATAGAAAAACATCAACCGTAAAAGGGCTTCCTTGCTCTGACATATCTTGCAAGTTGCAAATATAACTTTTTTGCAAACATACTTTTTGTTGCTTCGTGATACCTGAATTTATGAGAAGTTAAAGAGGAAACTATCATATACCATATTGTAAAAATTGCTGTTGCATTTCACTATTGTTTTAAATATTTTAGAATACACCTATATTACTCTTTGGTAGTTTCAACATGATTCAACTATGATCTGTTCAGTATCCACAAACAAATGACTGTTCGCGTGTCTGTCCTTGATGGAAAGACGCGCAATGACAGTGGTGACTTGGAGAAATGGCATTAAGCAGAACTTTCTCCAAGTGTTTATCCAAGCCTTGTTGGACAATGAAGACTATGTATTCCAACAAAGCTGAATCGCGGGGCAACATTATACGAGCGTAACTTGACAGACCAAATTCCTCCTCAGACAGCTTTAACAGTTCAACAAATATGTTATTGCTGAGATACGATAAGTGCACGACATGGCGCTTCTGATCTGTGGTGTATATAACAAAAGATGATATATATTTCGGAATGAACCATGAAATTACTTTGATACCATTAAAATGAAGAAAATGATGAAAACTTTATTGTAATCAATTGTGTTTTACAATGAGGCTTAAAGCTTATTTATGTAGAGATAAAATATTACAAAATAAAAAATACAATAAATAGAAATAATGATTAAATCAATTTCTATAATCAATTAAATCAATATCAAATCAATTTATAATACTACTGGAATAATATTATCAATTTAGAATATTATCAAAATATTATTAGAATATCATTGACAATTTCTATTGGAATAAATTTGCAGGGACACATTTTCTCTTGTTTGCTAGCCAACAGGCCTAAAGGGAGGGCCTTCTAAATTCTGTCTTGTAGTTTAAGGACACAGCAGGTGTTACAAGTATTAAAAGGTCATATTCGAATCTCACAACCACAAGAATAGATATAAACGAAAGATGATTCTAAACAAGGTGAGAATCTGCATTTAGTTCCAGATTTCCTTTTTTTTTTTTTGTTACCAGTGTTAGTTAAAACCAATTTACATTCAGCTATTCTGCTTTCTAGAAATGATCAATTTACTTGGAATGAAGTGAAGAAAACAGCTAAAGAAAACAAATTGAAGTCCTAGACAAAGTTAAGAACTTGTGCTTTTTTCTGTGGCGTGGTAATCAGTGCAAACCGTTAGCCAGATAGTTTGTCTTCCTATATGAATGCTCATAGACAAAGGTATACGAGGAACCTAGGAAATATAAAACAAGAAAGAAATTATTTGAAAATTCTCTTCCTAGTTCCTTGATTTGCTGTGTCCCTATCACTTAGTTGGGAATATTATTATATGCTAGAAATTCTGTTTCTTTAAAAAAAAAAGGCTGGTTTTCCTGCATCTCACTTGCCATAAAATATAATCACAACGAACTGCATCTGGCTTACATAGAAAACAAATTATTAATTTATATAAAAATAAAACTAAGATTATATATGGAAAATAAATATACGCCACAGCAACAGGAGGTTTGGAACTCTGCCTCTGCACATGAAATATAATGGAACATTTCATTTATGTTGGTTATAGATCTTCTCCCACTTTACCAGACCAAACATAGCCACCATGAAATCTTGACTTATTGATGGTGCCAAATCGGTTGAATATATTTTTTGTCTAGCATCTTGGGCACCCTCTTCATATATCATAACAACCAGTCTTTGGTAGGCCATCTAGTTAGGATACAAGTTCACTGGCAGAGTGTTATTGCTGGTGCAAAATTATTAAACTGTCTCAAACTAATAGACATGGACCAAAATAGACATTCTCAGTCAAGAATTCTGCTATCTACCTCCATCTGGCTATCCAAGTGTATAACATTTATCATTAGCTGAGATAGATCACGTTAACTTATTATAGTGACTGATGATAGAAAAATATCATGTAAGGCCGCTGGAGCTCCGGATATCATTTTAGAACAAAACTTGCTATTTTCAATGCATCATAAAGCAAAAAGGAAGTTCTTCCTGACATGTTGCAAGAACTTTATGTTAATCAAGGAGATGGGCAATAACTGATTTTTGTTCTCGATGATGTCTATTGTATTCTGCAAAGTTACTAGGATTTTTCAGTAAAACATCTTTTGTAATGCACTATGACACTTTGAATCATTTATACCTAGAGAGAGATTTTGTTTTCTCTATTATCTTTTATCATACAAGAATTTTTACAAGAAGCCAATTCACTCAGAATCCACAAACAAGTGACAGTTAATCTGCATGTCCTTGACTGAAAAAAGTATCTGATGAGCTTCGATAGGTAGTAATGGAATTGAGCACTGCTCTCTCCAATTCCTTAGCTAATCCTTTTTTCATAAGGAAGAGAATATAATTCATAACAACTGAATCACATGGCAATGTTATAGGCCCATCACTTGGCGCAGTCCAAACTCCTCTTCCGACGTCTTGAAGAGTTCATGGAAAATGCTGTTGCTCAGAAACACCAAGGGAATCACAAAACGTCTCTTATCTGTTGTGTAGATAACAAAGCAGCCTTTGTCAACTGCTGGTGATTTATTAGAAATGTTTTCCAGCAGCCATCTTTGTATTAGTCCTTGCTGAAGTAATTCTTTTCCTTCCAATGGCTTCTATCTTCTGCCACTTTCTTGCCATTCTGATAAGCTTCTTTGCAGTAATCTTGCTTGCTTACTTAGTGTTGTGGACGGAAATTTTAGAGCAAGAAAATGAGGTTCATTGATATGTGATTGCTAGTAATGCTGAGTGAAGGAAGTCAGTCTGCTATTTATATAGGAAGAATCAAAACTCCTTGCTATGTTGGTCTCGCTTGTGTTGTGAATTTCAATGCTGAAGCATGTAATTTCTTCTATTGGAATCCATGTTTGCAACTTTGCATGAGGTTCCTTTGATGCTGTAATTTGACAAGAGGCAAAAGTGTATCATATCTTCTAAAAATTTAACGAAATCACATGGTTTATTAAACTGTGTCTTTTAGTCGATCCCAAGTCTGCGGATATAACTATGTGAACGAGAAACTTGAAGGTGACTAAATCAAGGCGTGCTAGATTTGGAACTTTACCTAAATGACATCCTTGAAGAAATTAGGAACATTATTACTAATCGACTGTCAGAATCTATACAAGGTCATAGATCATGTGCTTTGTTGCGGTGGAATGTCCAATGTAAGGTTGTAATTAGTTAGAAGAAGATACAGAACAACAAAAGGACGTGGAACCAACAGAACTAGAAAAAAAAATGCGTTGAAATTTTCTCTTCTTCTACCTTGATTTGGTCAGTCCCTAATAGAGTTGGTTACATTGCGAATATTATGCTACTAAGCATGGTTGATAGACTGCAATACTTCATGTTAGACTTCTTTTTTTCAAATTTCTGTCTTTGGCTAGAACACTACATTTCAGTTGCTTCTTTATCGGCTAAAATAGTAAAAAAGCCCTTGACCTATTTTATTTTTTTAAATAAACCCCTTATACTTTTATCATATCTAAATAAGTTCTTATCCTTTGATTTGAATTTAAATTAGCTTTTATTTCAAACGAAAGATTAATTTATGTTAAGGGCTTAGTTAGGTACCAGGTTAAGGGCTTATTTAGGGGCAAATTAAAAATTAAAGATTTATTTAGATACTATAAAAGTGATAAAATTCTTGGTTTTTTTTTATTATTATTTTAGCCTTCTTTATGCTGTGAACGAAAGAAATACAAATGCTAGTACTATGACTAGACGTCTGGTTTAGCCCTGAATTAATTATATTGATTTCCAAAGTAAAATAAAGATAATGACTCTGCAGCAAGAAGACTTGGACATTTGGTTGTTGGAACTCTTTGTTTCCTCAAAGTTATTTTGTCCTATTTATATGGTCAAGAATCAAGATCATGTGCTTTCTTCTTGGTGGCATAATCAGTGCAAATCATTGATTAGTTAGTTAAAATCATGTCGAGCCAACAAATTTTAGAACAATTGCATCTGGGGAGTCTGATAATTAGTGATGCAGAGCTAAACTGTGAAAACTAGTGGAGATTAACCATATTTGAACTCCACTAGGTATAATTCTTTTATCTAGTTCTGTTGCCTATCCATGAATGAACATAATAACATTCATGTGAACCTTTAAATAATTGCATTCACTAATGCTGGAAATATATTATCAAGAGACATTCAGTAAAAGTTTTATACAGATTTAAGTTTACTGGATTGCTATGAAAAATCTGAGATGTTGAAAGAGCTGTAGCTTTTTTTTTTTCATCTGTATTTTTCAGCTATTAACGAGAAATTAACTCGTTTTAGATATCAAAAAGGTCTACTGCATGTCGTGATGTTACTATTCTACAATGAAAATTATTTTGGCATACGCTAGGTAGTTTTATAATCATTGCCGTTGCATTTCACTATAGTTTAAGAATTTTAGATTGGATACACATTCTATATATTGCACTATGATAGTTTCAATCATGTACATGATTCAACTATGACCTGTTCAGTATCCGCAAACAAGTGGCTGTTGGCCTGTTTGTCCTTGATGGAAAGAAGTACAGAGGGAGTAGCAACTTGAAGAAATGGAACTAAGCAGAGCTTGCTCCAAGTGTTTGTCCAAGCCTTGTTGGACAATGAAGACTATGTATCCCAACAAGGCTGAATCACAGGGCAACATTATACGATCATGACTTGATAGACCAAATTCCTCCTCAGACGGCTTTATCAGTTCAACAAATATGTTATTGCTGAGATACGATAAGGGCACGATGTGGCGCTTCTGATCTGTCGTGTATATAACAAAATGACATTTTTCATCTACCGATGATTTGTCAATGCTGCCCGCAGTTTCTTTTGCATTAGACGTCACTGGAAAAGAAAATATTTTCCTATCCATGGTAGTCATTTCTTGCCACTTCCTGGCCATTCTGTTAACTTTCTTGCTGCTGATCATTCTGGCTTTACTTGCTACCTTATCAATGTCTGTCTTCTATTTGACGATGGATTGAAGCAATCAGTTTGTTAGTTCACCTCTATATGTACATACAGGATTGAGGTATGAAAAAGTTCCTTCACTTGAAGTTTCCTACTATCGAAAATTTCGATGTAAAAGTACAGTACTAGTACTGATTACTATGTTTTAGGAGTTAACAAGAAGTGGGATCTACGTTCAATGCTACAACTAACTTTGTTTCCATATGTTGGTTAAAATCTATGTATTTATTGTTATTCTTGGACGGTCATGTGAAAAAAAAAATATGATTTCACTTCCATTACAAGTTAGAAGAGCCTCATCACAAAAACAAATGTTGCAAGAGGAATCAGGGAGGTTTAAAGCAAGAAAGAAAATCTTTGAAAACTTCTCTTCTTTGTAGCTTGATTTGTTCTGTCTCTATCACTTAGTTGGGAGTCAATACAAGGTCAAAGACTGTGCTTTGTTGCGGTGTAATATTCAATGTAAGGTTGTAATTAGTTAGATGAAGATACTAAACAACAAAGGACATGTGGGACCAACAGAACAAGAAAAAAAATGCTTTGAAAGGCTCTCTGCTTCGACCTTGTTTTGGCCAGTCCCTGTTAGAGTTGGTTACATTGCGGATACTGTTACTAAGCATGGTGTCTAGACAGCAATTCTTCATGTTGGACTTTTTTTTTCCAATTTTCCTTTTTGGCTAGTACACTTCATTTCAATTACTTTTTCTACTGCTAGCTGGTTTGGCTCTGAATTTGTTAATTTGATTTCCTTAGTAAAATTAAGATAATGATTATGAAGCAAGAAGATTTGGTTGTTGGGAGTTTTTTTTTTCTTGAATAAATTTAGTTGATTCACCAAAAAAAAAAAGGTAAACAAAACTGTAAAGTTAGAACTTTTGCTCTGATATTGAAGAACAGAAGATGATTCTACTTCTGTTTTAGAGTCAGTTACGTTTTCTCCCTCTTCATGTGACTAAATCACATATTCTCCATTGATGCATTAGCTCAACTGAAGTACAGAGTCAATTAATTAGTACCCCTGTGGTGCAACGATGAACTGTCCCAGAGGCACCGAACAGGTTTCTCTTGGCATGACTTAAGCAGCAAGTATACTTTTATTGTTACCAATTTCAGTTGCGAATCCGCAAAAATTTTAATCATACAAAATGTTGAACGTTATAATTGCTATTGCTGGCATATCAGGAGACATCCATAACATTAATATATATAGATATCTGATATTTCTACAAGTTGCATTTGTCATTATTCTGTAGCACAGTTGATGAAACCGTGGAGCAAAGGAAGAGCCATCAACTTTACTTATCAAAAGTGATAATTTTACATTTCACATAAATAGTTGCTTCACAGAAACATCTTTAATAACCACTACAGTTGTGTCAAGCATTTACAGGATACTTTTTCTCCTTTTCCAAGAATCATTTACAAGATTCAAGACTACATAGGTTACTGAGAATCCACATACAAGTGACCGTTGATCTGCATGTTCTTCATGGAAAAACGTAGTACCATATGATGAACAACGGTAGGTATTAAGGGAATTCAGCACAGCTTTCTCTAAATCCTTAGCTAAACCTCGTTGGATGAGCAAGACTATGTGATTCATGAACACTGAATCACATGGCAACAATATAGGTCCATCGCTTGACAGTCCAAACTCCTCTTCAGACATCTTCAAGAGTTCAAGGAAGATGCTGTTGCTGAGATACGTCAGGGGATTACAAATCGCCTCTTATCCATTGTGTAGGTAACAAAGAGGCCTTTATCAACCCCTGATGGTTTCTTGGTGGCCATCATGTTACTGGCTCTTGATGAAGTAATTCTCTTCCTCCCAATGGCAGCATTCTTCTGCCACTTTCTTGCCATTCTGATAATCTTCTTTGTGCTAATCATGTTGCTTGCTTTAAGACTAGTAAATTTATTATTTGGAGCAAGAAGTGAGAAACGGTAATTTTGTGCTGAGATCAGTAAGCAAAAGGAGTGATATTTATAGACAAAGAGCTAAAACAACTTAATTTGTAGCTATCTTTCTGTAGTGAATGTCTAAGCAAAAGCATGAGATTACTTCCATTGGTATAGATGTTTGCATCAACATAGTTTTATATTTTGGCTGCCAAGGCAAGTACAACTAGTGCCTTGGTGGATCCCCCTTTTCTGTCATGTGGCTTAAGGGCACGGCAAATTTACAAAATGAAAAAGTAAAATATTTGAGTTCTCTAAACAATTACGATAGACTATCACAAAATTTGATGGAACCAAACCCTTAGATTTCAAGCGACATGATTACCTCTTCATGACAATAGTCGTGGTAGGCCTGCCAGGGGTTAGGTTAATGAAACGTTCTCAGTAGAAGAAAGTCCACTTAATTGCAGTTGCAGGGTTAAATGGTCAAAAGAAATGGCCATGCTTTTCAATTCCAAGGGCAAGGACTATGAACTACAACATGCAAAATATTGGACTTCCCCTGCTTTTCTATGCAAAATGAGGTTATAATTCCAAATTGAATGTTTGAAATCTGTAAAAGAAAATGAAGATTTTAGACACTGATGCTTGAATCTGTGAAGAGATATCCAGTATTACAGCAGCAAAGGGACAGGCATCAAATCATTTTTAGTCATCAAATTTGCTATTGCATTTCTTAAACAAACTATTTCACACCCTAAAGATTATGGTACACATACATCACAGTTTTCAACATTTACAACTTCTTTTTTTTTTCTTGAACATAACCATTTACAATATCGAAGACTATGATTTCCTCAGAATCCACAATCAAGCGACTGTTGGTCTGCATGTGCTTGATGCAAAGAAGTATTTGATGAGCAGCGATAGCTCGCAACAGAGTTGACTACAGCTTTCTCCAAATCCGTACCTAAACCCCTTTGCAGCAGCGAGACAATGTAATTCATGACAACTGAATCACATGGCAATGTTATCGGCCCATCACTTGGCAGTCCAAACTCCTCTTCGGACATGTTCAAGAGCTCGACAAAAATGCTGTTTCTGAGATATGCCAAGGGAACCACAAAACGCTTCTGATCAGTTGTGTAGATAACAAAATGCCCTTTATCAACCACTGCTGCTTTTGCTTGAACGGTTTGCACCAGCCATCTTATGATCGGTCCTCTTCGATGAAGTAATTCTCTTCCTCCCAATGGCAGCCATTTTCTGCCACTTTCTAACCATCAGAATCTTTGTGCTAACCATGCTTGTTTGCTTAGTTGCTAATGGATGGAATGGAAATAGAAGAGAGAACATGTAATATTTCTTTTTGTGCTTAAGGGAAGGAATTGCTGGGGGTATTTATATAAAGAACTCCATAACTTGTAGCTCTACCTTGTGTCGTAAATCTATGTGCCACAGCATGTGATTACTTCCATTGAAATGAAAATTGATTTTTTATTTATTTTTAATTGCAAAATATATTTAAAAATATTTTAATATATTTTTTAAAACATTTCGATGAATCAGGTTGATCTTGATTTTCCTTTTCTCAAAAACACCCACGTCATGGTTACCAAATTCATAAATTAGTTATTTTTAGGCTATGAACTAAGAGGCAGCTTCTTCTTATTATTTAAACCACAAAAATATGTGGCCGTCTACAAAAGGCTTATCTACCCCTTTTTTTTTTACGCGGCGATGCTTAGAGCAACGTTTTAAAACGCCCAGTGCTAAACGGAAAAACAGAGGATGTTGAGTTAACGCAAAAACAGAGCCATGGCAGCCCTGAAACTGCCTAACTCTCCACGCCTCATTCATATACGTCAACGTCTCGTCCCTTTTACTGCCTCCACCATGTTATTCCCAAAACCACCTTCCCTACCCCTTTCTAATTACAGTTTTGCTGTTTTACCTGGTAAGAAGCTCCTTTCTTTTCTTCTTTTCTTCTTGATTCTGTTTCTTTTTAGAGTTTCCAATTCTACAAACAAATTTTTTGAGAAAGTACATTGCTTTGAACTATATTTTACTTTATTAGCCATGACCCAAGTTGTTAAAATAGTTAATTCTTGCGTTCTCTCCTTTACTTCAATTTTGCAAATTACCAAGTTTAGTTTCTTTTAATGGAAATTATGAAGCTTTAAGTTGTAGTTTTACTTATTGGAAGCTAACCAATGTTAGTTGAATGGTGAAATTGCTTGCTATTTAATTCAACTTAGCTTTACGTTTTCTAGCTCATAAGGTGTTTGTTTCTGGGTCCTTGATTTCGTTTTGGAAAGGGTTTCAGTTTCAGGAGAGAGATAACTCTTTCGAACCCTCTTGTTTTCCTTCTTTGGTTGGTTTGGTCCATAAAATAGCCTTCAACTTCTGAAAATGATTGGTTCATTGGATGCATTACCGAGATTTTTCTCTTTTTTCTTTTGTACTTTTTGTATTTTGGGCTTTTTGATTGCACAAATTTTCGGTTTGAATCCTCTATATTCTGTATTATCATGTGGCTGTTGATATTGGGTCCTCATTGTCTCTTCTTCCTCATTTTTTAATCATTTTTAAAGTATTTACATAATCTTTGAGACTTTATTTGCTTGGTCTCTTGAAATCTACTTTTGCATATGTAATTTTAATCTTCCCTTGATTTTCTTTTTCCTAAGTAAGGCATTATTGATTACATGGAGATTGTGCTATGTTTTAGGGTTATGCATTAATTCCTAAATATCTTTGTTAATGTAAATGCAGCCTTTCTTTCAAGATCCTTGGCCCTTTTCTCTTCTGGCATCTTGGTGTGTAGCAATAGTTCTTTGAGAGGAGCAAGGGGAAATCAGTCAAGAAGTAAATCAGGTTGCTTTAGTTAATTGTGTACTGTTATAGTCATGCTTTAGCTTTCTTTATCAGTCGATATAGTACTTATCATGTGAATTTTCAGCATCGATACAGCCTGTAACAGAGGAATTGAAGGAGGATCAGTCAAAGGATTCCCTTGTCAGTGGGGATTCTATTCGCCAGCGGTTTCTTGATTTTTATGCTTCCCGTGGTCACAAGATTCTTCCTAGTGCTTCTCTTGTGCCAGATGATCCAACAGTGCTACTGACAATTGCAGGAATGCTTCCCTTCAAGCCTATATTCCTTGGGAAGGTAATGGCTAAGACTCTTAATGAATCTAATGTGAGATTTGCTAATATTTCTAGTCAAACAGGAATAAACTTCAAAAGCATATCCATTGACTGCACTGTTACTCAAGCATTGAAAAGTATGACAATTGTCTTCACTTATTCCTGATACTTGTTAAATTACACTGCTTTTATGTAGCATTGTCAGTTATATGTATATATTGCACTATTTTGTAATATCCCAAAATTTTTTAAACAGTGCTTCAAATATTGTAAAGAGCTCGAATTTCTATGTGCAATTTATAATTATTTTTTTGTAGCTTGAAGCATAATCATTGATTGTGTTTAAAAAGGCATCATCATCAATAAATAACACCAGCTAAATGCTAAAGATGATTGTTAAATTAATGCGTTAAAAGTAAATTGACATTATTCTTGTTTATTTTGATTATTAGTCCTTGATGTGATGAAACTAGCTCTTTATGTTTAGATTCCCAGACAAGTACCTCGTGCTACTACTGCACAAAGGTGTATACGCACAAATGATGTGGAGAATGTTGGCAGAACAGCAAGGCATCATACATTTTTTGAAATGCTAGGAAATTTCTCCTTTGGAGATTACTTTAAGAAGGAAGCAATCCGATGGTCTTGGGAGCTTTCCACCATTGAGTAAGCATGAATTTAGCATTGCTTTTGGGATGCCAATTTAAGATTGATTGATTCATTCATTATTTTTCTCAAGCATGGTGATTCCTTGTTACACATCATTTTCTTCCATGGAAAAATGAAAGTTGTTTCTGCTTACAGATTTGGGTTGCCACCTGAGAGATTATGGATAAGTGTGTATGAGGATGATGATGAAGCTTTTGAAATATGGCACAATGAGGTAATCCGGGCTTCGCTTTAGCACTTGTTAGATTTTTGGTTTCATCAATGTTCTCTTTGTAGATGTGCTCTATGTTAATAAGCTCCTTTGTTTGGTCATTGTGACTCTTACATAGTGTCTGATCTTCTAGACGCTGCATTTCTTTTGGATGCATTTAGACAACAATTTTTTCATGATTGTTTTCCTTTTATCTACTTCATGGTTATTTTAAATGATTTTGACAAAACAATTTTGCATCAGGTGGGTGTTCCTGTTGAACGTATAAAAAGAATGGGTGAAGATGATAACTTTTGGATGAGTGGCGCTACTGGTCCCTGTGGCCCATGCTCAGAGATTTATTATGATTTCCATCCTGAGAGGGGACATGCAGATGTGGTACTTACTCACTTAAGACATTTTTTCATTTATTTCATAGGTTCTACATTCCAGTTCTTTTTTTTTTTTTTTTTTTTTTTTCGTTATCCTGGATGAGTGATATGCAGGATCTTGGGGATGATACAAGATTTATAGAGTTCTACAATCTGGTTTTCATGCAATACAATAAAAAGGATGATGGAAAACTCGAGCCCTTAAAGCAAAAGAACATAGATACTGGCCTAGGCTTGGAGCGTATGGCTCGCATCCTTCAGAAGGTATTTATGATCTTTGTTTTTCATGTCAAAGTAAAACTAATATTTCACAATAGCTATACCTTATCAGCATTGTTTGCGAGGTCATATTCTTTTTGAAACATTAAAAATCATGTATTCATGTGTTGTCCATTTTTTGCAGGTTCCAAACAACTATGAGACTGACTTGATTTATCCAATCATAGAAAAGGCATCAGAACTGGCTAATATCTCGTATGCCTTGGCAGATGAGCAAACAAAATTGAAATTAAAGGTTCAGTTTTTAATTTGGATGTAACAGCCTGTATTACATTTAAGATACTTGTTTTGGAAAATAATGTTTCTTACTTTGTTTAATAAATATGGCTCGCTATTTAAAGTTTTCTATTTCTTTCAGGTTGTAGGAGATCATCTGCGTGCTATAGCATATCTCATTTCCGATGGTGTTTTGCCATCAAATATTGGTAGAGGTTATGTGGTTCGACGGCTTATCAGAAGGGTCGTTCGTGCTGGCCGGTCCCTCGGTATAAAGGGGGAAGTAAGAAATAATCTTGAAGAAGCATTTTTACCAATAATTGCAGAAAAAGTAATAGAATTAAGCACCCATATTGATTCAGATGTCAAGATTAAGGCACCCCGTATTCTTGAGGAGCTGAAGAAGGAAGAGCTTCATTTTGTGCAAACTCTAGAGAGAGGAGAAACGTTACTTGAAAAGATGTTAGCAAATGCATTATCAAATGCTCAGAAAAGTGGGACTGTGCCCTGCTTATCTGGAAAAGAAGCATTTCTTCTGTACGACACTTTTGGATTTCCAGTGGAGTTAACTACAGAAATTGCTGAAGAACATGGCGTTACTGTAGATATGAATGGTTTTGACTTTGAGATGGAAAACCAAAGGCGTCTATCTCGAGCTGCACATAATGTTGTTAAACTTGCTGTTGAAGATGGTGCTAATCTGACAGAAAATATAAATGAAACTGAATTTGTAGGATATGACACCCTTTCTGCTCAAGCAGTAGTGGAAAGCGTCATGGTGAATGGAAGTCCAGTGACACAGGTTTCTGAAGGAAATGATGTAGAGGTTTTGCTGAATAGAACACCATTTTATGCTGAATCAGGTGGTCAAATTGGAGATCATGGTTTTCTATATGTTACCAGAGGTGAAAACAAACAGACAGCTGTTGTGGAAATCAAGGATGTCCAAAAATCCCTAGGTGACATATTTGTTCATAAGGGAACTATCAGAGAGGGGGTTCTGGAAGTTGGCAGAGAGGTGGAAGCAGCTGTGGATGTAAAACTCAGGCAGCGGGCAAAGGTACCAGCTTAATGCTTAATTTTGTCTCTATTTTTTATGTCCAGTCAGTAAGTTAATTGACATGTTAAAACCAGAAGTTCCTTTTATTGATGCAACCCATTCAGGTGAAAAGCATATTTTGTATCCCTTGGATTTCTTCTACCTCGTTATTTAAACTATCTTAACTTTTTTGCATTTTTCTTCTTTCAGGTTCATCATACGGCCACTCATTTGTTACAAGCGGCACTTAAGAAATTAATTAGCCAGGAAATATCACAATCTGGTTCCTTAGTGGCTTTTGATCGTCTCAGGTTTGATTTCAATTATGGCTATGCCCTTACTGATAGTCAGCTTGAAGAGATTGAGCAACTGATCAATGGATGGATTGAGGCTGCAACATTTCTTGAAACAAAAGTGATGCCTCTTAAGGATGCTAAAGAAGCTGGTGCCATTGCAATGTTTGGGGAAAAATATGGCGAGCAGGTCTGTATTCATTCTTCATTATACCAATGAACTTTATGCAAGCATTTTTAGCTTATCTTTGCGTTTGGGTTATTTGTACTTTTTTGTTAAATAACCTGTGAACATACATCACATTCTGACAGTCATAACTTATTCAGTTGGACTTTTAAGTGATTCTAGCATGGCTTTTTTTTTTCTTTTCCCTTAACACTTTTTCTTCAATAATCAGAACATTCTGACCCCACAAATCTGACAACCTCTATAATTGGATCATGAACACGAATTTTCCAGTGTGGGTGTCAGGTCATCATGCCTCCATGCATCCTATTTGGAACTTAGAATTGTAATCACTGATGGAAAGATCATGATTTACGATTAATTCAATGAAAACAGGCATGTGGTCTTCAATGCGCTGGCAATTTTTAGAACGTGTCATGGATCAGTTTTCTCCCAAGTAGAAGATACTGTGGAGAAAAGCATAAGAAAATTGTCTTCCCAGTTCTGTAAGCATTGGAATTGACTCTGTCAAGGAAGAATAAGCATTTAATGACAAACTAGGAAAACAAATTAAACTTTGAATCATATTCTTTTCATCCTTTGACAAGATTTCATGCCACTATATCCTAGCGATCTCTTTGGCACTATGAATGTCCCAACTGGAACTCAAATCAGGCTTTACACTTGCTAAAAGAATTAGCTCTTCCTAATTTGTTAATGCATTGCAGGTAAGAGTCGTGGAAGTTCCTGGTGTATCCATGGAACTTTGTGGTGGGACCCATGTCAGCAATACTTCTGAAATTCGTGTCTTCAAGATAATCTCTGAGCAAGGGATTGCATCAGGAGTCAGGCGTATAGAAGCTGTTGCTGGTGAAGCGTTTATCGAATATATCAATGGCAGAGAATCACAAATGAAGAATCTATGCTCCATGCTCAAGGTGAGTTCTGTTTTCCACCCTTGTTGTTATAACTTATAACTAAAACCTTTTTCCCAACTTGCTTCATTGTGAAAAATTAAAGCCCATCCAAAAAAGACTCTTCCCAATGTGATTTATATTTATCTGCAAGTACTATAACTATTTCATTCTCTCTCGCTATAAACAGGCATATTTTTCAGATGGTTCTAGCGTTCCCATTTTTAGTTAAGTCTGTCAGTATCAGAACCCCATCTAAATGCAAGGCCCCTCGCCCCTCGCCCCACTCCCCAAAAATTCTCTTTCTTTTGGGTATGGATTGGCTATTCCTGTCTCCCCTCTTATCACATGAGCTTCATTGTATTAGAAAATGCCTGAGTCAGCCTGAACTCCAAAATGATGTTATCTTCTATTAATTTCTGCTTCTGTGATATTATGGCTTTTGCTGCAGTTAATTCTTCTGTTTTGTTTCTCTCCAGTACTTAAAACATTTTCCTTTAATCACTATCAGATATTTTAATGTTATTTAGCATCATTTTTGTAGGTGAAAGCTGAAGAAGTGGCGACCAGGGTAGAAAAACTCTTAGAGGAGTTACGAATGTCAAGAAATGAAATTGCTAATTTGCGTACAAAAGCAGCGGTATATAAAGCATTAATGATTGCAAACAAGGCATTTGAAGTAGGAACTTCACAAAAGATAAGGTAATTTGCATTCTCTTTCTTCTTTAATTTTTTTTTTCGCTAATTCAGTTTTATATATTTCCTATTTCAAGTCCAAGGAGATCGAAAGTAGAAAATGTGCAATACTGGTAATCAATGTCAGAAGAACTATTCTCTTTATTAGTTCATGATTTTTTAAAATCCTGAGAGTTACATGTCATTACTACTGGTTATGACTGTATCTGTTCTTCTGAAAATATTTCATAAGTCGTCTCAAGATTGATGATAAAAATTGATGATAAAAATATCATTTCAAAGATATCAAATAGTTTTTTCTATTCAATGGAACTCATTATGATTTTTGTTCTTGCTTTTGAACATTCCACTCCAGGGTACTAGTTGAGTCTGTGGATGATGCGGATGCTGATTCACTAAAAGCTGCCGCTGAGCATTTAATTGATACACTGCAAGATCCCGCAGCTGTAATCTTGGGCTCCTGTCCGGATGAAGGGAAGGTTAGTTTAGTTGCTGCTTTCAGTCCAGCAGTGGTTAATATGGGAATACAGGCGGGGAAGTTTATAGGGCCCATAGCTAAGCTGTGTGGTGGAGGAGGTGGTGGCAGACCAAATTTTGCTCAAGCAGGTGGGAGGATGCCTGAGAATCTGCCAAGCGCCCTTGAAAAGGCTCGGGAAGATATTGTCTCAATTCTATCTGAAAAAGCAAGATGAAACACTTAAAAACTTTTGTACCTTGTCAACGTACATTCTGAAGGCTCCAATGCTAGGATTCTGTGTGAATAAGTGCCTAGGGATAACATATATAATCCATTTTTTTCAAATATATATACAGTGAATATTGCAGGGGCCGATGAGAATGAATGCCCTTATATATGATGTGAGCAGGAAGGAAAAGTGTACAGTCATCTTACATTATTTTTAATGATGAATGTCATAATCAAAATTCTAAGTATTTCATAGAAGAATAGGGTTCCTTCAACTAAATTAAAGATAGTTTAGTTAATGCTAGGGTAAGTGATAGCTGCATTATCGTTGACATTCATAGGCAGTCACCACCCCCCCCCCCTTTTTTTGCGTTCTTTTCATTTTTTAGTGTCATGTTGTAAATCTGCAATTTGTTCTGGTGAACTAATATGCTCTACTTAAACAAAAATTTCAAGCAAAGTTACAAATTGAACATATATTTATATATATCAAGGCTACAATCATTTATCATATACTAGTTTTTTGACTTGTAGTTGTCGTTGCACCATCAGCAAGCATTATGTTCTGTCTGGTGGTATGTATTTTTAGTATTGAAGATGCGTTGATGATATTGGTATTGACATCTTTTGCAAATCGATTTTTTTACGTCATCACCAACGTAATGATAATAATGCAATAGCCATTCATGGTTTTCAATGATCTTGCGATCAGGCAACTATCCGATTTTGTTTGGTCAGCGATTTCCACCACATGGGACCCCAAGATGCCAGCAACCTAGCTTGATTTTCCTACAACACGGATTTTTTATTTTATTAAGCATATGTACTCATGAACTGTCTGTTGGCTGTTCTAAGACTTTTCATGTATTCTTTGTTTTTTATTTCCCTTTTTCCAGAAGTGAACTGAAAAACGCCACTATAATTAGTCAATCAATCAGATTATAATAATGGTATAAACATGGGTCAATTCCAAAAATCCCCTCTATCTAAACACTTAAAAAATACAAATTTCCCTGTAATTTAAAAGCACCCACTTATTTATTATATAATAATAATAAATTTTATTATATAATAAATTATTATTTTATTAATTTTTAGTTATTTATTAATAAAATTTTTATTTGTCATAAAAATAATTTATTAATAATTTATTAATTTTATAAATATTAAATAATTAAAATTTTTTATTTTATATAAACTCTAATTGTATATGTTTAACGATTATTTCTCTTTTAATTATAATTATATTTATATCCAAACACATATATCTATAAAAGATTTTAATTTTATTATTTCAACAATTAATTTTATTTTGATCGTTTTTTCAATCTTAACATCTATCTAAATGAATTCTAAATGTTCACGTTTAGAAAAGGAATTAATGGAATTCACCCTATAAACATAGGGTGCAGATCTCATGTTCATGAGTTGAGCTTTCCCCTTTATTTCTATTTTTGTCAGAACCGTCACTTAGGCCTTCTCCCGTTGGATTGCTGAGATATGAAGCAAAAATCCAAATAGATTTTGGGAGGAACAAGAACAACTTTCGGCTATGGCACTACTGGCTATTATTGTCAGATGAATCAGTTTTGCTTGACTTTGAGCCAAAAGGTACACAAATGGAGCATCAAGTTTAAGGCAGCTGGATCCGATAGCGCTTTAAATTGATGTTGTGTGCTATGTAAGTGGTGTCTACTGTCCACTTGCGAGTCCATTGACACAAGCCATGATGCCAAAGGCATACGTACAGGCAGGCAGTGGATCCAACTCATTATTTCTAGAGTGGAGGATGAATGGTTCTTGGATTTATAGCTTTGAAAACAGGGAAGAGGAGGGTGAAAACTAAAGTGCAAAAATATTGTACTACTCCTTTTCATTTATAGCCATTGGATCTTGGGTTTTATTTGCAAGAAAAAATAAGAGAAGCTGTTGGAGGTCAAATGTTACAATAGTTTAGGACTTGTGTCATTAATTTAGTGTCAAAATGGTTGAGAAATTTAGCAATGGAAAATGCAGATTGCATCAAAGGACTTGTTGAGAAATTTAACGAAAAAAAAAAATTCTTCTCTTCTCTCTCTTTTTTTTTTTTTTTTTTTTTATTCACTAATGTCAAAAGGACTCAAGGGTTGTATAATCTACCTACACAGAGTTCCCCTTTTTAATTGCCCATTTTATGCAAGTTTAAGCCACCTGTACAGAATATTAAAAAAAACCCAATGTGTGGTATTTTACAGTAATTTAATTAGTTGTTCTTAATAATTTATTAGACAAAAATGCGAAAACATGGAAATGGAAATTGACATGAAGCTTCTCCTAAAAGCGCCAAAACTTTGCACCCCAACTTTCACTTACAATGTCCATCAATTCCACTGTCAGAAAACCCAAAAAAGCTACTCCAATTTAAAACTACATTACATTAAGTCTCTATGTTCTCATTTCTTACTGGCACAGCTGTCTGGAAAGAGTCGGTGACAAAAAAAAATCCCTTTTTTTTTTTGCACTTTTTGTTTTTGTCTCTCCGCGTTTGAGCAAATGCCTCTCTTTCCTTACCATGAAGTCTTCTCCAATACATAGCAACCAGTATTCAAATCCGAAGAGGTTGGTTTAAAGTATAAAAACCAATCCATGGTTTCCGGAAATGCTGACCTGTAGTCCACACTAGTTTTCCTGTGTGCCACACTATAAATAAACTCAACACTGTCTTTCTTTACTTGTCACTTGCATTTCTCAACTCAACACAAATGGCTCTCTTTCTTTGCTTGTTATTCCTTCTCGTTTCTTCCGCTACCGCTTGTGATCGCTGCCTGCACCAGTCCAAGGCTGCTTATTTCTCCAAAGCCTCTGCACTTTCATGTAATTAGCTGCCAAGTTCCATCTCATTTTTGTTTCTTAATTCAATTTTACTAATACCCAGAGCAGTTTTCTTACTTGATAAAGGAAATTGGCAAAGACCCCGATCATATTTTTGTGAGAAATTTGGTGGGTAACATTTGTTTTTTGGCTTTGAATGATATTGCAGCTGGAGCTTGTGGATATGGCTCCTTGGCATTAGGCTTAAGCGGTGGACACCTAGCAGCTGGTGTTTCTTCTCTTTACAAAGATGGAGCTGGTTGTGGTGCCTGCTTTCAGGTTTGTATAATTGTCCCACAACAATTAGTTTTGTTATTTTTGTAACATTTTTATTGTTTCTCATACTGGAAATTTGAGTTTTGATTTTCAACATATTTTGGCAGATAAGGTGCAAGAATTCAAAACTCTGCAACAGTAAAGGGACTAGGGTGACACTAACTGATCTAAATCAAAATAATCAAACGGATTTTGTTCTTAGCAGCAGAGCTTTCGTGGCCATGGCTAACCAGGGCATGGGCCAAGACATTTTGAAACTTGGGATTGTCGACGTGGAATACAAAAGGTTGGGCTGAATTAAATATTTACTCATATTATTATACTGCCAAATTAAATAATTGAAAAAGAATGATGATGATATTTTTAAAAGTTTCCTCATCTGATGTTTTTGTTACAACCACCACACAAAAAGGTCAGGCCCTGCTTGGACCAACTTAATATGTTATGGGGCAACCGGCAGGCACATTAATGACTATAACGGTCCAATATCTTCATTATATTCCATTTTACTATGCAATTTTTTTTTCTATTTTCTTTAAATAAGTCCAAATGTTCTCTTTAAATTATATTTTGATTACTATAATAGTGATGATTTCTTATTGTTCTTGGTTATGTGAAACAGGATACCTTGCGAATATAAAAACCAGAACTTAGCTGTTAGAGTTGAAGAATCAAGCCAGAAACCAAATTACTTGGCAATTAAATTGCTGTACCAGGGTGGTCAGACAGAAGTAGTAGCCATGGATGTAGCTCAGGTTAGTCCAACTCAAGGAGTGTTCAAACTCAGTGTAGAATAAAACTATTTGCTTTGTAATCATTACACTGATGATATTTCTATTTATTGCAAATATATGATTCCAGGTTGGCTCTTCAAACTGGAATTTCATGAGCAGGAACCATGGGGCAATATGGGACACGAGCAGAGTTCCAAATGGTGCCCTGCAATTTAGATTTGTGGTAACATCTGGGTTTGATGGCAAGTGGATTTGGGCTAAAAGTGTGCTTCCAGCTGACTGGAAAACTGGAGTTGTTTATGATTCTGGAGTTCAAATAACTGACATTGCAAAAGAAGGTTGCTCTCCTTGTGATGATGGGAATTGGAGATGACAGGATCTTAATTACCAGTTGATCTTTTGTTATTACACAAAATTTGATTTGGTTTGTTCAACATATAGTGAATTTGAATAATTTAGAAGATTAAAAAATTGAATATATAGCTTGTTTTTCTTTTTCATTGTTATTTCTCAGATTGTTATTGAAGATGTCTAACATAATTTTTTCTACTCCACCATAATAAATATTCCTTTTTTTTAACAGTTATTTAGGTTTAATCACAAGCTTTTATTTTGAATTACACGCTGAAATTCGAATAAGATTGAACAAAGAAGGATATAATGGAGGTCAAATGCTCAAAATTAAAAAAAAAAAAAAGTAAATTAGAAAATATCATCAGGAGATATTTCTAGTCTGTGGACGTTGGTACTTAAACCAAGATGTGCCATAAGAAGAGAAACGTGAGTGAGCAGCTCTCCACCATGCCTCAATTGCTGCGCATGCTCTTCCCATGTGCAACGACTAGCAGCATAAATCATCATTTCCAGCCATACCTCACTGATCAATTTCCACTTCTCCCCCTCATCCCACCTATGTTCTGTTACCAAACTTTGTAATTGCTGGGCAAACTTGGCCCCTTCCAGTAGTGCCCCAATTTCAGATGATTCAGTAGGCGCAGAGGGCAAATGTATTAATGCCGCAACAAATTTCTTCACCGACACCTTCAAGTTTTTTTCCGTTTTCGTCTGAGGAGAAATCCTCTGGCTTTGAGAGTAAGTTTCGTTGTTTACCATGTCACTGAATCCATTGGGCAGCATTGCTGGACGTACCAATACCAGATACATCATGTAATCAGACAAAGACTTGCCAATCTGGAGGAATGAATCGGATGTACCTCTTCGATGCCTGTCAATATCATCGTAGTAAACAAGTGCGGTTGCAATATGCCAAACAAAGATGCGACGGGTAAAATCTGTTGATTCCATATTCCAAGACCCATTTTCAAGAGGAAGATCTTTCTCCTTGATTGCAGTATCACCTTTCTCCCCTAACAACTTGTGCAGATACTCGTGTTTAAAACCCTCCTTCTGGTACCTTAAACGCTTTTCTTTCAGTTGACAATAAATGAATTCCTTCAAGTTAGTATCTACTGGCTTCCACTCGGTATGCCCAAACTTTTGCAAAAGGTTGCCAGTGTCTATAAACTTTAAGGCTTGACTAAACCGGTTTGCCTTGAATTTGACACAATAATCTATCAGATCATGTTGTGCCATTTTTTGAATCCCCTTCCTTGACCTAATTGAACGTAACCTGTGATCAACAAGCCGATGGTACAATTTCTGCAACTTGTCTCGAGGAACTGCATACCTCAACATTGTCCACTTACACCGAAGGTGCATAAAAAATGAATAGATCTCCAGTAAAACAGCCCCTGACAGTAGCAAGTAGGTCACGGTGGTGTCAACTGTGGAATGCTTGATTTTATGAAGGAGAGCTGAGAAAGCAAATAGTACAGAAATAACAAAGAAAAAGTAGATGCTGCGAAGAATTAGGCTCGCAAGATGTTGTCCGTATTGTATGGGGTTCTTGGTGTAGAGCAAATCATAAAGGAATTCAAGTTCAATCCCCACAAAATTGAAGGCCTCATCAGCAATTGTATAATTGCTCAGATAGACCATTTTATCATGGAACTCTTGCGAAATCTGAAATGGGAGGTCTGAAAAGAGAGGTTTGAAAATATGAAATGATAAATCTGCCTCCCGAAGATATTTAACCTCCGATGGAATGCTTGGATCTCCTATAAAATCCTTCTTCTTTGAAAGATCAAAAAGGCCTGTTCGGATCATTTCTTTCAGGTTACCAATAACATTATTCTCGTTTGGAATTTTAGAAATCGGGCTTGAGTAAAAGGATTTTATGAGCTGTTTTTGGCTTGCACATCTGAGAGCCCATATCCTTTCTGCACACTTGATAACTCCAGCAATGAATAATGGAAGAGCCATAGCATTCAGTATAGTGTTTGATCGAAACCTGACGTAGATGTATATTGCCTCTGCAATTTGGATGACCATCCCAAGAAAGTGTCTCAACCATAGCTCATTGTCTTCGAAGGAGTAAGCTGTAATATTGTATGGGTTGCCGAGATGCCATAGAAGAAAGGGCGTCCAGAATACAATGAGTTCATTGTTCAATTCCATGCTGCCCCTAAGAAGGGTACTCAGCACTAGGGTTGCCATCCAATCTGCTGAGAGATATATTAACCATGCACTGATTGCAAAAAATGGTACCCAACTTCCTGTGTATTCCTTTCGTTTCTTCCCAAAAAACACGAGAAGAAACTGGAGAATAAGGCTCACAATAACCATTAAACGAAGCTCCCATTCACTCCAAAAATTTTGAGCAATTTCTGATAATATCCTCTTCAAGACTGAATCCTTGATCTCAACATAGAGTAGAGAGATAGCAACTGAAAATTCCCAAAATAATAATAATAATAATAATAATAATTCAACTCAAAGCATTTAGGTAAAATAAAAACTTAATTAAACAGAGTCAATTCCAAAATTAAAGTTTTCAGTTCAAATCTCAATCGAAATTCAAAAAATATATATATATAATCATTGACAAGATATATTTCCTAATTAATTAAAGGTATAACAATAATAACTCTAAATCAAATATATCTATGCATTCTTAAAAATCAAATATAATAACTCTAAATCAAATATATCTATGCATTCTTAAAAATCGTCTAGGAGAAACACATTATGCAAACATCTACATTATATACAAACTAAATTTAAGAAAATATATATATGTTTTGTTAACTCAAATTTTATAATAGTTTAAATATTGTTAATTATCTCCAAACTGTTGCAATTGTAAATTAGGTAATTGATAGCACTAAAAGAGACAATTCATTTAAGTTCCTTTATTTTATTTTTTTATTAATTCTAATTGAATGTTCAAATCAATATTTGAATTAATCATAGCTACAACATCTTTTGTAAAAGAAACTAATTGGATTATTTCCTTCAAAAATATATATAAAGCACCATCAAAAGTGGAAAAAGAATGGTCCATGAAATGACAGATTCATCCTCCTACATTCACATCCTTATTGCTCGCCCTGAGGGAGAGCAAAGAAAATTTATAAAGGAAATAATGAATCAATGCAAAAGTGAAAATTCAACCAAAGAGAGTGAGAGAGAGAGGAAAACCAATTAGCTGATCACCTTCTCTCCACTAATTTTAGTATTGCGATGTGAAATTTACTCATATTTAATTAAAAATTAACTTTTTTATCAAAATAAAAATAAGATAAATATTATATTATGAGAATAAAAATGAAGATAAATATGATTTTAAATTTTTATTAGATATAAAAATAAGCATAGATAATATAACATCTACATTGTACTCGTATCTTAATATGTCTTTATTTATATTTAGTAAATAATTTTTTTTGTTAAATAACATAAATTATTATTTTAGATTAATTAAAATAAAATATATTTATATTTAAAAATATATATTAATATATATATTTATAAAAAACATTATATAAATATACAAGATAAAAAAAGCTAAAACTATAAATTTTGATTTTATTTTTTTTAAAACACAATGGATACAAAGATTATTCATATCTATTAAATATTTTCGAAGAAAAAAATAAAAATAGATTTGAAATATTTGTTTAACATAAATATAAAGATAAATATAATACAAAAATTCAAAAATAAAATTAGAGAATACTATATCGACTCATACTCTAACCGTTGATATCCTATTTAACTATCAATTATCAGAGAAATCAGAATGATATATAATAATACTTACTTGCAAATAGCATCACTCTTGCTTTGCAACAAAATCAACTAATATCAGGTCTAATTCGATTGGCCCCCAACTCCGAACAGTACAAGTAGACAAGCTTTCTGTGCTGAGCTTGGGAAAATTTGACTGATCAAAACATATATTTTGGAAAAGCAAGTGGAGGAAAATTTCATGGAATTGAAGTTGTAGAATGTATGAAAAACCCCTGCAAGATCAAGTAAGCCATTGCTCCATCGATGCATGTAACTATATAGGGTGGAGAACGGATTAAACGAGACATGAATACCGTAGGAAAGTTCCAGAGACAAAGAAAATAACTTCCCTTCAGGCCCTAACCGTGAGCATTTTTGTTATATATTCTTGGAGGAAGAAGAGAAAAAGATGTTTCCAATTGAATTCTTTCTGCTTTTAGAATATAGCAGTACACTCATTAGTCACTTTTGCAACAGTACTTCACTTCTTCCCATTTCATGTGGAACACGAAGTATACAGTATCATGTTTTAGGACTAGATTACCCCTTAACATTTTTGCCAAAGACAAAAGAGAATAAGGGTAAAATGCTTAAAACAATGGAAAAAGGACAAAAGGAACTTCCGATTGAGAGGGGAATCAAGCGAAGTACAAGTGAATTGGTGTTCCAAGAAGAGTAATAAGTACATAAATTATTAGTAAAGCAATGGATCATGGAACAGAACTACAGCATATATATTTTCTTAGCCAAATGGGATATATTTTCTTTTAAAATTATTTTTAATTATTATCAAATTAAATTTTGATTAAAATATATTTTAGTTCAAGTAAATGTTAAATATTTTAAACTTATTTTTAATTTAATTATATATTGATTGAAATATTAATTTTAATTAAATTATATATTAATTGAAACATTAAATGTTAAATATGTTAAGCTTTGTAATCATTCACTGATGTTATTTCTGTTTATTGCAAATATATGAATCCAGGTTGGCTCTTCAAACTGGAATTTCAAGAGCTGGAACCATGCGGCAATATGGGACACGAGCAGAGTTCCAAATGGTGCCCTGCAATTTAGATTTGTGTTAACATCTGGGTTTGATGGCAAGTGGATTTGGGCTAAAAGTGTGCTTCCAGCTGACTGGAAAACTGGAGTTGTTTATGATTCTAGAGCTCAAATCACTGGCATTGCTAAAGAAGGTTGCTCTCCTTGTGATGATGGGAATTGGAGATGACAGGGTCTTAATTGCCAGTTGATCTTCTGTTATTACACAAAGTTTGATTTGGTTTGTTCAACATAAAGTGAATTTGAATAATTTAGAAGATTGAAAAAAATGAATATATAGTTTGTTTTTCCTTTTCATTGTTATTTCTCAGATTTTTATTGAATATGTCTAACATAATTTTTTCTACTCTACCATAATAAAATGCTCCTTTTTTAACAGTTATTTAAGTTTAATTACAACCTTTTATTTTGAATTACATGCTGAAATTCGAATACGATTGAACAAACTTTTGAGTTCCTGCCTTGAATTACATTGATGATTTGAAAAGGAAAAAAAAAAAAAGGTAAATTAGAAAATATCATCCGCAGATTTTTCTAGTCTGTGGACTTGAGTACTTAAACCAAGATGTGCCATAAGAAGAGAAACGTGAGTGAGCAGCTCTCCACCATGCCTCAATTGCTGCGCATGCTCTTCCCATGTGCAACGACTAGCAGCATAAACCATCATTTCCATCCACACCTCACTGATCATTTTCCACTTCTCCTCATCATCCCACCTACTGTCTCTCACCAAACTCTGTAACTGCTGGGCAAACTTGGCCCCTTCCAGTAGTGCCCCAAATTCAGATGATTCATGGGAAGAATCAAAGGGAAAATATATTAGTGCCCCAACAAATTCCTTCATGGAAACCTTCAAGCTTTTTGCTGTTTTTGTCTGAGGAGAAATCCTCTGGCTTTGCAAGTAAGTTTTTTTGTTTACCATCTCACTGAATCCATTAGGCAGCGTTGTTGGACGTACCAATACCAGATACATCATGTAATCAGACAAAGACTTGCCAATCTGGAGGATTGAATCGGATGCACCTCTTCGATGATTGTAAATATCATCATAGTAAACAATTGCGGTTGCAACATGCCAAACAAAGATGCGACGCGTAAAATCTGTTGATTCCATTTTCCAAGCGTTTTCAACAGGAAGACCTTTCTCTTTGATTGCATTATCACCTTTGTCTCCTAACAACTTGTCCAGATACTCGTGTTTAAAATGTTCCGTGTCGTACCTTGAACGCTTTTCTTTTAGGTGACAATAAATGAATTTCTTCAAGTCAGAATCTACTGGCTTCCATTCGGTATGCCCAAACTTCTGCAAAAGGTTGCCAGTGTCAATAAGCTTTATGACTGGAGTAAACAGATTTTCCTTGGCTTTGACACAATAATCTATCAGATCATGTTGTGCCATTTTTTGAATCCCCTTCCTTGACTTAATTGAACGTAACCTGCGATCAACAAGCCGAAGGTACAATTCGTGCAGCTTGTCTCGAGGAATTGCGCACCTCAACATTGTCCACTTAGACCAAAACTGCATAAAAAATGAATGGATCTCCAGAAAAACAGCCCCGGACAGTAGCAAGTAGGTCACGGCAGTGTCAACTGTTGAACGCTTGATTTTATGAAGCAAAGCTGAGAAAGCAAATAGTACAGAAATAACAAAGAAAAAGCAGATGCTGCGAAGAACCAGGCTCCCACGATATCGTCTATGTCGTATGGGATTCTTGGTGTAGAGCAAATCATAAAGGAATTCAAGTTCAATCCCCACAAAATTGAAGGCCTCATCAGCAGTTGTATAATTGCTCAGGTAGACCATTTTATCATGGAACTCTTGCGAAATCTGAAATGGGAGGTCTGAAAAGAGAGGTTTGAAAATATCAAATGCTGAATCTGCCTCCCGAAGAAATTTAACCTCCGCTGTAATGCTTGAATCTCCTATAAAATCCCTCTTCTTTGAATGATCAAAAAGGCCTGTTCGGATCAATTCTTTCTGGTCAACAATAGCATTGTCCTCGTTTGGATTTTCAGAAGTCGGGCTTGAGTAAAAGGAATTTATGAGCTCTTTTTGGCTTGCACATCTGAGAGCCCATATCCTTTCTGCATACTTGATAACTCCACCCATGAATAATGGAAGAGCCATAGCATTCAGTATAGTGTTTGATCGAAACCTGACGTAGATGTAGATTGCCTCTCCAATTAGGAAGACCATCCCAAGAAAGTGTCTCAACCATAGCTCATTGTCTTCGAAGGAGTAAGCTGTAATATTGTGTGGGCTGCCGAGATGCCATAGAAGAAAGGGCGTCCAGAATACGATGAGTTCATTTTTCAATTCCATGTTGCCCTTAAGAAGGGTACTCAGCACAAGGGTTGCCATCCAATCCGCTGAGAGATATATTAACCATGCACTGATTGCAAAAAATGGGTACCCAACTTCCTGTGTATTTCTTTCGTTTCCCCGCGAAATACACGAGAAGAAACTGGAGAATAAGACTCACAATAACCATTAAACGAAGCTCCCATTCACTCCAAAATTTTTGAGCAATTTCTGATAATATCCTCTTCAAGAATGAATCCTTGATCTCAACACAGAGTAGAGAGATAGCAACTGAAAATTCCCAAAAAATAATAATAATAATTCAACTCAAAGAATTTAGGTAAAATAAATAAATAAGGATCAACAATAAACTCTTAATTCAATGATATTGGAATCGGCTCTAGAATTAAAAATTTTGAGGTTGAATTTCAATCGAAATTCAAAATATCAAGAAAGGATAATCGTTGACAAGATAGCTCTCAAATCTTGACTATGCATTACCTAGTTAATTAAAAGGTATAACAATAATAATTATAGACCAAATATATCTATGCATTCTTAAAATCGTCAAAGAGAACCACACTGCGCAAGCATTTACATTGTACACTAACTAAATTTAAGAAAACATATATATATGTTTGGTTAAGTCAAATTTTATAGTAGTATAAATATTGTTAATTATCTTCAAACTATTGCAATGTTAAATTATATAATTGATAGCAAAAACAAAAAGAGACAATTCGTTTAAGTTCCTTTATTATATTTTTTATTAATTCTAATTGAATGTTCATATCAATATTTGAATTAATATAACTCTGTTAATTAATGATAGCTACAACATCTTTTGCAAAAAAAAAAATCATGTGATTATTTCCTTTAAATATATATATATATATATATATATATATATAAAGCACTATCAAAAGTGGCAAAAAAAAAACCTCGATGACATGACAAAGATTCATCCTCATACATTTACATCCTTATTATTCACCCTGAGAGAGAGCAAAGAAAATTTATAAAGAAAATAATAAATCAATGCAAAAAGTGATAATTGAACCAAAAAGAGAGAGGAAAATCAATTTGCTAATCACCTTGTCTTCACTAATTTGAGTATAAAAATGTCAATCTTACTTATATTCAATGAAAATTTTAACTTTTTATCCGAATAAGATGAAGAAGGATATTACATTAGAAGGATAAAAATCAGGGGTGGTAGGAGCGGACATGTTTGCAGCTTGGTGGTAGAAAAGCTGAGTGGAATATGAAAGTGTGTTTTTGTAGCTTGGTGGACCGGTTGACTACATTGCACAATGAAGGATCTGGGAGTTGTCTGGGGCGAATATTAGGCTTATGAAAATGTGCTTTTGCAATATGTGAGATTGAGGTTATACTGAGGTGGTTTGTAATGTTTGTAATGCGTGAGACTGAGGTGGTTGCACTGAGGTATTTTGGTTTTAACTAGGAGTTAGTCCGGCACTGTAATTTTAGACTTGTATCAGTAAGAGTGGTTGCATTCGTAAGTTAATTTCAATTATTAATAAATTCTGATTTAACAAAA
Organism: Durio zibethinus; assembly: GCF_002303985.1. Next base: position 2,073,081 of record NW_019167915.1, on the reverse strand, counting down.
AAGATATTATGAGGACAAAAATAAGATTAGTATAATTTTAAATTTTTATTGAATATAAAGATAAAAATGAGTAACACAGCATACATATTGTATTCGTATCCTACGTATATATTTAGTAAATAAATTTTTTATTAAATAATATAAATTATTATTTTAAATTAATTAAAATTAATATATTTTCATTTTAAAAAATATATTAATATATATTTATTAAAAAGTTACGTAGATAAGATAAAAATTAAAAAACTTTAAAGATAAAATTTTGCTTTTATTTTTTAAAAAAGTTATAGATATTGAAATTATTTATACTCATTAAATACCCATGCAAATGAAAATGAATATAAATTTAAAATATCTATTAAGTATAAATATAAAAATAGATATAATATAAAATTTCAAAAATGAAAAATGGGGAATGTTCTGCCCATCTCATAGCCGACATCCTATTTTACTATCAATTATCAAAGAAATCAGAATGATATAGTAATACTTACTTGCAAATAGCATCACTGCTGCTTTGCAAAAAAATCAACCAATATCTAGTCTAATTCGACTGGCCCCCAACTCCGAACTGTGCAAGTAGACAAGCTTTCTGTGTTGAACCTGCGAAAATTTGACCGATCAAAACATATTTTTTAAAAAAGCAACTGTTGGAAAATTTCATGGAATTGAAGTTGTGGAATGTATGGAACCCACAAGATCAAGTAAGCCATTGTTCCATTGATACATACAACCATATAGGGTGGAAAACGTGTAAAACGTGACATGAATATTGTAGGAAAGTCCTGAAGGCAAAGAAAAGAACTTACCTCCTGGCCCTAACAGTGAACATTTTTGTTATATATTCTTGGAGAAAGAAGAGAAAAAGATGTTTCAATTGAAATTCTTTTTGCTTTTAGAATATAGCATTACCCTTTTCAGTCACCTTTGTAACAGTACTTCACTTGTCTCCATTTCATGTGGAACACGAAGCATATAGTATCATTTTTTAGGACTAGATTAGCCCTTAACATTTTTGCCAAAGACAAAAGAGATTAGGGGTAAAATGGTTAAAAAAGGAAAAAGGACAAAAGGAACTTCCAATTGAGAGGGGAATCAAGCAAAGTAGAAGGGAATTGGTGTTCCAAGAAGAGTAATAAGTACATAAATTATTAGTAAAGCAATGGAGCATGGCACAAAGCTACAGCGAATTTTTTTTTCTTAGCCTACAAAAATGGGATATATTTTCTTGTAAAATCTCTGCATTCCCAAGTAAAAAAAATTTTTTTTTTTGATAGAAAACTATTGAGTATGTCATTGGCAAGAGCTTTTAATTTGATTTTTTCCTTTCAAAAAAGTAATGATACTTAACAATTGGATCCTCCATCCAGGAAGGTTGGATCCCGATAGCATGAAGCCAATTTTGTAATATTGAAACAAATATAGTGGTAGTATAAAATCGGCTCCTGATTAGAAGATTTTATATAAGTTTCTTCAAATTTTTGGTAACCGAAGGAGGTTTGGTGATTAAATTTAATTCTTACTGAACTCCCAAGTTAATATTTTGTTCTTGATGCTTGCCAATTGGAAATATGCATATATATATATATATATATATACACACATTTTATTTTTGATACAACTTCGTCTCATCAACCAACAAATGCTGAGAAACCAATCAATGAAGAAACTGCGGAAATTAAGAAACAAACAGACGTGAAGAAAGCTTTAAACCACAAAGGCTAAGCATAAATCCAAATTAGAGACGGTGCAGAACAATGATTGCCCCGCTGCATGGAAATATATATATATATATATATTACGATATGATAAAATAATATTATGAATAATTAGATTAAATAATATCATTTTATCTTATATTTAACATGTGTGAGATTAAGATAAGATAATTTATTTGTTGATCAAAATTATTTTTACTCAAAATTTATATAAATTAAAATATTAATATAATTTTTGAGAGTATAATTGAATATATAATTTAATCCATGAGATTAAATTGTAAGGTATAATAAGATATATAAATTTAATCCCATAATTAAATTATATATTCAATTATACTCTTAAAAATTATATCAATAATTTAAATTGTATAAACTTTGAAGAGGGATAATTTTGATAAATAAATAAATTATTTTATCCTAATTCTTGCATATATCAAATACAAAATAAGAAAATATTGTTTAATCTAATCATATTCATAATACCATCTTATCTTATTATAATCTTGTGTACCATAACATTAGTTCCTTAAATTTTGATTAAAAATTAATACACTTATTTTCTTTTAATTTTAAAAAAAATAAATATATCCTTCATTAAATATTAGTCATTTATTTATTTTTATTTTTTCATTCTTTTTTACTCAAAAATTTTTTTAACTATTAAATAATAACAAGTTAATAAGTTTTAAAATTACCATTAATTATTATCAAATTAAATTTTAATTAAAATATATTTTAGTTCAAGCAAATGTTAAATATTTTAATCTTATTTTTAATTTAATTATATATTAATTGAAATATTAAATGTTAAATATGTTAAGCTTTGTAACCATTACACAGATGTTATATCTGTCTATTGCAAGTATATATGAATCCAGATTAGCTCTTCAAACTGGAATTTCACGAGCAGGAACCATGGGGCAATATTTCACGAGCAGAGTTCAAAAAGGTGCCCTACAATTTAGAATTGTGGTAACATCTGGGTTTGATGGCAAGTGGATTTGGGCTAAAAGTGTGCTTCCAGCTGACTGGAAAACTGGAGTTGTTTATGATTCTGGAGTTCAAATCACTGATATTGCAAAAGAAGGTTGCTCTCCTTGTGATGATGGGTATCGGAGATGACAGGTTCTTAATTGCCAGTTGATCTTCTGTTATTGCACAAAGTTTGATTTGTTCAACATAGGGTGAATTTGAATAATTTAGAAGACTGAAAAAATGAATATATAGTTTGTTTTTCTTTTTCGTTGTTATTTCTCAGATTGTTATTGAAGATGTCTAACATAATTTTTTCTACTCCACCATAATAAATACTCCTTTTTCTAACAGTTATTTAAGTTTAATTACAACCTTGTATTTTGAATTACATGCTGAAATTCGAATGCGTTTGAACAAACTTTTGAGTTACTGCCTTGAATTACATTGATGATTTGAAAAGGGGAGAAAAAAAAAAGACAAAGAAGTATAAAAAGGAGGTCAAATGCTCAAAATAAATAAATAAATAAAAGAGTAAATTAGAAAATATCATCATGAGGTTCTTCTAGTCTGTGGACGAGGGTACTTAAACCAAGATGTGCCATAAGAAGAGAAACGTGAGTAAGCAGCTCTCCACCATGACTCAATTGCTGAGCATGCTCTTCCCATGTGCAACGACTAGCAGCATAAACCATCATTTCCATCCATATCTCACTGATCAATTTCCACTTCTCCTCATCATCCCACCTATGTTCTCTTACCAAACTTTGTGATTTGTTGGCAAACTTGCCCCCATCCAGTAGGGCCCCAGTTTCATATAAGTTAGGAAAGTCAGGGTTAAACTGTATTAGTGCAGCAACAAATTCTTTCTTGGACACCCTCAAGTCTTTTTTCCTCTTCGTTTGAGGAGAAATCCTCTGGCTTTGAGAGTAAGTTTCTTTGTTTACCATCTCACCGAATCCATTGGGCAGCATTTTTGGACGTACCAATACCAGATACATCATGTAATCAGACAAAGACTTGCCAATCTGGTGGATTGAACCGGATGCACCTATTCGAAGCTTGTCAACATCATCGTAGTAAACAAGTGTGGTTGCAATATGCCAAACAAAGATGCGACGGGTAAAATCTGTCGATTCCATTTTCCAAGACCCATCTTCAAGAGTAGGACTTTTCTCTTTGATTGCATTATCACCTTTCTCTCCTAACAACTTGCCCAGATACTGGTGATTAAAACCTTCCTTTTCGTACCTTGAACGCTTATCATTTAGGTGACAATAAATAAATTCCTTCAAGTCAGTATCTACTGGCTTCCACTTGGTATGCAAAAACTTCTGCCAAAAAGGTTGCCAGTGTCAATAAGCTTTATGACTCGAGTAAACTGGCTTGCCTTGGCTTTGACACAATAATCTAGCAGATCATTTTGCGCCATTTTTTGAATCCCCTTCCTTGACTTAATTGAACGTAACCTTTGATTAACAAACCGATGGTACAATTTCTGCAACTTGCCTCGAGGCGTATCTTCCTGTGTAATTCTTTCGTTTCCCCGCGAAATACACGAGAAGAAACTGGAGAATAAGAATCACAATAACCATTAAACGAAGCTCCCATTCACTCCAAAATTTTTTAGCAATTTCTGAGAATATCCTCTTCATGACTGAATTCTTGATCTCAACATAGATTAGAGAGATAGCAACTGAAAAATCCAAAATAATAATAATAATAGTTCAACTCAAAGAATTTAGGTAAAATAAGAAAATAAGGATCAGCAATTAACTCTTAATTCAATTGGAGTCGGTTCCAGAGTTAAAAATCTCGAGTTAAAATCTCCATTGAAATTCAAAAAAAAAAAAAAAAAATCGATGGCAAGTTAGATCTCAAATCTTGATTTTGCATTTCCTAATTAATTAAAAGTAATAACAATAATAATTGTAGGCCAAATATTTGTATGCATTCTTAAAATCATCGATGAAAAACACACTGTCCAAGCAATTACATCGTATACAAACTAAATTTAAGAAAACATACATATGTTTGGTTAAGTCAAATTTTATAGTAGTATAAATACTGTTAATTATCTCCAAACTATTGCAATGGTAAATTATAAAATTCATAGCACTAAAAGAAAAAGAGACAATTCGCTTAAGTTCCTTTATTATCGTTTTTATTAATTCTAATTGAATGTTCATATCAATATTTGAATTAATAACTCTGTTAATTAATGATAGGTACAACATCTTTTGTAAAAAAAAAAAAAAATCATTGGACAAAGATTCATCCTCGTACATTCACATCCTTATAACTCACCCTGAGAGAGAGCAAAGAAAATTTATGAAGGAAATAATGAATCAATGCAAAAAGTGAAAATTGAACTAAAGAAAGTGAGAGAGAGGAAAATCAGTTAGCAATTAGCCTATCACTTTGTCTTCCCTAATTTGAGTATAACGATATTAATTTTATTCTTATTTAATAAAAAAATTAATTGTTTATTCGAATAACGATGGAGATAAATATTATATTATGAGAATAAAAATGAAATTGATATAATTTTAAATTTTTATTAGATATAAAAATCGAAACGGATAATATAATATTCACATTGTATTTGTACTTTAAATATGTATTTAATAAATAGATTTTTTATTAAATAATATAAATTATTATTTTAGATTAATTAGAATTAATATATTTTTATTGAAAAAGATATATTAATATATATTTATAAAAAAAATTACATAAATATACAAGATAAAAATAGAAAACCTAAAAAAATTTTCCTTTTTACTTTTTTAAAAAAATTATATATATGAGGATTACCTATATCTATAAATATCTGCAAGAATAAAAATAGGAATAAATTAAAATATCTGTTGAGAATAGAAATAAATATATTATAAAAATTCAAAAATAAATATGAAAAATAATTTATCGCCTCATAAGTCATAACTTAACTGTTGACATCCTATTTGACTATTAATTATCAGAGAAATCAGAATGATATATGGTAATACGTACTTGCAAATAGCATCACTGCTGCTTTGCAATTAAATCAACCAATATCTGGTCTAATTCGACTGGCCCCCCACTCCGAACTGTACAAGTAGACAAGCTTTTTTTGTTGAACTGGGAAAATTTTGACTGATCAAAACATATATTTTAGAAAAGCAACTGGTGGAAATTTTCAAGGAATTGAAGCTGTAGAATGTACAGAAAACCCCTACAAGATCAAGTAAAACATTGCTCCATTGATACATATAACTATATAGGTGGAGAACATGTAAAACGTGACATGAATATTGTGGACAAGTCCTAGAGGCGAAGAAAAGAACTTCCCTTCTGGCCCTAACAATGAATATTTTTGTTATATATTCATGGAGAAAGAAGAGAAAAAGATGTTTCAATTGAAATTCTTTCTGGTTTTAGAATATAGCATTACCCTCTTCAGTCACCTTTGCAACAATTCTGTGTCACGGGTCGAAACTTAAGCTTCGAATCCGTGCGACTTTGAGACTCGGACATTCACCCTTCCGACGTCTCAGATCAGCCTTTTTATCATAGTTTTCTTATCATAGTTCACACACTTGTGAGGTATTATCCGCTTTGACTCCCCCTGATCTCATGGTTTTGTCCTACAAAAAGTACCTCACAAGGAAGAGGTGATGTGAACCTTTTTATACCCCAGTGACCTTCCTATTATGTTCGATGTGGGATTTAGGACTCTTTCTTAGGTCTGTGACATTCTCCCACACCCAATCTCGTGACACTCTCGTCATGGAAGCTGGCCACCCTGCCTACCTCTCTCGAGGTGCTTGACATGGATCGAACGGTTTAGGGTTGGCTCTGATACCAACTGTCACACGTTCCGACTTTAGACTCAGAATCCGTGCGGCCTTAGGCTTGGAATCTCCTCTTTTATGTCTAAGTCAGCCTAAAACACAAGCGTACGGGCACTAAAACAATGGGAATGGCTGATTACGTAAGTTAAAGAGAAACAGGATAACAAGGCAGAATGCTGGAATATACTGTGTATTCATTAAAACAGAAGTATTTGATGGTGTCTAAGTGCCTCGAAGGAGGGTGAATGCTCGAGTCCCGAAGCTACACGGGTTCGGAGTTTAAGTCTCGATCCGTGATAAATGATATCAGAGCCAGTTCTAAACCGTTCGATCCACGTCAAGCGTCTCGAGGGAGGTAGGTAGGGTGGTCAACCTCCGTGATGAAGGTGTCACGAGATTGGGTGGGGGAGAATATCACGGACCTAAGAAGGAGTCCTGAATCCCACATCGAACATAATAGGAGAGTCACTGGGATATAAAAAAGTTCACACCACCTTTTCCTTGAGAAGCATTTTTTGTAGGACAAAATCGTGTGGTCAAGGGGTCAGAGTGGACAATACCTCACAAGGGTGTGAATCGTGGTGGTTTGACTGATCTGAAACGCCTGATGAGTGAATGTCTAGGTCTCAGAGCCGTGCGAGTTTGAAACTTAAGTCTCGACCCGTGACAACTACACTTTTCTCCATTCATGTGGAACACGAAGTCTATTGTATCATGTTTTAGGCCTAGATTACCCCTTAACATTTTTGCCCATGACAGAAGAGATTAGGGGTGAAATGGTAAAAACAGGAAAAAGGACAAAAGGAACTTCCAATTGAGAGGGGAATCAAGCAAAGTAGAAAAGAATTGGTGTTCCTAGAAGAGTAATAAGTAAATAATTATTAGTAAAGGCAATGGATCTTGGCACAAAACGACAGCATCTATATTTTCTTAGGCTACGTAAATGGGATATATTTTCTTTTAAACGGCATGAGCTTTTAGTTTGATTTCTTCCTTTCAAAAAAATAATGATACTAAACAATTGGATCCTCTATCCAAAAAAAAAAAAGGTTGGATTCCAATAGTATGAAGCCAATTTTGTTCTTGATGCTTAGTGCTAAGTGGGAATATGCATATACGCATTTTTATTTTGATTAGTTCCTTAAATTTTGATTAAAAATTAATACACCTATTTTCTTTTAATTTTAAAAAATAAATATATCCTTCATTAAATATTAATCATTTGTTTCTTTATTTATTTTTATTTTTTCATTCTTTTTTATTCAAAACTTTTTAAACTATTAAATAATGAGAAGTTAAAAAGTTTTAAAATTATCTTTATTTATTATAAAATTAAATTCTAATTAAAATTTATTTTTGTTCAAGTAAATGTTAAATATTTTAAACTTAAACATTAATTTATTTCAATTTAAAAAAAAATAAATTCATTACCATTATTTACAAAATGCTTTAGTGATAAAGAAATTGATTAAAGTTTAAAAAATGGAAAAAAATGAGGGAAAGAAAGGAGAAAATATATATATATATATATATAATTATCATCCATGGACGTTATTGAAAGTAATTTTATCTTTGTTGGTTTGAAAGACATATTTTATTTCTCTTGAAAAAGTAATTTCATTAATCAAATTAATAATTGTTCAATGTTTATTTTAAGTATTTAAAATACCATTTTTTATTTCTTTTTAATTTATTTTAATCAATTTCTTTATCATTGAATTTTTTAAATAATGGTGATTAATTTATTTTAAATAAAATAACATAATGCACTCATCGTAAAATTAATACATAATGAAACTAAATATAAGTTTAAAATATTTAAAATTAATATTTAAGATGTACTTGAATTTGATAGTAATTAAATATAATTTTAAAATTAATTCAATTCTCGTTATGTTATAATTAGAAAAAAAAATCTTGAATAAAAGAAACAATGAAAAAAAAAGTTACATTTTTCTTTTTATTTAAAATTATCTTAATAAATAACACCTCAACGAAATATATATTTCCCCAAACCTAAAGAGGCAAGAGAATAAGCTTCTTTTACCGAAAACTGTTATTGCATTTATAGCTTTCACTATTACGTTAGTCTCTCGCGCATGGTTTTTTTTTTTTTTAAGATGGAAGATTCAATTCCTCTCAATTAATCTTTGAATAAAAAAGAATATACATAAACTATAATATACTATAAATAATTAATTAAGAACTGGGTGTTTAGGTGAGCAAATTATAGTAGTAGTAGCAACATGTTTAATTCTAGACTAGTACACACAATTTGAGTAGACTTAAGGCATGCAAATATGTGCATGGTTTGAGTTGTTCTTTTCACTCTGCTTCTTCTCACATGCTCTTTAGTGTTTTTTTTTTTTTTTTTCATCATTTTTCTACATTATTGAAGCTTAAGAAAGATGAAACAGAATACTTGCTTAGGTAATATACGACACTATTATGAGTACGATATTGATCAATGAATTTTTTTTGCACTGTTTCTAAGCTCATGTCAGAAAATGAAAAAAAAAATTAACATGGCTGGAAATTATATACATCAAGACCACTTATTAGAGATATTTGTTTGTTCGTTCATTCAAGAATTATTATTTGATTTGAATTTGGTTTAGTTTTTTTTGTGCCTACATCTTATTATGTTGATATCACTGCATTATATTTAAAATTACTATTAGATTTACCAATAATAAATAATAATGAAGCGATTAAAAAAATTGCTTATTCAATTCATAATGGCAAAGAGATGGGATTAGACTTTTAAGACCATTAGATTTAAGGAGGAAGTGGATGCCATGTCCCTGATAACACGTTGCTTAAAACATTCCTTAATTAATGTAGCAGAAGAAAAGTCAGAAGCATTAACTATGAACGTGCTAGACGAGAGGAGAAGAGAAGGGTCCTAATGGCCAATGGCCATAGCCTGATCTCCACAACAGACCCTGAAGAAAATGGATGACCCAAAACTCTCCCAAATTTTCCCACCCACCTCACATATCCCCAACAACAATACTAATAACTAGAATTTGATTGCAACTCTTTCTAGTTCTTTTCTACTAGAGTAACATTTCCATGTTCCCAAGCACATGCAAGTCTAGTAAGGAACCAAATTAATGGAAATTATAACATTTCAAAAGCAAGAAATTTCAATTTCTTTTTTTTTTTTTTAAGGAGCCAGGGTTTGTCTTTGTCTGGCACTGGCCACTTTAGTTCGTGGGGGCCTGGACTGGCTGGCAACCTCTCTGGGGAAGTGTAGATAAGTAACAAAACTGTAGTGGATGTTGGAGATATAGTAATAAGACTTGAAACTGGTTGAGTATTGTGTGAAAGTTGAAGCTGACAAATGTAGGAATGGGGATAAAACTGTTGATGATAATGAAATGGCAAAACTGTGTTGTGGAGTCAAATCTTTGATTTGTCATGCTCATATGGCAATTAAAACAAAAGTGAGAAGAAACTTTATTAATTAACGTGTACTGCTAAAGGGTGAATAACCAACAGATCGATGTTAAGTGAGCAAGAGCTTCCATTACAATTTCCACATAATCAAAATAGTACATCATCATGATGTAATCCAATTTAATGCACTGAATGTTATTTGTGCTACTCTCTGTTCCGTTGATATAATTTTTAACTTTTTTGTTTCAGAAATGAGAAGTTAATTTTTGTGTAAGAAGAATTTGTAGATTGTAACCATTTTTTTTTTTAAATTCTGAAAGGGGTCTTTTGCATTACTTGGGTAAGGGAAGCTGCTTTTGATAATAAAGCTTCGAGGGAAATGCTTAAAGCCCTGAACTTTTTATCCTGAAAGAGCGTTTACTTGACAGAGGGAGCATTGCTTTTGCTTCAGTGTGTGGGAAAAATTAAATGATGGTAGCAGCAAAATCGGCTTTTTGGCTCTTTGGGAATGAAAAACAGCATAGCTGCAATTACATACAAACCTAGCTCTCTCTCTCTCTCTCTCTCTTTCTCTGTGTCTGCCCTCTGGTTAATGATTTATGATGAACTTATCAGAATCATCAGAAACCAATCATCAGACATGTCATAACCTCACGCGTATTCTCTTAATCTGATTCTTCCTTCTTCTCTTTCTTTCTCTCTTTTTTTTTTTTTTCTAATTAAATGAAAAATCAACTCTTTGAAATATATTAACTAGAATCATGTTCCAATATTCCACTGGACAAAGATCTTGTTACAGTATTGCACGAAATTTTCATGTTTCTAGCATCATGTTGAGACACGTGGTTTTGGTAAAGTGGATACTATAGCATGAACATCGCTTTCCATATTCTGTCCATGACCTTTTTGCCTTTTTTGTCTTCTATATATCTGTTAATGTCCTTACTTTTTCCATTATTTTATTTTTTATAATATGGGTTTTCAATTTGTTTTATTTTATACATAACATTAAAATTTTAAAACAGTATATTTAGTTTTAAAAAATAACTCAATTTAATAAGAAGAGTCAATATTCTTTGGTGGGACTTGGGAGTCTATAAATAGGGCCCTGTTTCAATCAACTTCGTCCAAAGTGAAGCAAAGGAGAGTGCTTAACACAAACATCTATCTCTCTGAGCCCACCTTTGTATAAGATTAAGCATACAAGGGAAACTTGACAAGAATCTGTGGAAATGGATGTGGAAGGGAAAGTTGTAAAATCAAGATTCAAGAGGGTATGTGTGTTTTGTGGAAGTAGTACTGGTAAGAGGAAATGTTACAGAGATGCTGCAGTTGAATTAGCTCAAGAATTGGTACACACGCAAACATCTCATACATAATTAACTCTCTAAAGCCTAGCTCTTTTTCAAAATTTTGGTTCTTTTTTATGTTAGTTTAAGGGGTTTTTGTGTTGTTTTTGAAAGGTGGCAAGAAGATTGGACCTTGTTTATGGAGGAGGGAGTATTGGATTGATGGGTTTGGTTTCACAAGCTGTTCACCATGCTGGAGGGAATGTTCTTGGGTACAGACATGAGTCATCATCAAAACTATTCTATTCAGTTTATTGGTTTTGGTAAATGTGTTATCATTTTTCTGGGTATTCTGTGTTCCAATTATTGACCATCAGATTTTGTAAACAGGATCATTCCTAGAACTCTGATGAGCAAAGAGGTGCAAATCAAACTCTTCTGTTTTCAAATTTTTTGGCCTTTTTCATTTCCTTTTGAGATTTAAGTCACTAGCTTTTCAATGATATTGTTTTGAGAATGTCTCTTGGATGTGGAGCAACAGATAACTGGTGAAACGGTTGGGGAAGTGAGGCCAGTAGCCGACATGCACCAAAGAAAGGCAGAAATGGCCCGCCACTCTGATTGTTTTATTGCCCTACCAGGTCCCATCTCTCTTAAATACAATATGCAATCGACTCTTTGCCCTTCTGTTCCACAATACATATATACATAGAGTGCTAATTTTGCTGTCCTGTTGGGTTTCAGGTGGGTATGGAACTTTGGAGGAGTTATTGGAAGTGATAACTTGGGCTCAGCTGGGTATCCATGACAAGCCTGTAAGCAATATTTGCATAATATTTTTGTTTCAACTATCAGTATTCTGGGTCATCTCTTTTGAAACCTAACTTTTGTTTCCAAAAATGTGCAGGTGGGTTTGCTTAATGTTGATGGCTATTATAATTATCTACTGACTTTCATCGACAAAGCCGTGGATGATGGCTTTATCAAACCTTCCCAACGCCACATCATTGTCTCTGCACCAAATGCCAAAGAACTGGTCCAGAAGCTTGAGGTGGGTTATTGCCTACAACTGGGATTGGTTCATTTTTGTCATCAAACGTTTGTTTACGCACTAACAATATGAGGCCCATATATGGAATAGACAATCTGGAGGTTTAGAAAAAGAATCTTTCTCAGATGCCTACCTTGGTGTCTTATTTTCTTGTGTCTTGTTTGCTTGTAAATGATAGCACTGTTTTGTTTTGATTAGGAGTACGTGCCTGTGCATGATGGAGTCGTGGCCAAGGCAAGTTGGGAAGTTGAGCAGCAGCAACAAGCCCCGCAACAGGTGGGGTTCAGTGCCACTTCTTTGCAGACTGAGATCGCTCTATAAAGGAGAGCGTGAAAATGGAATAAGATAGAAAAAAAAAAAGGGGGGGGGGTAGAGGTGGTTTAGGCTCTTAGCTTTTTACTCTGATTTTGGGTCAAATTCCAACCATACCACAATGATCTGGTAAGGTTTGAATGTCGAGAAGAAGAAGAGAAGACTGTGACAAAAAGTGGGTTTTTTTTGGTATTCAAAGATGGAAGCTAAGCTCATTTATTTTTGCATTTAAGCTCGCATTTTGGTATCTAGAATTATGTACAAATACTATAGAAAGAACAAGAAGCAAAATCCAAAAAAATAGCAGCTTTATTATGTATGTACCTAGAATTATCTAGAAATACTATCTACAACTTTTTCTCTTTATGTTCTGCCAGTACTGTCATGGTGAGTGATGATTTATGCATTTGCATCCATTGATGACCTTAAAAGTTGAAATTGAGGTTGTGATCTTGAGGAACTATCCTTTGATGAAGCCCTCCAACTGGGGAATATGTGGCCTCCTTTTTGAAAATTTTTTGTTTAGTTGGGTTAGGGTACTCGCTTTGTGGCCAAAGTTACTATCAGAGTACATTACTGCTAGTCTCCTCCAGCTCATTTCCTGGGACAGGGGTTCTGAATTGTAGCTGGACACCGAAGGCTTTTTTTTTTTTACTGCTGTAAAAAAACTGTGGTGAGAAAGAGAGGATGGACAATGATAGTTAGAAAAATAAAATTAAGAAATACTAATTATGATCACCTAGCAAAACAAAACCTAATTTCTTTCAGTGGTACGTCAAATTGACTTGCCTTTTGCCTAATGTTATCTACATATAATTTAAATGTGTTTGCTTTATAATAACTTGTAAACTTTAACAAATGTTTAAGGATGAGATGAGTTTCTTAGCCTTTGGCCCGGATGAGACTTTGCTAGAACTATATGTTTTTTTTTCTTATGTGTAGTTTTGATGAAAATATTGATTTAAATCAAAAGATTTGATTTTGATATAAGATTTGTTTGAGATATTTTAAAAAATTGATTAGATATTACTCAAAAGATAAGAAGATTTGATATTTTGATATAACATTTGTTTGAAAAATTTCATAGAATTGATTAGATATTATTCAAGAGATAAGAAGATTTGAAAAGCAAGAATCTTAAGGAAAGAAGTTTTGATGGGTAAATTAGAAAGCTTATAAATAATAAAAATCTTAAGTATGGGATAAAAATATAATAAACATTATAAAATTTTATGACATATATATCTTATGAGATTAAAAGAGATTAAAAATATTTATAGATGTATATATTTAAATGTTTAATGTGTAGATATTTTACGAGATTAAAAAAAAATGAGTGTTTATAAATATGAATGAGACATCGAGCGAAAATCTTATAAAATGATCATATATTGATTTATTTTATAAGTTTGTAATTTTTTACATTTAATGGATTTTTTTATCTTATCGTTGGACGTAAGTACTGAACTATGTTGAATGATTTATTCTTCTATAATGTTTCTGATTGTTTGTACGAATGATTGATTGGTGCAAAATCATGATTTTCTATGCATAGTTTTTACAACGAATAGTGCAACTCTAATTAAGGAAGCTAGTCCATGATAGTCGATTTCTCAAGTATATTTATTGCAATCTAATTGATGAACGGTGGGTATTTTTTCTCTTTTTCTTTTTTAATTTTTAATCTACTTTTAAATTTTCTTATCTTAATACATATTTAATTGAATAAAATATTATAATTTTAAATTTTTTTAAATTTATAATTTTTAAATATCAACTTTAACTGTATACTGATTCAAAAGATAATCAACGAATTTTTTTTTTTCCTTTTAATGGCAAAGTCAACTCTTTTTTTTTTTTTTTTAATTTGAGAGAATTTAACTGCGGATGCCTTTTTTTTTTCCCTCTGATTTTACCATTTTAGTAGAACTTTTAGGTTGTAGAAATGGACTCTCAGGTTTATGGTGTTATTAATTTATTTGTTTTTATAGTAAGGTTAAAATAATAATAAAAAACTCTTAAACTTTATTATTTTATTTAGATATTTTTTTATAATTTTGTTATATTTAAATAAATTTTTAACCTTTAAATTGTATCTAAATAACTTTTAATTTATATTTAAATAAGTATTTAACATAAAAAAATCTTTCATTAGAAATAAAATTTTATTTAAATACAAATCAAAAAATAAAAACTTATTTATATTAATAAAGATATAAAAATTTATTTAAAAAATGTAATAGTTCGAGCATTTTTTTAAATATTTTAAAAACCTCAATAATTAGTTCATCAATTATTTTGTTCAAGTTTATTAGTAATTATTTAATTAATCATTTTGGGCTTCCTATCTTCTTTTTTTTTTTTTATACAAAAGAGATCAGAATTTTGAAAAAAAAAAATAGATTTTAGATAAGGATATTTGAATCTTAAATTTTTTGAACACCAATTTTTAAAATAATTATATAAATCAATTAAATTAAATTAATGCATAATCTTTTTTTCTCAATAATAATCGGATAAATTAAAAGATGCAAATTAAGCCTTAATATAAACTCATAATCTGAGCCTAACATAATCCTAACTTTGTTTTCATATTTCCCATGGCTGCCATTGTCTTTTTTCTCGTCTTTACTTAATAATCATATTAATCCCTTTTTTTTCCAAAAACTTATTAAGCAGGCGCATATTAAAAGAGTTTCATACGATGGACATGGAGCTAGTAATTCATTAGACATGATATTAATAATCAGAGGAAGAGTAATACCCTATCTGCCTGGGGCCAAGCAAGAAAATAGTACAAAACCATTAGAGCATTGGTTCACCAGAAGAAACATGTTATCATCACGTTCAGGTTATGAGGCAACGTGACAACAATTGGGGACCGATTTTAGATTTTGCAGTTTCTGTGTGCCTTTTTTTTTTTTTGCCTTTGTGCTGTTCTGGTCCTTTCCTTTGGCGGAAGGCGAAAGCAATGATGATACAGAAAGATTGATGGCCGCCCTTAAAAGTTTGTCTAAAAGGAAACACTGCGATACTGTGATAGCTGTTTTTCATCAACTCGAAGGCTGGAATGTGGGGACCATGCTTCTCATTTCATAGAAATAGGGAAACAAACATAGTCTCCGTATTCGTTGAGTTTCCTGAGTATCAAAATTTTAAAATTATATATAAAAAAAAGAATGGTTAAAATAAAAGTAAAAATTATTTTTTACATTTATACTATAACATTTAAATTAAAATCAAGATTAAAAAAATCAAAATGAGAAGAAAATAAAAATACGAAAAAAAAGAGAGATAAAATTAATAATACTTAAATAACTCTATTTATAAATAAAAAATAAAAAATTTATAATATAATATAATAATATAATCGAATTAATATAATATTATATATATCAAGTCAATTTGATATATTAAATCAATTTAAATGTTAAAAATATTTTTAATTATTTGCTACGAATCTTCATTAAAAAAAATCAATTTATCTTTTAAATCCAAAAATAATCCAGACCCTCTAAAAACTGAAAAATTATTTATTTCGAGGCGTTTCATATTCATTCGAAACACGAAATACAAATGATCAAATAAATTCCTCATGTGGGGAAAAATTGCATGAGAGACGGAAAATAAGGGAAATGACTGTCATTATTAGTCTGGTACAAATCATATATGAAGCAAGATCAAATTATTATTTGATCAAGGATTGAACATCCAAAAGGCCAAAGTCCCACTGAAAAAGCAATGTGGTCAAGGTGGGGTGGGGAGGGTCCGCTGCTGCCCCAAGTACTGAGTCCCTGAACACCCAAAACAGCTGATGCTCAAATAGTTTGGGAGCAAATATATATATATAAATTGTCAAATTGAAACCAGAATGTAGCTGATGCTGATGTGAGCTACATAGATGGCCTATGCCTATGATTCTACTTCTTCTAATTCCCCACCATCACAACCTTACCTACACATTTCACATTTGTTTCCAGCATACACATGATCCAATCTTGTTAATAGACTATTCAATTTGGTTCAATTCGAACTCTCTACTTCTTGTTTGAACAGCAAGCAATTGTCAACAATCAAACTCACTAGCTGCCAGGTTTATGACATCTGTTCATTCTACCATTTTGGTTTTTCATTTTTTCATTTATATTTTTTACTTGGGTCTTGATTGGTGATGTTCAATATTTCAAAGCCAATATCCTTTTAGCCTGCTATATTGGGCTAAGGTGCTGCTACAGAAAACAATGCCAGTTTCTTTTAAGCCAGCTTTGTTAATTGGGCTTCAAATTGGAACAGGAGCCCATTACTGAAATAAATAAAATATTTTAGGTCCAACAACATCGGTCTTTTCCTTTTTTTTTTTTTTTTTTCTAAACTGAATTGTTCCTTTGACACCTTTTAAACTGAACATAAAGAATATTCAAGGTCTTTTCTTCTTCTATATATTTTTTTTAAATATAAAAAAAAAAAAACAAAAAACAACAATGGGACAGATTTAAATCTTGGTCTATGTCTCGGAGTCTCTTACCCATTTCACGGGGTAAGTGGCCACTAGTCTAAACTCAAAGGCTATAGTTTGCTTTTTATATATTAGAAACACGATAAAAATTTTGAGTCGTTGAAAGATAACTCCTTTTTACATTGAACATTTGGAATTCGATTCAAGTCTCAAATTTTAAATGTTAAAATGTTTATTTGATGACAAAATTTATAGTGATTCTTCCTATTTAGTACAATACTTTTGCTTTATAAAAGATATCGTGATTTAAAAATAAAAAAAATTATCAATATTAAAATTTAAATTCAAAATTATTTGTTAATAAACTAAATTAAAATTATACTTCAAAATTATTAAGTAAAACACATTGAGTTGTATGAACATATGACTATAAGACTAATTCATATTTAAAGCTTTACAAAAAGATTGGTCTTTGTATTTCATCAATCCTTCTGGTAGGTCAATTTTCAAGGGCAATCCTCGTTCAGCAAGTCTTTATTCAAAAGTTCCCCAGAAAAAAAATTTCAAGTTCCATCACAATGGCAAGGAAGACCATTCATCCAAGTTAATTCCCATGGTCGACACTTAGCAGCATGTTCATTCTACTATATTTGATGGAGGAAAAATTATATTGTAATTCTTTACCGACATATACGATAGTATGATATATATAATAACAAGATATTGTCTTCTCTCATTTCGGTTTTATTTGGCAATGTTTTAAATGTAGCGTATTTTCATTCGCACCGAAACCTCAACGAGAAGACCAAAATGAATTTTTTTTTTTTTTTTGGTAATATTTTGGTTTCAGAGATTTTGGTTTAATGATAAAGAAGAGATTTTAAAAATTTGAGTTTATACATTTAAATTTTATTATGTATGAATTTGATTGTTTAGTTATATTATAATTTATTAATTGATTATGATATAATAATTGATTATTTAATTAATTATATAAATATATTAAAAATTTTTAAAAATTACATAGAAAATTTATTTCAAAACTTTCCAGCTCTACGACAACCGCAAAATTTGGCAAGACAATAACAATCAAGGGTTTCAAAAAGTTCTAATGCAATTACCATGCCCATGTGAAATTGGTGGAAAATTAAAATTATTGGGGAACCTAATTTTCGCCTGAATTTTAGCTTCCATTTAGCATCATCCAGAAAAGGCCATGGCCATGGCCATTGCAATTTCAGTCTCGAGGGGGCCCATGATCGTTTCCTGCCCGAAATTCTCATTGATGATGAACGTCAATGTAGTAGTCATGGGTGAAAAGAGACAGGCAAAATAAAAATAAAAAAAAAATAGAGTGAGAGACGGAATTTTGCATACTTTTTTAATATATTCTCCAACTCTATTATTGAAAAAATATTTATTTTCTATTTACTTGCCTACTATCAAAATAACAATAAATAAATTTAATTTAATGTCAAATTAAATTTTTATGAAAATCATTTAATACGTGATTAATAAGTTTAAAGTTACCATATATTTCATTATGATATTTTTTAAAATAATAAATTTATATGACAAATAAAAAATATATTATAATATTATAATATTAATTTAAAATTTAAAAATTCTTCTAATGACGTATAAAATATTAAGCTTAGGCCTTGCAACAGTCAAAATATGATTTTGGAACAATCTACCAAAGTAAAAGGACGAGACAGTAGTTTAACTATTTTGAAAATATTATGTTCATTTGTAACTAATAATAAAATTTTAATAAAGTATTACTAAAATGACACGTATTATTTATAATATATTGAAAGATAAAAAATAAATTTTATATTAATTATAAAATTTTACTTATAAAATTAAAATATCAAATAATTTGTTACAATAATATTAGTATATTAAACTGAATTTGGTTAGAGTAGGTCTTGAAGAAAAGTGAAACCGTGTTTTCCGTACCAATCAGTGACCCTTTCCTGGGAAAAGTATTAAAGATGAGTTTCTTCTGATCATCGCCAAAACTTTAGAAAATTCTTGGAAATTGCTGCGAAAGCTACCTTTGTTTGCTTGCAACTGCTGCTGCTCATCAATTTAAACCACCATCCATCCCCTAATTAATTTACTTATTCTAAGATCGAATAAAAACAAGGTCATTTTTTCAATAAATTATTATTCTCTTTGTAACAAATCTCAAATTTTAAGAAAAACTTTTTGATTTTAATATATATAATTAATTTTTATTTTTTTATAAATTTAATGTTTTATTATTTCTAATACCAAAAAAAAAATTAAAATAATTTTGAAATATAAAAAAATTTAAAGTGTTTAACAAAAAAATATAATTTTGAAATTAAAAATGAACAAAAAAATGAGAACTTGCATTAATCAAAGCAAGGCTCTTATCAATATCATTATTTGTTTAGTTAAATTTATAATAAAGTATTATATTTATATAATTAATTAAATAATCAATTATTACATCATCAAATAATTAAATTATAAATTATAATTTAATTAAATAATTAAATTCAGAGACAATAAAATTTGAATCTAAAATCTCAAGATTTTAAAATTTCTTTTTGCTAATAAACCAATGTCATATTCACAATATCATTATTTTTTATAACATAATTAAGGAAATCTCCATATTTTATTTGGATTTAATTTGTTTTAACATTCTTAAAAAATTATTTTCTTAGATTAATTTGATGAGTTAGTATTTTATTTTCAAAATATTTTGACAAAAATTCATTAGTTTTAATTGGCAATAAAAGAGAAGTATTCTCATCATCAACCGCTTTGTCTGAATCAAATCATTAATTTTAAGTACTTAGTATATTATATTAATAGACACATATCAATTATAATTTTTTATTATAATATTATAATTAATTAATCATAATTAAAAAAATTATATAAAAATTTATCATTTAAAAATATTAATAGACACATTTACGATCATCATTTGGACAAGAAAGCTAGACTTGTTGGGTTCTCGGTGAGCAAAGACTTCCAAGTCAAAGCATCCATCGAAACCACGAAACTCATTTTCACGTTTAAACCGGAATTTAATAAATAAATTATTAAAAAAAATAAACTTCAATATAATATATCAGACAAAATATGCTCAAAACGCGTTGTTGCTTTTGAATTGACATCTTGAACCAATAAAAAAAAATTTGAAGTCTTTGTTTTTTACCAAGTAGTGAAATTTATTTTATATATATAAAGTAATTGATTGACCCACCGCAAATGAACATACAAATCCTCTTTCAAGGATTTAAATTCCATTGCTCATTGGGTCGTCGTCAAGTCAACAATTTTGTAATTTTTCTTTTTTGAGATAATTGTTCCATAATCATGCTACCACATGTTATCTCATTCATTCTTACAACATATGCCGACCCATGAAATTACGGCTAACGCGTTTTTTCATCTGGAGGTTCATATTTTACTAACTTTTTTGTTCAAAATTTTGTAGTGATTGTTGGATAAATTTAATTTTTAAATTTTAATTATTTATGGGTAAGTCAATAAATTCATACATAAAATATTTATTATTAAATCAATAATAGTATAATGAATATTTTTTTTTATAAAAATTTTAAAAGTATTATTCGTTGCTCTATTTATGTGTAAAATATTTGTATTCGTGTAATTATTGATTTGAATGCAACATTTCATCTATGAATTTGATTTATTGTAAATTGATTGACTCAACTTTAAATTTATCTAATAAATATATGTTATTTTAAGTAATATAAAAATTTGAAAAAAAATGATAAGACAAGTAGCATGTTTTTATTTACTTAACATATATAATTGAGAAAAAGATGGAAGAAATTAGATTTTATGTACAAAATAATATGCCATGGAGAAAAGAAATTTGAATTGAAGGGTTTGAACAAACTGTTGGAAGGAAAAAAAAACATATATTGAACCAAATATTTAGATATAACCTTTTAATTAAATTGTAGTCCTATCAATACTTTACAGTAATACAGTATTAATAAATGGTTGTTGTAGGATTACTAGCTCTAAATTTTTTTTGGTATAAAATATTGAATTTTGAATTTTAATAATTAAGATTCAAATTCTGAGAATCTTAAATTAAAAAATATATTCCAAAAAAAATTGGAAAAAAACCATAGGCAGCGGAAGCATGCAGAACAATTCTGTTGTATTGAAAACTTGTCAGTATTGGCTTAAGTAGGTGAAGTACTGAACAATGCATAGGTCTCCAAAACTCCAAAGCTCAAGATCCTGCATTATTTTTTACTATAAGGAAAAAATGGAATTCTAATGTTGGATGGTAAAGAGTAGTAGCAGCATGGGAATTAGTTATTATGACCGATTCAAATAAAGCTAATTACAAGATTGAAAAGACTAAACGACCAGATGACTCTTCATTTCTCTTTGAAACTTGAATGCATACGAAAATCTCAGTTCATTTGTTCAAAGATCAAATTATGTGACAGATATTTGTTGGAAAAACCAGGCATTGCCATGGAATTTCCAAGTAAAGTCCAGAAACAAAAGAAAAAGAGGTCAAGCCAAGAACTCAGATATCAGTCCTTGTCCACCGCACACAGCCTCACAGGATTAGTCACTGGTGACTTTGTTGTGTTTAACCGTGTGGGTTCCACCATTTGTGAAAGACCTCAGCTTCCCTTTCTGCAGATATTTCAAATTTTGGTGATGACTTGGTCTTTTCCCTCCTGTTCACCACTTGTCCAAAACATTTATAAATCAGCAACGTTTATCGACCATCCTTATAAATATCTACCCAAGACTGTGTCTTTGCATGCAACAACATTTTTTCATTTTCAGTCTTATTTCTCCTTCTATATATCTTAAACCAAAGCTGAAACCCTGAAAAATATAACTATAGCAGTATTGAGTATAGTGACTAATTCCAGTATGAGCTGCCAATCCAATATGGATGATACGACCCCAGAGATTGAACTTCCAGGCTTCAGGTTCCATCCAACCGAGGAAGAACTCCTTGATTTCTACCTCAGAAACATGATTTATGGCAAGAAGTTGCGTTATGACATAATTGGATTTCTCAACATCTATCACCATGATCCCTGGGACTTGCCTGGTACATATATATGATTTAATTTGTTTTTGTTTACCGAAATAGGCAAATATGATTGGTTATGCTTTATCAGGATCGATGTTTTTGTTTATTATGTTTTATAGGATTGTCGAAGATTGGAGAGAGGGAGTGGTACTTTTTTGTGCCTAGAGATAGGAAGCATGGCAATGGAGGGAGGCCAAACAGGACTACAGAAAATGGATTCTGGAAAGCCACGGGTTCTGACCGGAAAATCGTGAGCTTATCAGATCCAAAGCGCATAATTGGCCTGAAAAAGACTCTTGTTTTCTATAAGGGGAGAGCCCCAAGGGGAAGCAAGACTGATTGGGTCATGAACGAGTATCGTCTCCCAGATGGTTGCTCCTTGCCTAAGGTAGCTTTTTCATTTTTTAAGTTAATCTTCATTAAAAGAGAATTACTTAAAAATTTGCATTAGCAGCCTTTAATGATGGCCGGGGTTTGGCTCTCTTTCCATAACTTTTTGTCATGGAAATTGAGTTCTCCCTTCCAAGTAAATACTATCATACAAAGGATTAAAAAAAAAAATTGAAAACTGGTCTTTTTGTTAAGCATCCTTTTGATAATATGACATAAGGGGAACTTCAATAAAGTAGTATTTAGCTGTGCTTAGGATTGCTGCTTTCACGTTTCACCCCTAAAAGAATTTGTAGGAGAGTTTCAAACTGTTAAACCCTCAAGAAATTAAAAATTATGGGCAAAGACTCGACTTCTGACTTCAGTACTCTTTTTAATTCACAGCAAACTTTCTTAAAGGATTTTTTAATGCAAAGGATTTACACCTATTGGAATTGTTGATAGTGTGAACACTTTTGTATTATGATTTATAATGGGTCCCAACCTTTGGGAATAAGACTGAAAAATTTGTAATCATGCTAATGTCATTGTCATTTTATCTGACAATGTCTCTGAAGTGTACAGTTTCATTTTTTTTCTGATAGTTTTTGTATGATTGAATGCAGGACATAGTTTTGTGCAAGATATATAGGAAGGCAACTTCCTTGAAGGTTTTGGAGCAAAGGGCAGCACTGGAGGAGGAGTTGAAGGCAATGAACACATCACCTTCATCTCCACTATCATCCTTGGAGACCACCTCCTTCTGCAGCCCGAAAGAAGATTCGATGCCATCACTTTCTGTGGTACCCCAAATGGTCTTCAAGAAAGAAATTGAAGAAGAAGAAGCAATGGTAGAAGAGAAAAAAGATGGAATAGCAAAGGAGAACAAAGTTTCTTCAGAATCTCTGCAATTACCATTAGGCAAGGAAAAATTGCCAGAGCTTCAACTACCCAAAATGCTCAGTGACTGGACCCAGGATCAATTTTGGGCTCAGTTAAACAGTCCTTGGTTTCAAAACCTGACACCGTATGCCAATATCTTGAATTTCTAGAGGCCTAAATCACTATGCTAAGCTTAATTTAGACTCTGATGTTGTATATAAGCTTCAATTATCTACTACTATATCTTAGTATTTTATCAAGGTGCCTCTCAGTGAAGTTTTAAGCTGACTAGCCTAAGAGGACTACCCATGTTTTTACAGCTTCAAGCTTTGGAAGCATTTGCTGGTTCTGTTAATGAAAAATTTTTGCATAAATGTTACATTCAATTTTCTTGATATAGCTTGGAGGTTTATTTTAATGGAAATTAAATGGAAATTTGATGCCAATCAAAATAAAAATAGCTAGCGGCTAACTTGCTATAACTTGGATGGATGTAGGTGGTGGATGAACCTTGAAAATTTGGGTTATGGGCCAACCTTTGGTAAGATTATTTTTGGATTCAGTACAAACAGCCCAAAGTGATTGGAGAAGGGAAGGGAAAATCAAGAATGATGGGCCCAAGAGGTTCAGTGGGAAATGACTGGTATTCGCTGCATGACGTTCGTTGACTTGGTCAATGGTCTACTCAATCAATATAAGATCATAGCAGAGACTAATTATGCTTTAGAGAAAATCAATATATATAACTTGTTTGACATTTTTCGACTTGTCGGAGATTTTTCATGTCGAATGATATCAGATTAACATGGTGATTAAAAGGTCGTATACTGTTAGCCAGTATTAATGAGGGAATTTGATCAATTGCTTGCCAAAAAAGATGAAAATTTTTGTTTTGCCCATTATTACAGAGCTTTTTTGTAATAACTTTGGGTTTTAAATTTATCATATAGCATGATCCTTGGATCTAATCTAGTAGAATGTTCCCTCAGGAAAAAATAATAATGACAGTAAAGAAAACCATCCATTTTATTGTTCTTCGCAAGCATTAAGATTACATAAACTTCAAAAACATCTCAAGACAGAAATTTCAAAAAGAGAAAGCTCAAACATCTCAATTTGTACGTTTAGCCATGTTATTAGGCACTATAGTTTACATGGAGTCCACCGAGAGTCCATTCCCAAAAGGCCTTTGGTTGTAGCAGTCAAGATTGCTACCATAGCTAACTCCAAGTATGTCACAGTAACTCTTATAGAACCCAATGCGGTCCTCTACCTTTGCATTCCAACCCTTACCGCATTCAAGGCCGCCATTGATAATATTTGTGATCACACCATACCCTGGAACCCGCCCTGCTGCCCGATCGCTACCGGAGGGTGACCATGCTCCGATTATCACATTATGGCAAGAAGGCTTTGGCGATTGTGGAGTCATCCAGAACCAGAATGCTGATTTGAAGGAAATTGTAGGATCACTTGATAGAAGGTCTGGGTTGTTTAACAGGTCCACCCCTATGGCTCGTCCGCACTGACCGTAATTGTAGTTCCTGAAACATTGAAGTTAATTAATTCCAATATTGTCAACGGAACACACTTGTGCTACCATAAATATGTAAAGATGAAGGGTGAAAGGTCATGCAGTTACCAAGAAAGCTGCATTGGACCCCGGCCAAAATATTGCCGACCAGGAGCACAAGGGTAGTTTGGATCCCAAGCGCAGTAAGATGAACCGGGGTTTAATTCTCTATTGTAGCAGTATCCCCACGCATATGGACCATCGGGTGCAGCCCATCCCGCCCCACCTACAGCATAAAAAATGATAGTAACGAAATGTTTTCTGAGAATTGTTTGCAGAGTCATGTGTAAAAGATGGTAAACTTTGTATTTAATTACTTTCAAAATAGACTAACCAGTTGTTTCGTGGGAAGTTTGGGCCAAGAAAGCAGCAATTTCCCTCTTGCGAGTGGCATCATCACCACTTGCAGCGAAGGCAGGAAAAGACTTTGCAGCAGCTATGAAAGCATCATAGGTGTAGAAGCCACGGGCAGGACAACCCCCATCGTTCCTATGCAAAAGCATCTTATCAAATCGTTCTCTTGTTATA
Organism: Durio zibethinus; assembly: GCF_002303985.1. The sequence goes on along the minus strand of NW_019167915.1, from coordinate 2,047,601 downwards.
AGCTTACCGAGTCCACCACCAGTGTCACTGCCGCTGCACTGACTTTGGCAACCATTTTCCTTTTTGCAGTAAGCATCGGTGTTGCCACACCAACCATATTGGCTACAACATAGGCCTCCTGGGCACAGAGCACCACCTGCTTGCCTTCCACACTGCTCAGCTGAGCCTAGGAGTATATAGGAGAAGAACAAAGAGAAAACTGACAAGGCCTGAAAGCTCATTTTTAAGAATATATGTGATATTTTGTCAATGTTTGAGTGAAAAGAAGAGAAGATGGATGTCCATATATATAGCAGGAGTGACGGAGAAAGATCAGATTATCCTTTGGATATGCCCTTGACTTTGCAGATTTCAGGTTCTCATCTTATCTATCTAACAATGGCCCTTTATTAACAAAAAGTTGAAAAGGATTGGCATGAGGCCGGCTATTCAATCATCCTAGCTTCTTGCACATGAATTCGTTATGGGGCCATCATTAAAAATACTATCGATCCTATAGTCGCTACTTTCTGTGCGTGAGAATCCAACAATGGTTTGAACATAGATTTTGTGTTCCGCTTCATATGCTATAGAGGGAGAAACACAACTTAACCAAAGTGTAATACATTCACTTGGATTCATCGGGACATGACATGAGCTATTAAGTTACTTTAGATATGTCAAGTGAAGGATATGATCCTATATAAGATATGGAATTAGCGCACAGCTTCATGGGTTTTAGCGCGTATTTGCCACACCTACAAAAGCCGAGGGAGATTTGGCAATAAAGGCAGCACTAGAGGCGGCTTTTGGTTTTAAATATTCAATTGAAATCTAAAATTTTAGGTTTTGGTGCATTGCACTTAATTAATGTTGTCATCTTGTCTTGTATATAATTATGACTCGTTCTTTACCAAATATTTTACCAAGTAATGTCATCGTCATCTTGTCTTCCGCATCCGAAGTTTGGAAAACTTTTTTTTTTTTAATTATAATAAAATATTTAATATATTATTTAAATTTTAAAATTTTTAATATAATATTTAAATTATAATTTTATTAATTAATATATTATTTTTTAATATGATAAATTTTAAATAATTATATATGATATGATTTATAAATAAAATTTTAAATATCACATTAATTAAAAATTTATAATACATATATTATAATAAAGTTTTTAAAATTTAAATATAATTTTAAATATTTTATTATAATTCAAAAATCGTTCGTCGTATACAACAAAAACACAAATCACAATCAGGTTAGAACATGATCTTGCCGTTTGTGTCATTTGAAACACTTCTTTTCTTTTATTTTTTAATCTTATAAGTAATATTTTTGTAATATTTTAATAATATTTTAAATTAATTTTAATAATATTATTTCAGTAATATTATTCAATAATATTATCTTTTATCAATAATATTTTAGTAATATTTTAAAGGGTCGGTGCAACGACTCCAAATTTGGCATATTTTGGTTTTATTTTTTCTAAAATGGTCTTCTCACAGTAGTCACCAAACAGAATTGAGTACTGATTTTCTGTTTTGCAAGAAGCCCAAAACAGAGAAATCAGACATATTTTAAAAAACGGAAGGCTCAATAATTTTCCAGGCATTGTATATAATCAATGCAATGATTTCATTTGAGGGGGGACCCGAGTTTGTTTTCTGATTAACTGAGCAGGTATTTGGGACCAAATTAATCACGACACCATGGCACACAAAACCTTTCACATTGCGATGTATCCATGGTTTGCCCTTGGCCATATTACTGCATTTGTTCACATTGCCAACAAACTAGCGGAGAGAGGCCATAGAATTTCCTTCTTCTTGCCAGCCAAAACACAGCGTAAGGTTGAGGCTTTTAATCTCCACCCGGATCTCATAACCTTCATTCCAATCACCGTTCCACATGTTGAAGGCCTGCCTCTCGGCGCTGAAACAACAAATGACGTTCCTTTTCCTTTGCACCCTCTCATTATGACCGCCATGGACCTCACGGAACCTGAGATTGAAGCTTCCCTCCGTGAACTCAAACCCCATTTCGTTTTCTATGATTTCACTTGCTGGTTGCCAGCCTTGACTCGCAGGCTAGGCATCAAGTCCGTGCTTTATTGTATCATTAGCTCCGTAACTGTTGGATATCTTCTGAGTCCAGAAAGAAAGACTCTTGAGAAAGGTTTGACTGGGCCTGATCTCCTGGAACCTCCAGAAGGTTTCCCTTCTTCAAGTATCAAGCTACGCGCCCATGAAGCTCGAGGATTAGCTGCGGTAACAACTATGGATTATGGAAGTGGTATTTCGTTTGTGGAGCGCCAGCTAAGGTCTTTAAGTGACTGCGATGCAATTGGTTTCAAGACATGCAGGGAGATTGAAGGACCTTATTGTGAATATATTGGAAACCAGTTCGAAAAGCCAGTGATTTTCGCAGGTCCAGTAGTGCCAGAGCCACCAAAAATAGCGTTAGAAGAACGATGGGAAAAGCTATTAATCAACTTTCAAGCTAAGACCCTGATCTTCTGTGCCTTTGGGAGTGAGTGTGTTCTCAAAAAGGATCAGTTCCAGGAATTGGTTTTAGGCCTTGAGCTTACAGGTTTACCATTCTTGGTTGCCCTGAAACCACCAATAGGAGCTGAAACAATTGAGTCAGCCTTGCCAGAAGGATTCCAAGGGAGAGTGGAAGGAAGAGGATTGGTTCATGGAGGTTGGGTGCCGCAACAACTGATCCTGATGCATCCTTCCGTGGGGTGTTTCGTGACTCACTGCGGGTCTGGCTCTTTGGCAGAGGCTATGGTGAATGATTGTCAATTGGTGCTGTTACCTAATGTTGGAGATCAAATAATTAATGCAAGATTGATGGCTGGAGACTTGAGAATTGGAGTAGAAGTTGAGAAAGGTGAAGAAGATGGGCTATTTACAAAGTATGATGTTTGCAAGGCAGTGAAGGCTGTAATGGATGATAATAGTGAGGTGGGGAAAGAGGTAAGGGCCAACCATGCTAAATGGAAGGAGTTCCTTTTAGGACCAGGGCTTGAAAACCATTACATGGATGGTTTTGTTGAGCAGCTGCATGCGCTGGTTTGAGTATTTCATTCATTTTGAGATCATGAAGTTGTATTATTTTCCTTTTACTATCAATTCTATTGCAAGGAAAATCTGTTTTGAAATTGAATTCAATGTCAAAACTCAAGATATACCTCAAATTGGGTGGAAAATTTCAAATATATATTTTTTATGTTTTTATTTGAATTCAATGTCAATATTTTTTTCCTTAAATTATAATTTTAACCATTTCAAAAATGTATTTTTTCCGTATAAAATGATACATTTACAATTTTATTATTAAAATAAAAAATAATTTTTAAAATTTTCAACAGCACTAATCATTTTAGATTTTTCTATAATACCTTTAAATTCCAAGTGTGTAACTGTTAATAGTGTTCAAATAAATTCACATTACTCTTTTTGGATACTTCATATTAAATTCACTACCGAGAAGTTTATTTACGAAAAATAATTGAAAATTATTACTTTTATTTTGAAAGAGAAAGGTGGAGCCCACTACGTATGACATCCACCTGCACCGTCGGATCATTCTCTCCGTTAAATTACGCATCAGATTCGCATAACCGACAATCAGAAAAAAAAAAAAAAAGAAGGGTTCCCATACGATCTATCGCACACTAAAATAACAGCACGGGACGACTCATGACTAGGGTTCTTCGAATGAGCGAGGGACAAAAGGAAAGACAGAAAACCTCAAAATTATCCTAAAGGTTAGAAAAGAAACCTTTCGTGTTCGTTTGTAGATTTTGTTTGTCTCTGTTATTAACAATGGGAAGAGGAAAATTTAAGGCTAAGCCCACCGGTCAACGCCACTTCTCCACTGCCGAAGAGATGCGTAAGGTTTCTTCTTCTAAAGTTTTCAATTTTATGTTTGTTTGGATTTATTTTACCAAGAAAATTCGAGTAAAAGTAAAAATTTCAGATCTTTTCTACTGGAAATCGTGGAAGTATATACACCGTTCATTTTGAAAAGCATTGGTTTTAGCATGTATTTTCCGCACTCCAACAAAGCTGAGGGAGATTTGGCAATAAAGGGCCTATAAATATTGAATTCAAGTCTAAAATTTTAGGTTTTGGTGCATTGCACTTAATTAATGTTATCATTTTGTCCTGACTCGTCCTTTACCAAGGATTTTATTCCTAACTTTTCTGGATACACCCAAAGTTTGAAAGATATACAACTACAAAAACATAAATCACAGTCGATAGCAACATGATCTTGTGTTTTGTCTCATTTGAAACACTTCTTTTCTTTTGTTTTTTACCCCAGAAATCCATGTTTTTGACAGGAATACAGTTAATAAAATGGTTGCTAAGGGCATATATATTTTCTTGCAACACTATTTTATTAATAGTTCACTTTTCCCCTAAAATATGACAAATTTTAATTTCAGTACGTATTGAGATTTACTTTCGAAGAAATTGTGTCATCGTTATTTTTTTGGGGTTTTTAGATGTGTTGCTATTAGAGTTCATTGCGGATTTCTTTTATAAAAATCTTTATTTATTATGTTCTAATTAGCCTCTCCATATGAATTAAATGATTTGAAGGATCAGATACATTTCTTGACATAATTTTTGTTCAATAATCTTATAAACATATTTTTTATTTACGTAAGTATAAATACTAATATTTAATCGGAATTTAAAATTTAATTTAATTTAATTAATTTATGTTATCATTTTTAAAAAATAATATTCAACAAATTTAAAATTTAAATTTTTATATATGTAATTTTTTTATCTTATTTCCAGACTTTTTTTAAAAGAGTTTCTATTTTTGCTTTTTATCCATCTCAATAGCAATATCCACCTTGGTTTTGGATAAGATCAATTTAATTAAAAATTGTTAAAGAAATCCAATGCAAGGGTTCATCATTGTAACTTGAAATTTTGCAAAGAACTTGAATTAAGCTTTATCCTTATCATGATTTTTATTCGTTTAGCAATACTATTTATGAAATTGACAAAGATATATACAATTTGGCATATGCTTAATCCAAAAGGATATGCCTTCTAGCTGGCTTTTTTTTTTTTTTAATTTTTGTTTGATTTATGATTAACTATAAGACAGTTGACAATAATAATAGTAGTAAAACGATCGGAGAGGGGACAATGAAAAGAACAGTATAATCAGGCTCTTCTGATTTTTTAAATGGGCTTAACTGCCCAATATTTTAATAAAGTACTAGTTAGCCCTTTGTTAATACATAATGTTACATCATCAAATAAATTAATTTTAAATATATTTTAAGGATTAATAGTATTTTATTTTTTATTTTTTTAATGAAATATTATTATATAATTTACTTACAGCATATAACATTTATACATAAATAATATATAAAATATAAACGCTTTCTATGATGTTAAAAATTGTCGTAGCTTCAACTATCCTAAATGCTCAGTGATTTGAACCCTGGATCAATTTTGGACTCAGTCAATTATTCCTTTGGTTTAAAACTATACCTTGGTATTTAATTAGGGATCATCCCAGTGAAGCTTTAAACTGACTAGCCTAAAGGATGACCCAATTTTTTTACAGCTTCAAGCTTAATTTGGAAGCCTTTGCTGGTGTCCATTGAAGAATATATTTTGCATATCCAATTTGCCTTTTAAGGTTTATTTTAATGGAAATTAAATTGATGCCTTGACAAGTTAGCTCGAGGGCTCTTCGATACAGAATGGAGAAGGGAAAGGATAAGCAAGAATGATGGTCCCAACCGGTTCAGTGAGAAATGAAAGGTATCAGCTGTATGCGTAATGGTCCTTCACTTCACTTGGTCTTGGATTATCAATCAACCAATTATATTAAGAGCTCCTTGAACTAGTTGAAGATTTTTCGCATCGAATAATTAATTAGATATGGTTATGAAAAGGTAAGATAACTATTAGGCATTGGCTTGTATAATTAACGAAGGATTTTGAATAAAAAACTTCTTTTAAAGCCAAGGGCAGTGCGAATGTTAATTTTCACAGCCAGTTGATTAAGGATCAAAGCTATAGGTACCTCTACAAAGGTACCTACATTAAGCATATCCATTTTATTAATTATTCTTCCACAAAGCGTACATACATAAGCATATATAGAACAGAGTGCCACAGCAAATCCAACACGCTAGGTCGGATCAGATCACCGTTCTAGTTATAACATCATTAACGTCTACCAACGTCTTCATTTGACACTAAAGCTACATTGACCCCACCAAAAGTCCTTCATTGAAAGGCCTCTGGTTGTAGCAGTCAAGATTGTCACCATAGCTAACTCCAAGCATGTCACAATACCTCTTATAGAACCCAATGCGGTCCTCTACCGCCGCATTCGAACCCTTACCACATTCAATGCCGCCATTGATAATATTTGTGATCACACCATATCCTGGAAGCCGGCCAGCCGCCACGTTGCTAGCTGAAGGTGTCCATTCTCCGGTTATCACCTCATGGCAAGAAGGCTTTGGCGGTTGTGGACTCATCCAGAACCAGAATGCTGACTCGAAGGAAAGTGTAATATTGCTTAATAGCAGGTCTGGGTTTTGTAACAGGTTCTGCCCTACGGATGCTCCAAACGGCCCATAGTTGTAGTTCCTGAAATATCAAAGTTAATTAATTATTCCACTGTCAACAAATCAAAATTTATCTTGCCATAAATACGTTAAAGAACGAACGGTGAAAGGTCATGCAGTTACCAAGAAAGTTGTATGGGACCCCGGCCATAATATTGCTGACCAGATGCACAAGGGTATTCTAGGTTTGTCCAATCGCAGTAATCTGAAGCGGGGTTTACTTCCTTATTGTAGCAGTATCCCCACAAATATGGACCACCGGGTGCATCCCAACCTGGTCCACCTACAGCATCATCAAATTAATTGTTAAGATGATAATGTTTTTTGAGAATTGTTAGCATATTAGCCATGTTGAAAAGATGGTAAGTTATTACTATTATTAACTTTCAAAATAGGACTAACCAGTAGTTTCATGGGAAGTTTGGCCCATGAAAGCAGCAACTTCCCTCTTACGAGTGGCATCATCGCCAGTTGTAGCGAAGGCAGGAAAAGTCTTTGCAGCCGCTATGAAAGCATTATAGGTGTAGAAGCCAACGGCATGACAACGCTGATCGTTTCTATATGGAAGCATCTCTTCAAATATTTCTCTTGTTATTATATCAGCGAGTCCACCGCCGGTGTCACCGCCAGTGTCATCGTCATCATCGTCGTCTCCGTTGCACTGGCTTTGGCAACCGTTTTTGCAGTATTCATCAGTGCTGCCACACCAACCCCATTGGCTACAACATAGGCCTCCTGGGCACAGGGCACCACCAGCTTGCGATCCACACTGCTCAGCTGAACCTAGGAGTGCATAGGATAAGAACAAAGAGAAAACTGACAAGGCCCTGAAGCTCATTTCTTATGCATGCGTGTGACTTTTTTTCTTTTTTTGTAAATTGTGTGAGTGAAGGGTTAAAGGATGGACGTGCATTTATATAGTGGAGTGATGGAGAAAGATCAGATATATATATATATATATATATATCCTTGATTTTATTCAATTGAGCGCTGGCAGATTTCAGATTCTCATGTACTAAAGGACGCCCCTTTATTAATTAAAATTCGTGCACGTTTGAAATGCCGGGCGGTTGTTGAATTGATAATTTTAGTTTTTTGCACATTAATGCTTTTATGGAACCAATATTAAAGATATTATCATCGCTCAACAGCTCTGCACGTGAAAAACCAACAAAACCGTATGTGTAAATTTTGTTTTCTGCTTGCAAAAGAAGTGATATATATATATATATATATGATTATTATTTAGGCTTTTTTAGCTTGAACTTGGAAAACAGAGCAGAGGAAAAGAAAATGGGGGGAGGGACAATGTTTTGCATCTCTTCAAAGTCATTTCAAAAGCTAATCTTAAGGAATCTATTCTTATACCCTATTATAACTATAGGACAACATTTTTTGGCATGATAGGTGCATGCAGAGTGAGAATTCGAACTCCAAAACTCAATTCTGATCTCAACTCCCATGAAATAGTTACTGCTTGGAAACTTGATCAGTAAAGTTAAATGCTTGTATGAAAAGGGCGAATATGCTACAATAATTGATATGGATGATGCATTATTGAGTCATTGAGAAATGGGCCCGAGGATAGCTATCAAGTTCCTTTCAGTTCAGGTCTGTCACGAAACGGTATGTTCCTGTGTAAGATATGGAAATAGCCTCCAGGCTGCAGCCACCGACAGAGCTGAGGGAGATTTGCCAATTAATGAAAGCAGCATCCATACTCCGGCTTTTGGTTTATTCCATAGTCTAAAAACTAGGTTTCGGTGCCTTTTCCCTTAACAAAGATCATCTTTTGAACAATTAATGAACTACTTGACGAAATATTTTACTCCCAGCCTTTTTCAACACATCCCAATTTTGAAACACTTTTCTTTGTTTGAAATATGTGATGAGAAACCGACACAAAAAATAATCTAGATGCAATATGCTAACGTGAACACTAATTTATTTTTTTTTTTCCATTAAAGCAGGTTTTTGAGAGGAACACCATAAATAAAGTGGATGCTAACTAGAAGTCTATATATTTTCTTGCAAGACTGTTTTATTGGTCTGATGCATGGTAATATGACAGATTTTATAATCATGCATGGTAATATATCACAACTTGCTTGAAAGAATACTAAAAAAATATATATTTTCTGTATATAGAAAATTTTAACTTGAGCATAAGATAAAAAATTGCATTTATTGAAATTTAGTCTTCGCATAGATTGGATAAATTAATTAGCCTAAACCTCAAATTCAATTAAAAAAAAGATTTTATTGTTAGTTATGTAAAAGCAATTTACTTTTTGTTCCAAATCATTATTTCAATATGTTCTAATTAGCCTCTTTAAATAAATTAAATGATTTGAAGAGGCCTATATTTTGACATATATTTTGCCTTCTCTTCGTCTACCCAATATATGTATATACATACATATAAATGTATATTATATATATATATATATATATACATTAATCTTGTGATGGGGGAGACATGAAGAATCTCGTCCTTTCAAATTGCAGTTGAAGGTAACATGGACTTGACACCAGCTAGTAAACTCCTAGTATATCTTGATTCCTGAGATACAAGTATACTATTTAATGGGCGATGCACCAGCAGTTTTAAAATTTTTTTCCCGAGGCAATGGCTATTTTTTTTCTACCTTATTCTGTGCACTTCTTCCTGTCTGGATTAATATATTGTCGTGCGGGAGGCAAGCAAGATCTGCAGACAAGCTCTACTGCTACACATCTTATCCCACAGAATAGAAAAATGCTTGGAGTTTAATGATTGATGTTGCATGATTATTAAGTTGTCCTTCTAACACAGTCATAACATTTAAGTTTCAGGCTGTTATCCTACTTAAATTGGTGCATGCATCCATGTGAAGGACATTGAAGTTTCGCATACTGATAATTTATTATTCTGTTTAATTTTGAGATAATAGGAATCCTAACAGCTACAAACTTCAGTAATTGTTTTTTTTTTTTAGATGCCAAAGTTCATATTTAAAAAAAAAATTAGATTATAATATCTGATAAAAAAAATTAAGTTCAACGGATTGTTAATGACAAAAAGAATAAGAAAGACTCATTTATCATTGTGGTAAGTCATGATATTTTAAGAAAGAATATCAATTGTTACAAAAGTAAAATGATTCCTCAAAAAGAGATATTTTTGAAAAATTTGTTGCCACAGTTCCCAAAATCAACATGATTGAAAATGATGAATATTGATGAGTTGATCCTGAGACAACAAAACTTGTATGCAAAGACAAAAGCATGTTCACAACATTCAAATCAAGTGAATATGACAGTGTTTTCTACATGAGAAATTCTTTTACAGCAACAATAAAAGGTAAAAGGATTGTTGACCTTGAATTCACTTAAGAAAAAACTTTAACTTTGAATGTTGTTTATTATTTAATAGAAGTTAGGAAAAATTTAGTGTTTGAAAGTCTATTGAACAAGTTTGGTTTTAAACTTGTATTTAAGGTAAATAAATTTATTTTGTCTAAGAGAGAAATTTTTGTTAGGAAAGGGTATATGTATGAGAGAATATTCAAACTCAATATTATTAACAAAAATAAGAATGATGTTTCTATTTACATGGTTGAATCTTCATATTTATGGCATTATAGATTAGGTCATTTAAATTATAGAAATTACATGATATGAGTAAGTTTTTGTTAATTCCTAAATTTAGTCGAGACATTAATAAATGTAATACATGCATGTTGATTAGAATTACCAGAAATCCTTTTTTTAAGGTTAAAAAAAATACAAAATTACTTGATTTAATTCACAATATGTTTGTGATATGTATAGGACTCTTTATCATCTGAAAAGTAACATTTTATCACATTTATAGAAAATTGTATTAGATATTGTTATGTTTATCTATTATGTTTCAAAAATAAAGTACTTGATAAGTTTAAAAAATATAAATTTGAAATTGAACTTCAGTGTAAATATTTTATCAAGTGCTTGAGGTCCAATCCGAGGAGAATATTATAGTTCAAGTTACTTTCAATCCACCATAATAATCTACCAAGTTACTGCTCTTTATACACCTCAATAGAATGGTGTAGCTGAAAGAAAGAACAGGGTCTTAATAGAAATGATAAATGCAATATTATCATATCTTGGTCTTGAACAAGGATTTTAGAGTGAAACTTTATTAACAGCTTATCATATACTAATATAATTTTCAATAAAGAAATAAAAATAACCTCATATAAGTAGTGAAAGAAAAAAAAATCAAATCTTAATTATTTAAAGGTGTAAGGATGTAGAGCTGTAGTTAAAATTTCAAAACCCAAAACGAAAAAGTTAGCTGAAAAAAGGAATAGAATGCATATTTATAGAATATGCACAAAATAGTAAAGCATATAGATTTATGGTTATTGAACCAAATAATTCAATTTCAGTTAACACTGTTATTGAATCAAGAGATACAATTTTTTATGAAAATATATTTAAATCTATTTTGAGACAACTACAAGCAATTTTAACCTACAAGTGAAAAAAAATTTCAAATCCATTGGAACAAATTGAAATTAGTAACAAATCTTGTTAAAAAAAAAAAAAAGCAAAAGGGTTAGAAAGGCAAAAGATTTTGGACTAGATTTTTTTTATCTTCTTTATAGAAGGGACTGGTGAAAGCATAAATAATTAAATTCCTTATTGTTTTAATGCGGAGTTTGATTTTGTTACATAAGAAGAGGCAATGAAGTCTTAAGATTCTGCTTTTTGGAGAGAAACAATAAATGATGAAATTGACTCAATAATAGAAAATAACACTTGGATTTTGGTTGACCTTCCATCAGGTTCTAATCTAATAAGCTGTAAATGAATTTTCAAAAAGAAAATGAAGGTGGATGGAATTATAAATAAATTTAAAGCAAGGTTGGTAGCCAAAGACTATACAAAATCAAAGGATAAAATACATTGATACTTATGCTCCAATAGCTAGAATTACTACAATTAGCCTTTTAATCTCGCTTGTCTCGATTTATAATTTGATTATACATAAAATGAATGTAAAGATGGCATTTTTAAATGGTAAATTAGAAGAAAAAGTATACATGAAACAATCGGAAGTATTTATCATTCTAGGTTAAGAGCATAAGGTTTGTAAACTTGTAAAATCCTTGAACAGATTTAAGCAAGCACCAAAACAATGGCACCAAAAGTTTGATGAAATTGCTTTTACTATTGTTTTAAAATTAATAAGCCAGATAAGTGCATATATAACAAATTTGAAAATGACATAATTTGCTTATATGTGGATGATATGTTAATATTTGGCATTGTTTCAGAACAAGTTAAGGAAACAAATATATTTTTATCAAATAATTTTTCAATGAAAGATATAAGTGTAGCGGATGTTATTCTTGAAATTAGAATAACTAGGAATGATAGTGGTATAACATTGTCACAATCGCATTATTGAAAAAATACTTAAAAAGTTTAATCTTTTCGATTGTATTCCTATATCTAAACCCATAGATGCTCAACTAAAATTAGGATCTAATACTGATAGAACAATCGATCAGTTGCAATATGAAAAAGTAATTATTTGTCCGATGTATGCAATGACTTGTACAAGACCAAACATAGCATTTGCAATTGAAAAGTTGAGTGAGTATACAAATAATCTAAGTAACTTACATTGATAAGCAGTTAAAAATGTTTTTCGATATTTAAAGAAAACAATCAATTATGAATTGTGTTATAGTGGATATCCTTTAGTTATATAAGAATATTCTAATACTAGTTGGATTACTAATATGGAAGATTATACTTCTACAAGCAAGTGAATCTTTGTACTTGATGGGGGTTTCATTTTTTAAGGTTCCAAAAAACAAACATGCATAACAGATTCCATCATGGCAGCTAAGTTTATCACATTAGCTGCAACAGCTAAAGAAGCTGAATAGCTAAGATATTTATTATATGAAGTACCTTTATGGCTTAAACCAATTTTCTTAATTTTTATCTAATGTAATAATAAAGTAACTCTAGCAAGGGGATATAGCCAAGTATATAATGAAAAGTCTAGACATATTGGATTAAGACATGGCTATATTCGATAATTAATTTCAGATAAAGTTATCACTATAAATTATGAGAGGTCAAGTGAAAACTTGACGGATCCGTTAACCAAAAGTCATGTTAAATAATTGGTAAAAATGATCTCAATAAGGATGAGGGTCAAGCTTATGAAGTAAAGTCACCCATGATAAAAATTCGACTCAACACTTGGTATAACGTCAAGTCTTGAGTTCAATGAGATAAAGTACATCATCTATATGTGACTGCTAGCACTATAGTAATGTTTAATGTCATTCTAGGTAAAGAGTTGGATACTCATAATGGTAAACGAAAGATGAGTAATATATTTTTAATAGACCCATAACATAAATATGTTGAGGTTATAGTTAGAGGAATACTTTTTATGAAAGCTACCTATGTAAGTGTGAAATGTGGCTACTTTTAGGAATTGAAGAGCTTGGCTCTAACAACACTAATAAAAAAAGGATGCAGACACATGGTCATAAATGTGTCACTGGATACCAAGCATTCATTGAGTGTTGAAATCGTTGTGTGAGACAAGTTTGGTTAACCAAATAAAATAGCTAGTTTAAAACATAGTCTACCATGGATTTCAATTAACTTAAACTTGTTTTCACTAAATGAATGTTCAAATCAGAAGATACTTTCATTTATGCAATTGATTTTCAAGGTCATCATAAATCTCAATTATTTTGAAAATGGTGAGGGATTGTTAGAGATTTTCAAAATAAAATATAAGAAATAATCTCACATTGAAAAAAAAAAGACAAATAGTTAAATCTATTCAAAACATAGAGATAAATTTATTCAAAATAAACGTTTCAACTGTTAAAAAATGGACAATTTTTTTCTATTCAAAATAGACATCATGTCTATAGAAAAGATACTTATTTGTTTATAAAAGCCTCATCTAGTGTTTTGAAAACACACAAAAATAATTCTTGGAACTCTTCTTTATTTTTTTAAATTCTAAATTTCTTTTATAAAAGTTTTGTTGCAAAAAACTTTTATAAAAGTTCAATGATCTTGTGATATGTTGGTGAATGCTCGGTAAATTGATTTTGTCAATTTAAAACGTAATCAGTCACTAAATTTTATTATATCCTTAAGATTTATTGTTTGCAGCCCATTCATACACTTACTAAGTAAATAATATGATGGGGGCAAATAAAACTTTAAAAAAAATGGCACCATTATAAGCCTTGTAATGTTTCCTCAAAATTCCAAATTTACCCAAAATAGTAATTCCAATTTTTTGCTCTAACAGTATCCCCACTCATATGGACTGCCGGGTGGATCTCACCCCGGTCCACCTACAGCTTGATCAAATTAATTGTTAAAATGATAATGTTTTCTGAGAATTGTTTGCAAATTAGTCATGTTGAAAAGATGAAGTTATTGCTACTATAACTTTCAAATGGGACTAACCAGTAGTTTCGTGGAAAGTTTGGCCCATGAAAGCAGCAATTTCCCTCTTGCCAGTGGCCTCATCGCCAGTTGTAGCGAAGTCAGGAAAAGACCTTGCGGCCACTATGAAAGCATCATTCGTGTAGAAGCCAACGGCATGACAACGCTGACCGTTTCTATATGGAAGGCTATTCTAATGTCTAAAAATTAGGTTTTGTTGCTTGGCAGTTAACTATGATCATCTTGTGAGCAACTGATGAACTCCTCGACGAAATATTAATTTATAACTCCCATCTTTTTTCAATTCATCTCAATTTTGAAACACTTCTCCTTGTTTGAAATATATACGACGAGAAAACAGACACAAACAACAATCTGGATGCAATATGGTAACATGAACACTTCTTTTTTCTTTTTTTTTCCCCTTTAATGCATGTTTTTGAGAGCTATTTTCTTTTTGTTTCAAATCATTATTTTGTTACGTTGTAATTAGCCTCTTTAAATAAATTAAACGATTTGAAGAGGCAGATATTTTGACATATAATTTTTGCTGCAATATAATATGTCTTTTCCATTTATGTACGTGTAGGTGATTGACTTATTACATTGGGTAGTATATTAAATTTAGTATATAGTTAATTACCTATATAAATAATACTTAATTAGTGAGCTATAGTGTCTAACATATGAGAGTTTCAGATTTGCTCACTTTGCCTTTTACCTCTCAATCACAAATTTGGACCATATATATAATAACATGAATTAAAGATTTAGTTCTATCTTTATTATTATTATTAATATTAATTTATAAACTATGAATTAAGGATCCATCTAACTAATTACAATTTTACATGAACATTCCACCACAACAAAAGCAAATGTCTTTGACCTTGTATTAGATTCTGACAGTTGATTAGTAATAACGTTCCTAATTTCTTCAAGGATGTCATTTAGGTAAAGTTCCAAATCTAGCACGCCTTGATTTAGTCATCTCCAAGTTCTTGTTCACATAGTTTTATCCGCAGGCTTGGATCAACTAAAAGACACAGTTTAATAAACCATGTGATTTCGTCAACTTTTTAGAAGATATGATCCAATTTTGCCTCTTGTCAATTTACAGCAACAAAAGAATCTCATGTACAGTTGTAAACATAGAGTCTAATAGAAGTAATTACATGCTTCAGCATTGAAATTCACAACCCAAGTAAGCCCAACATAGCAAGGAGTTTTGGTTCTTCCTATATAAATAGCAGACTGACTTTTTTCCCTCAGTATTACTAGCAATCACATATCAATCAACCTCATTTTCTTGCTCTAAAATTTCCATCCACAGCACAAAGTAAGCAAGCATGATTACCACAAAGAAAGCTTATCAGAATGGCAAGAAAGTGGCAGCAGATAGAAGCCATTGGAAAGAAAAGAATTACTTCAGCAAGGAATAATAAAAAGATTGCTGCTGCAAATCATTCTAATACATCCCCAGCAGTTGACAAAGCTTCTTTGTTATCTACACAATGGATAAGAGACGTTTTGTGATTCCCATGGTGTTTCTGATCAACAGCATTTTCCATGGACTCTTCAAGATGTAGGAAGAGGAGTTTGGACTGTCAAGTGAAGGGCCTATAACGTTGCCATGTGATTCAGTTGTCATGAATTACATTCTCTCCCTTATGAAAAAAGGATTAGCTAAGGAATTGGAGAGAGCAGTGCTCAATTCCATTACTACCTACCTTTGCTCATCAGATACTTATTTCAGTCAAGGACATGCAGATCAACAGTCACTTGTTTGTGGGTTCTGAGTGAATAGGCTTTGAATCTTGAAAGAGATTTTGTTTTAAACAAAAGATAATAGAGAAAACAAAATCTCTTTCTAGGTGTAAATGATTCAAAATATCATTGTGTAATGCAAAAAGACGTTTCATTGAGAAATCCTAGTAACTTTGCAAAATGCAATAGACATCATTGAGAACAAAAATCAGTCATTGCCCGTCTCCTTGATAAACATGAAGCTCTTGCAACATGTCAGGAAGAACTTCCTTTTGCTTTATGATGCTCTGAAAATAGCAAGTTATGTTCTAAATTGATATCCGAAGCTTCAGCAGCCTTACATGATATTTTTCTAGCATCAGTAACCGTAATCTCAGCTAATGATAAATGTTATGCACTTGGATAGCCAAATGGAGGTACATAGCAGAATTCATGACTGAGAAAGTCTATTTTGGTGCATGTCTATTTTTTTTTTTTTAAATTTTGTTTGATTAGTGATTAACTATAAGAAAGTCGAAAACAGTAATAGTAGCAATAGGATTGGAGAGGAGAGAAGGTAAAGAACAGTATTATTAGTTATTTCAAATAGAGATCTGGCCTTTTGCGACTTCTAAAGAGCCACAATTGGGCTTAACAGGCCCAATATTTTACTGTAAGCATTAGTTAGCCGTCTTTTACATTTAGCGTAAAGCGTGACAAGAACGCTAATTTTGAATGAAGACTGTATGTTTGGGTCCAATCATAATTCCATGACAGATTATGCGTTCTCCACGGCCTTAAAATAGTTTTATTTCTAGGAATTTTTTTTTTATGCACGAAGAGAACCGAACATTTTAAAATTGTTTTTTTTTTTTTTAATTTGTAGTTCATGTATTATTATTATATAATATTATATACTATCAGTAAATTATAAAATGTATATATCATCAAAAAAATTAATTTTAAATATATTTTAAAAATTAATTGTTTTTAAATTTTAAAATAATTTTAATAAAATATCATTATATGATTTACTTACAATATATAACATATCTATAATAAATAATACATTAAATATAAACTGTTTCTATGATGTTTAAAAATTGTTCTTAGCTTCAACTATCCTAAATGCTCATGGTTTGAACCCTGTATCAATTTTGGACTCAGTCGAATAGTTCTTTGGTTCAAACTATATCTTAGTATTTATTAGGGATCATCCCAACGAAACTTTTAACTGACTAGCACCCAAGAGGATGACCCAATTTTTTTACAGCTTCAAGCTTAATTTGGAAGCCTTTTCTGGTGTGCATCGATGAATATATTTTGCATATCGAATTTGCATTTTAAGGATTATTTTAGTGGAAATTAAATTGATGCCTTGAAAAGTTAGTAAGAAATGACAGGTATCAACGGCATGCGTAATGGTCCTTCACTTCACTTGTTCTTGGATTATCAATCAATCAATTATATTAAGAGCTCCTTGAACACGTTGGAGATTTTTCATGTCGAATAATGAGGCATTGTGTATTAATGAAGGATTTTGAATCAAAAACTTCTTTTAAAGCCAAGGGCAGTGAGAATGCTAATTTTCATAGCCAGTTGATTAAGGATCAAAGCTATAGCTAGGTACCTCTACAAAGGTACCTACACGAAGCATATCCATTTTATTAATTATTCTTCCACGAAGCGTACATAAACTTTTAAAACATTTCTAGACTGCAATTTCACATAAGCATATATAGAACACAGTTTCATAGCAAATCCAACACACTAGGTCGGATCAGATCACCGTTTTAATTATAACATCATTAATGTTTACCAAAAGTCCTTCACTGAAAGGCCTCTGGCTGTGGCAGTCAAGATATTCACCATAGCTAACTCCAAGCATGTCACAGTACCTCTTATAGAACCCAATGCGGTCCTCTCCCGCTGCATTCCAACCCTTACCACATTCAATGCCGCCATTGATAATATTTGTGATCACACCATATCCTGGAAGCCTGCCAGCGGCCACGTCCCTAGCGGAAGGTGTCCATTCTCCGGTTATCACCTCATGGCAAGAAGGCTTTGGCGGTTGTGGAGTCATCCAGAACCAGAATGCTGACTCGTAGGAAAGTGTAATATTACTTAATAGCCGGCCTGGGTTTTGCAACAGGTCCTGCCCTACGGATGCTCCAAACGGCCCATAGTTGTAGTTCCTGAAATATCAAAGTTAATTAATTATTCCAATGTCAACAAATCAAAATTTGTCTTGCCCTAAATATGTTAAAGAACGAACGGTGAAAGGTCATGCAGTTACCAAGAAAGTTGTATGGGACCCCGGCCATAATATTGCTGACCAGATGCACAAGGGTATTCTAGGTTTGTCCAATCGCAGTAATCTGAAGGGGGGTTTACTTCCTTATTGTAGCAGTATCCCCACAAATATGGACCACCGGGTGGATCCCACCCTGGTCCACCTACAGCATCATCAAATTAATTGTTAAAATGATAATGTTTTCTGAGAATTGTTAGCATATTAGTCATGTTGAAAAGATGGTGAGTTATTACTATTATTAACTTTCAAAATGGGACTAACCAGTAGTTTCATGGGAAGTTTGGCCCAAGAAAGCAGCAACTTCCCTCTTACGAGTGGCATCATCACCAGTTGTAGCGAAGGCAGGATAAGACTTTGCAGCCGCTATGAAAGCATTATAGGTGTAGAAGCCAACGGCATGACAACGCGGATCGTTTCTATATGGAAGCATCTTTTCAAAGATTTCTCTTGTTATTATATCAGCGAGTCCACCGCCGGTGTCACCGCCAGTGTCATCGTCGTCGTCGTCTCCTCCGCCAGTATCATCTCCTTCGCACTGGCTTTGGCAACCGTTTTCCTTTTTGCAGTAGTCATCTGTGCTGCCACACCAACCCCATTGGCTACAACATAGGCCTTCTGGGCACAGGGCGCCACCAGCTTGCGATCCACACTGCTCAGCTGAGCCTAGCAGTGCATAGGATAAGAACAAAGAGAAAACTGCCAAGGCCCTAAAGCACATTTCTTATGCATGCATGTAGTTTTTTCCTTTTTTTGTAAATTGTGAGTGAAGGGTGAAATGATGGACGTGCATATAAATAGTGGAGTGATGGAGAAAGATCAGATATGTGTCCTTGATTTTATTCAATTGGGCGCTGGCAGATCTCAGATTCTCATCTACTAAAGGACGCCCCTTATTAATAAAAATTCGTACACGTTTGAAATGTGGGCTGGCTGTTGAATTGATCGTTTTAGTTTTTGCACATCAATGCTGTTATGGGGCCAAATATTAATGATAGTACCATCGCTCAACAGCTCTGCATATGAAAAACCAACAATGGTTGTATATGTAAATTTTGTTTCTGCTTTACATGCTCCCAAAAGAAGTGATCTATGATTCTATATATGGTTATTATTTAGGCTTTTTTAGCTTGAACTTGACAAACAGAGCAGAGGAAAAGAAAATTGGGGGAGGGACAATGTTTTGCATCTCTTCAAAGTCATTTCAAAAGCTATTCTTAAGGCATCTATTCTTGTACCCTATGATAACTATAGGATAACATTTTTTGGTATGAGAGGTACATGCAGAGTGAGAATTCGAACTCTGAAGTCTGAACCTCAATTCTGATCTTAACTCCGATGAAATAGTTGCTGCTTTGAAACTTGATCGGTAAAGTTAAATACCGGTATGAAATGGGAGAATATGCTTCAATAATTGATTTGGATGATGCAACATTGAGTCATTGAGAAATGGGGCCTGAGGAGAGCTATCAAGCTCCTTTCAGTTCAGGTCATCGCGGGAGGATATGGTCCTGTATAAGATATCGAGATAGCGTGCAGCCACTGACAGAGCAGAGGGCAATTTGCTAATTAATGAAGGCTGCATCCAGACTCCAGCTTTTGGTATATTTGAAAGTCTAAAAACTATGGTTTGGTCCCTTGCACTTGATTAGCATCATCTTGCAAACAATTGATGAACCCCTTGACAAAATATTTTACTCCCATCTTTTTTCAATACATCCCAAGTTTGAGTCACTTTTCCTTGTTTGAAATATGCGACGAGAAACAAACACAAACAACAACCTGGATGCATGGCGCAACATGAACACTTATTTTCTTGTTGTTCTTCTTTTTTTTTTTTTGTTTTTTCCCTATTAATATATAGGTTCTTGAGAGGAATACCATAAATAAAGCTGATGATAGATAGAACTCAATATATTTTCTTGTGTTACTGTTTTATCGGTCTTATCATGCATGGTAATATGACAAATTTTATAATCAAACGCGATAAGCCGCTCCCAAACAGAACTAAAAAGACTATGTCGTTAACAAAATAATTAGGCAGAAGCAATTTATTTTTTTCCAAATTGTTACTGGGCTTGAAACTTGATCAGTCAAGTTAAACGCTGGTATGAAAAGGGAGAATATGCTACAATAATTGATTTGGATGATGCAATATTGAGTCATTGAGAAATGGGGCCCGAGGATAGCTATCAAGTTCCTTTCAGTTCAGGTCTGTCACGTAATGATATGGTCCCGTATAAGATATCGAAATAACCTGCAGGCTGCAGCTACCATCAGAGCTGAGGGAGATTTGCCAGTTATTGAAGGCAGCATCCAGACTCCGGCTTTTGGTATATTCCAAGGTCTAAAAACTAGGTTTTGTGGCTTTGCACTTAACTAAGACCATCTTGTAAACAGTTGATGAACTCCTAGACAAAATATTTAGCTCCCATATTTCTTCAATACATCCCAGTTTTGAAACACTTTTCTTTGTTTGAAATATGCGACGAGAAACCGACACAAACAATTGTCTGGAAGCAATATGGTAACATGAACACTTCTTTTTTCTTTTTGTATTTTCCCTCATTAAAGCAGCTTTTTGAGATGAACACCATAACTCAAGTCGATGCTAGCTAGAAGTCTATATATTTTCTTGCAAGACTGTTTTATTGGTCTGATGCATGGTAATATGACAGATTTTATAATCATGCATAGTAATATATCACAACTTGCTTAAAGGAATACTAAAAATATATATATATATATATTATTTATTTTTGTATAAAGGAGATTTTAACTTGAGCAGTAGGATAAAAAATTTCATGTATTGAAATTTAAATTTCAAATCAATTGAATAAATCAATTAGCTTAAGCCTCAAATTTAACTAGAAAAAATACTATATTTTTAGTTATGCAGAAATAATTTACATTTTCTTCCAAATATTCATTTCATTATGTTCTAATTGACCTCTTTAAATACATTAAATGATTTGAAGAGGCAGATATTTTGACATCTAATTCTTGGTTCAATATAGTGTATAAAAGTCTTTTCCACTTATGTACATGTAGGTTATTGACTTATTGCTTTGGCTAGTGCACTAAAAATTAGTATATAGTTTATTTGCCTATATATAAAAATAATACTTAATTAGTGAGCTATAGTGCCTAACATATTGAGAGTTTTAGGTCTTGCTCACCTTGCCTTTTACCTCTCAATCACAATTTTGGACCATATATATAATAACATGAATTAAAGATTTAGTTCTATATATCTTTTATTATTATTATTATTATTATTATTATTATTATTATTATTATTAATTTAGAAATTGTGAATTTGACTGACATATATATAATTTTAACTATCGTTCCATGTATGGAAGGTTTCATTAATGTTTCTAAATTTAATCCTATGATTATTAAATTTTGAGAAACATTCATATAACTTACAAGTTATCACAAGACAAAAGTTTATGAAATTTAAGGTTCAAATCTTTTAAATTCTCATTCTATGTATATGAATTCATTGTTATAAAATCGTCAAAAAAAAAAAAATTAGTGTCATATTAACCAAATGAATTTGTGAACTAAAATTGATTTTATTTTTATATTTTTTTATTGTAACAAAAAAGATAATAAAATAAGTGAAAAGAAACTCTTCAAAATAGAGATTGGGCCCATGTGGTGTTTTAAGGGCCCAATATTTTAGTCGAAGTTTGAGTTAGGTGTTCTTTTGGCATTTAGCGTATAGCATGAAAAGGAAGCTAATACAAGCGGTATATCTAAGTGTGATCGTAATCTAACGATCGATAATGCAGGTCTCCACTATCTTAAAATAACGTTATTTTTAAGTAACCCTGACCCTCACGATACTATAAATAGTTTCCCAGGGCATGATCGGTTTTAGAAATAAAATGATTAGATGGCGGGAAATAAAAAGAATTCAATGTGCACGGTAAATATTTCTTCTTTATTCTCAATTTTTAGTTTCTTGTTTGAATTTATTCAAAATTTATATGAATTCTTTGCTTATTAAACAATAGATCTTTTATCGATTTCGATTTTTTTGGATCTCAAAGTTTTTAAAAACCCTAATTTCACCCAAAAGTGATAATGCAATTCAAAAAAAAAAAAAAATTGAGATTCATAAGGCATGGTATGATTTAGGTTTCTAAAAATTCAAAAGTTGGTTTTTATTTCTTCTTTATTCTCAATTTTTGTTTATTCTTTGAATTTGGTCGAAGTTTTTATGGATTTCTGGCTATTGTTTCAAGTTTTTTCTTTATTAAACATGTAATTTTTATAGGCTTCAGTTTTTTTTTTTATCTGAACTTTCTCAAAAACCCTAATTCCAGTCATTTGTTGGTGATAATGCAATTCAAAGAAAAGAATCAGGGTGTAGGTTTTTGAAAATTCAAAGGTTATTTCTTCTTTATTCTTAACTTTTTGTTTCTTCTTTAATTATTTGAAAATTTTTTTATTAAATATTTGATTATTGTTTAATTTTTTTATTAAACAACTAATTTTTTGTAGCCTTCAGTTTTTTTGAGAGATCTGAATGTTCTTAAAAACTCTAATTTCACTCGTTATCTATGACAATTATAAATGTTCTGAATGTTCTAAAAAATCTTTTAAATTTTTGTTATATGTAAATGAATTCATCGTTATAAAATCATAAAAAAAATTCGTGAAATATTAAATAGATGAATTTTTTAACTAAAATTGATTTTATTTTATATTTTGTATTGTATTTAATTTTGTAATTTATATTTTTTATTGTGAGACAAAAAAAAAGTGCAACGAAACTCCGCAAGATAGAGATTGGGCCCATATAATTTTGAAAGGGCCCATGTGGGGTTTAAAAGGCCCAATATTTTAGTTAAAGTTTGAGTTAGCCGTTTTTTTAGCATCTAGCAAATAGCGTGTAAGGGACGCTAATAAAAATCGTAGATCTGAGATGGTAATCTAACAGTAGATAATGCTTCTTAAGACCAATTCAATTAAACAAAATACTAACAAATACAATAAAATCCCCAGCGGTCAAAGTAATATTAATAAGAAAACAAAAGCCCCACTCCCTCTGTCTCTGCCCACTAACCGTTACTCTACATTTCCATCCCTCTCTGTAATAAACCTTTCTCAATTTCTCTCTCTCCATGGAACGTTTTAAAAAATTTCACTCAAACGTGATATTCATTACAAAAAAAAGAGATTCGCAAGGCATGGTACGGTTTAGGCTTGTGAAAATTCAAAGGTTGGTTTATATTTCTTTTTTATTCTCAATTTTTTGTTTCTTCTTTGAATTTATTCGAAGTTTTTTTTTTTTATCAATTTCTGGTTATTGTTTCAAGTTATTTCTTTATTAAACATGTAATTTTTATTGTCTAAAAAATGTAATTTTTATAGGCTTCAGTATTTGAACTTTCTCAAAAACCCTAATTTCAGTAGTTTGTTCGTGACAATGCAATTCAAAGAAAAGAATTAGGGTTCAGGTATTTGAAAATTTAAAGGTTGGATTATATTTCTTCTTTATCGTCAAATTTTTGTTTATGCTTTGAATTTTTTGGAAATTTTTATTGATTTTTGGTTATTGTTTCAAGTTTTTTCTTTATTAAACATGTAATTTTATTATCTAAAAAAACGTGTAATTTGTAGAGGTTTTGGTTTTTTTTTTTTATTTGAACTTTCTCAAAAATGCTGAATTCAATTTTTGGGAAAATTTTATCTCTTTTTGGTTATTATTTCAAATTTTTTCTTTATTAAACATGTAATTTTTAGAGGCTTTAGTTTTTTTTATTTGAACTTTCTCAAAAACGCTAAGTTCAGTCGTTTGTTCGTGATAATGCAATTCAAAGAAAAGAATCAGGGTTTAGGTTTTTGAAAATTCAAAGGTTGATTTATATTTCTTCTTTAAATTACTCAAAGTTTTTTTTTATCAAATCTTTGATTATTCTTTCAATTTCTTTTATAGCCTTCAATTTTTGAGAGATCTGAACATTCTCAAAAATCCTAATTTCACTTTTTGTGTGTGACAATGCAATGCAAAGAAAATAATTGACATTTGCAGGTCCAGTGTTTAGGTTTTTGAAACCCTTTGATACTAATATATTCTTTCTTTGTATCTGTTTCAGACATTGTGAATCATGAAGGAGCAATTTTGTGAATTAAAAAATTTATTTGAATTTATACATATTTTTATGTGCCTTTTGTCTTTCACTTGTTTATGTAATTTAAAATAAATATTGCTAAAAAGAATTTTACAGTCTGATCCTTTTCATTGTATCCTTGTAAATGTTTTTACTTTTATTTTATACAATAACCAATGAAGGAAAGCTTGAATTTGATTCTGTTTTTTATTTTGATTTTGCACTGTTTTACATACTCTGTTTTTCCTTTGGTTCAATTTTCGGGTGATATTTTGCTACATATTTCATGTTGTCAAACTTTTATTCTACTTCTAATTTTGCTGGATTAATTAATTCCAAAGATAAAAGATAGCCTAGAGAGTTAAATGTACAATTCAGTCTGGCAAGTTTGCCATCTGCCGCATTAGGTTGTCTTTTAGGCAGAATATATTAGGAGGTTGGAGCTTTATGTAAAATGCTATATAATACAATTGTTATTTGGATCTAAGGAATTTCTCGTCTTTGCCAGGCACCCAACCCAGTGCAAAACTGTTTTGGGTTGTGCATCCCGGTCTGTATCTCTTAAGGATGTGCAGTTTGCAGTACACATCGTGATGTTGACAACATTTGCTTTAAAAATGAAGAAGCAAAAGCCAATTATTGGTGCTTGTGAGTGAATTGCATATTACATCTAGTAGGCTTAGATAACTTGCTGTAGGCAATTCTTTTGTTGCTTTTTCCCCTTATTTGTTAATGAATCCGAAGTTGGTTATTTCAGTTATGTAGCATTTGAAAGAGAAAGTTGAGATTAGATTTGAGTTAATGGATGCAAAATTTGTTCTAAAACGTGAACTTTTTCAGATTTTCCCTTATCATAAGAATATTACATGTCTGTTTCATGAATATACAATTCAGACTTCATTATAATTGAGGCTCTATTGGTTGAGGGAGTTGAGAGTAGTGACTTTGGTTTTGATCAAACGTCTAAAGAGAGAGTCAAGACTTATACAAAATCTTGAATACATATTTCTGATTTTTGCAACTCCTTTTGTTTATTCTCAATAAGCATTTGATTCTAAGATGTTAAGCAACTGAAGAAAATCCACCCTTTCCTAATTTGTCACAGTGAGCGAAGATGGAAAAGCTTTCTATGTGAAAAAAATTAGGAAAGGGCAACGAAAAGAAAGTCCTAGCTCTGATACCATGTTAAGCAATTGAAGAAAATACTCCAATTCTTAATTTGTCATGTGTAGGCGAAGCTGGATGAAAGTCTTCCACATGACAAATTAAGAAAAGGGAAACGAAAAGAAAATCTTGACTCTGATACCATGTTAAGCATCCAACTTAAAATCAATTTAACAAGACCTTATCACGTGAAAGTGAAAATGAAAAAAGTTTTCCACGTGACAAATTAGGAAAGGACAATGGAAAGAAAGTTCTGGCTCTGATACCATGTTAAGCATCAAACTTAAAACTAATTGACAATATGTGAAGGGGCTCAACTTAAATATAAGACTATAAAATATTGAAGATTTATTAAATGTGGGATAATCTACTTTAACAAGCCCCCATCACGTGTAAGTGAAAATGAAAAAAGCTTTCCACGTGACAAATTAGGAAAGGGCAACGAAAAGAAAGTTTTGGTTCTGATACCATGTTAAGCATCAAACTTAAAACTAATTGACAGTATGTGGAGGGGCCTGACTTAAATATAAGACTATAGTATATCAAAAATTTATTAGATGTGGGATAACCCACTTTAACATAAGATTTGCTTATCTTGCTCATTTATATGTACTTCTCTTTCATTACACCTTAATCTTTTGGAATTCATTAGTTTGAAACTACTGACCAACGGCTTAACACTGTCTCTCACCCAGAGATAAAAGCAACAAGAACTTAGGACACTGATAGTTGCCTCTTGCGCCGCTCTCAAGATGCTGAAGGTGGCTCCAGTCTCACTGCCTTTGCTGGAGAAAGAAGTATCATATTCATTTTTCACATGCTTCAAATATTCTAAAGCCTTGCTGGTTGCCCTTTTCACTCTTTCCTAGAGTTCAAGTATATTTTAGCCTCGACTGCAAGCCCTGTTTCAGCTTCTCGTCTTCTACGCAAAATTGATTGAATTTCTTGTGTGTATTCCTTTGTTTGTGATAGGGCATCCATGGAAGTGCTGCACATGCCCAAAAGCTTCAGAGATCCATCCAACAGCTCATCAACATATTTGCTTTGTTGTTCCTTGGCTAAAGCTTTGTTGATTGAGGGCTAAATGAAGCAACTTATCAATACAATCATGCAGCTTCATAAGTTGTCAACTTGCTCAAATACAATCAATATATGAAGTTAGTGGGCTTCATCTAGAGGGCAAGTTGTTAGAAGGATTTGTAGCCATTATTTCTTCAATGGAGAAAACTTAGCTGCTTTGTTCTCAATTAAATCTAGCAATTTGCCCATCCCTTCATCTACTTAATATATATTATTGGATGAGTGAGACCTGAAGAATCTCCTCCTTTCAAATGACAATTAGAGGTAACATGGACTTGATATCAATCTGAATATTATATTAGTGATGTTCATGCATTGTCTCCTTTCCACGAGCTTTACAACTCATTACATAGTTGTTTTAATCAGTCCAATCCAAATGTAACTTGGGCTAAGAAATACTTAATAATATGCAATGCATGAGTGGTTTTAATATCATTTAAGTGACAGTGACCATTTTTTCTTCTGCATTTAGTGTGTCAACTAATTTATAGTTCTGCTAATTATCGTTTTATGTTTAACCTTTTTAAACATGGGGTCTTCATCACTTGTGTGCCCCCATATATAAAATTAATATATGTCATCATGGTTGGTTGATGTTGTCAACATTTTCATTAGCATGAACATGTCTATGCAGTTAATTTGATTAAGTTTATTAGCTTTGGATAGATAATTGTGTAAGTCCCAATTTTTTTTGCTGTACAGGAGGCAGACAAGATCTGCAAGCTCATTTGTTAAATCAGCTTGATTTATTTTGACAGGTTATTCTCATTGTTACTTGTCTATCATTTCAGTTGATTGAAGCTAATTTTTTGTGCAACCATAAACCATGAGGTAAAGATGAACACTGCATTTGAAGTGCTCTTGATGGCCACATGCTTATGATTCCTGCATGCAATAACCACTGTTGTTGATGCTAATTAAAGAGTTTTGTGATTGATCAATCAAATGCAAATGGAACAGATAAGATAAGACACTGTAGTGCAAGAGCCAGGTAAGATCCATATACTTGGTTTTGCAATCTTTGCATTATATTATAAAACACCATGATGGTAACAATTGATTATGCTGGGCGTAGGATGTCATGAATATTTTGATTTCCTAGAACAAGTGAGATATGAGTTTACCATGTGCAAATCTTGATCAATATTGGAAGCATTTAATTGTTTTCCTGAGACAACTGTAATTTGACAGCTTTTTCTTTTTTTTTTTTCTAATGCAGAAGGCATATTAGACTCCTTTGCAGTTAAATCATGTTGACAATACAAATTCCGTGTTATCCTGTCATCTAATTTTATGATCTTAACTCCCTGAGTCGCAAGATTCATTCCGATGCATTTGAAATATATGGTTAATAGGTGAGATTCATTAACTGGAAAAGGAATAAGAAGAGAAGGAATATGTAAAAGAAGCAAAATTTTCTGAAGTATATTTTACTTTGACATAAGAATATTACGTTTGTGTTTGTTTAATTTACAAGATGAATTCACATGATATTTGAGGCTAGCTAATGGTTGAGTATGTTTAGAATATTGAGTCTGACTTTTATCAAGCGCCTAAACAAACCCTCAAGCTCTTCTTCAAAGTCTTGAAGGCAAGGCTCTGTTTTTTTAGTTCATTTTGAACATTCTCAATTTGCATGATGTCAGATTTGCTTGTTGCAAGGAATAGCAATGTAGCTTCAACATTTTCCATTTCATTGATCTGCTGTTCTCTTTCACTTCTTGCTCTTTTTGTGTGCAATAGCTTTGAAACTAGTGACCAATGGCTCATCTTTGATTCTTTCTAAGGTAAAAAGACAACAAGGATTCAGCACACTGAAAGTGGCTACTAGCATCTCCCTTAAGAGGCTAGCCATGACTCCAATCTCACTGAAAACTGTGCTTTGTTTATTTTCCTTGTTGAGTTAAATTCCACTCCTAATGTTATTATGATTACGGTTTTAATCATATTTGTTTCAAGCCTAGTTGGAACCCTAAAAAGCTTTCAAGACAATATTGGTGAATACAGACAATTACAGTTTCTCCAATACCTGACATTCATAAAAACTGTATCCCAATTTTTAGTAATATTTTGTGAACAAGAAACTCATAGATTGGAAAAGATTAGAGAACAATTCCTTGATGAAATATTAATTTATAACTCTCATCTTTTTTCAATACATCCCAATTTTGAAACACTTCTCTTTGTTTGAAATATATGCAACGGGAAAACGGACAGGAACAACAATCTGGATGCAATATGGTAACATGAACACTTCTTTTTTCTTTTGTTTTTTTTTTTCCCCTAAATGCATGTTTTTGAGAGCTATTTACTTTTTGTTTCAAATAATTATTTCGTTATCTTGTAATTAGCCTTTTCAAATAAATTAAATGATTTAAAAAGGCAGATATTTTGACATATAATTTTTGCTGCAATATAATATGTCTTTTCCATTTATGTATATGTAGGTGATTGACTTATTACTTTGGGTAGTATATTAAAATTTAGTATACAGTTTAATTACCTATATAAATAATACTTAATTAGTGAGCTATAGTGTCTAACATATTGAGAGTTTCAGGTTTTGCTCACTTTGCCTTTTACCTCTCAATCACAAATTTGGACCATTTATATAATAACATGAATTAAGGATTTAGTTTTATCTTTATTATTATTAATAATATTAATTTATAAACCATGAATTAAGGATTCATCTAACTAATTACAATTTTACATTGAACATTCCACCACAACAAAAGCAAATGGTCTTTGACCTTGTATAGATTCTGACAGTTGATTAGTAATAACGTTCCTAATTTCTTCAAGGATGTCATTTAGGTAAAGTTCCAAATCTAGCACGCCTTGATTTAGTCATCTCCAAGTTTCTTGTTCACATAGTTTTATCCGCAGGACTGGGATCAACTAAAAGACAGTTTAATAGACCATGTGATTTCGTTAGCTTTTTAGAAGATATGATACAATTTTGCCTCTTGTCAATTTACGGCAACAAAAGAATCTCATGAAAAGTTGCAAACATAGAGTCTAATAGAAGTAATTACATGCTTCAGCATTGAAATTCACAACACAAGTAAGACCAACATAGCAAGGAGTTTTGGTTCTTCCTATATAAATAGCAGACTGACTTATTTCCCTCAGTATTACTAGCAATCACATATCAATCAACCTCATTTTCTTGCTCTAAAATTTCCATCCACAGCACCAAGTAAGCAATCATGATTACCTCAAAGAAGCTTATCAGAATGGCGAGAAAGTGGCAGAAGATAGAAGCCATTGGAAGGAAGAAAATCGCTTCAGCAAGGAATAATAAAAAGATTGCTGCTGCAAATCATTCTAATACATCACCAGCAGTTGACTAAGGCTTCTTTGTTATCTACACAATGGTAAGAGACGATTTGTGATTCCCATGGTGATTCTGAGCAACAGCATTTTCCATGAACTCTGCAAGATGTCGGAAGAGGAGTTTGGACTGCCAAGTGATGGGCGTATAACATTGCCATGTGATTCAGTTGTCATGAATTACATTCTCTCCTTTACGAAAAAAGGATTACTAAGGAATTGAAGAGAGCAGTGCTCAATTCCATTACTATCTATCGTTGCTCATCAGATACTTATTTCAGTCAAGGACATGCAGATCAACAGTCACTTGCTTGTGGGTTCTGAGTGAATAGGCTTTGAATCTTGTAAAAATTATTGCATAACAAAAGATAATAGAGAAAATAAAATCTCTTTCTAGGTGTAAATGATTCAAAGTGTCATTGTTTATTACAATTGACGTTTCATTGAAAAATCCTAGTAAATTTGCAAAATGCAATAGACATCATTGATAAATGTTATGCACTTGGATAGCCAAATGGAGGCAGATAGCAGAATTCATGACTGAGGTCTATTTTGGTCTATGTCTATTAATTTGAGACAGTTCAATAATTTTGCACCATCAATAACACTCTGCCGATATTGGCTGTTATGATATATGAAGAGGGCGCCCTAGGACAAAAAATACATTCAACTTATTTGCACCATCAATCAATCAAGATTACATTTTATGGTTATGTTTGGTTTGGTAAAGTGGGAGAAGATCTATAACTAACATAAATAAAATGTTCCCCTATATTTCATGTGCAGAGGCAGAGTTCCAAACCCGTGTCATATCTTTATTTATTTTCCATATATAATCCTAATGTTATTTTTATAAATTAATAATATGTTTTCTATATAAGCTTTATATTTATCATGATTTTTATTTTTTTTTGTCACATTAAAAAGGTAAAATTCTAGTACAAGTAAAAAAAAAAAAAAGAGATTTTATTCGAAATTGATCATTGATGTTACTTCAAGCGCGTTTATCATTAAACTAAAAATTTGGAAACATTTATCATGATTTTTATTAGTTTAGCAATACTATATATGAATTTGATAAATCATATATACAATTTGGCATTTGCTTAATCCAAAAGGATCGATATGTTTGCTATCTGGCTTTTTCTTTTTTAATTTTTGTTTGATTTGTGATTAACCATAAGAGAGTAAAAAATAATAATAGTCGCAATAAAGATCGGAGAAGACAGAAGGAAAAGAACAGTACTATTAGTTATGTCAAATAGAGATCAGGCCCTTGTGGTCTTCTAAAGGGCCATAATTGGGCTTAACTGGCCCAATATTTTATTAAAACTACTAGTTAGCCCTTTTTTAATGCATAATGATACATCATCAAATAAATTAATTTTAAATATATTCTAAGGATCAAGAGTATTTATTTTTAAATTTTCAAATTTTTTAATAAAATATTATTATATGATTTACTTACAATGTATAACATTTATACATAAAAAATGTATCAAATATAAACGCTTTCTATGTTGTTAAAAATTGTCATAGCTTCAACTATCCTAAATGCTC
The DNA here is from genome assembly GCF_002303985.1 of Durio zibethinus. Next base: position 2,016,187 of record NW_019167915.1, on the reverse strand, counting down.
AGTGATTTGAACCCTGGATCAATTTGGAACTCAGTCAAATATTCCTTTGGTTTCAAACTATATCTTAGCTTTTAATTAGGGATCATCCCAGTGAAGCTTTAAACTGACTAGCCTAAGAGGATGACCCAATTTTTTTACAGCCTCAGGCTTAATTTGGAAGCCTTTTCTGGTGTCCATTGAAGAATATCTTTGGCATATCCAATTTGCGTTTTAAGGTTTATTTTAATGGAAATTAAATTGATGCCTGGAAAAGTTAGCTCATGGGCCCATCGATACAGAATGGAGAAGGGAAAGCATAAGAATGAATGTGGTCCCAAGCGGTTCAGTGAGAAATGAAAGGCGGTTCAGTGAGAAATGAAAGGTATAAGCTGCATGCGTAATGGTCCTTCACTTCACTTGGTCTTGGATTATCAATCAATCAATTATATTAAGAGCTCCTTGAACACGTTGGAGATTTTTCATGTCGAATAATTAGGCATTGGCTTGTATTAATGAAGGATTTTGAGTCAAAAACTTCTTTTAAAGCCAAGGGAAGTGAGAATGCTAATATTCATAGCCAGTTGACTAAGGACGAAAGGTATAGGTACATTTACAAAGGTACCTACATGAAGCATATCCATTTTATTAATTATTCTTCCACGAAGCGTACATAAACTTTTATAACATCTCGAGGCAGTAATTTTACATAAGCATATATAGAACACAGTGTCATAGCAAATCCAACACACTGTGTCGGATCAGATCACCGTTCTAATTATAGCATCATTAATGTTTACCAAAAGTCCTTCATTGGAATGCCTCTGGTTGTAGCAGTTAAGATTGTTATTAGGGTGGATAATTCAATCCGTTTTCGATAGATTTTGACTCGAATTAAATTCATAAGGTTAATTTTTAAAAAAAAATTAAATTTTAAGTCGAATTGAGTTGAATAGTATTAAAAAAAGATCCGATTCAAATTTTAGATAAATTTAATCCGATTCGATATTATATAAAAATAAATTTTTTAATTAATTTTTTATTTATATATATTTATATAATTATATATTTAAATATTTATATTTTAAAAAAAATAATATTTTATTAATTTCGGATTGAATTGAATCATGTACAATTTATACACTATCGGATCGAGTCGGATTCGGATATGAAAAAATTAAAAAAAATTCAAGTCAGATCGAGATTAGATTTGATGGATATAAAATTATATCGAATTTAAAACAAACAAAAACTTACCTAAACTCGACCTGTTACCAACCCTAATTGTCACCATAGCTAACTCCAAGCATGTCACAATGCCTCTTATAGAACCCAATGCGGTCCTCTACCGCTGCATTCCAACCCTTACCACATTCAATGCCGCCATTGATAATATTTGTGATCACACCATATCCTGGAAGCCGGCCAGCCGCCACGTCGCTAGCGGAAGGTGTCCATTCTCCGGTTATCACCTCGTGGCAAGAAGACTTTGGCGGTTTTGGAGTCATCCAGAACCAGCATGCTGACTCGAAGGAAAGTGTAATATTACTTAATAGCAGGTCTGGGTTTTATAACAGGTTCTGCCCTACGGATGCTCCAAACGGCCCATAGTTGTTGTTCCTGAAATATCAAAGTTACTTAATTATTCGAATGTCAACAAATCAAATTCTATCTTGCCATAAATATGTTAAAGAACGAACGGAGAAACGTCATGCAGTTACCAAGAAAGTGTTACACCTCAAGCAATAAACACAATAATATAAAAGTAATAGACAACAATCAATAATAAAAAAATACAAGAAAAATAAAGCACGTAAAAAACCTTTCAGTGTAAAGAGAAAAAATCACGGACCACTAAAAAAATATTCACTATCAAATAATAGATATACAAAATTTTTCTCTAGCTAAAACTAGAGCTAATCAATAATTTGAGGTACAATTATAGAAATCTCACCAAATAAGTGACTCAACAAATATACATTGGATTTGTTCCTAGAGAGCTTCAAACCCGATCTTTACCGTTCAGAATGTATAACTCTGAATCATAAACCTCTTGACAAGGTTCCAACTCAATCGGATCACAAATTGACTTCCGTTCAACCAACTCTCCCTTCTCCCTTTTCTCTCTGCTTTTTTTGGCTTTTCTTCTTTCTCTACTTGGTTTTTGACACACCCTCAAAACAACCCCACCTCTTTTTTATTAAGTAGCTAGAGCTCTATGTAAAATGAAAAATCAAGGCCTATGGCCTTTACTTGGTCCAAAACCACTTACATGGGGCTAAACCCCATTTTCCTAACAATCTCCCTCTCCAGTCCCATTAGGAGGAGATTCATCACCATAACAGTTTCATTTGAAACTTACCTTGGCCAGAGAACTCATTTCGGTCAAGTTACTGCAAAGCTCAAGCTTTTCCCTGGAAAGTATCTTAGTTAACATATCTACTACATTCTTATCAATATAGACTTTCTTCAATAGCATTTGATGTTCTTCAATCACTGAACGTAACAAATGATATCTAACATCAATGTGCTTTGTTCTAGCATGGTACATGGTATTCTTACTCAAATCTAAAGTACTCTGGCTATCACAAAATATCACATACTCTTTTTTATTCAACCACAATTCAAGAAAAAAATGTTTCATCCAAAGCATTTATTTACACGCTTCGGTTGTTGCAATATACTCAGTCTCTGTAGTTGACAAAGCAGCACACTTCTGTAATTTAGATTGCCAAGATACAACTTCTCTTGTGAAAGTGAACAAATACCCTAAAGTAGATTTCCTACCATCAAGATTATCTACCATGTCAGCATCTGTAAACCCTTAGCATCCGTAAACCCTTCTAGAACTGGTTATGAAACTCCATAAGTTAAGCATATTTTTTAGGTACCCCTCAAATATCTAAAAATTTATTTCACTGCTTCCCAGTGAACCTTTCCTAGATTAGAAAAAAATCTGCTCACTACACCAACTGCATGAGCAATGTCAGGCCTTGTACAAACCATAAGATACGTTAAAGAATCGACTGCAGAAGAATAAAGAATACTAGACATAGCTAGTTGCTATTTCTTAGACACTGGACAAGATTTCTTACTTAGATGAAAATGGTTAGCAAGTGGACTGCTAACTAATTTAGCATGTTACATGTTGAATATACCAAGCATTCATTCAACATACTTTTCCTGTAACAACCACAGCTTTCTAGCTCTCCTATCCCAGATAATGTCCTCTTACAAATCACCATGTAAAAATATAGTTTTAACATCAAGTTGCTCAAGCTCAAGATTTAAACTAGCTGTTAATCCCAGTACCACTCGAATAAAACTCATTTTTATAACTGGAGCAAAAATCTCATCAAAATTGATGCCTGGTTTTTGAGAAAAATCTTTTACTACCAATCAAGCTTTGTACCTCACTAGTTTGTCACCATCTTTTTTCAACTTGAACACCCATTTATTCTTTAATGGCCTCTTTCCTGTTGAAAGTTTAACAAGATTATAAGTACCATTCTTTTCGTAATGACTCCATGTCTTCTTTCATTGCTTTTAACCAGTGCTTTCTATCTGAAGTAGCCTACATATCTTGAAAGCTTTCTGGCTCCCTTTCACTGGTAACTAAAATAAAATCTGAACTTGGATACCTGGTAGATGGCTTGCGCTTTCTAGTAGATCTCCTGGGCTGAGACTTTACATCACTTGATGTTAAGGGTAGCTCTTCCTGCTCAACACTTTTAGGTAGAGAGGATTGCTCTCTCTGCTCAAAACTAATTACATCTGGCTCATCACCAACTGTGGCTGGCTCATTCATATCTCCAAGTTCTGTTTCTTACTCATTTCCACCATCTGTGGCTCTTTCCTGTGGAATCCTTGTCGGTGTTAAAACATCACACTCAACAGTAACCCGTGTAGTTTTCTCATTTTTCTCAAGGTTTGCTATGGTTTATTTTTCATAAAAGACCACATCTCTGCTTATGACTGTCTTTCTCTTTACTGGATCCCATACCTTATAGTCAAATTCCTCATTACCATATCCTACAAACACACACTGTGTAGCTTTACTGTCAAGCTTTGATCTTTGCTTTTTCAGTACATGCATGAATACTTTACACCCAAAACTTTCAAATGAGAGTATGAAGTATCTTTTCCTGTCCACACTTTTCTGGAATGTCAAAGCCTAAAAGAACTGATGGTGATATGTTAAGTAAATAACAAGCTGTGTTGACTGCTTCAACCCAGAATGGCTTTGATAATTTTATCATCATCAACATACATCTAACTTGTTCCACAATGGTGCGATTCATTCTTTTAGCTATACCATAATGCTGCGGTGTTTCAGGTTTTGTCATCTTATGCCCGATCCCATGCTTTGAACAATACTCTTCAAAGCCTTTAGATGTGTATTTTCCATCATTATTTGTTCGAATACACTTCAAGGGTAACCCTGTCATCCTTTCAACCATGGCATGAAATTTTTAAAAATACCGTAATACCTGACTTTTGTATTTTAATATATACACCTAAGTCTTACGTGAAGCATCATCAATAAAAGTAACAAAATATCTTCTACCACCTAATGACTCAACCTCAATGGGATCACATACATCAGAATAAATTAATTTCGATCTATTTTTTTCTCTAAGAACTTTTATGAAAAAAAACTCTATGATGCTTACCAAATAAATAATAATCACATGAATTGAAAGACATACCTTTAGTCAAATGAATAAGAGACTGCCTTGTCAAAACTTGTAACCCCTTTTTCACTCATCTGTGCTAGCCTCTTATGCCACAAGTTTGCTGAAGCATCATTTTCAACGGCATTTACCTGGTTACCGTTCAATTGCATCCATGTTTTATACATTGTGCAACATAGTTTTTTCCTTACAACTATTATAGATCCTTTGGGAAGCTTCTACTGTCCATTCTTTTACCAGCTTTCACATCCCTCTTTATAAAGGACATTTATAGCAAGCAAGTTCATTCTCATATCTGAAATGTGTCTGACATTCCTCAAAGTCAACATGTAGCCTGTACTAGTTTGTACAACAATATCATCAATCCCAACAATCTGTGATACACTTTTGTTTTTCATCTTGGTATAACCAAAATCTCCTACTTTGTAAGTTATAAATAATTCTCTCTTAGAAATATAATGATATGTTGCTCCTGTGTCAACTATCCACTCAATGTTAGGATCACTAACATGATTACAATCACCATGTGTACAAACCAAAGTAACTGAATCACTATCTGAATTCACTACTGTAACATTGTTATCATCTGAACTCTTACCTTTCTCATCTTTTTGCTCTTGCTTTAAGATTTTATAGTTTCATTTTATATGACATGCCTTACCATAATAGTAACACTTCACTTTACCTCTAGACTTGGATCTATATTTAGGCTTACCACGGTCTTTTGAGTTCTGACCTCTGTTGATGTTTCTACCCCTGTTTTCTGTGATCAGAGCTTGATTCTCAGGGTCCACATCTTTTCGCCTTGCTTTTTCATTAAGCATATTGCCCTTTACCATTTTCAATGTCACCTTATAATCAAGAGTTGAATTAAGAACAATCACAACTAGAGTATTCCAACTGTTTGATAATGAACCCAAAAGAAATAACTCCTTCATTTTATCATCCATCTTAAGCTCCATAGTAGTCATCCGATTAAATATATCTTGAAAATCACTCAAGTACTCTGTAACAGATCATCCATCCCTGTACTATAAATTTACAAGCTTTTTAATAAGCATAATTTATTCATATCTATTTTTCTCTCGTACAATGCTATCAATTTTTCTCAAATAATGTGAGCACCTGATTTCTGCGCTACATGATGAAATACGTTGATATCAACCCATTTTTTAATTATCGCCAGCGTCTTTCTACCTAACTTCTTTCAGCTTTCAGCTTTCATCTTTCATATCTGTTGGTTTAGCCGAATCACTCAATACTGGCTCATATAAATCTTTGTAATATAGATGATCCTCTATCATAGGCTTTCAAATTGAATAATTCGATGCTGTCAATTTTATCATGAAACTTGTATCACCTTTCATGATCTCAAATAGAATTTACTTTTATCATGAATTGCTTCTGTATCATTGTCTCAAAATAACCTTCGTTCTGATACCATTTGTTGCGCCTGAAGCAATAATCACAATAATACAGAAGCAATAGACAATAATCAATAATAAAAAATACAGGAAAAATAAAAGCACACACTAAGATTTACGTGAAAAATCTTCTAGTGTAGAGGAAAAAAATCACGAACCACCAAAAAAATCTTCACTATCAAATAATAGGTATACAAAGTTTTTCTCTAGCTAAAACTAGAGCTAATCAACAACTAGAGAAACAATTGAAAAAATCTCACCAAATAAGTGACTCAACAAATATACCATGGATTTATTCTTAGAGAGCTTCAAACCCAATCTTCATCGTTCAGAATGTAGAACTCTGAATCATAAACCTCCTGACAAGGTTCTAACTTAATCGGACCATGGATCGACTTTCATTCAACCAACTCTCCCTTCTCTCTTTTCTCTTTATTTTTTTTAGCTTTTCTTTTTTTTTTACTTGGTTTTCGGCACACCCTCAAAACAACCCCATCTCTTTTTTATTAAGTAGCTACGGCTCTGTCTAAAATAAAAGATCAAGGCCCTATGGCTTTTACTTGGTCCAAAATTATTTACATGAGACTGGACTCCATTTTTTTAACAGAAAGTTGTATGGGACCCCGGCCATAATATTACTAACCAAATGCACAAGAGTATTCTAGGCTTGTCCAATCGCAGTAATCTAAAGCGAGGTTTACTTCCTTATTGTAGCAATATCCCCAGAAATATAAACCAGCAAGGTGGATCTCGACCTGGTCCACCTACAGCATCATTAAATTAATTGTTAAAATGATAATGTTTTCTGAGAATTGTTAGCATATTAGTCATACTGAAAAGATGGTGAGTTATTACTATTATTAACTTTCCAAATGGGACTAACCAGTAGTTTCATGGGAAGTTTGGCCCAAGAAAATAGCAACTTCTCTCTTACGAGTGGCATCATCACCAGTTGTAGTGAAGGCAGGATAAGACTTTGCAGTCGTTATGAAAGCATTATAGGTGTAGAAGCCAACAGCATGACAACGTTAATCATTTTTATATGGACGCATCTCTTCAAATATTTCTCTTGTTATTATATCTGCGTGTCCACCATGGGTGTCACCGTCAGTGTCATCGTCATCGTCTCTCTTGTACTGGCTTTGGCAATCGTTTTACTTTTTACAGTATTCAGCAGTGGTGCCACACCAACCCCATTGGCTACAACATAGGCTTCATGGGCATAGGACACCACCAGTGTCACGGTCCACACGTTTTTCATTTTGAAATCACGTGTCCGTGCTACACCAAAACTACTCGTAATTGAATTCAGCTTTCTCTCAAGTGTAATTTTTTTTGGACAACTTAATTTTTATCCTTCAAACCGCTTACTCAGGAATCTTTTCTGGTTTTGACCCCGTAGGGTTGCTCATTCCAAACTCTATAGGGAGGAACCCAACTCTCATCACTCATCAGCCCATGATTCTTTAAGTGGCCTCGAGCACCCATCTCTGTCTGTAGGGCTTAAGGTCTTGAGCACCAATCTTCGAATACTAGTAAGGGCGTGCAGCCTCTATTCTCATGATATTATTACTTCTTGTTATAGTGAAAACCCAACACTATACCCGCATGTATCATACGTAAGCTCCCATATCAAGTTTACGCAAGCACCACACTTAAGTTGGTCAGCAGCTAGCTCAGAGCCTCTAAGCTTATCTCATCTCATGAGACTCAATTCTTAGGGTTTAAGCCCTTAGCTTCGGTGTTGGCTGCCTGCATGCATGATTGACACTTAACATCATGCTAGTTCCGTAAGAGGGACTTCGGTAGGTTACCCCAGTTATAGCACACCTCTATTGATTGACCACAAGGGTCTAGTAGCATGCCTACATGCTAGCCAGCACATCCCTTAAGCTCGATGGTGCCCCTCTTACGTAAACACCATCTCATGATCCTTCTAGCTTAAGAAGAAAAAATTAAGGGGCATAATGAACTCTACGATGTAATCCCATGGCTCAAAAAGAAGGTTTGATACGAGGCCCGTCGGTCCTAATCGTCCTCAGGTTTATCATGACCCGAGAAAATATCATGCCACGCTCGTGACCCTATGGTGCCCGCTCACTTAGACACCATTAGTGCTTAGGAGTAACTCACTTCAGACTAGCCAAGCCCTTGCCTGCCCGCTAGCCAAAGGGGTGGTGGAGAGCTGACACCAGACATCCCCCTATAAAAAGCATAAGAGATTTTTTCAGTCTCCTACCAGTAATCATAAAATTATTTGAAATAGGGACACTTTTCTCTCCAGTCATCTCAGGGCCTTTCTTCAGCTAACTCAAGGCCTCATAACCTTCCATTTGGTCACCATTATTCCCTAATTATATTCATTGCTCCATCAACCCACTCGAAGGTGCCCACACATGACTTCGAGCGACAGCACCTAACTGGCTAGCTGACCTAGGGCACTGGCGCACTGCCTCACACTTACCTACGTATCTTGGGGTTTAGGACTCAGACTATCCACATACAATATCTCTAACATATTCTCATGCTTAAAATACCTGCACACAGCTTTCACTGATGGCATCCACTAAAGTACTTAGTTCGAGGGTGCTTGATCACTATCCCAAACTTACCCATATATCTTGTGGTCCAAGGCTCCCACTACCCGTACAACAACTTGGTAACATGTTTTCGTGCCTAAAATGCCCGCACACATGCTCCAGGACCATCATCCCACCAACTCAGCTTCGACTACTACTCAGCTCAGGGTCCAGTCAAGGTAGGATCGAGGCACCCCAAGGCTTGACCCTGACACTCTCTCTCACTTACTATGTCGATGCCCTCATCGATGCCAAAACCACACCCAACTCTCTTGTTGCACACAGTTGACATTTACTCATATGTCTCACTTGTGCCCTCAAAGATTGGGTCGAGGTCTCGTCACATGGGGCACCACCCATAGTACTCATCTATGGTTTATGTAGATTGGTCACATCCTAGCACCAATGCACCTTTGCACTGTTTCTACTCGAACCATCTAACCCTATCTTGGTTGCTCCATATGTGCTATAATAGTGCTTCATCCCTGATCATATCATGTTACGACTCGAGTTACCCTCATCGATCAATAACCTTCAGTAGAATGAATGACTGCTCATTTTACCACTCATTAATGTGTCCCACTGGACGTGACCCCTCACACCAACTGCACGCCTGCAGCATCAACTTTTTGATATGCCCCTCTGAACGTGGTGCTTAGGTCAATCGCACTCATACGGCACCACACATGATAGACCCTAGCATGGTGGCACTCACACACTTCGATTATCTCACAACTTGGATTCTCTCGACCCCTCCAAGGTCACCTCTCTAAGTGTGGCCCTCTGGCCAATCGCTCTCATGATGGCACCTAAATACGTGCTATTTCGATCTCTACTCCTAACTCGAACACTATGCTATATCTGTTTAGGCTCCTTTACCTTGGCTCAATCCCATGAGGAATCACAAGTCTTTCTTACTTTTATTCGAAACTTGATTCAGCACTATACGCAACCATGTCTCCTTGATGGTTTCACAACTCGTCTGCCTTAACTCTGGCATAGCTTCTAGGGCATCTCACAGTCCACTCCATACTGAGAGATCCACTGGTTCGACCAATCACCTTGTCCACAAACTTGCTTGACTCAGATATTCACCAACCCACTTAATTCTGAAAGTTCATTGACTTACACATCTGAAGACCTTGTCAACTGGCCAAGTCCCATTTGTTTGTTCCATCAGATTACACTATATCCTGGCCCATTAATAACCACCACACATGAAGCCTTCCCTTTCGGCCAACACAAAATATGGTTCACTGATTTACACACTTTCGTGATCCTCTAACCACAAGAACTCATGGTCCATCGACCAACGTAACTCATGGTCCACCGACCATTACAACTCATGGCTTTAATCTTTAGCCAACTCAAACTCCTCTGTGGAATGGCTCCATGATTGGACCCGAATACTCTGGCTTGTACCCCTGCTGGGGCACCTGCACCATATAACAAGTGCACACATTAGTAATTAATCTTGATATGTATGCCTCGTGTCCCTTAGGAGAAAACTCACTCGACCCCACATGGCCTTACTCAACACTATTTCATAGTGTTTGCCCTTTTTGCATTTTGATCCCATCATGGTTTCTTCCACCGTAAAGGCATCACATGCCCCAAAACATACCAAAACCTTTTTCTAGGTGAGGCTAGACTTCTGTGCCCTTTTGCTTGACATCAAGAGCCTACTTAAAAGCCTTTTATGTAGGTTAAATTTTTCCACAGCACGCATCGTTGGCTCTTTTTCGAGCCCTCATAGCCACAGAACCACATTCTCATCTTGATAGCTCTTTTGAGCTTAGTAGCACCTTAATTTCACGTCATTAGGCCCACACATAGGGTCATGTTAATCCACTACTGAGCCAAACCTAGGCTCTGATACCACAATGTCACGGTCTGCACATTTTTCATTCTGAAACCACATGTCTGTGTAGCACCAAAACTACTCGTAGTCGAGGTCAGTCTTCCCTCGAGTTTAATTTTTCTTGGACAACTTAATTTTGATCTTTCAAGCCGTTTACTTAGAAGTCTTTTCTGGCTTTGACCCCGTAAGGTTGCTCATTCTGAACTTTATAGAAAGGAACCCAACTCTCATCAGTCCTTAACCCATGATTCTTCAAGTGGCTCCAAGCACCCATCTCTGCCTGCAGGCTTAAGGTCTTGAGCATCAATCCTTGAATACTTGTAAGAGCGCGTATCTTCGATTCTTATGATATTATTACTTTTTGTCATCATGAGAACCCAACACCATGCCCACTTGTATCGTACGCAAGCTCTCATATCAAGTTTACTCAAGCGTCACACTTAAGTTGGTCAACAGCCAGCTCGGAGCCTCTAGGCTCATCTCATCCCATAGGACTCAGTTCTTAGGGCTTAGGCCCTTAGCTTCAGTGTCGGTTATCCGCACGCATGATTAACATCCAACATCATGCTAGTCCCATAAAGGAGACTTGGATGGGTTACCCCAGCTGCAACACACCTTTATCGATTGGCCACAAAGGCCTAACAGTATGCCTGCCTGCTAGCCCACACATCCCTCAGGCTCGATGGTGTCCCTTTTACGTAAACACCACCTCATAATCCTTCTAGCTCAAGAAGGAAAAATCGAGGGGCATAACGAACTCTACAGTGTAACCTCATGGCTCAAAGCGAAGGCACAATACGAGGCTCGTCGGCCCCAACCATCTTCAGATTTATCATGACCCGAGAAAACATCGTACCAGCTCATGACCCTATTAGTGCCTAGGAGTAGCTCACTTCAAACTAACCAGGCCCTTGCCTACCTGCTAGCCAAGAGGGTGGTGGAGAGCTAACACCAGACATCCCTCTATAAAGAATGTAAGAGATTTTCTCAGTCTCCTACCAGTAATCATAAGATTCTCTAAAATAGGGATACTTTTCTCCCTAGCCATCTCAGGACCTTTCTTCGACTAACTCAGGGCTCCATAACCTTCCACTTGATCACCATTATTCTCTGATTCTACTCGTTGCTCCATCAACCTACTCGAAGGTGCCCGCACATGACTTCAACTGACAGCACCTGACTGGCTAGCTGACCCAAGGCACCAGCGCACTGTCTTACACTTACTTGCATTTCTTAGGGTTTAGGGCTCAGACTATTCACACACAATATCTCCAACATGTTCTCATGTTTAGAATATCCACACATCGCTTCTACTGATGATACCCGCCAAACTATTTGACTCGAGAGTGCTTGATCATTATCTCGAATTTACTCCCATATCTTGTGATTATGGACTCTCATTGCCCGCATAATATCTTAATAACATATTTCTGTATCTACAATACTCACATATATATACTTCAAGACCATCATTCCATCAACTCGACTTCGATCGTCGCTCTAACTCAGGGTCCAGTCAAGGTAGGATTGAGGCACCCCAAGGACCTTGACACTCAGCTTGCGATCCACACTGCTCAGCTGAGCCTAGGAGTGCATAGGATAAGAACAAAGAGAAAACTGACCAGGCCGTAAAGCTCATTTATTATGCATGCATGTGACTTTTGTCCTTTGTTGTAAATTGTGTGAGGGAAGGGTGAAAGGATGGACGTGCATATCTATAGTGGAGTGATGGAGAAAAATCAGATATATATGTCCTTGATTTGATTCAATTGGGCGCTGGCAGATTTCAGATTCTCATGTACTAAAAGACACCCCTTTATTAATAAAAATTCGTGCACGTTTGAAATGTGGGGCGGTTGTCGAATTGATTATTTTAGCTTTATGCACATTAATGCTTTTATGGGACCAATATTAAAGATATTACCATCGCTTAATAGCTCTGCATGTGAAAACCCAACAAGAACCGTATATGTAAATTTTGTTTTCTGCTATACATGCTCGCAAAAGAAGTGATCTATATATGATTATTATTTAGGCTATTTTCGCTTGAACTTGAAAAACAGAGCAGAGGAAAAGAAATTGGGGGGAGGGACAATGTTTTGCATCTCTTCAAAGTCATTTCAAAAGCTATTCTTAAGGAATCTGTTCTTGTACCCTATTATAACTATAGGACAACATTTTTTAGTATGACAGGTACATGCAGAGTGAGAATTCGAACTCTAAACCTCAATTCTGATCTGAACTCCCGTGAAATAGTTACTGCTTTGACACTTGATCAGTAAAGTTAAATGCTTGGATGAAAAGGGACAATATGCTACAATAATTGATTTGGATGATGCAATATTGAGTCCTTGAGAAATGGGCCTGAGGATAGCTATCAAGTTCCTTTCAGTTCAGGTCTGCCACGTAATGGTATGGTCTTGTATAAGATATCGAAATAGCCTGCAGGCTGCAGCCACCAACAGAGCTGAGGGAGATTTGCCGATTAATGAAGGCAGCATCCAGAATCCGGCTTTTGGTTTATTCGAAAGTCTAAAAACTAGGTTTTGGTCCCTTTCCCTTAACTAAGATCATCTTATGAACAATTAATGAACTACTTAGACGAAATATTTTACTCCCAGCTTTTTTCAATACATCCCAATTTTGAAACACTTTTCTTTGTTTGAAAAATGCGACCAGAAACCGACACCAAAAATAATCTGGATGCAATATGCTAACATGAACACTTCCTTTTCCTCTCTTTTTTTTTTTTCCCAACAAAGCAGGTTTTTGATAGGAAAACCATAAATAAAGTGGATGCTAGCTAGAAGTTTATATATTTTCTCGCAAGACTGTTTTTTTGGTCTGATGCATGGTAATATGACAGATTTTATAATCATGCATAGTAATATATGACAACTTGCTTAAAGGAATACTAAAAAATTATATATATTTTCTGCATATAGGAAATTTTAACTTGAGCATAAGATAAAAAATTACATTTATTAAAATTTAATCTTCACATAGATTGGATAAATTAATTAGTCTAAACCTTAAATTCAACTAAAAAAAAGATTTTATTGTTAGTTATGTAAAAGCAATTTACTTTTTGTTCCAAATCATTATTTCATTATGTTCTAATTAGCCTCTTTAAATAAATTAAATGATTTGAAGAGGCCTATATTTTGACATATATTTTACCTTCTCTTCATCTACCCAATATATGTAGATACATACATATAAATGTATATTATATATATATATATTTATCTTGTGATGGGGGAGACATGAAGAATCTCGTCCTTTCAAATTGCATTTGAAGGTAACATGGACTTGACACCAGCTAGTAAACTCCTAGTATATCTTGATTCCTGAGATACGAGTATACTATTTAATGGGCGATGCACCAGCAGTTTTAATTTTTTTTTTCCCGAGGCAATGGCTATTTTTTTCTACCTTATTCTGTGCAAGTCTGCCTGTCTGGATTAATATATTGTCGTGCGGGAGGCAAGCAAGATCTGCAGACAAGCTCTACTGCTACACATCTTATCCCACAGAATAGAAAAATGCTTGAAGTTTAATGATTGATGTTGCATGATTATTAAGTTGTCCTCCTAACACAGTCATAACATTTAAGTTTCAGGCTGTTATCCTACTTAAATTGGTGCATGCATCCATGTGAAGGACATTGAAGTTTCGCATACTGATAATTTATTATTCTGTTTAATTTTGAGATAATAGGAATCCTAACAGCTACAAACTTCAGTAATTGTTTTTTTTTTTTAGATGCCAAAGTTCATATTTTGAAAAAAAAAAATTATAATATCTGATAAAAAAAATTAAGTTCAAACAGATTGTTAATGACAAAAAAAATAAGAAAGACTCATTTATCATTGTGATAAGTCATGATATTTTAAAAAAGAATATCAATTGTTACAAAAGTAAAATGATTCCTCAAAAAGAGATATTTTTGAAAAATTTGTTGCCACAGTTTCCAAAATCAACATGATTGAAAATGATGAATATTGATGAGTTGATCATGAGGCAACAAAACTTGTATGCAAAGACAAAAGCATGTTCACAACATTCAAATCAAGTGAATATGGCAGTGTTTTCTACATGAGAAATTCTTTTACAGTAACAATAAAAGGTAAAGGGATTGTTGACCTTGAATTCACTTAAGAAAAAACTTTAACTTTGAATGTTGTTTATTATTTAACAGAAGTTAGGAGAAACTTAGTGTTTGAAAGTCTATTGAACAAATTTGATTTTAAACTTGTATTTAAGGTAAATAAATTTATTTTGTCTAAGAGAGAAATTTTTGTTAGGAAAGGGTATATGTATGAGAGAATATTCAAACTCAATATTATTAACAAAAATAAGAATGATGTTTCTATTTACATGGTTGAATTTTCATATTTATGGCATTATAGATTAGGTCATTTAAATTATAAAAATTACATGATATGAGTAAGTTTTTGTTAATTCTTGAATTTAGTCGAGACATTAATAAATGTAATACATGCATGTTGATTAGAATTACCAGAAATCCTTTTTCTAAGGTTAAAAGAAATACAAAATTACTTGATTTAATTCACAATATGTTTGTGATATGTATAGGACTCTTTATCATCTGGAAAGTAACATTTTATCACATTTATAGAAAATTGTATTAGATATTGTTATGTTTATCTATTATGTTTCAAAAATAAAGTACTTGATAAGTTTAAAAAATATAAATTTGAAGTTGAACTTCAGTGTAAATATTTTATCAAGTGCTTGAGGTCCAATCCGAGGAGAATATTATAGTTTAAGTTACTTTCAATCCACCATAATAATCTACTAAGTTACTGCTCTTTATACACCTCAATAGAATGGTGCAGCTGAAAGAAAGAACATGGTCTTAATAGAAATGATAAATGCAATATTATCATATCCTGGTCTTGAACAAGGATTTTAGAGTGAAACTTTATTAACAGCTTATCATATACTAATATAATTTCCAATAAAGAAATAAAAATAACCCCATATAAACAGTGAAAGAAAAGAAAATCAAATCTTAATTATTTAAAGGTGTAAGGATGTAGAGCTGTAGTTAAAATTTCAAAACCCAAAACGAAAAAGTTAGCTGAAAAAGGAATAGAATGCATATTTATAGAATATGCACAAAATAGTAAAGCATATAGATTCATGGTTATTGAACCAAATAATTCAATTTCAGTTAACACTGTTATTGAATCAAGAGATACAATTTTTTATGAAAATATATTTAAATCTATTTTGAGACAACTACAAGTAATTTTATCCTACAAGTGAAAAAAAATTTCAAATCCATTGGAACAAATTGAAATTAGTGACAAATCTTGTTAAAAAGAAACAAGCAAAAGGGTTAGAAAGGCAAAAGATTTTGGACCAAAATTTTTTATCTTCTTTATAGAAGGGACCGGTGAAAGCATAAATAATTAAATTCCTTATTGTTTTAATGCGGAGTTTGATTTTGTTACATAAGAAGAGGCAATGAAGTCTTAAGATTCTGCTTTTTGGAGAGAAACAATAAATGATGAAATTGACTCAATATTAGAAAATAACACTTGAATTTTGGTTGACCTTCCATCAGGTTCTAATCTAATAAGCTGTAAATGAATTTTCAAAAAGAAAATGAAGGTGGTTGGAATTATAGATAAATTTAAAGCAAGGTTGGTAGCCAAAGACTTTATACAAAATCAAGGGATAAAATACATTGATACTTATGCTCCAATAGCTAGAATTACTACAATTAGGCTTTTAATCTCGCTTGTCTCGATTTATAATTTGATTATACATAAAATGAATGTAAATATGGCATTTTTAAATGGTAAATTAGAAGAAAAAGTATACATGAAACAATCGGAAGTATTTATCATTCTAGGTTAAGAGCATAAGGTTTGTAAACTTGTAAAATCCTTGAACAGATTTAAGCAAGCACCAAAATAATGGCACCAAAAGTTTGATGAAATTGCTTTTACTATTGTTTTAAAATTAATAAGCCAGATAAATGCATATATAACAAATTTGAAAATGACAAAAAAGTCATAATTTGCTTATACGTGGATGATATGTTAATATTTGGCAATGTTTCAGAACAAGTTAAGGAAACAAATATATTTTTATCAAATAATTTTTCAATGAAAGATATGAGTGTAGCAGATGTTATTCTTGAAATTAGAATAACTAGGAATGATAATGGTATAACATTGTCACAATCGCATTATATTGAAAAAAATACTTAAAAAGTTTAATCTTTTCGATTGTATTCCTATATCTAAACCCATAGATTCTCAACTAAAATTAGTATCTAATACTGATAGAACAATCGATCAATTGCAATATGCAAAAGTAATTATTTGTCTGATGTATGCAACGACTTGTACAAGACCAAACATAGCATTTGCAGTTGAAAAGTTGAGTGAGTACACAAATAATCTAAGTAACTTACATTGACAAGCAGTTAAAAATGTTTTTCGATATTTAAAGAAAACAATCAATTATGAATTGTGTTATAGTGGATATCGTTTAGTTATATAAGAATATTCTAATACTAGTTGGATTACTAATATGGAAGATTATACTTCTACAAGCAAGTGAATCTTTGTACTTGATGGGGGTTTCATTTTTTAAGGTTCCAAGAAACAAATATGCATAACAGATTCCATCATGGCAGCTGAGTTTATCACATTAGCTGCAACAGCTAAAGAAGCTGAATAGCTAAAGAAGCTGAATAGCTAAGATATTTATTATATGAAGTACCTTTATGGCTTAAACCAATTTTCTTAATTTTTATCTAATGCAATAATAAAGTAACTCTAGCAAGGGGATATAGCCAAGTATATAATGAAAAGTCTAGACATATTGGATTAAGACATGGCTATATTCGATAATTAATTTCAGATGAAGTGATCACTATAAATTATGTGAGGTCAAGTGAAAACTTGACGGATCCGTTAATCAAAAGTCATGTTAAAGAATTGGTAAAAATGATCTCAATAAGGATGAGGGTCAAGCTTATGAAGTAAAGTCACCCATGATAGAAATTCGACTCAACACTTAGTATAACGTCAAGTCTTGAGTTCAATGAGATAAAGTACATCATCTATATGTGACTGCTAGCACTATAGTAATGTTTAATGTCATTCTAGGTAAAGTGTTGGATACTTATAATGGTAAACGAAAGATGAGTAATATATTTTTAATAGACTCATAACATAAATATGTTGAGGTTATAGTTAGAGGAATACTTTTGATGAAAGCTACCTATGCAAGTGTGAAATGTGGCTACTTTTAGGAGCTGAAGAGCTTGGCTCTAACAACACTCATAAAAAAAAGATGCAGACACATGGTCATAAATGTGTCATTGGATAGCAAGCATTCATTGAGTGTTGAAATCGTTGTGTGAGACAAGTTTGGTTAACCAAATAAAATAGCTAGTTTAAAACATAGTTTACCATGGATTTCAATTAACTTAAACTTGTTTTCACTAAATGAATGTTCAAATCAGAAGATACTTTCATTTATGCAATTGATTTTCAAGGTCATCATAAATCTCAATTATTTTGAAAATGGTGAGGGATTGTTAGAGATTTTCAAAATAAAATATAAGAAATAATCCCACATTGGAAAAAAAAAAGACAAATAGTTAAATCTATTCAAAACATAGAGATAAATTTATTCAAAATAAATGTTTCAACTGTTAAAAAATGGACAATTTTTTTCTATTCAAAATAGACATCATGTCTATAGAAAAGATACTTATTTGTTTATAAAAGCCTCATCTAGTGTTTTGAAAGCACACACAAAAATAATTCTTGGAACTCTCCTTTTTTTTTTTGAATTCTAAATTTCTTTTATAAAAGTTTTGTTGCAAAAAACTTTTATAAAAGTTCAATGATCTTGTGATATGTTGGTGAATGCTCGGTAAATTGATTTTGTCAATTTAAAACATAATCAGTCACTAAATTTTATTATATCCTTAAGATTTATTGTTTGCAGCCCATTCATACACTTACTAAGTAAATAATATGATGGGGGCAAATAAAACTTTAAAAAAAGTGGCACCATTATAAGCCTTGTAATGTTTCCTCAAAATTCCAAATTTACCCAAAATACTAATTCCAATTTTTTGCTCTAACAGTATCCCCACTCATATGGACTGCCGGATGGATCTCACCCCGGTCCACCTACAGCATGATCAAATTAATTGTTAAAATGATAATGTTTTATGAGAATTGTTAGCAAATTAGTCATGTTGAAAAGATGAAGTTATTGCTACTATTAACTTTCAAATGGGACTAACCAGTAGTTTCGTGGAAAGTTTGGCCCATGAAAGCAGCAATTTCCCTCTTGCCAGTGGCCTCATCGCCAGTTGTAGCGAAGGCAGGAAAAGACCTTGCGGCCGCTATGAAAGCATCATATTCGTGTAGAAGCCAACGGCATGACAACGCTGACCGTTTCTATATGGAAGGCCATCTAATGTCTAAAAAATAGGTTTTGTTGCTTGGCAGTTAACTATGATCATCTTGTGAGCAACTGATGAACTCCTCGACGAAATATTAATTTATAACTCCCATCTTTTTTCAATTCATCTCAATTTTGAAACACTTCTCCTTGTTTGAAATATATGAGACGAGAAAACACACACAAACAACAATCTGGATGCAATATGGTAACATGAACACTTCTTTTTTCTTTTTTTTTCCCCCTTAATGCATGTTTTTGAGAGCTATTTTCTTTTTGTTTCAAATCATTATTTTGTTACGTTGTAATTAGCCTCTTTAAATAAATTAAACGATTTGAAGAGGCAGATATTTTGACATATAATTTTTGCTGCAATATAATATGTCTTTTCCATTTATGTACGTGTAGGTGATTAACTTATTACTTTGGGTAGTATATTAAATTTTAGTATATAGTTTAATTACCTATATAAATAATACTTAATTAGTGAGCTATAGTGTCTAACATATTGAGAGTTTCAGATTTTGCTCACTTTGCCTTTTACCTCTCAATCACAAATTTGGACCATATATATAATAACATGAATTAAAGATTTAGTTCTATCTTTATTATTATTAATATTAATTTATAAACTATGAATTAAGGATTCATCTAACTAATTACAATTTTACATTGAACATTCCACCACAACAAAAGCAAATGGTCTTTGACCTTGTATAGATTCTGACAGTTGATTAGTAATAACGTTCCTAATTTCTTCAAGGATGTCATTTAGGTAAAGTTCCAAATCTAGCACGCCTTGATTTAGTCATCTCCAAGTTTCTTGTTCACATAGTTTTATCCGCAGGCTTGGGATCAACTAAAAGACACAGTTTAATAAACCATGTGATTTCGTCAACTTTTTAGAAGATATGATACAATTTTGCCTCTTGTCAATTTACAGCAACAAAAGAATCTCATGTACAGTTGTAAACATAGAGTCTAATAGAAGTAATTACATGCTTCAGCATTGAAATTCACAACCCAAGTAAGCCCAACATAGCAAGGAGTTTTGGTTCTTCCTATATAAAAAGCAGACTGACTTTTTTCCCTCAGTATTACTAGCAATCACATATCAATCAACCTCATTTTCTTGCTCTAAAATTTCCATCCACAGCACAAAGTAAGCAAGCATGATTACCACAAAGAAAGCTTATCAGAATGGCAAGAAAGTGGCAGTAGATAGAAGCCATTGGAAGGAAAAGAATTACTTCAGCAAGGAATAATAAAAAGATTGCTGCTGCAAATCATTCTAATACATCCCCAGCAGTTGACAAAGCTTCTTTGTTATCTACACAATGGATAAGAGACGTTTTGTGATTCCCATGGTGTTTCTGATCAACAGCATTTTCCATGGACTCTTCAAGATGTAGGAAGAGGAGTTTGGACTGTCAAGTGAAGGGCCTATAACGTTGCCATGTGATTCAGTTGTCATGAATTACATTCTCTCCCTTATGAAAAAAGGATTAGCTAAGGAATTGGAGAGAGCAGTGCTCAATTCCATTGCTACCTACCTTTGCTCATCAGATACTTATTTCAGTCAAGGACATGCAGATCAACAGTCACTTGTTTGTGGGTTCTGAGTGAATAGGCTTTGAATCTTGAAAGAGATTTTGTTTTAAACAAAAGATAATAGAGAAAACAAAATCTCTTTCTAGGTGTAAATGATTCAAAATATCATTGTGTAATGCAAAAAGACGTTTCATTGAGAAATCCTAGTAACTTTGCAAAATGCAATAGACATCATTGAGAACAAAAATCAGTCATTGCCCGTCTCCTTGATAAACATGAAGCTCTTGCAACATGTCAGGAAGAACTTCCTTTTGCTTTATGATGCTCTGAAAATAGCAAGTTATGTTCTAAAATGATATCCGAAGCTTCAGCAGCCTTACATCATATTTTTCTAGCATCAGTAACCGTAATCTCAGCTAATGATAAATGTTATGCACTTGGATAGCCAAATGGAGGTACATAGCAGAATTCATGACTGAGAAAGTCTATTTTGGTGCATGTCTATTATTTTTTTTTTAAATTTTGTTTGATTAGTGATTAACTATAAGAAAGTCGAAAACAGTAATAGTAGCAATAGGATTGGAGAGGAGAGAAGGTAAAGAACAGTATTATTAGTTATTTCAAATAGAGACCAGGCCTTTCCGACTTCTAAAGAGCCACAATTGGGCTTAACAGGCCCAATATTTTACTGTAAGCATTAGTTACCCGTCTTTTACATTTAGCGTAAAGCGTGACAAGAACGCTAATTTTGAATGAAGACTGTATGTTTGGGTCCGATCATAATTCAATGACAGATTATGCGTTCTCCACGGCCTTAAAATAGTTTTATTTCTAGGATTTTTTTTTTATGCACGAAGAGAACCGAACATTTTAAAATTATTATTATTTTTTTTTGAATTTGTAGTTCATGTATTATTATTATATAATATTATATACTATCAGTAAATTATAAAATGTTATATCATCAAAAAAATTAATTTTAAATATATTTTAAAGATTAATTGTTTTTAAATTTTAAAATTAAATTTTTAATAAAATATCATTATATGATTTACTTACAATATATAACATTTATATATAAATAATACATTAAATATAAACTGTTTCTATGATGTTAAAAATTGTCTTAGCTTCAACTATCCTAAATGCTCAGTGGTTTGAACCCTGGATCAATTTTGGACTCAGTCGAATAGTTCTTCGGTTCAAACTATATCTTAGTATTTAATTAGGGATCATCCCAACGAAACTTTTAACTGACTAGCCCAAGAGGATGACCCAATTTTTTTACAGCTTCAAGCTTAATTTGGAAGCCTTTTCTGGTGTGCATCGATGAATATAATTTGCATATCCAATTTGCATTTTAAGGATTATTTTAGTGGAAATTAAATTGATGCCTTGAAAAGTTATTAAGAAATGACAGGTATCAACGGCATGCGTAATGGTCCTTCACTTCAGTTGTTCTTAGATTATCAATCAATCAATTATATTAAGAGCTCCTTGAACACGTTGGAGATTTTTCATGTCGAATAATGAGGCATTGTGTATTAATGAAGGATTTTGAATCAAAAACTTCTTTTAAAGCCAAGGGCAGTAAGAATGCTAATTTTCATAGCCAGTTGATTAAGGATCAAAGCTATAGCTAGGTACCTCTACAAAGGTACCTACACGAAGCATATCCATTTTATTAATTATTCTTCCACGAAGCGTACATAGACTTTTATAACATTTCTAGACAGCAAATTTCACATAAGCATATATAGAACACGGTTTCATAGCAATTCCAACACACTAGGTCGGATCAGATCACCGTTTTAATTATAACATCATTAATGTTTACCAAAAGTCCTTCACTGAAAGGCCTCTGGTTGTAGCAGTCAAGATATTCACCATAGCTAACTCCAAGCATGTCACAGTACCTCTTATAGAACCCAATGCGGTCCTCTCCCGCTGCATTCCAACCCTTACCACATTCAATGCCGCCATTGATAATATTTGTGATCACACCATATCCTGGAAGCCTGCCAGCCGCCACGTCCCTAGCGGAAGGTGTCCATTCTCTGGTTATCACCTCATGGCAAGAAGGCTTTGGCAGTTGTGGAGTCATCCAGAACCAGAATGCTGACTCGTAGGAAAGTGTAATATTAGTTAATAGCAGGTCTGGTTTTTGCAACAGGTCCTGCCCTACGGATGCTCCAAACTGCCCATAGTTGTAGTTCCTGAAATATTAAAGTTAATTAATTATTCCAATGTCAACAAATCAAATTTTGTCTTGCCCTAAATATGTTAAAGAACGAACGGTGAAAGGTCATGCAGTTACCAAGAAAGTTGTATGGGACCCCGGCCATAATATTGCTGATTAGATGCACAAGGGTATTCTCGGTTTGTCCAATCGCAGTAATCTGAAGGGGGGTTTACTTCCCTATTGTAGCAGTATCCCCACAAATATGGACCACCGGGTGGATTCCACCCTGGTCCACCTACAGCATCATCAAATTAATTGTTAAAATGATAATGTTTTCTGAGAATTGTTAGCATATTAGTCATGTTGAAAAGATGGTGAGTTATTACTGTTATTAACTTTCAAAATGGGACTAACCAGTAGTTTCATGGGAAGTTTGGCCCATGAAAGCAGCAACTTCCCTCTTACGAGTGGCATCATCACCAGTTGTAGCGAAGGCAGGATAAGACTTTGCAGCCGCTATG
Source organism: Durio zibethinus (assembly GCF_002303985.1). The sequence continues at coordinate 1,992,930 of NW_019167915.1, read as the reverse complement.
AAAGCATTATAGGTGTAGAAGCCAACGGCATGACAACGCGGATCGTTTCTATATGGAAGCATCTCTTCAAAGATTTCTCTTGTTATTATATCAGCGAGTCCACCGCCGGTGTCACCGCCAGTGTCATCGTCGTCGTCTCCTCCTCCGCCAGTATCATCTCCTTCGCACTGGCTTTGGCAACCGTTTTCCTTTTTGCAGTAGTCATCTGTGCTGCCACACCAACCCCATTGGCTACAACATAGGCCTCCTGGGCACAGGGCACCATCAGCTTGCGATCCACACTGCTCAGCTGAGCCTAGCAGTGCATAGGATAAGAACAAAGAGAAAACTGCCAAGGCCCTAAAGCACATTTCTTATGCATGCATGTGGTTTTTTCCTTTTTTTTTGTAAATTGTGTGAGTGAAGGGTGAAATGATGGACGTGCATATAAATAGTGGAGTGATGGAGAAAGATCAGATATATGTGTCCTTGATTTTATTCAATTGGGCGCTGGCAGATCTCAGACTCTCATCTACTAAAGGATGCCCCTTATTAATAAAAATTCGTACATGTTTGAAATGTGGGCTGGCTGTTGAATTGATCATTTTAGTTTTTGCACATTAATGCTGTTATCGGGCCAAATATTAATGATAGTACCGACTATAGGGTTGCGGACATCAAATTTGTCCAAAATATATATATATATAAAATATCAAAAAAATTAAAATATCAAATATCAAAAAATACAAAATATAAAAAAAAATAAAAAAAAATGAGGATGATAGTGGTACCTTCTCTGACACTATTATCACCATACCCTATCACATATCTTTTACTATGTCTTACCCCCCACCCTTTTGATCACCTAATCTTATCACAGTCAAATGTTACCAAAAAAAATAAAAGAGGTATGGGAGTCGTGCTTGCACCCCCATGCCTAGTCATGTACCATTCCCTTAGGCACGGTGCATTGTTAAAGCTCTATAAATAGAGCTCCTAGCCGATCAAAAAATGGGAGGAAAAAAAGCTATAAAAAAACGGAAGAGATTCTGCCAAAAAAAATCAATAGTCATCCCCGTAGGGAGGAACCCAACGCCAAGAACCCTTGCACAAAGAAGAAAAAAAAAGTCAGTTTCAAAAAACAAAAGAGTCAAATACAAAAAAAAAAATAGTTTCAACGAAACTTTGAAAACAGATCTAGGGAAGTGGAGACTCTTTTTGACGAAAAAAAGGCTGGATCTGTGATTAGGGTATTGAGTAGAACATTTTAGGTTATTTTGGTTTTTTTCGATCACTAACGACGGCAGCCCACGACAGGCGACGAAGGCGACGGTGACGACGACAGACAGGCACCTGTGTCACGGACTCCGACCTTAGACTTAGAATCTGTGCGACCTTAGGCTTGGAATCTCCTTCTTAGTGCCTAAGTCAGCCTAAAACACAAGCGTGCGAGCACAAGACCAATGGGAATGGCTGATTACACAAGTTAAAGAGAAACATGATAACAAGCAGAATGCTGGAAATGCTCATGTATTCACTGAAACAGAAATGTTTGATGGTGTACAAATGAGTGTGGAGCAACCCTCTATTTATAATTGAGGCTTCAGCTACACTTAATGACAATATCCTTAGAATAAAGGCTAAAATCATAGGATTATACAGATTATAATCAATCAGGATGCTAACTCCTGATTTTCAGGGTCAACCAAATCTGTCAGGATGCTCCTGCTGATCCTGCCTGCTTCTAGAAGTTTCCCTTGCATGTCTAGCACATTGGGCCCTTCTGGATGTCGTGCGGACAGCTTGTATGCCAGGCCTTGGTCTCACGGGCTGGCCTGTAAGCTGGACGGGCGTTCTGAACTCGTTTGCTAGGCTTTGCGCATAGATACCTGCCAACACGCCTGGTCTGCGGGCCTCAACCTCTGGCTTACCTGCTGGTGCACCTGATGTGCTTGGCGCGCCCATCCAGAGCGTGACATTCTCTCCTACCTGATTGCGCAACGCCCTCGTTGCGTCTTCTGCATGGTACTGCCTGATCTGGTCCTCGAACTACCATAAGTCTTCTGCTAGTTCTCAACTCGTCTCACTATCTAGAAGTCTCTTCCAGTGCACCAAGCACTCATGTCTTGGTTGATAGTTTTTCCGTCTCACCTCTCGGTCAGCTATGATGCTGTGGACCTCTTTCTCATATGAGGCCCTTGCTCCCAATGGTGCACGCTTTGACTTTGCCCGTCCTGGATCTCTCTCATCCTCATGGAACGGCTTGAGCATGCTCACATGGAACACCGGGTGTACCCTCAGCTTGGGTGGCATATCCAACTCGTAGGCAACCTTACCTACCCTCTTGACTACTCAAAAAGGTCCCTCATACCTCCGGACTAGGCCTTTGTGCAGCCCCCTGTGGCGCATAATGGGATGCTTCACCAACACCAAGTTTCCAACCTGAAACTGTACGTCTCACCTATTCTGGTCTGCCCACTTCTTCGACCTCTCGGTTGCCTTGTGTAGACAAACTCTGGCCAAGTCAGTTTGCTCCTGCCATGCCTTGGCAAACTTGTATGCTGCTGGATTTGACTCTGTATAACCTGCAGCAATCGAACCGGGTGTTAGTGGTTGTTGCCCTGTCACAACCTCAAATGGGCTTGGTTCGTTGCCTCATTCCTTTGCAAGTTGTAGGAAAACTATGTAATATCTAGCAGCTTTAACCAGTCCCTTTATGTGGCACTCACATAGTGCCTAAGGTAGACCTCCAATAGTCCATTCACTCACTCTGTCTGCCCATCGATCTACGGATGTATGCTGGTGAAAAAGTTCAAGTATGACCCCAACAGCTTGAACAACTCAGTCCAGAACTTGCCCGTGAAATGCCCGTCTCGATCACTAACAATGGTCCTCGGCACTCTCCAGTACTTAATCACGTTCTTCAGGAACAATCGAGCTGCCTCCTCGACTAGGCACTCCTTGGTTGTTGGAATGAAGATTCCATACTTGGAAAACCTGTCCACCATTACCATGATGCTTTCAAACCCTTCTGCTTTGGGTAGACCGACTATAAAGTCCAGAAAAACACTCTCTTATGGTCATTCCGACATTGGCAATGGCTCTAAGAGACCGTCTGGTTTCTTAAGCTCCACCTTGTCCTGTTGGTACACAAGACAAGTCTTCACATAGACTTCCATATCGTCCCTCATGTGCGACTAGTAGTATCGATCCTCGATCAGCGCCAAGATACGGCTCAATCCTGGCTGCCAGCCCACCTTGAATCATGACATTCTTGTAAAACTTTTTTGCGAAGCCTTTTGTGCTGCGACATAAACAGTTTACTACCCCTGATGTACAACAAACCATCCTGCAATCAAAATCGCCTAGTCTTACCTTGCTGGGCATACTCTATCAAAGCCTTGGTTGTAAGATCATGCGCAAGTCCTTCCTTGATGCGCGACATCAGTGACCCCTCTGGTTGGCTAATGGCAGCAAGATTAGCCTTTCTGCTTAGGGCATCTGCCACTAGGTTCGCCCGTTCTGGCTTGTACTCCTTCTGAAAATCAAATTCTGTAAGAAAATCTTACCATCTCACCTGCTTGAAGGACAGCTTCTTCTGCGTCTGGAAGTAACTGGTCGCCATATTGTCCATCCTTACCATGAACCTCGACCCCAACAGGTAATGGCATCAAGTGCGTCAGCAGTGCACCACTGCAATCATCTCTTTCTCTTGGACCGTGTACTTGCATTCAATCTCGTTCATCTTTCTACTCTCGAATGCGATTGGGCGTCCCTCTTGCATCAACACGCCCCATATGGTAAAGTCTGATGCATCCGTATACACTTCATACTACTTGGCATGGTCTGGTAAGGCCAAGACTGGCTCTTTGATCACAACCCGCTTTAACCTGTCAAAGGCTTCTTGGCACCTTGCGCTCCACTCCCATGCTCTCTCTTTTTTGAGCAAGTCAGTCAATGACGTGGCTATTACTGAGTGACCTTTGATGAAGCGTCTGTAGTAGTTAACCAGCCCAAGGAATGATCTCAACTCAGTGACCTTGGCTGGCGGTTGCCACTTCAGGATGACGTGTATCTTGCCTTCATCCATGCGTATCCTGCCACCTCCCACTATGTGGCCAAGGAACGGGATCTCTTGCTAGGTGAATAAGCACTTCTCCCTCTTGAAAAACAACTTGTGCCCTTGTAACACTTCGAACACCTGTCTCAAGTGGTCTACATGCTCTTCCAAAGTTTGGCTGTAGATCATAATGTCATCCAAATAAACCACAACAAACCGATCAAAGAATGACTGAAGTACCTTGTTCATAAGGGTGCAAAATGTTGCTGAAGCGTTTATGAGTCCGAAAGACATCACCAAGAACTCATACGAACCATACCGAGTGACACATGCTGTCTTTGGCTTATCTCTCTCTGCGATCCTGACTTGATAGTAGCCCGACCTCAAATTCAACTTGGTGAACCACCTTGTGCTTCTAAGTTGATCGAACAAGTCCACAATGAGTGGGATGGGATACTTGTTCTTGATGGTCAGCTTGTTCAAAGCTCGGTAGTCTATGCACAACCGTAATGACCCATCATACTTGCGCTAAAATAAAATCGATGCCCCATAGGGTGCCTTCGATGGCCTGATGAAGCCATCATCAACTAACTCTTTGAGCTGCTTTCTCAACTCTTCCAACTCTGGTGAAAACATTCGGTAAAGGGCTCTAGCTGATGGCTTAGCCTCGGACACCAGCTCGATCTTGTGGTCCACCTCCCTCTTAGGTGGTAGCTTGCTAGGTAGCTTTACGGGCATCACATCACTAAAGGTTTTCAGCACCTTCAAGGGTGACTCGATCTCATTCTCTCTTGGCTCATCATATTTCAGGGCTACCAAGAAGGTGTCTTCTTGTCTGCTTATCGTCTTGGTAAATTGGATGGCTGACACTACCCGCGACCCAACTCCAGACTCTCTCCTCAATGGCACTAGGTATTGGCACCGTGCATCCAGGATGCAAACACAATCGATAAAAGGCACAAAAATGGCATTAATCTGAACAAGAAAATCCAATCCAATCACAAACTCATAGTCGTCAAGGGGTATTACCTCTATGGTCTCCTTGCCTTTTCAGTCTCCAAGCTATAACTCCACTTCCCGTGCTATTCCAATGGCTGGAACCTCCTTGGAGTTCATCGTTTTAATGGTATCAATCTTTTTATGCACCTTCAGTCTGAGTTTTCAGGTTCCATCACCTGAAATAAAAAGATGTGAGGCACCTGTGTCCACTAGTGCGCTCACCTTCTAACCCGCAACCATCAGATCCGTAAACATCAAGCTCTTTGGCTTACGGTTCCCCTTACTTTGGACAGCATTGAGCACCAATGACCCAAGCTTTGCTACCTCTGACTCTGGCTCCTCGTCAGACTCCTTGTCTACATTAGTCAACTTGCCTTTCTGCGGGTAATTACACGCTATGTGGCTCTCTCCACATAGGTAGCATGTTAGTGGCTCTCGATCCTCTTTTGCTTTCCACTTACCTGCTGGTGGCTTCCTCTCGCCATCCTTGGTTGAACGGTCTCAATCTCCATCCTTGGACTCTTGGTTACGATCCTTCTCTTTGGACTGCTTCTTTCGGTCCCTATTGTCCATGCCCTTACCCTTGAGCTTGAAAGACTCGAACTTGTTCAGAGGCTTGAATTCTATCAAGGCCTCGATAATAGTCATAGCTTTAGCCAAGTCATGAACTCCCTTCCATTGTAGCTCATGCTTCACCCACGACTTCAGCCCATCCATGAAAGCAAATAAGGCATCCTTCTCACTTAGATCCGAGATTTGTAGCATCAGTTCAGAGAATTTCTAGATATACTCCCTTATGTCCCCTTGCTGGTTCAACTTGCGTAACTTTGCCTGTGCCTTCGGGTAAAATTATTCTCTGAACTCTTTTTGAAACTTTGCCCAGGTTCCAATCTTGGTGCTTCCACGCCTGACATCATCACACCTACGCCTCCACCACAATAAGGCTACATCAGTGAGATACATAGCGGCGGTGCTTACCTTTATCGTCTCGTCTTGCATGCCCATAACCTGAAAGTACTGCTTCATACCCCATAGGTAGTTGTCTACTTTCTTGGCCGCCCTAGTCCCCTTGAACTCTTTAGGCTTGGGGACATCCAATTTGGATTTAGACACTCCAGCAAACATGACATTCCCAATGGCAGTCTTACAAGCAACGAACTCACTGGTAAGCTCTTCCATCCGCTGGCGCATGGCTTTCATGCCATCACGTAAGGTCAGCACTTCAGCCTCCAAAGCCTTATTCTTCTGGGTGATCACGTCCATGCCTTTGTTGAGAGCAGCTTCCAGCTCACTTTAGATCTCTTCTTCCATGGAATCTAGCGATGCAATGTGAGTCGCTACCTCCTTAAGCTTCTCCCTCATGTCGCCCATGGTCACCTCCACCTTGGCCAGTCTACCGTCCATAGTAGACCAAATATCTCTAAAACTAGCTTTCATTCCTCTTCCATGCCCATGCTCCTGGGCTTTTGGTTGTTGGTTAGCAGCGTCACTTTGGGATGTCATCTCCTCAATCACGATCTAACCTGCACAACACAAACATGCAGAACCGAACTTACTCTAATACCAACTGTCACAGGCTCCGACCTTAGACTCAAAATTCGTGCGATCTTAGGCTTGGAATCTCCTCCTTAGTGCCTAAGTCAGCCTAAAACACAAGCGTGTGGGCACTAGAACAATGGGAAGGGTTGATTACGCAAGTTAAAGAGAAACATGATAACAAGGCAGAATACTAAAAATGCTCTTGTATTCACTAAAACAAAAGTGTTTGATGGTGTACAAATGAGTATGAAACAGCCCTCTATTTATAATTGAGGCTTCAGTTACACTTAATGGCAATATCCTTAGAATAAAGGCTAAAATCATGGGATTATACAGATTACAATCAATCAGAATGCTAACTCCTGATTTTCAGGGTCAACCAAATCTATCAGGATGCTCATGCTGATCCTGCCTGCTTTCAGAAGCTTCCCTTGCGTGTCCAGCACATTGGGCCCTTCTGGATGTGGTGCGAGCAGCTTGTATGCCAGGCCTTGGTCTCACGGGCTGGCCTGCAAGCTGGGTGGGCATTCTGAACTCATTTGCTAGGCTTTGCGCACAAATACCTGCCAGCACGCTTGGTCTACGGGCCTCAACCTCTGGCTCGCCTGCTGGTGCGTCTGATGTTCCTGGCATGCCCGCCCAGGGCGTGACACCTGCGTTTGGCTAAAAAAAAAAGGGCCTTTTTTTTTAGAGGAAAGGAAATGATCGAAAAAAAAAATTTGAGCTTTTATATAAGCTGTCAATAGCCAAAACGACGTTGTTTCAATAAACGCTCAAAACGACGTCATTTTAAGCACTCATAATTCGCGCGTCAACCCGCAACCTGACTCGGGATCCGTGCACCTGACTCGCTACCCATTTCTCCATCAGCCTCTGATCGATCTGACGAAACCGGAATCGAACCGTTGAACCCGAATCGAATCGGTACCGAACCGTTGAACCAACCAGATCCCGCCCAGACCGAGTCAAATCGCACCCGAACCGTCGGACCAAACCGTGCATTGACCGGTCCGATTCAAGTAAAAAAAAATATTTTTTTTTAGAATTTTTTTTATTTTAATTATTATTTTATTAATTTTATGCATATTAAAATATTTATATTTGTTAGATTAAATGATGAAATATATTGTTAAATTTTTTTTTATAATTTTGTTAATTTTTAAAATAAACTTTAAAAACAAAATAATATAAAAATAAATTTAATAATAATACTGAACTAATAAAAAATGTAGAAAAAAAATTTTTATCCGACGATGAAATTCAAAAGTACTTCGAGTAGTAATACCTACGAAATTTCTAAGTGAAAATTTTTTTTTTAAAATACTACCAGTGTATTGGAGTATTTATAAAAAATTTTCAATACAATAAAAATTTTCTTTTTTTTCTTATAAAATAGTAATAAATAAAATTAATTAATAAATTAAAAATATAAGTAATAAAAATGAGAAGAAAGAAAATTTTATCCAATAATAGGATTCTAAAAGTATTTCAAATAGAGATGCTTTAAGAAATCCCTATGTGAGAAGATTTTTTGTAAAATATTACCAGTGTATTTGAATATTTATAAAAAATTTGTAATATAATTAAATTCTTTTTTCTTCAAAATTTTAATTAAAAATAAATATTAATAAAATAATTAATAAAACTTCTAACAAAGGAGAATAAAATGTGTGCATCAATAGGGTAACATTTTGAATTGCATGCATGATATTTTTTTATGAAAAGTAAATTTGAGCCTCCGAGGATGAGAGTCTAAGGTATTCTGAAAAGCGATGCCTAAAAAATCTCTAGGTGAGAAAAAGTTCTTCTAATGTTACCAACGTACTAAAACATTTTAAGAATTATTTCAATAAAAATGTTTTAATTTATTTTTCTCGAGAATAAAAAATTTTTTTCTAATAAATAAAAAATTAAGGAAATTATTTTTATAAAAAATTTTTAATACAATAAAAATTTTCTTTTTTTTTCTTATAAAATAGTAATAAATAAAATTAATTAATAAATTAAAATATAAGTAATAAAAATGAGAAGAAAGAAAATTTTATCCAATAATAGGATTCTAAAAGTATTCCGAGTAGAGATGCTTTAAGAAATCCCTATGTGAGAAGATTTTTTGTAAAATATTACCAGTGTATTTGAATATTTATAGAAAATTTGTAATATAATTAAATTCCTTTTTCTTCAAAATTTTAATTAAAAATAAATATTAATAAAATAATTAATAAAATTTCTAACAAAGGAGAATAAAATGTGTGCATCAATATGGTAACATTTTGAATTGCATGCATGACATTTTTTTATGAAAAGTAAATTTGAGCCTCCGAGGATGAGATTCTAAGGTATTCTGAAAAGCGATGCCTAAAAAATCTTTAGGTGAGAAAAAGTTCTTCTAATGTTACCAACGTACTGAAACATTTTAAGAATTATTTCAATAAAAATGTTTTAATTTATTTTTCTCGAGAATGAAAATTTTTTTCTAATAAATAAAAAATTAAGGAAATTATTTTCGAATACCAAAAATTGGACTATTTTTATCAAAATCAAAGGATAACACATTGTTAAGTGATACCGTTTTTAAACGGGCGTCATGAAGGTGTTAATTATCTTTTTTCAAGCGTAACTGATTCTCGAACTCAGACTGTTTCACAGATCGTAAAATTATCTTTTTAATAAATTTTAATTAATTTTAAAACTTTATTAAAATGATATGTTTTAGTATGTGTCCAATCGCACCTAACCAAAAAAAGATTAGTGATGACTCCGTTATTTTTTATTTCGTTTCCAAATTCGTCGGACGGATACAAAACCATTACGACAATTGTATATGTAAATTTTGTTCTCTGCTTTACATGCTCCCAAAAGAAGTGATCTATGATTCTATATATGGTTATTATTTAGGCTTGTTTTGCTTGAACTTGACAAACAGAGCAGAGGAAAAGAAAATTGGGGGAGGGACAATGTTTTGCATCTCTTCAAAGTCATTTGAAAAGCTATTCTTAAGGTATCTTTCTTTTACCTATGATAACTATAAGATAACATTTTTTTGTATGAGAGGTACATGCAGAGTTGAGAATTCGAACTCTGAAGTCTGAAACTCAATTTGCTGATCTTAACTCACGATGTGAAATAGTTACTGCTTTGAAAACTTGATCGGCGTAAAGTTACAATACTGGTATGAAATGGAGATTATGCTTCAATAATTGATTTGATGATGCAAAATTGAGTCATTGAGAAATGGGCCTGAGAGAGCTATCAAGCTCCTTTCAGTTCAGGTCATCGCGGGAGGATATGGTCCTGTATAAGATATCGAGATAGCGTGCAGCCACTGACAGAGCAGAGGGCAATTGCTAATTAAATGAAGCTGCATCCAGACTCCAGCTTTTGGTATATTTGAAGTCTAAAAACTACGGGTTTGGTCCCTTGCACTTGATTAACATCATCTTGCAAACAATGATGAACCCCTTGACAAAATATTTTACTCCCATCTTTTTTCAATACATCCCAAGTTTGAGTCACTTTTCCTTGTTTGAAATATGCGACGAGAAAAAAACACAAACAACAACCTGGATGCATGGCGCACCATGAACACTTATTTTCTTCTTGTTCTTCTTTTTTTTTTTTTTTTGTTTTTTCCCTATTAATATAGAGGTTCTTGAGAGGAATACCATAAATAAAGCTGATGATAGATAGAACTCAATATATTTTCTTGTGTTACTGTTTTATCGGTCTTATCATGCATGGTATTATGACAAATTTTATAATCAAACGCGATAAGCCGCTCCCAAACAGAACTAAAAAGACTATGTCGTTAACAAAATAATTAGGCAGAAGCAATTTATTTTTTTCCAAATTGTTACTGGGCTTGAAACTTGATCAGTAAAGTTAAACGCTGGTATGAAAACGGAGAATATGCTACAATAATTGATTTGGATGATGCAATATTGAGTCATTGAGAAATGGGGCCCGAGGATAGCTATCAAGTTCCTTTCAGTTCAGGTCTGTCACGTAATGATATGGTCCCGTATAAGATATCGAAATAACCTGCAGGCTGCAGCTACCGTCAGAGCTGAGGGAGATTTGCCAGTTATTGAAGGCAGCATCCAGACTCCGGCTTTTGGTATATTCCAAGGTCTAAAAACTAGGTTTTGTGGCTTTGCACTTAACTAAGACCATCTTGTAAACAGTTGATGAACTCCTAGACAAAATATTTAGCTCCCATCTTTCTTCAATACATCCCAGTTTTGAAACACTTTTCTTTGTTTGAAATATGCGACGAGAAACCGACACAAACAATTGTCTGGATGCAATATGGTAACATGAACACTTCTTTTTTCTTTTTGTATTTTCCCCCATTAAAGCAGCTTTTTGAGATGAACACCATAACTCAAGTCGATGCTAGCTAGAAGTCTATATATTTTCTTGCAAGACTGTTTTATTGGTCTGATGCATGGTAATATGACAGATTTTATAATCATGCATAGTAACATATCACAACTTGCTTAAAGGAATACTAAAAATATATATATATATATATATATTTGTATAAAGGAGATTTTAACTTGAGCAGTAGGATAAAAAATTTCATGTATTGAAATTTAAATTTCAAATCAATTGAATAAATCAATTAGCTTAAGCCTCAAATTTAACTAGAAAAAATACTATATTTTTAGTTATGCAGAAATAATTTACATTTTGTTCCAAATATTCATTTCATTATGCTCTAATTGACCTCTTTAAATACATTAAATGATTTGAAGAGGCAGATATTTTGACATCTAATTCTTGGTTCAATATAGTGTATAAAAGTCTTTTCCACTTATGTACATGTAGGCTATTGACTTATTGCTTTGGCTAGTGCACAAAAAATTAGTATATAGTTTATTTGCCTATATATAATAATAATACTTAATTAGTGAGCTATAACGCCTAACATATTGGGAGTTTTAGGTCTTGCTCACCTTGCCTTTTACCTCTCAATCACAATTTTGGACCATATATATAATAACATGAATTAAGGATTTAGTTCTATATATCTTTTATTATTATTATTATTTTAGAAACTGTGAATTTGACAAACATATATATAATTTTAACTATCGTTCCATGTATGGAAGGTTTCATTAATGTTTCTAAATTTAATCCTATGATTATTAAATTTTGAGAAACATACATATAACTTACAAGTTATCACAAGACAAAAGTTTATGAAATTTAAGGTTCAAATCTTTTAAATTCTCATTCTATGTATATGAATTCATTGTTATAAAATCGTCAAAAAAAAATTAGCATCATATTAACCAAATAAATTTGTGAACTAAAATTGATTTTATTTTTATATTTTTTTATTGTAACAAAAAAGATAATAAAATAAGTGAAAAGAAACTCTTCAAAATAGAGATTGGGCCCATGTGGTGTTTTAAGGGCCCAATTTGGGTTTAAGGGGCCCAATTTGGGTTTAAGGGGCCCAATTTGAAGTTTGAGTTAGGCGTTCTTTTGGCATTTAGCGTATAGCATGAAAGGGAAGCTAATAAAAGTCGTAGATCTGAATGTGATCATAATCTAACGATCGATAATGCAGGTCTCCACTGTCTTAAAATAACGTTATTTCTAAGCAACCCTGACCCTCACGATACTATAAATAGTTTCCCAGAGCGTGATTGGTTTTAGAAATAAAATGATCAGATGGCGAGAGATAAAAAGAATTCAATGTGCATGGTAAATATTTCTTCTTTATTCTCAATTTTTAGTTTCTTGTTTGAATTTATTCAAAATTTATATGAATTCTTTGCTTATTAAACGATAGATCTTTTATCGATTTCGATTTTTTTGGATCTCAAAGTTTTCAAAAACCTTAATTTCACCCAAAAGTGATAATGCAATTCAAAAAAAAAAAAAATTGAGATCATAAGGCATGGTATGATTTAGGTTTCTAAAAATTCAAATGTTGGTTTATATTTCTTCTTTGTTCTCAAATTTTTGTTTATTCTTTGAATTTGGTCGAAGTTTTTATGGATTTCTGGTTATTGTTTCAAGTTTTTTCTTTATTAAACATGTAATTTTTATAGGCTTCAGTTTTTTTTTTATCTGAACTTTCTCAAAAACCCTAATTTCAATCGTTTGTTGGTGATAATGCAATTCAAAGAAAAGAATCAGGGTGTAGGTTTTTGAAATTCAAAGGTTATTTCTTCTTTATTCTCAACTTTTTGTTTCTTTTTTAATTATTCGAAAATTTTTTATTAAATATTTGAATATTGTTTAATTTTTTTATTAAACAACTAATTTTTTGTAGCCTTCAGTTTTTTTAAGAGATCTGAATGTTCTCAAAAACCCTAATTTCACTCGTTATGCATGATAATTACAAATGTTCTGAATGTTCTCAAACATCTTTTAAATTTTTGTTATATGTAAATGAATTCATCGTTATAAAATCATAAAAAAAAAATTCGTGAAATATTAAATAGATGAATTTTTGAACTAAAATTGATTTTATTTTATATTTTGTATTATATTTAATTTTTTATTTCATATTTTTTATTGTGAGACAATAAAAAAATTGAGTGCAACGGAACTCTGCAAGATAGAGATTGGGCCCATATAATGTTTAAAGGGCCCATGTGGGGTTTAAAAGGCCCAATATTTTAGTTAAAGTTTGAGTTAGCCGTTTTTTTGGCATCTAGCAAATAGCGTGATAGGGACGCTAATAAAAATCGTACATCTGAGATAGTAATCTAACGATAGATAATGCTTTTTAAGACCAATTAAACAAAATACTAACAAATACAATAAAATCCCCAGCGGTCAAAATAATATTAATAAGAAAACAAAAGCCCCACTCCCTCTGTCTCTGCCCACTAACCGTTACTCTACATTTCCCTCCCTCTCTGTAATAAAGCTTTCTCAATTTCTCTCTCTCCATGGAACGTTTTAAAAAATTTCACTCAAATGTGATATTCATAAAAAAAAAAAAAAGATTCGCAAGGCATGGTATGGTTTTAGGCTTGTGAAAATTCAAAGGTTGGTTTATATTTCTTCTTTGTTCTCAAATTTTTGTTTCTTCTTTGAATTTATTCGAAGTTTTTTTTATCAATTTCTAGTTATTGTTTCAAGTTATTTCTTTATTAAACATGTAATTTTTATAGGCTTCAGTATTTAAACTTTCTCAAAAACCTTAATTTCAGTAGTTTGTTCGTGACAATGCAATTCAAAGAAAAGAATTAGGGTTCAGGTTTTTGACAATTTAAAGGTTGGATTATATTTCTTCTTTATCGCCAAATTTTTGTTTATGCTTTGAATTTTTTGGAAATTTTTATTGATTTTTGGTTATTGTTTCAAGTTTTTTCTTTATTAAACATGTAATTTTTATTATCTAAAAAAACATGTAATTTGTAGAGGCTTTGGTTTTTTTTTTTTTATTATTTGAACTTTCTCAAAAATGCTGAATTCAATTTTTCGAAAATTTTTATCTCTTTTTGGTTATTATTTCAAGTTTTTTCTTTATTAAACATGTAATTTTTAGAGGCTTTAGTTTTTTTTATTTGAACTTTCTCAAAAACGCTAAGTTTAGTCGTTTGTTCGTGATAATGCAATTCAAAGAAAAGAATCAGGGTTTAGGTTTTTGAAAATTCAAAGGTTGGTTTATATTTCTTCTTTAAATTACTCCCAAGTTTTTTTTATCAAATCTTTGATTATTCTTTCAATTTATTTTATAGCCTTCAGTTTTTGAGAGATCTGAACATTCTCAAAAATCCTAATTTCACTTTTTGTGCATGACAATGCAATGCAAAAAAAATAATTGACATTTGCAGGTCCAGTGTTTAGGTTTTTGAAACCTTTAATCATGAAGGAGCAATTTTGTGAATTAAAAAATTTATTTGAATTTGTACATATTTTTATGTGCCTTTTGTCTTTCACTTGTTTATGTAATTTAAAATAAATATTGCCAAAAAGAATTTTGCAATCTGATCCTTTTCATTGTATCCTTGTAAATGTTTTTACTTTTATTTTATACAATAACCAAAAAAAGAAAGCTTGATTTTGATTCTGTTTTTTATTTTGATTTTGCACTGTTTTACATACTTTGTTTTTCCTTTGGTTCAATTTTCGGGTGATATTTTGCTACATATTTCAACTTTTATTCTACTTCTAATTTTGCTGGATTAATTAATTCCAAAGATAAAAGATAGCCTAGAAAGTTGAATGTACAATTCAGTCTGGCAAGTTTGCCATCTGCCGCGTTGGGTTGTCTTCTAGGCAGAATATATTAAGAGGTTGGAGCTTTAGGTAAAATGCTATATAATACAATTGTTATTTGGATCTAAGTAATTTCTCGTCTTTGCCAGGCACCCAGTGCAAAATTGTTTTAGGTTGTTCATCCCGGTCTATATCTCCTACGGATGTGCAATTTGCAGTACACCTCGTGATGTTGACAACATTTGCTTTAAAAATGAAGAAGCAAAAGCCAGTTATTGGTGCTTATGAGTGAACTGCATATTACATCTAGTAGGCTTAGATAACTTGCTGTAGGCAATTCTTTTGTTGTTTTTTTCCCTTATTTGTTAATGAAATCCGAAATTCGAAATTGGTTGTTTCAGTTATGTAGCATTTGAAAGAGAAAGTTGAGATTAGATTTGAGTTAATGGACGCAAAATTTGTGCTAAAACGTAAACTTTTTCAGATTTCCCTATCATAAGAATATTACATGTCTGTTTCATGAATATACAATTCAGACCTCATTATAATTGAGGCTCTATTGGTTGAGGGAGTTGAAAGTAGTGACTCTGGTTTTGATCAAACATCTAAAGAGAGAGTGAAGACTTATACAAAATCTTGAATACATATTTTCGATTTTTGCAACTCCTTTTGTTTATTCTCAATAAGCGTTTGATTCTATGATGTTAATCAACTGAAAAAAATCCTTCCTTTCCTAATTTATCACGGTGAGTGAAGATGGAAAAGCTTTCTATGTGAAAAATTAGGAAAGGGCAACGAAAAGAAAATCCTGGCTCTGATATCATGTTAAGCAACTGAAAAAAATACTCATATTCCTAATTTGTCAGGTGTAGGCGAAGATGGATGAAAGTATTCCACATGACAAATTAAGAAAAGGGAAACTTAAAAAAAAATCTTGGCTCTGATACCATGTTAAACTTAAAATCAATTGGCAGTAAGTGGATTGGCTCAACCTGAATATAAGACTACAGAATATTGAAGATTTATTAGATGTAGGATAATCTACTTTAACAAGCCCTTATTACATGTAAGTGAAAATGGAAAAAGCTTTCCACGTGACAAATTAAGAAAGGGCAACGAAAAGAAAGTTCTGGCTCTGATACCAAGTTAAGCATCAAATTTAAAATTAATTGACAGTATGTGGAGGGGCTTAACTTGAATATAAGACTACAAGATTGTAATACTAAAAAAAAAAGATTATTTTAAGTATTTTTATAAGTGGGGGGACTCTTTAATAAAGAATGAGAAGTGCAGAGGACTTATTAATAAATAACCCAAATTTCTTTATTAATAGAGTTAACTTTTCAGTTTTCAATCGACGATTAGTCGTAATAAAAACATAAACTTATTTCTCATATGTTTCTTATACATAATAGATCAATTGAAGGATTCCAAGTGAAGGGAAGAACAAATCTACAAGGAGAAATTATCTGTTAGAGGTGAGTAAATAATCTTTTTCAATTTTTGGAGTATTGATAGTTAAGTCTTAAAGTGTAAATTATAATCGAGAAACCCTAAAATTTTAGGGTTTCTATTATCCCTATTTGGGTAGATGATTTAGACTTTAATTAGAGTCAAGTTAAGTGTTGAGAAAGTTGGTAATGTGAATTTATTGTTGAAACAAAAATTTGATGGGAATAGAAAGGAAAATCTTTGTTTCGTATAAATCCTGATATAATAATGTGTTTGTAGTGATGAATTAAGGTTATATTCTGTATTAAAGGGTTAAATACTACTATGATTACTATATATGGTTGGAAAGCATGTTGAATCTACTTTCTAATGAAACAAACGGGAGTCAAATTCGAGTTCCCTATGAAGAGTTATCCAATTTTTACCTAAGGAGGTGCAGGCTGCCTAGTAACCGCAGTAAGGGGGAATTACGAAATTTCCCTAAATTTTTATACAAGGATTTACAGTTTAAGCCATATATTTTTGGAAAGCTTATCGAGTCTACTTTCCAATGAAATAAGCGAAATTAAATTTGGAGTTACCTATGAATAAATACGTAATTTTTATGAAAAGGTATACAGGCTGTCTGGCAGCAGCATATGACGTGGATTCCAAAAATTGTTATAATTAATCCACAAAGAATCACGAGATGAGCCATATATGGTTAGAAAGCTTGTCAAGTCTAGTTTCTAACGCATTAATAAGATTTTAATTCCGAATTGGCTATCTTGAGTTATGGTTGTTTTAGTGAAAGTAGCGTAGATTGCCAGAATTAATTACTCGAGTTATTACTTGTTTAACTTAATTGTTTTGGTATAAGTGGCCTCAAATGGGTTGATTAATTATTGTTATGTTGGAATTATTTTGAATAGGCCACTAAATTTTGAGGGAGAAAAATTAGGTGGTGGAATCAGAAGAAGGTAAGTAGAATCTTACACACTTTGCTTGTTTTCAAATCTCTATATATATATATATATATATGTTTATAAATGAATGAATATTTTATTTTTTTTATTTTCGATATATGAAAATAGGATCAAGCATATGATTATTTTGTGTTTCTTTATATAAATGATGGATCATACTTATGAGAAAATGATTTATGTTTAAAGAATGATTTTATGATGGCTACTTTTTTACATCCCTAGGAAGTGGGATCATCGACACCAGAACTAGTTCTACGACCCTGGCTAACGGGTAATAGTAGTTAGCAAAGACATAATCATACGACCTTGGCTAATGGGTAATAGTAGTTAGCGTAAGCCCTGGTTAACGGGTTATAATAGTTAGCAATGATCATGAGAATGAAATTATCGATACGGCCAATATCACGGGTTATAGCAGTGATCGTAGCTAACGATTTGAATGATAACGATTTGATTGATAATGATGATTTATGATAATGATAAGTTACGATGATTTTTAATGATTGATCCATGATTTGGTTTGATTACGATATTTGAATGATAACATATTTTACAATGATTTATGAATTTATGAAATATTTGACAGAACGATGATATTGAGATGTTTTGACATTTTGATTTGACGAATGTTTTGAATGATCTATATGATGTGTAACAAAACGATGTTTGATCCGATAAGGTACTGAGCTGTGGTTTGCTCATTCCCTATTTTCTTTTCTTTTACAGATGTTATAAATGATAAGTATGATTAGCTTGAGAAAAGCTAGAAGAATCGAGCATTGGAGAACTACTTAGAAATATAGGATCCTATGAAGTATTGTTTATTTTAGTTGTAATACTCTACTTTAAACCTTTGGAGACTTGTTATCTAGCTATGTACTTAATGAGAACATTTTATATTTGAGAGTTGATCAATGGTTGTGAATTAGGCTTCGTATTACTTTGGGGTTTTACTTCAAGGTAATATGACCGTGTTATGCCTCGATTCGGGGTATGACAAAGATATTGAAGATTTATTAGATATGAGATAATTTACTTTAACAAGTCCCCATCACATGTAAGTGAAAATAGAAAAAGCTTTCCACGTGAAAAATTAGGAAAGGGCAACGAAAAGAAAGTTCTGGTTCTCATACCATGTTAAGCATCAAACTTAAAACTAATTGACAGCATGTGGAGGGGCCTGATTTAAATATAAGACTATAGTATATTGAAAATTTATTAGATGTGGGATAACCCACTTTAACATAAGATTTGCTTATCTTGCTCATTTATATGTACTTCTCTTTCATTACACCTTAATCTTTTGGAATTCATTAGTTTGAAACTACTGACCAACGGCTTAACACTGTCTCTCACCCAGAGATAAAAAGCAACAAGAACTTAGGACACTGATAGTTGCCTCTTGCGCCGCTCTCAAGATGCTGAAGGTGGCTCCGGTCTCACTACCTCTGCTGGAGAAAGAAGTATCATATTCATTTTTCACATGCTTCAAATATTCTAAAGCCTTGCTGGTTGCCCTTTTCACTCTTTCCTAGAGTTCAAGTATATTTTAGCCTCGACTGCAAGCCCTGTTTCAGCTTCTCGTCTTCTACGCAAAATTGATTGAATTTCTTGTGTGTATTCCTTTGTTTGTGATAGGGCATCCATGGAAGTGCTGCACATGCCCAAAAGCTTCAGAGATTCATCCAACAGTTCATCAACATATTTGCTTTGTTGTTCCTTGGCTAAAACTTTGTTGATTGAGGGCCAAATGAAGCAACTTATCAATACAATCATGCAGCTTCATAAGTTGTCAACTTGCTCAAATACAATCAATATATGAAGTTAGTGGGCTTCATCTAGAGGGCAAGTTGTTAGAAGGATTTGTAGCCATTATTTCTTCAATGGAGAAAACTTAGCTGCTGTGTTCTCAATTAAATCTAGCAATTTGCCCATCCCTTCATCTACTTAATATATATTATTGGATGAGTGAGACCTGAAGAATCTCCTCCTTTCAAATGACAATTAGAGGTAACATGGACTTGATATCAATCTGAATATTATATTAGTGATGTTCATGCATTGTCTCCTTTCCACGAGCTTTACAACTCATTACATAGTTGTTTTAATCCGTCCAATCCAAATGTAACTTGGGCTAAGAAATACTTAATAATATGCAATGCATGAGTGGTTTTAATATCATTTAAGTGACAGTGACCATTTTTTCTTCTGCATTTAGCGTGTCAACTAATTTATAGTTCTGCTAATTGTCGTTTTATGTTTAACCTTTTTAAACATGGGGTCTTCATCACTTTGTGTGCCCCCATATATAAAATTAATATATGTCATCATGGTTGGTTGATGTTGTCAACATTTTCATTAGCATGAGCATGTCTATGCAGTTAATTTGATTAAGTTTATTAGCTTTGGATAGATAATTGTGTAAGTCCCAATTTTTTTCTCATTTGTTAAATCGGCTTGATTTATTTTGACAGGTTATTCTCATTGTTACTTGTCTATCATTTCAGTTGATTGAAGCTAATTTTTTGTGCAACCATAAACCATGAGGTAAAGATGAACACTGCATTTGAAGTGCTCTTGATGGCCACATGCTTATGATTCCTGCATGCAATAACCACTGTTATTGATGCTAATTAAAGAGTTTTGTGATTGATCAATCAAATGCAAATGGAACAGATAAGATAAGACACTGTAGTGCAAGAGCCAGGTAAGATCCATATACTTGGTTTTGCAATCTTTGCATTATATTATAAAACACCATGATGGTAACAATTGATTATGCTGGGCGTAGGATGTCATGAATATTTTGATTTCCTAGAACAAGTGAGATATCAGTTTACCATGTGCAAATCTTGATCAATATTGGAAGCATTTAATTGTTTTCCTGAGACAACTGGAATTTGACAGCTTTTTTTTTTTTTTTCTAATGCAGAAGGCATATTAGACTCCTTCGCAGTTAAATCATATTGACAATACAAATTCTGTGTTATCCTGTCAGCTAATTTTATGATCTTAACTCACTGAGTCGCAAGATTCGTTCCGATGCATTTGAAATATATGGTTAATAGGCGAGATTCATTAACTGAAAAAGGAATAAGAAGAGAAGGACTATGTAAAAGAAGCAAAATTTTCTGAAGTATATTTTACTTTGACATAATAATATTATGTTTGTGTTTGCTTAATTTACAAGATGAATTCACATGATATTTGAGGCTAGCTAATGGTTGAGAATGTTTAGAATATTGAGTCTGACTTTTATCAAGCGCCTAAACAGACCCTCAAGCTCTTCTTCAAAGTCTTGAAGGCAAGGCTTTGTTTTTTTAGTTCATTTTGAACATTCTCAATTTGCATGATGTCAGATTTGCTTGTCGCAAGGAATAGCAATGTAGCTTCAACATTTTCCATTTCATTGATCTGCTGTTCTCTTTCACTTTTTGCTCTTTTTGTGTGCAATAGCTTTGAAACTAGTGACCAATGGCTCATCTTTGATCTTCTATGGTAAAAAAGACAACAAGGATTCAGCACACTGAAAGTGACTACTAGCATTCCCTTAAGAGGCTAACCATGACTCCAATCTCACTGAAAAACTGTGCTTTGTTTATTTTCCTTATGCTTCAAATTCTTTATGATCTTCAAAAATGCCCTTTTAGCTGCCTTCTTAGAGGTCAAGTATTTCTAACCTCATTAACAAGCCCTTGTGTATCACCTCGCTTTCAGCACAAGATTGACTGAAGTTCTAGTGTGCATTTCTTTACTTGCAATAGAGCATCTTTGGCAGTGGTGCACACATCTAAAAGTCTAAGAGATCCATTCACAAGCTCATTGACATATTCCCTCTGCTGCTCTTGGGCTAAGATTTGTTGAGTGAGGGTAGTTGAAGCAGCTTATCAATGCAATCATGTAAATCTTGAAGGTAACAGGTTTGGATGTTTGAAGGAGTGATGGCCATTATTTCTTCTGGAGATAGAAATTAGCACTTGTGTTCTCAAGTCAATCTGGCTATTTGCCTACTTCCATTCATCTACCCGATCTATATTTTCATGTGATGGGCATGACATGAAGAGTCTTATCCTTTCAAATTGCACTTAAAGGTAACATGGACTTGACATAATTGTTTGAATCAGTAAACTCCTAATATATCTTGATTCTTGAGATAAGACTATAATATTTAATAGGCAATGCACTAGCAGTTTTAAAATTTTGTCCGGAGACAATGGCTATTTTTTCTATTGCATTCTGTGCACTTCTACCTGTCTTAGTTAATTTATTTTCATGCAGGAGGCAAGCAAGATCTGCAGAGAAGTTCAACTGCTACACATCTTATTATACCACGGAATAGAAAAATGCTTGGAGTTTAATGGTTGATGTTGCGGGATTATTAAGCTGTTCAGCCATGACATTTAAGTTTCAGCCTGTTATCTTACTTAAATTGGTGCATGCATTCATCCATGTGAAAGACATTAACTTTTGCAGAGTGATAATTTATTATTCTGTTTAATTTTGAGACAATAGGAATCCTAACAGCTTCAAAATTCAGTAATTGCTTCTTTTTTTTTTTTTTTCTTGTTTTCAGAACTCTAGGAGGTAACTCATTGTAGGAAGAAGAAAGTAAAAGCAAAAACCAAAGATTAAATTTTTGGTCAACCTATTGAATTTGTTTAATTCATCACTGAGTTAACTCTAGCTCTCTTAAATTTCCTTCAAACCTTTTAGCATTTTGACCACGGAGCACTTAGTTTGCGACATATTGATGTAGACGAAGAAGCAGGCATCCTTAATGCTTAACCTGTGCATGAACACTCTTCTACTTGGGAACGAAGTGGATGAGGTCTACAAGGTAAGCTGCTGATATATATATATATATATCATGGAAATTTGTCTGCTTATCTGATGAGTTATGTTCAACAATTCGTCCTGATGCCTAAGTTTCCCTGCAAAGAATAAACATTAAATTTATAATAAAGAAAAATGTAGATTTGTCCATCACTGAGTTAACTCAGCTCTTTTAAATTTTCCTCAAACCTTCTAGCATTTTGACTGCGGAGCACTTAGTTTGTGGCATATTGATGAAGACGAAGAGGGAGAATGAAGTAGATGAAGTTAATCTGTCTTTTATATGTATACACACACACACACATACACACGAAATGGATGAGGTTAATCTCATCTAGTTATATCGGATAGATTAATCTCATCTAGTTATATTAGACAGATTAATCTCATCTACTTCGTTCTCGAGTAGAGGAGCTTTCATGCACAGATATAGAATGGAAATTTGTTATTTATTAAAGTTTATGAGATTATTTATGTCATTTACTTTTAATATATTTAGAGTTTATACTTTTATATATAAATGATATATCACACACACACACACACACACACACACACACACACACACACATATATATATATATATATATATATATATATCATGGAAATTTTGTCAGCTTATTTGATGAGTTATGTTCAACAATTAGTCCTGATGCCTAAGTTTCCCTGCAAAGAATCAAAACTAAATGTATAATAAAGAAAAATATAGATTTGTTCATGAAACTTGTATTCATTTACGATCAGATCAAGTATAAATGTATTTTTTAGCCAGTTACAAGGATGTACAACAAAATTGTAGAAAGTTTTCCAGATGCCATCAGTTACAATTTTCTGCGGCTAATGGCTGAGGATGTTGAGAACAGAAACTCTAGTTTTTATCAAGAGCCTAAGCACGCACTCCACTCCATCTTCAAGATCTTGAATGCTTGACGCCAGTTTCTGCAACTCAATTTGTGCATTCTCAGTGCTCATGTAACTAGATTTTCTATTCTGGTGACCAATGAGAGCGCCAAAAACAGCATCCACTTTCTCAAATTCGTTGGTTCCTGTTGCTTCCCCCCCGCATGTCACGCGTTTGGAGTGCATCAACTTGGACAAGAAAGACCATTTGGAAGATTTTGGTTGCATCTTTGTGCCACTGATATAGGACAAGAGTTATTGAAACACTGTGAAGGTAACTCCTTCTACCTCTCTCAACATCCTAATTGTAACTTCAACTTCATTTTCTAAGTCACATTTACTCTTCAAATCTCTCAAAGACTTGTTTATTAACTTCTTTGCTTTCTTCCTTGAAGCTAAGTATGCCTTAGCTTCATCTGTGAACCCAGCTTCATCTCCTCTTCTTCTTCCCAAAATTGATTGGAGTTCTTGGGTATCTTCCTTGGCCCGCATTAAAGCATCCTTGGCCAAACCACATACATCCAAGAGCCTGAGAGACCCATTCAACAGCTCGTTAACCTGTTTATCATTGCATTGTTGGGCAAAGGAGTTTTGTGAGAGAGGCAATTGAAGCAAACTATCAAACAACTCATACAGATCTCTAAGGCCACTTAGTTTTTGTCCGATTGACGAAGATGATGAAGAGGCTGCTTCATTGGACTTTAGCCTATAGATATGCTCATCTATTTGAGGAATAAGTGGATGACGCCTAGAAGGCAAGCTGTTTGAACAAGCATGAAAATTGGATTTTTGATTCAAAGGTGAAGAAGCCATCTTTCTGTCTTAGATCAAAAGGCTAAAGGCTTCAATATACAATTTGATCAACTCAATGCACCTTCGCCCTCTAGCTCTGATCATATATATTAGCAAGAAGGAGACAAAAGGAATCTCGTCTGCAACCCCCATTAGTCGTAACGTGGTCCTGATCTGGATCATAACATTTCTGCTTCCAATGTTTGCTCAATGTCTCCTCCCAGCCCTACTTACCACACAATTATAATCTCGACAAACTAATCTTTTTAACAGAAATGATGCTTAATTATTGTGCACGAGTGGCACTGAGGCCTCTGTCTCCTTTCATGCGATAAACTATCATCTACTTGTCCAATCCTTTCTGAATACTTGTGCACATTTGTTAATTTTCCAAGAAAAGTGTGATTTGCAGAACATACATCTACTCAATATTTGGTTATGTAAAAATGATCCTAAATATCAGTCTAAGGTATGCCTTATTGGGGGACAAGATTTCAGTGCTGCTTGTGCTAAATTTTCAATAATTTGTTAAGGAAAAACAACTACAGCCACGTCTACAGGTTGCAGACAAGAGAAAAAAGAGGCCACATTGCATGTATGGTGGTAGGAGAGACAGGATTACAAAGCCGCTCATGCAAACTTGAAATCTGAAATTCAGTTGATTGAAGCTAATTTTTTGTGCAATCATAAACCATGAGGTAAAGATAAACGGTGCATTTGAAGTGCTCTTGATGGCCACATGCTTATGATTCCTGCATGCAGTAACCACTGTTGTTGATGCTAATTAAAGAGTTTTGTGATTGCTCAATCAAATGCAAATGGTACAGATAAGGCTGCAGTGCAAGAGGCAGGTAAGACCCTTGGTTTTGCAATCTTTACATTATATTATAAAACAATAGCATTTGTAGGACGCAGGATGTTAAAAATATTTTGATTTCTTAGAACAAGTGAGATATAAGTTTGCCATGTACAAATCTAGATCTATATTGTAAGCATTTAATTGTTTTCCTTAGACAACTGGAATTTGTTAGTTTTTTTTTTTATATACAGAAGGCATATTAGGCTCCTTCGCCAGTTAAATCATATTGACAACACTAATTTGTATTATCCTGTCAGCTAATTTTATGATCTCAACTCATTGAGTCACATGGTTCATTGCAGTGCATTTGAAATAGATGGTTAATCGGCGAGATTCATTGAAAAAGGAATACGAAAAGGAGGAATATGCAATAGAAGCAAAATTTTCTAAGTATATTTTACTTTGACATAAGACTATTACATTTGTGTTGTATTTAATGTACTAGATGAAGTCAAATGATATTTGAGGCTAGCTAATGGTTGAGTATGTTGAGAATATTGACTCTGACTTTGATCAGGTGCCTAAACAGACCCTGAAACCCTTCTTTGGAGTCTTGAATGCAAGACTCTGTTTTTTTTGTAGTTTATTTTGAACATTCTCAATTTGCGTGACGTCAGATATGCATGTTGCAAGGGATAGCTATGTAGCTTCAACATTTGCCATTTCATTGATCTGCGGTACTCTTTTACTTCCTACTCTTTTTGTCTGCAATAGCTTTGAGACTAGTGACCAACAGCTCATCTTTTATTTCTTTCTTAGGCCCAAAAGTAAAGGACAAAAAGATTCTAGGACACTGAGAGTTACCGCTTGCACTTCCCTTACGAGGCTAACCATGGCTCCGGTCTCATTGAAAACAGTGCTTTGCTTATTTTCCTGATGCTTCAATTCTTTAGGGTCTTCAAGATTTTCCTTTTAGCTGCCTTCCTACAGTTCAATTATTTTCTAACCTCGTTAACAAGCCCTGTTATAGCACCTCTCTTTTGATGCATGATAGATTGAAGTTCTAGTGTGCATTCCTTTACTTGCAATAGGGCATCCTTGCACACGAGTAAAGCTAAGATATCCATTTAACGGCTCATTGACATATTCCCTCCGCTGCTCTTGGGCTGAGTGACGGTCGAAGCAGCTTATCAATGCAATCATGGAAATCTTTAAGGCTACTGAGTTTATGGTTGCAGGCTGATGATGTAGATGCAGATTCTGATGAAGCCAATTTTTCAAAGTGCTCTTCAACCTCTGTGAATAGTGGGTGTGATCTAGATGGCAAGTCATTTAGAATGAGCATTGGTAACAGGTTGGATTTTGGAAGCAGTGGTGGCCATTATTTTTGCTGGAGATAGGAACTTAGCACTTGTGTTCTCAAGTCAATCGGGCAATTTGCCTTCTTTTCTTCATCTACCCAAATATATATGATGTGATGGGGGAAGACATGAATAATCTCATCCTTTCAAATGCATTTAAAGGTAATATTGGACTTGACCAGCTTTGCAATTCATTAACTGTAATACCCCAGCTCAAATAATAATTGGCTAGACTAATATTAAAATTCATCAGTTTATTAAGACATTATTTAATAAAAGAAAAAGGGCTGAAGTATTAGATAAAAAAAAACCTAATTATCGTGAAATAGAAAGAAAATAGAGTTCTTCTTCCTCATCTTCCTTAGAGTTAGAGAATATGAAAAATCAAGTTGGAGATTCACAATCAGAGGTTACAATCAAGTTAATCCCTTAAAAGTTTATTTAAAAAAAAATATCAAGTTGATTGCTATTATTTGGAGTTGAAGTTTTGAGAGCAAAAAAAAAAAAAATCATGAAATCTTTCATTAATCTTAATGATCTATTTGGATAAATTACTAGGCTTTGTTTATTTCATGTTCTTAAGATTTATTGATGATTATTGAATGGAGTTTGAAGGCTGAAAATAAGGATTTGAGTTTTTAAAGATTAAATGAAAAATTCTGTTTTGAATGAGATGTTGTGATCTGTAATAATGAATTAAAATAAAATTTTATATTAATGGATAGATTATTGCTGTGATTATTATATATCATTGGAAAGTATGTTGAATCTACTTTCTAATGAAATAAACAGAAGTTGAATTCGAGTTCTCTATGAAGAGTTGTTTAATTTCTACTTAAGGATGTGCAGGCTATCTAGTAGCAGCAATGAAGAATTTCAAAATTCTTCTTAATTTTTATACAAGAAATTATGTATTGAGCCATACATGTTAAGAAGGTCATTGAATCTACTTTTCAACGAAATAAGGGGAATTGAATTTGGAGTTTCTTGTGAATAAATGTGTAATTTTTATTAGAAGGTATACATGCTGTCTGGCAGTAGCATCCGACGTGGATTTCAAAAATTGTTATAATTAATCTACAAGAAATTATGAGATGTGCCATATATGGTTAGAAAGCTTATCAAGTCTAGTTTCTAACGCATTAAAGAGATCATAATTTTCAATTTGGTTATTTTGAGAT